>OX352772.1:348476485-349726485 GCA_947095535.1 Poecilobothrus nobilitatus
GTAGATACATTGATTTTCTATTATCATACTTTGATTTTCTTTTCATTTTTGACAATGTTACGAACAACAAAATCAAAAAAAATAAAATATTTTTTTTAAGCTTTAATCCTGCTTTTAAATTCCATTTTTATAATGAAATGATTTTAAGGTGTTCTAAATAGGATTGAATAGGATTTTAAAAGTTTTAAAAAGTCTCCTCTTTCCTTCTCAGTTTTTTTTTTTCTTTGTATATTTTTTACTATTTTAAAACATAAAAAAAAAAACGAAAAATGTATATATAGATTTTAACTTTTCACATCAGTTATTTTAAAAAGTAACGATATGAGATAATGCTTAAAGCAGTTAAATATTTTTAAGATTGAGTGACCATATATAAAATATTCAATACAGTAGAAATAACAACGCTGAAGAGGTCATATTATAATTAAAAATTAAAATGAAAATCAAAAATTTCATTATCATTTTGGTCATAGGAGTATTCCCATGTAACTACGATCGATTTAAATTGGAGACTTAATTTCTGTTTGAATATCGTTTAATCCAACGACATATTTGAAAAATAGTGTGAGTATTTTATTACTTTTTTTGAATTTTTATCTTCAATGACTAGGCTCCATTTTCTTCAATAATTGGAATGCGTTTGTTTCAATTGACCAAAATATCATACCTTTTAAACAATATTAAATTTCAAATATTGAGATTATTACTGAAGAAATTAAAAAAAGAAAGATGATTTTGCGAACGCAACAATTTATATATGTTTTTTTTAATAGAAAACATAAAAATTATACTATTCGTTTTTTTATATGTAATTCTTTTTTTTAAGTACATTTACTGGTCACATAAATGTAACAAGGAAATTACACAGCCTTTGCATTTCAGGCGTAGCTGTATATGTCGCAAGTGGGAATTACTCTTACGACGGATTCAAACTCACACTCTCTCGGTGTTTACAGCGTATTCCATAAGATTTTACCCACTAGACCATCGAAGTCTCTTTTTTATAATATTAAATATTAACAAAAATTTTGGTGGTCCCTCCAATGTCGTTTAAACATTATTTTACTATATAATTGTAGAACAATACAATTTTTGTAATAATAGTTTTAGAACACAACGTAACACTTTCTCTTTTGTTACTAAAATGGTTCCTTAAACTATCGGGAAATAAATAGAAAAATCACGGATGAAAAACAAAATCGCATTCGGCATTAGAATTAAATAGAATTAAAAAATATTCTAGGTTTAGGTTATTGCATCTACATTGGCTTTTCTTTACTAGATATTTTTCAATAACTACTACATTATATTATGTTGTCATTCGTCAATTAAATCTAATAATATTTGTTTTTTAAAGAAGAAGTTTAAAAAAAAATCAAGGAAGAATGAAAACTAACGATTTTTAAATGAGTGAATTTTCAAAACACAATATGAACAATTTAGAATACTGTGATCTGCGCCAAATTTTATAAATTTTTTTTTCTTCAATTTTAAGGCAACTCTATACATAATTAAAAAAGCTACTAATGCATTTGTAAAAACATAATCGTGGAGCTTTAATTTTTGACTTTTATTTTACAAAATTTCGCATAGATGTATGAGTTACAGGTGTTTAAAAATATCCTCTTAAACAGTGGGTATAGTATGAAAAAAATTTTCTTAACTTATGCTTAATTTTGAAAGTTTTTTCTTCTCTCAAAATATCAAGACCCTATCTAAAAGCGTTGTAGAGATATGAGCAAAGTAAAATCTTGCAAAATTTTGCTTTAACATAACGGTAATATTAAATTTAAAAAAAAAAAATATCTAATTTTAATATTGATTTACAAGGGTTATTGTGTTGGACGTTTTTAGATTGAAAAAATGCTAAGCTTAGAACGTGAAATTGGTATAAACATTTAAAAATAAGTCTTTTCGAAATATTAAAGAGCTATATCTTTGTAACGGGTGGGGGCTACATAAAAAAGTTATTCTACAACATTAATTTTTTTAATGATTAAAATTTCATTCCTTTAGCTTAAACGATTCAGAAGTTTTATTAAAAGGTGATATCTTTATCAATAAGATTTTTTTCTTTTGTTATTAGACCGATCACTGCTTTCTTTCTTGACAATATTATGGAAGCGAAAAAAGCAAAAGTTAAAAAATAAAAAAAAATGAATTAAAAGAAAAAACCAATTTTCTAAAATTTTTTTTTCTTTTAATCTTCTAAATAGTCTTGAAGGGTTGAATTAAAATCAATGTATTTCTATCATTTTAATTCCATTGTGTTTTGAAAAAAAAAATCTAAAAAGTTAAGATCTTAAAATAGTATGACCATCATTTATTACAATGTGCGTTGATATATAAAGTGGTAATTTTTAAATAAAAGTTAAATCTTAAAATCTATAGCGAATACAATACAAAATATATATGTATACATATAGAATTAAAGTGATATTAAATGATTTTTTAAAGTGTATATGTATTTTTAAAGTAAGATACATAATACCATAAAGAAGGATTTTAAGATGATTTTCGTATTATAACTTCAAAGCTATTGTTATTGTTTTATTTTTTTCACATGAGACAATTATATTTTGAATATATACATATATAAATGTGTATATATATAAATGTATGTATGTATTAGAAAAAAAGAAAAAGGTAATAATAATATTTTGTAATAAAAAGTAATATGAAAATAGAAAGGTAATGAATAGGATCAGAATGGATTGAGTATTGATTTTTTTTTTGCTTTTTGGTTTTTTATATGGAATTAAAGAGAATCTTGAATGTAACAAACAACAAAGAGTTTTCTAAGAAAAATTTTATTAATACCAAAAAAACAATCACTGATAGATATTATTACCATATTTTTTTGATATAGAAAATAATATTATTCTATATTATATTTATTAATAATATTAATTTTTATAGGTTATATACTGTCCTTAATAATGTAATATATATATATGTAGTAAGAATAAAATTATGGACACGTGCTTATATGATAATATAAATACCATATATATTTAAGTTATTATTTTCTTAAAAATAAGTATAAAGATTATATTTCATATTTTTTCCCTCCCTATTAGTTTAAAAAAAAAAAAGAAGAAAAATAAAGGTTTTCTCGGACTAATTTCCTAACTGTAGAAGGAAAATAAGCAATTATTGAATTATATTAATTTTTTCTATTATTAAGTCTTATATATGTATAGATTATGTAATTCAAGATATAATATTAAATATATTATGATCAAGGCGAAAAAGTTCATACACCAATGTTCAAAAATAATAAATATTAATTTTAAACTATATTAATTATAAAAGGTAATCGGCTAATTTCACTCGAAAACTTTCACTCTTCATATTCCACAAGACACATATTTCCACTAAAGTCTAAGATAATTACTCTAGGTATAATTTCACGAAAAAACAATATTAGAATTGGCAAAATTGCTTTTAGAATACTCAAAAAAATATGAAAGCCAAGAAACATCCGTCTGGGTACTAAGATTAAAATATTCGAACATAAAGTATTGAGGTATATTAACAAATATGACAAATGCATTTTAAGAATACACTGATGATCACAGTTTATTGACAACAAATCATTGTATCATTGATTTTGAGGAACAAAAAAATATTGAGGTATATTAACAAATATGACAAATACATTTTAAGAATTCACTGCCCATAGTTTATTGACAACAAATCATTGTATCATTGCACCAGAGATTGTATGATATAAGATGAATTAAAACAATAGATGATCAAACCTGAAATTTGTAGTATAAAATGGCGATAGATCGAACACAACTTGAGAAAACCAGACAATAACCCGACAAAACAATAGTTTAAATAAAATCTTCAAAGCAGGCGAAATGTCAAAAGACCGTGAACAACATAGAGAACCACTGTTTTGAAAGAAGCTGCAGCACAAAGAAAAAGAGAGAATCATTTTTTGGATAACTAAAGACAATCGAACTTGAAATGAAATGGAGATGGAAGGAATTTATCAACGTCGTATGATGCCCTACTTAGGGGTTAGACTATTAGAGACAATTAAAAAGAAAGAAAAAAAATTTTTTTTTTAATATTAATATGTATATTTTGTTGTTAATTAAAAAAAATGTCCCTGTATATATATAAATTCTGAATTCAATACTAATTTACTTGACATCTAAAAGCTATTTGAAAATACTATTCATTTGTATAAAAAATTTTATATTTCTAAATCCTAATAATATTAAAAGGAACGCAATAATAATAAGAATAATAATAAATAAAAATTTTTACCTTTATTATTTTAATATTTGAAAATGCTTTTAATAACAATAATAATAATAATTGTGAAGCCCCCAAAAGGTATTCTAAGATGTATACCTTTCAATATTGGAATTTCATTATTATTTTTATAATTTCTAACTAACAATTTTCTATAAAATAAATTTTGACATAATTGTATATATATATAAATATATATGTATATATAATATTATGTACCTTTAATAATATATAATATAATGCATGTATAGTTTTTTCTTCAATTTACATCATGGTCTATAAATTTAGAAATTTATAATAATTTTTGTTTTTGTTATTTTTGTATTCTACTTAACTTCTTATTATTATCCTTAATTTAATATTAAAATCAACACTAACATCAAAATAAGAATCAGTATTAGCATTAGCATCAACATCTGGAATTATTATTTCCTATAACAGTTTTTATTTTTTTTCATTTTTCTTTTCTATTTTTTTGTTTTTTTTTTTTTTGTTGTTTTTGTTTTTTTGTTGTTTTTGTATAAAATATATACAAACGTGTTTCCCATTCAATACCTGAAATGGATAATATTATGAGAGATGAGATATGGTAGTGGAATGTCTTTAATAATTTTTAACCTAATTTGTAACGCTACACACTTCATTCTTCTCTTTAATTTTTCTTTTTTGTTTGCCATTTTTTTTTCTTTTATTGTTTTTCTCCTCAGTTCCTTTGAATAATTCGGTCATCCTATTTATTATTTTACTTTTATTTTATTTTGATGTTGTTTTTTTTTTTTTTTTTTTGTTTTTGTTTTTATATATAATCTTATATTATATCTGATGCCTTTTTATTATTTAATTATACTAGCTAATACAAAATCCAAAAAAAAAGAAACAAAAAATTAACGAAAAGGATGGTAAGAAAAATAAAGAAAATAGTGAAAAAAAAAGACGATAACAATTGAAAAAAAAAAAACAAGATCCGACCCTTTTTTTTTTTGTATCAAATGTATTATAATTGTACAAAACTTTTCTTTGCAATAAATATATAAGACTATATACATATATAAGTATATAAGTTCATATATAAATATAAACAATAATATGTATATAAGAAAGAACAAAATATTAGATTATTAATTTAGAGCAAGAGAAAGATAGAATGAGAGAAAGACAGAGAGAAAATGAAAAGAATGAAATAAAAAAGGAGAATATGAAAAGCAAAAAAAAAACAAAAAAAAAAAAGGACGTCTAAAAGTTATAAGATATGATGTCTAATTCAATTTTATTTTGATATTCATTTTCTCAATATAACTTGACATGAATTGAGAAAGATATACGAAAGCTAAGAGTTCGTAATGAAAGTATGAAAAATGGTGAAGGATGAAGGATGTTTATTCAATAATTTTGATAGTATTAGGTGATATGTTATATTCGCTGTAAACAATTTCTTAGTTTCTTCTTAAAAAACTAAATAAACTTTAAATAAATCTGTTGGATTGAAATAAAACGGGATTTCATAAAGAATAGTCGAATTGAATAAACCAAAAAGATTTGTTTGTTTAACACATTTTCAATATCTCACTTTAAGAACATTTAGAAAATGTTGATATTGTATTGCAAAAATAATTGTTAATCATTTTCTTTTAAGGTACCTACTTATAAGAAATCGCTTGATCGAAATTTTTTTCAATACAGAATATCCATGATTCTTGAAAATTATGAAATTGTGTAGAAAAAACTCCATAGTCTTTAGACATAAAACTGAGCTTGAACTCAAATCTTACATTTTAAGTCTTAGAGTTAATGTGTACATTTTCTTTGGAAAAAGTGAAATTTGAGTTTAACCTTAGTTTTATACATTCAACCCTATGTCTAAATTATTAAATAAGCTTAAATTATAATACTCATATATAGAATTTTGACTTGACATAGTATTGAAGGATTTCATCTTATCTGAGTCTTAATTTTTTTATTATTTCTGTCATTGTTTGGTTATATAATCTTTAATCTAAATAATAATCTTCTTATGTACCTATATTGTTCCATATAGATTATATAGATATATTATTTCAGAAAATTCTTTTAATTTTATTTTGTTACTATTCGTTTGTGTTACTCGGGACAAATAGTTTCAATATAACAATGTTAGTAAATTTTTTTTTTTAATGTATTTCCCTGCCACATAAATGTAAAAAGAAATTACACAATGTTTTCTTTTCAGTCGTGGCTATAAATATCGTAAGGGGGATTTATTTTTAAGGCGTGTGTTGAATTTGAACCCACATCCCCTCGGTGTCTACAACGTATTTTATACGCTCTGACCTAATAGACAATTCTTAAATTTAATTTTACTAAGGGTTCTGACTCCTTATTAAAATTAAATTTAACCTGAATATTTTGTCATATTTTTAAAACTACATATTTATTATTAATTAGTTATATTTCATACAATTGTATAAAAGATTGTGGTAGATTCATTACTATTTAAATTATTTGCTATCTGGGTAAAATTCATGTTCAATTTTTTTCATTATTAAATCAATTTGTCATTAAAGCTGCTTACAAATGGAATTTCGTATTGGGAATTCACTTTTTTTTGTTTTTTTTTCAAAATAATTTTGATGATTCGCAACTTATAATAATAATAAAATCAAAATAAAGAAAAACAAAAGGAAAACAAAAAAAGAACCATTTTGAAACAAATATTACTTTTGAAATATTAAATTATTGTTGTGGCTCTCACAAAGATCATAATACAAAAAAGAACAGAATTGAATCGAAAAAATACGAAAAAATAATCATAAAATAAATAATATGTAAGAATTTATGCCAGCTTAGAGTCAGTCAGTTTTTCCTATCAACAACAATAATAATAACTATACAAACAAACAATAAAATTAAGTCCTTTTTATGTAAATATCCGATATAAAAATCAGGATCCAACCATTTTCTTTTACCCGTCCAATTTTATTAGATCTTATGCTTTCTTTGTTCTTATTATAAAAAACAAAAAAAACAAAAACAAAAAAAAAACAAGAAAAAATGAAAATGTGTTTTCCAAAAACAATAAAAAACAATTCAGTATATGCCAACTTTTAAAGAATTTTTCAGTTTATTTTTGTTTAGAAAAACAATAGAAAAATTTGGAGAAAAAAAGAAAAATAATACCGTATAAAAATAAATAAAAAAAAATAAATAAATAAATAATAAAGAAAAATGAGAAAAAAAAAGTATTGGGATATTGGTTTTAATTTTACTCAAAAGTTTTTCTTTTTTGTTAATATTAAATCGATTTCTCTCCTTCTTAAGATTTTTTCTTTTCTTTTGGTTTTTTTTCTTTTTTTTTTTTTGTTCTGAATGGATGGTGAATGAATTTTTTATTTAGTATGAGGTGAAAATTTCATTTTTATTTGTTTTTAACTCTCTGTTAATTTTTTTTTTAACGAAAAAAATTTATTTTTATAATTTTTCCTTTTTGTTTACAGGTCATCACGATTAAAGAAAGGATTATTATTATTTTTTTTGTTTGTATATTTTTATAGAGTTGGTAAAAGGATCTTGTTTTACAGATGTTTCGAAAAGTTCAAATTAATATTTTCGAATTGGTAATTCTTATATTAAATATTAACAATTATTGACAGTATGTAAAACTAAGGGTTTTTAAAGATAAAAATTTGCCATGAAAGATACAATAGAAACAGTTTAGAATATTGTGATTTCCATGAAAATTTAGTAATTTTTCTCAGAATTTTTTATGTAAGCAAAATCCAGAGACAAATTTCTTCACAGGTTTGTGAAAATTTTTGAATTTTTGACCAAAAATTTATGTAATTTTTATATCAATTTAAAAAGTTTAAAATATTTTCTATAGTGTGACGATTTTAGATTAAAAAAAAAATATGATAATTTCAAAATTGTTTTGTTTTTTCAACTTTAAGGTGTTGTTACTTCGTAATGTACGGCGCTACATTAAAAAGTTGTTCAATATTTTTTTTTTTGGAAAATTTATTAGAAGCGAGTACATTTTCTAAAAACAAGAAAATGTGTTTAAAAACAATATGTTATAAAAACGAGGCAATGTGTTAAAAATTAAAACTCTAACGTACGTATACGGGTATAAAAATGAGTGTAATTTCAATTATGTTGTTACTTATTTTGTAAAAATTTAATAAGTTTGTAGCATTGTTATTAACTGAGTTCTTTAGTTTGATTTTATGAATAAAACAGATAAGAAAAAAGTATAAGTTTGTAAGGAAGAAAAAGTCATTGCATACCAAATTAAGGCTTTTCGACAGTAATTTTCAACCTGTTCTCTTGCATGCTTGTGAAATGTGGAAAGTTATACCAATCACTGCCTTCATCTCATCATTAAGATACAGTGACCTATCACGATTCAAAATCAAAAAACTATACAGCGAAAAACCTGACAAAAAATGGTTGGTGTCGCGATCCGATAAAGAAGAGGGAAATGGATCTGTCACACCCTGAGGAAACGAAACGAAAATCAAGCAAAATAGTCCTTCGAATGAAATCTTCAGCAGGGTACCTAACGTGTAGAAGACAAGAAAACTTAAGATCTAAGAGAACAACTGTGTTAGCTGAAGAAAGATCGTTAAATTAGACATGGGCACTAATCAAAACATGTGATCAATGATAAGGATCGGTGGAAAGAAAATGTTGAACGCTCTATGCCTCAATATGGGTCAAAGGAAGTAGAAAATGATGATTTAATGATTTAATTTAAAATTTAAAACAGACTTAAGCATAAAAACTGACTCATGTGGAATAATGTGGATAATTTTATCAATTTATGAATTGAAGATTTGATTTAAATGCTTTTAATTCAAAAATTTTACATTTAAAATTATTTTTTTTAAAAACAATTATTTTCAGTCCCTCTCCTTTCTTAACTAAATTTTTATAAATTTTTCGTTCGCTTCAACTATCAAAGTTTTATGTCCTTATTTTTGTTTTAGTTTTCTTTTAATTTAATATGTCTCTCTTCAATTTAATTTATTTTGTATAACTAAAAAAAAAAAAAATTAAATATTTATGTAAAATGGTATTTGTTTTTGGTTGTGAAAAATAACCTTTTAATATTATCAAAAGTTTAAAACCAATTGTATATAGATATTTAATGACATGGAACGGAATCAAATACAAAAAAAAAAATCCAAAAAAAAAAATATTAATCCTTAATTATATAAATTCGATTATTGAAGAAAAATAAATCCAGTTAAAGTTAAGAAATTAAGAAATTTATGATACAAAAATATGGTTGTAAATCAGATTTAATTTTATATTTTTATCCTGGAAGAAAGAAGTATGTTAATAATTGTGAAAAAAATAACAGAATGGATCAACTATATTAGGTATATCTTATACGTAGAAGTAGCAGGATTAGTAAGGATTTTGTGAATAAAACAACAATGTGCCAATATTGATAAGGAAAATCTGGAGGAGTCAATATAAAAAAAAAGTAGGCGATAGAGATTTTTTGGAAGTTGTCTAGGTAAGTTTCTGTTCTATACCTACTGAGGTCTCTAATAGAATCGAACAAGGGTGAAACAATTTCTAGTAAACATTTGATGTTTAAAACATTTAACCTAAGTTCAAATAAAACACCTTTAATATCATGAAAAATTATGATGCGACTATCACTGGTGTTATTATAAAATTACTTTTTTAGGTTAATTTTTTTAATTCACAGATCTCTCTATGCATTTTTTATATAAAGGTATGTGAGTTGAGGAGATTTTTTTGGTAGTGGTTAAGGTAAGGTTCACTTTAATATCTGCCTACTAAGGAATCCAATAAAACCGAACAAGGACCTAACAACTTATAATAAATTTTTCGTGGTCACAAATCGTCAATATCCGTAAAAAAAAAATAGCGCAGAAATAATGAAATTAATAAAAAGTACAACTCAAAAGATAAAAAAATCACTACAAAACAATTAATGCATAATTTTCACAACAGGATAAAACAAAAAAATAAATCAAAATGAAAGAAAATCATAACAGTTTTTTTTTTGACATTCTAGCCAAACTCTAAAAATGTTTCCTTTGTATATTGTTGGTGCAAGTGCAGGTTGGACTAAATGAGAGAAAAATTAAGGGGAGGGGGGCACGGGGCAATAAGATAAAAGAATTAAAAGAAAAAAAACTTAAAAAAACTAATATTACATTTAATTTTAAATATTCTATTTTTTTTTTTTTTTAATTTCATTAAGTATAGATAATTTTAGGAAAAAGAATAACTGCTTACTGTTAATTTTATATCATATATTTTTGTTGTCTGAAAAAGGAAATTTAACGTTTATTTTTAAGTTTTTTTTTTTTATGTATTTATTAGGATATTAGGATCCAGATAAAATGTTAAATATATTCTAAAGTTATCTTTTATATTTTTGTTTTTAGAATTTTTGAAAATAGAATTTAGTGAAATAAAAAAAAAAATATATATATATATATTTATTATATATTATTGTCAATGAATCAAATTTTATGTAACACTTTTTCGCCATTACTTTAAAACAAATCCTATTTTTGTTATTTCGTAGAATTATTAGAAATCTAATAAATATCGATTTTTTATTTTTTTTATATATATATATATATACATATATATGTTTTATATAATACATAATCGTAAATTTGTATATTATATTTCATATATATATATATATATATATATATAAAAATTTTAAAGATCAAATAGGATATAAAATAGCACTTAAAAAAAAAAAAAAAGAGAAATATATGTAAGTAGTATTAAATTTATCTAAAGAAGTATCAAGTTAAATCATTGTATAATTCATATAGATGGGGGTAGATGATGGGCTTTTCGCTTCTTTATGGGAATTTTGTAAAATGATTTTTTTTTTTGTTTTTTGTTTTTATAATATGGTTCGTTCTTTTTAAATTATAGCTGTAGTACAAAGTACTTACGTACTTATTTCTATTCCTCTTATATTCATAGATCAATTTTATTGGTTTAATAAATTTTATTATAAATAATTTTCTAAAAACATATTATATATAATATAAAATAAAATTTAAGGATATTAGAAAACATATTTATGTTATTTTACTTATAAAAATATATTAAAGAATAATAAATTTTAAAGAAGGGGGTTGGGGTTGGTTGATAGCAAAAAAAAAAAAAAAAAGAAAATTTGAAGTAAAAATTTAATGATACATAAATACTAAATAGTTTATAAAATTATTATTATAAAAATAAATATAATTATTAAAGAAAATAATTTATTTAATAAAACAAAAACAAAAAAAAAAATAAAATTATTAAAAAACATTAATTTTAAGTTATTCTTTTTTAAGGTAATTAAGTAATTTATTTTGAAGGTATATATCTATTTGATTTTTCTATAAAATAATAATTATTTATCGAATAAAAAATAAATTTTAATGGTTAGAAGTTATAATTTATATATGTAAAATATTTTAAATCAAGTTTATATTGAATTTTATAGGTAAACTTATATCATTGTTTTTGTTTTTTTCCGTATTCTTTTTTAGTTTATTTTCCTGCCACATAAATGTGACAAGAAAATGAAACATAGTTTTTCCTTTCCGGGTGTGGTTGTAAATGTCGTAAGAGGGAGTTATTCTTATGATTATGTGTCGCATTCCAACCCATACTCCCTTAGTGTTTACAGCGTTTTTAATACTTTCTTACCCGGTAAGCCATGGGACCTCATATCATTATTAATTTTTTTTTGTTAGTACTTCAATTGATTGAGATAGTAATAGATTTATCTTTGCAATTTTTGGACTTTATAAATGATCAATTTGATCGTTAATTATAGATCCTAATCCAGCAAATATTACTCGGAAAATTTTAAGTAGTTTGTAGTCTGTAGTTTGAGATGTTCTGCAGATATAGTTTTTCAAAAATGCTTAAAAATTTGCCTTTTAGTCTGTGTATCTGGATGTTTCTCTTTACGCACGCTAGCGGTTAAACGGCTTAACGTAGGAGCTGAAATTTTGCAAGAGACTGTTTTCCACAAGAGGATGAGTTATATAGAGAGCCCGAATTGGATCAAGGGGTCGGATACCTCCTATACAAAAATGCCGAAAAAAAATGATTTTTTTCAAATTTTCTATATAATATAAATAGGCAAGTATCATTTTTTGGGTTCCTTTTCTGAGAAAACTGCTAGACCAATTTACATGGTTCTTGAGACACAGAAAAAAAAATGATTGAAGAGCATCGATCAAACATCTAACATTGCAATTTTTTCGGTCCCAAGAAATTCGTTTATCCCTTTATAAGTTGTATGGAGATTTCACTATGTTGTTGCTTCCTGTTAACAACCCTTAGCTTCTCGCTCTTTAATTCCTAATCACACCTTCACGGAACCTGTTAACCTGAATCTGCGCAACCAGTATGAAAGATTTTTGGCTAACCAACGCCAGTGTAATAGTCTGGTCAGGGACAGACGAGAGAGAGGAAGAAAGTGCTTAATTGTATCTCTAGAATTGAATTCTCAAAGACTAGAAGACGATTTTTTCTATTAAGATATTTTTTTGCTAATAATTTATGTGTTCTTGCTGAGATAGTTTTGTTCAAATCTTTAATTTACAGCACTTTCCTTAAATCGATGCTTCACATTATATTTTAAACATTCTTATAGTAAAGGCTATAATATATTATGTCTATATGAAATACCAATTCTGTCAAAGAACGGTATATAGGTTATATAATATATGTTTTAAATATTTTTAATTGAGCGAAATCCAAGGATATTGTTTTGCATATAAGTGATTGAGCATTGAGCATATAAACAAAATATTTTCTAAAGAACAGTCTTATAACTTTGGTAAAACGAATTGAACTGGGGGGATAATTTATCAAAGCTTGAATTACCTTATTAAAATCCTTACTAAAATCCTCTAATTTTTTTTTATGAGTTACTCTTAGTTTTTCGTTTTTGCCTCTTTTTTTTAACGTCCTTATTTTCTTCATATAGAGTAATAAAATAACGGACAAAAAATAAAATTTTAATTTTTCTTTCCAATTAAAAAACTACTTAGTTTCTTTTAGATTTGAATTTGAAGGGTTATTAATAACAGTATTAGGAGCAGTTAGCATTTCCATTATTATCAGAGGCGTAGTATTTTTACCACAGTTATTTGTTGTATGTTCAAAAGATCCACCACTAATTGAATCTGAATAAAATGCAATGATAATATTTTAAAACATGAACAAAATGTCACTTCACTATTTGCTATCTTTAACGTTAAATAATGTTTTATTTTAAAGCTTAATTATTTTTGTGTGAAGTAAATCTATGTTTTTTTCCAGATGGATCTCACATTTACAAGTTAATCAAGCTTTAAATTATCATGGGTCGAACATAAAAATTTTTCTATCTTTAGACAGCTAATAGCTGTAACTTGGACATCAGAAATCTGGACTTTTGTAATTTGGGCTCCAGTGTAAATTTGTCATAAATAAATTAAAATAAATCATAAATTTTCTATCTTTAGACAGCTGTAACTTGGACATCTGAAATCTGGACTTTTGTTATTTGGGCTCCAGTGCAAATTTGTCATAAATAAAACATATAAAATTGAAATTCTCATATTATTATCTGGGTAGCCATGAATTTAACGATCTTAGCGATTTAGCAGGTTCGTGAATGCCGTGAAATGGATCTAAAATTAAATCCGATTAAGTCTAAGTATAAACCTTTTGATCACAGTAGTGGTAGCAAAACGGTGCTAACTGTTTAATTTTGGTCTTGTCACGGATGAAAGGACCACCCACGTATACCAAACCAACCAACCATATTATTATATTTGGGATACAACAAGTCTTTATTCTATTATAGGAAATTGTCTCAGTTATTAAAATAATAAATAAACTATATTTACGTGAAAAAGAAGTGATTATAAAGTAGTGATTATACAAATAGGATCTCTAAAAATTTCAAGCTAGCTATTTAGTTTCTTTTATAAATTATGCATCTTGTTAAAAGCAAAATATCTTATTAAGTAACTACTTTTTTCCATTAAGTGAAATGATAATAAAAATCTAATGTTACTCCAAGATAACATTTAAATTTTATTAAATATTAAATGCATTTCGATCACATTCACATATTATGTATATCTAGATATAATTTCACTACTCTAATAAATTTAACATTATATGGCACATATTTAAAATCCATTTCCAAATTTCTATTCAAAATTAGGTAATATCTATACTTATTATTATAATATTATTTTCAATTTAATTTTCAATAAGAAAAAAATGGAAAATTCTTAAAATGAAATCTAAAATTAAAGTGTAAATGCAAAACACTTTATACAGTGTCTAAATGGTATTTTCATTATGGAGAGAAAATTTTAAATTTTATTGACTTGAACATGAAAAGATTCTATTACTTAAAGATTCATGTTAGTATAATTTTATATTATTGATTTTTTTTTATTTTTTATACCCATATGTTCAAGGAAATAATAAATTTTCCATTACGTTTGTAACACGTTAAAGGAGTCGGAATAGATATAGGCTCAAATGCCTGTGTATGGATCAGATCAGAATAAAATTCTGAGTCGATTAAGTCATGTACGTCTGTCCATACGAACGATAAGTCAAAAAATAAATGATCACTTTTAAAAAATTATTAGTTTCTTTAATTAAATCTAACAAGTTCAGCCGGCTTGTTCGAATATCTGCCATACAACTTCTCTTTTTATATGAAAATAATTCAGTGTCTATTTAAGGTATATCTGAAATTTTCTGTCGAGTTACATGTCAACAAATTCTATAAGATTTGGTTGTGCTAGAGTAGTAGATTCAGATAGTTTCCATATCTTGGATCTAAATTAAGCTAGGAAACTGAAATATTGTAAAAGGTGATCAAGTTTTATGTTATAACTATAAAATTTGGTTATGCTGGTGCAACAGATTTGAATGGATGCCATAAAACTTCTCTTTTTAAATAAAAATAACTCAGTGTACAACTCATATAACTTCAAAATTTATTTGAATATATCTCGGTACTTATTTAGGTAAAATATCTGAAATTTTGTAAAAGATGATTAACTTTTATGAAAACATCATAATATTAAGTTCATACGGGTATGCCAGAGTTGACACAGCCAACTTTACTGCATTCTTCCTCGTTTTTTTTTTTTTTTTTTTTTTGGTGTTCGGATGGTATGTTTCATTTCATAACGAATTTTTAAAATTTAAATTATCAACAGAATTTTCATAATTCACAGATACATAGAAATTAAATTACATTTACACAGGGGGAAAAGAAATAACAGTGCATCTTTTTATAGTTTCGTTTAATATTATTTATATATAGAATAGAAAATGTTATAATGCACATAAAATCTGCTATCCTTTCTCTGCTTCTTTTTAAAGAAACTGTTTATTATGTAATATAAATCTATATTGTATTTATATTATAATAGGGTTAGTAATATGCACTTTTTAAATATCATTTACATCCTTTTAGCCTTAAATATAGTTGTAATAAAAAAAATAAAAAAATTTATATATATATATGTATATATATATAAATACATATAAGTAATGAAGGATTTTAGTATTTTTTAGGATTTATTTTGTTTTTATTTTTTCAACATTTTTTTTTTAATGTTCATTATTTTCTTTTTACTGGTAATTTTTTTCAGATGTTTCTGGTTTATACCAATTTAACTAAACCTAATTTAATGATACCAGTTACCAAAAAAAAAAAAAAAAAATAATAAAATAAAAAATTAATAAAAAAATATAAAAAAAAAAAAAACAAAAAAAAAATCCTTTCTAAAGTTGTCTTAAGAATTTTTATTTAATTTTTTGTTTTTCTGTAAAAACCTTAACCTAAAAGTATGAAAAACCTAAAATTTATGAAGCAGGACCAGAGAATTTCAAATTTAATAATTGGAACACCTATTCAAAAAAAAAAAATGTAGATAATTGCAGAAGTTTTTTTTGATATAAAATAAATATAAACATAGAAAGATGCATTGAAGATGCATTTACCAGTGATGTATGACTTTATAATGATTAGGCAAAGGGAGAATAGAAGGGTTAGTGCTCTGTTGCAGCATTTATGCCAGTATAAAGCCATATAAAGTAAAACACTGATTCGGAAAATTATATTATATTCTTCTGACAAAAGAAAAAAGAAAAGCTCAATTAAATTGTTCGTTTGATTTTACTCCAAAATGAGGCAAAAAAAAAAAAACGTAAGATATGAAAGATATGTCAGAGTCTTTATATTTTGTTGAAATAAATATTAAAATGGGGCCTCGGTGGCTAGTGGGCAAGAGTATATAAAATACGCTGCAAACACCGAGAGAGTGTGGGTTCGAATCCCACACACGTGGCAACAGTTCTTCTCCCATACTACATTTACAGTCACGCCTGAACAGGAAAGACTTTGTAATTTCCTGTCCACAGTTATGTGACAGAAAAATGCATAAAAAAAAAAAATTTAAGTTTTACAAACACTGTTTTAAAATAATTTTTTTATTATAAAATTGAAAATAATATTTTTTTTACTTGTTTTTTTTTATTGTTTTTTTTTTTATTGTTGTGTTATATGTACTGAAAACTTGTAAATGCTGTAAAATTTGAGTTAAAAAAACCATATAACAAAACCATAACCAGAAAAAAAAAAAAGAAAACGAAAAAAATAAAAATAAAATTTCATTGAAACGAAATATTCCTGTAAATTTTTGGATTGTTTTTTTTTTTTTTTTTTGTTTTTTTGTTTTTACTTTTGTTATACTTAACAATGATTCGCAGGATTGTATGTATAATAGCAGAACAGAATATTACTATGTTTCACATTAAATTCTATGCCAAATTCAAAGTTTTTTTTTTTTTTTTGTTTTTTTTGTATTTGATATTTACATGCTACGATTTCTAACACCATTACATTCTTTCCTTAGTTTTTAGCTTGTTATCTACTCAATTATCAGCCCGTTTGTTGTTGGCTTTAATTCAATTTCTATATTCTTATACATTCTGTTATTATTATGAACATTTTCTAAATAGTATTGGTATGGAAGGTGGTAAATATTACAATAACTGTAAAGCGTTATGATAAAAAATAAAATAAAAAATATACAAAAAAAAAAAAAAAACAAGGATAGACAAAAAATGAATAGAAAAGAAAAACAAAAATATATAATATCTGGAATTTTTTTTTTTTTTGGGAACACACACTTTTACAGATATACACGTACAATATAACAACGGATTTTTTTTTTTTTTGTTTTTTTTTTATAAATTTAAAAAGAGTTGGAAACAATTCCTAAGTAATTTGTGGGAATAAATAAACGAAATTAAATTGCAAAAAAAAAAAATAAAAAGAAAAAAACGGAAAAGGAAATCTATGAAATAGTAAAGGAAGAAAAGAAAAGTAAAAGATATGGTATAATAGTAAGGGATATTATATACTGAAAAATTTAAAGTCTATAACGGTAATAAAAGTAAAATAGAAAAAAAGAAAAAAAAAAAAAAACAAAAGAAACAGAAAATTGAAAATAAATTGAATTAAAATGTAGATTAAATATTTTTGTTGTTAGATTTTTATTTTTCATATGAATTTTTGGTTTTTTTTTTTTTATTTATTTATTGTGATTTTTGTTGTTTTTTTTTGTTTTTTATTTTTGGAGGGAAAAAAATCATTTCTTTCTATATGGATATGGATACGTCTACTTTATGAAATTGTTTTGGTTTTTCTTTTTTTCTCTTAGGCATGCAATTTTATTTTCGAGAGTTAAATTTGATTTTTTTGTTTTTTTTTTTTGGAAAATTAAAAAAAAATTAAGATTTTGTTCATGGTATTCTGATTCTATTTACTCTTTAGTTTTTTTTTTTTTTTTTTTATGTACTTTAAATAGAATAAAACAGAATATTAATATGTCGGTAAGGGCGTTAATTTATTTAAATTGAATACAAAAAATAAATGAAAGAAATTTTTTTTTTTTTTGAAATACAAATTACAAATTTAAATTTTATGAAATTTTTGTTGAATTGTTTTAATAGAGTTTGTGTATATATGTATATGTTTATAAAGTGAACTATAAAATGTCAGAGTATTAGTGTTTCCAAATTTGAATTTTTAATAATTATGATTTACAAAAATTATTTTATATTATCCAATAAATGGTGTAGTGGTTAAGACAGCATCCATTCACTTAAAAGGTTTCGAGTTCAAACCGGGGTTGGGTCATATAGAATAAATAATAATAATATAAATGTTTCATATTATATAATAATACCGGGTACCTGTTTCTGCGCCTTTCAATAAATAAAATATAATATTGGTTTTTAATTGAAGATAAGGGTTAACAAATTCCAAGTCTATTAATAGAATTAACTCCACTGTCAACTGAGCAACACTGAGCAACACGTACGAAAAAGTTTAAATATTTACACCACAACTCCGGCTGGGCGGCCCGTTAGATCAAAATGATTAGCTCAAAAACATTCCGCCGTACCCAAAAACTTTTATATACAAATTTTCATGATGATCGGCTGAGCAGTTTAGGAGTCTATAAATCAGTAATAGACAGACAAACATTCGCTTTTATATATATAGATAAATAGATATAGAATATATGCATCTATCTTATAATTAAAATCGTATTGTATGTATATTAATAAAATAGTAATAATTCTTTTATAAGATAACAGATGGCGTAGAAATAAAGAAATATTTACGTGTATGTCTTGTACAATATAGCTACCCAATATGCAAATTGTAGAGTGCTTTCCAAAAGAGTTATATTATATAGAATCGAATTCCCATTCACCTAAAGCACACGACACCACTACTAAAACAATATTTATATGTGTCTATATGACTGTGAGTGAGTCTGTATATAGTTATTGCATGGCACGTATCAGTTATTAGTACATACATTTTCTTTTATATTCTATTATATTATTTTTTATTATATTTATGATGTATAGTTTTGAATTTAATTAAAAATATTTAACTGTGATAATTAGAATTTATGCATTACTATTCTCTTTTTTGCATGTATCTATTTCTTTTGCATGTACTGTAAATAATTATAATCTTCAAAGAACTTGTGTGATGAGTAGTAGAAGCAGAAGATCTTTTAAAGATACGTTTTACAGATTGTCTAAAGTCTAAAACCTATTGAAAATCTTAAGCTCAAAATTTAATGTAAAGTATATATAAAAGAAAATATAAAAAATTACAATTAAAAGTGTGCCAGAGTGTGAAGATGAAAAAAAAAAAATATCGAATAATATTGTGTACGACTTTCTTATAGATTTGAGAACCGAAATAGAATTCTTTCCCATGTTAATTCGCACAGAAATGTGTATGATTTTATTATAGATTGATGAACGAAATTCTTATTGTTATCTGTGTTAATTCGCACACGCACACATAATATAATATAGAAATACAAAAAAATATATGGTGTGAGACATTTTGGGCCAATTTTCTTCAACAAAGGTGTTGAAGTTTCATTTACTAATATAGCTAAATTCCATTTAAATTATTCGATTTTCGAGAGCAAAAGTGATATGTTTTTCGTACAAAATGCTTATTGGGTACAGCCGAGTAAACAATGGCTTAGTAGAATTAATTATTCCAGAAACTGAAACTTATAATTAATAACTTAGGGGATATTCTATGCTTCTTATAGGAGTGCGAATGGAAAAAAAAAGTTTTTTTTGTTTGTTTGTTTTTTAGTAGTTATAGATTGTTATAGGATAATATGTAGTGAAAGGTGGTAGAAAATATCAATTGTACACAATATGGCAAAAAAAAGTAGTTTTTTGTTTTTTATATCAAATAAAGATGATATAAAATTAAACAGCCCTGATAGTCGCAATATGAAATTAATAAAAAATATGTTGGTAATTAATTTTTTTTATGTTTGAATCATAAAAATTTAGAATATCGTAACGTATCTAACTTCGATTTTTTTCTTCCTTACTGTCTAAATAAAATCTGTATTTAAAATTCGTATTTAATGTATCTTACATTTTTCCTTTGTAATTTTTTAAAAACTTCATTTTATATTTACATATTTAATTATTATTATTAAAAAAAAAATTTTTTTTTTGGAAATAATTTTAATATATGCTCATTTAATTTGAATGAATTTTAATTTGATACTTTCACATTATAATAATGAAAAAAAAAAATTTTTTTTTTCTCTCTTAAAGCATTTCATCTTTTGTTTTATATCTTAAAAATACCAAATATTTTTTCCACAATATTCAACATCAATTGTTGATTTTAAACTTTTCCAATCCTCTTTTTATTTTTTTTCTTTTCTTTTTTTATTCTTTTCTTTTACACCTCATTCATGTTTACTTAAGTTCCCGATTTTTAAATGTAATCTTCTTAAAAGATTTAAAATCCCCTGACTGAAATTTGAAACAAACAAAAAAATAAAAAGAAGAAGAAGAAAAAAAAAAAAAATTATGCATGTTTAAAATTTGTTCCTATCAAAATTTTCTGAATCAATTCCATTTCCATATACCGCAGTGCCATAAACGTTTTTTATAAAATATTAAAAAGTTTCTTGGGAAAGAAATAAGGAAATAAAAAGAAAAAAGAAAAAAAAAAAAATTGGCATTATGAGAAGAAGAAAATCGTTATTTTGTTTGTAAGATATAGAATGGATGATGGAGGCGCTACGAAGTTATTAAAGAATAAAACTTTAATATTATTTAAGTATAGATCAGTTTGCATATTGTGAAAATAAAAAACAAAAAAATCAATTTTAATTTAGGTTAAATTTAAGTATGGAATTTAAAATAAAAAAAAAAACATTTATTTTAAAAATGTCTAATAACAATTTTCATTTTAAAGCCTCTCAGCCAAGTGGAATAAAATTTAAATGAAATAATATGAAAATAATAGTTTTTATTTGGTTTGATTTGAAATGTGATCTGTAGATACTTCAATAATTGTAATTTTTTTTTTTTTATTGTTATTGCTTTTAAGTTAACTTTATTTTTCTATTGTTATATAAAGATATTTCTATTATATAAAATAATAAATATATAACAAATATGTACTTAAATCTCTTACCAATGACATCCATTAAACAAATAACGGAAATTTCAATTTTTTGTATTGTAATGAAAATTTTCTTACCTGTAATCAAAAGAAAATTAAATTAATTTGTAATAAAATTTAATTTTTTAATTATATGTGATTAGTACTAAAAAATTAATATATAGTCAGTATAATTTTTGGTAAGTATATAGTTGCATAATATTGTCGAAATTTTAAAATGTCGAGTGCTTAATTTACTCCAAGCATTTAATAAGATGATAAACTTTTCATAAATTATCTTTATAAAATTATAAATATAGAGAAATTTTGCATATTAAATTAAAAATATGAAATATATATAGGTATATTAAATATTTCTAGAACATAACACTTCTATTGCATGCTTAATCATGTATAGGTGTCAGTAAAACAAGTTTATATAGCTTATATTCCCTAAACCAAGTTACAACCCCTTAAATTATGCAACAGTTATATTTTCAACAGTTTATATCTCAAGTTTAAGTTAATACACATAGACGGACAACATGCAAAACCATAGTATATAACCCGGGCGATATAAACAGAATAAATTTGAAATATGACGTATATGTCAATATCTCACAGAACTGAATTTATTAACAAAGATTATTGGTGGTTGGAGAATAGTCAGAATCAGATTTAAGTATAATATACACATTTTGTAAGTAGTTTTAAGTATAGGTTAAAATAGGTTAAATTTTTATCTTAAACAACAAAATGTACTATTGATTTTTTTAATAACCTTAAGTTTTTATCAATATCTTAAAATAGAAAAATTGTAAAACTCAAATAATTCTTATATCTCAATAAATTTAAAAATAACCCAGAAAAAAAACTAACATAAACATTTTTAAAGACTAATTTATAAGATAAAGAATACAAAGCTGTTTTTGTTAAACTATTTCTAGGCGAAGTAACTAAATTAAGATTGAAATAAAAGGTAAAGTTAAATTAAAAAAAATGTTAATACACATTTTCAATCTGAACTAAAGTCCAAACATTAAATGATAGGGAATTTTTTAACCGTTACAAATTGATTACTTAATGGAATTTTTAGAATTTAGTGTTTAAGTTTACCGTTATATAGAAATAAAATATTGCAAAATTTTCATTAGTTACTCCGGAACGCTGTTAGTAGGAGCCTTGAAAGGAAGATGATATTTTAAAATAAGAATAGGCTTTCTCAGAAAAAAAATTCTGTCATTTATGCTTTTTAAAAGTTATTAGGTGTTAGAACAAAAGCTATTAGAAATTTAACTTAATGCCATCTAATGTGCAAATTTCTTTTAAGTAAAACACTAAAACAACTTTTCTTATTTGTATATACAATTTTCTTAATATTCAATAAATGGTTCCTTCATTTTTCAAAATTTTTCTCGTATAAAAAATTCTAAAAAAAAAAAAAATTTAAAAAATTTAAAATTTTCATGCAAAAGTAATGCAACACTAAACTTTTGCAACACACTTATTAAAAATCTGTGTCTTTAAAAATCTTTAATTTTTCAAACTGCCTACATAATTTTTTAAAATCTAAAATATTTTGTTGAAATTTTAATTATAATTCGGATTTGAGTATTTTTTATGAAATGTTGAATTTCGACTTATTAAAGTGTTGATTTCCTGTTTTATTTTCGTATGAACATAGTTTAATGGTATAATAAATTTTTACGTTTGTGACACCATAAAGAAGTTAAGATAGATATAGACTTAAGAATATAGACCTAGTGTAAGAATCGGATCAGAATCGAAAAATTTATAGATTAAATCATATAGACGTCAATAAAATATGGTTGGTGCATGGCAACATGTTCTTGTTGCTGTCATACAATTTGAAAGTTTATATAAATATACGACGGTACTTAAGTAAAACATCTAAAATTTTTCAAAGGACAATCAAGTTTTATGGAAACATTATATTCAAACATACTATATTCATACAAGTATCTAATAGAGTTGACACAGTCTATTCTATAACACTCTTACTTGTTTTTACTTGGAATCGAACTTCTATTTTTCTATTCATTTTCCTCTCAGCGATTGCATTTATTGCGTTGTTGTAAGTTTGACTGTACTTTTCCATAAATTTAAATTTAGAAATGAAAAATACATTTTTCTTTTAAAATAGTTTTACTAAAAATGCTAATACTTAATATTTTAGTACCAGCTTAACCTGCCCTCTGCTTTATTTTAGTTTATTTTAGTTTTAGAAATTTTTTTGCTGCTTGTATGTTTCCTTTTGTTATAATTATAAAATTTTCAAAATATAATTCTTTAAATCAAATGTTATTCAACAAATTATCAAAAGGGGAAAAAGCTAACCTTCAAAAAGTTTTTCTTGTCATTCTTTTAAAATTATTGTTAAAAATTGTTTTGTTTATTTTTTTTTTTTTCCTGCAAAAAAAAAGATTTCAGCACCCTAATAATAACGATAACAATAATTATTATATATAAAAAAAAAATATGTTTGTTTAGCCTGCGACAGGATAATATAATAACGATTTTTTTTTTTTAAGTGTTTCTGTATTACTCACATTCACATATAAACATATTAAAAGTATGTAAAGTAAAAATGCAAAGAAATCTGTAAAGAACAAAAAAAAAAATACAAGAGAAATAAAAAGAAAAAAATAATTTGATCCGAAGAAAAAGAGAAGTGAGGAAAAGTTTATACGAAAAAAAAAAAACAAAAAAAATTCATAGATTCGTTTGATTGGGGTAAAAGAGTAAAAAAGTTTGGTGGTAGAATTGAAAAAAAAAAAAATTATGCCAAGTATGAAATAAATAAGAGGTACCTTTCAAGGACCCCACAATAAAAATGTAATCGTATACGCAAGGAAAAAATAAAAAATATTAAGAAGGTAAAAAGTCAGAGTGAATCAACTAGAATGTAAAATACGTAAGTAGTAGAAAAAAAGAAATAACATAATTTTTGCTTTCGCAAATATGACAAAAAAAAAAATAAAACACAAAATAAAGACACAAAAAAGACAAAATTTAAAAAGGGCTATTGTTGTGTTTTTTTTTTGGGAAATCTTACATTTATTGTTTGTTATCTTTATAATTTTTAATCGTATGCAATAACATTAAGTCATATACTTAAGAACGATTTTCCGGATTTTAATGATTTAGTTTTATTTGTTGCATTCCTTATCATAATTTGGTTTCAAAGTTTCATCTTTTAAATACATTTGAAATTATAAATATTTTTTGATTGATTTAATATTGAATTAAATTTTTACTTAAAATAAACAATGCGTTCATTCTATTTTGATTTGTTCAATTGGAAAAGTTTACTGATATGAATAAAAGCGAAGGTTTTGATTCGAAATAACAGGTAGGATAGAAAAATCATCTGCTCTTAGATATAGCTAATGCTATGTAGCACATACTTCAATTCATATGAATTAAAATACTTCATGCTTTTAATGGATACTTCCTATAATGAAGCAAATGGAAAGCGTATGGGAGCTTGGAGCATTTACTTTGTTTTTTACCTAAATTTAAAGCAGTTTCTTTCTTTTCTGCATGATTATGTATTTTAAAGAATTTTTTTTTCGGTTTAATTGACTAGTAGAAGTTTGCTATAACACTAATTGCACAAAATATTCTGTTCAATAATCAATAGAAAGTTTTTAATTTTTACAATTTTTGAATTAAAAAAATGATCTGAGTTTATTTAATTAAAAATGGAATTATAAAAAAAAAAACCTGAAATTATTTAGTAAAAAGCTTAATTCATTCTGTAAAATTCTGAATTCCAAAAAAAAAATCTGAATTTATTTAGTAAATACCTGAGAATATTTAGTAAATACCTGAATTTCACCAGAAAATGCTATAAACTAAAATTGAAATGAAGTCTACTCTATAGGCTTCAATTTTTTACTTGAAGTTTAAAGTTTTGCTTTCATTTTATTCATATGAAACGAAGCATGTGCTACATTCAATAAGGATATACTTTCTTCAAATTTCAAATAAGATCGTGCTCATTCTTCAAAGTATTGCAAAATTTTTTTTTCGTTTACTATCTAGTGAAATACAGGCAAACGATACTACAGGCATTTTGCAAGAAACACAGACAAATGATACGACAGGTAAATGATACTACAGGTAAATGAAATACAGGCATAAGACACGCTCTCCCTTCTTTTTATTCATAGATTGTTAAATATTTACTACTAATACTAGGAGTAAAGGCATATTTTACTTTATTTTACTGATAAAATTAGCCATTAGCTTTTATATACTTTATGTTGACAAAGATGAAATTTTTAACAGTCACAATGGTGTATTTACATTGCGAAAAACTTAATTTATTTGATACAAGTAACATAAGAACTTTTGAGCATTTTTAAAATACAATTAAAACTTTAATTTCATTTATTTTATATGCACTTGAAAAATATAATCGAATTATTGACACAACTTTCGTTTTAACAATAAAATGATACTCCATTTTTATTATGAAAATTTTCCATTATTTTGTTCCTTTTTTTTTTTTCTTTTGTGTATTTCTCTTGGGAAAATCACTATGTGCAAGGCATAATTAATGTTTACACAACAATTCTAAAATTCCAGGGGTACCCATGTATTGTGGATTGAGAGACATATTTTTTATTTTTGTCATTTATCATTTTTGTTTGTTTGTTTGTTTTTTTTTTTTTTGTTTTCATATTATGAATTTCCTGTGTACCAAATTTTTATTTTGTTCATTCTGTTTTTTCTTATTTATTTCACACACACAAAAATCTCGTGTAGACCTGAGAAAAATAAACACATAATAATAAAATCAAAAAAAAATAAAAAAATAAAAAAATAAAAGTACATAAAAAGGTGAATAATAAGTGGTGAAAATATAAAATATGTAAAAACTGAAAAAAAAAAACAAAATTGTAAATATAAATAAATAGAAAAAAAAAGAAAATAAAAAAATGAAAAATAAAATTAAATTTGAATGAAAATTTTTTTTTTTATTTCATTTGGTTTAATTTATTATGTATAAAACAATGTAATGAGTCTAAAATTTTGATTTTGTATAGTGAATTCAGAAGTGATACAGCTTAAATGTTGACAATTTTGTAAGTAGAAGTTTTTTTATTATATTGATTTTTCTGGTCTATGCTGGTTAAATTGATCCAAGATCTTACCTTACCTTACCTTACATTTATTATTCATTTAAAATTTCGCATACTCTAAACTGTATATAAAGAAGAAGCTTTCTCTATCTCCTCCATTACTGTCCTCCTCCACGTAATTCTGGGTCTTCTCACTTTTCTTTTTTCTTGAGGGTTCCAATCAAGGGCCTCTTTAGCTATCGACGAATCTTTTCTAAGTGCATGGCCAATTCACTTATATTTCCTCTCCCTGATAACCAAGTTTTTTGCGGGTTTCTAATTGGTCATAGTCAGTCGACAGGTTTGTGTTTGATATTCTTTGTGGCTAGAATATTCTGCATATTATTCGCAAACATCTGTTGAGGGACACTTGTAATTTCTGGATTGTAGCAAGACCGGTTTAACACATGTTTCGAATATTGTTAATTTTGTGGCTCTATTAATACTTTACGCCATACTTTCCATAATCTTACAATCTATAATATGCCTCTATATTTAAGAGTTTCCTTTCTTTCCCAACCCGCCTTATTATAAATCAATCCTATATCAAATTTCTGTTGTAATTTCAGCGGTGCTAAAGGAAATTATTCTGTATTCACTGATGGCATAATAGAACTGAACGTGTATAAATATAATGTATAATTATAATTGTGTTTTAATTTTGATTATGTGTTTTTTTTTTTTTGGATTTATTATGTATTTGCAAAATTATTAATGAACGAATGTTTTTTTGTTTACGTTAATTTTATTGCTTTGTATGTATAACGTATGTTTTTATATATGTTACAATGTTTGTGTATTTTTAAAAATGTTATTAATATTTTTTTTTAAAAAAATTACACAACCTTTCCTTCTCAGGCGTGGCTGTAAATGTCGTAAGGCGGCTGTAAATCCCGTAAACTCTTACGGGAGTCGAACTCACACTTTCCTCGGTATTTATTTGTATTTTATACTCTCTTACCCACTAGCCCATCGAGACCCCTTATTACTAATATAAATGATTTTAATAAAGAGAATGAAAATATTAAATTTATTATTAAAATTATTTTTATAAATGTTTGTAATACAGGATATAGGCTTATATAAATTTTGTATAATACATATATAAAATTTAATGGTAATAAGAAAAATTGAATTCTTATGTACATATGTAATATTTATATGTATATGTATATATGCATATGAAAATGCCCTGATAGTTCAAAAGTATTTTCAAAGTACTACTGCACATCTAATGGATTATTTTCTCGTATCCTATAGCTTCATTTTGTACTTAAAAACAAAAAATGCCTGCCTGAATATTCAGTTATAAGCCGAGTAATCAACTGCTTTAGTGAAATTAAATGATTCACGAAACTAAAGCTTTGCCAAATAAGAATAATAAATGACTTAGTGGATGTCCTATGCTTCTCATAGGAGTGGCAAAGAAAAACAAAAATTCGGTTATAAGAAGAGATCGATAAAAAGAAAAGCTATACTACTATATTCTTGTTTCTAAGTAACTTCAGTATTGCTGCAGTACTTTTTCAGTGTTGAATAATTAGCATTTAAAATTATCGATACTACCTATACTATAAAATGTATAAAAATTCTTTTTTATCGTGTAGTAATTACTGAAATCAGGTTATCAGGATGAAATTTCAAATTTTAATACATATTATGCTTAATTAAAATGCTGTTTCTTCTTTAACCGAAGTTCAAAAATACAAAATCGAAATCATGGTGGTTTGGGATGTTTGAATAGAAATACAAATTGCATTTTATAATGTTATAATTACCATGTTAGTGGTATAGTATATGCAAAAAATATATGTAGATACTCAACAGTATCCCCAGACCAGTTAACATTTAAACATTTAACATAAATCTTAATAAGCGTTGAGAAAAAAATTAATTAAAATTTACAGGTAAAAAACAAAAAAAAATTCTTTAGGATTAAAATTTTATTTCAAGTTTGCAAATGTTGTGTGTGGATAAGCATATATTTTAATTAAAAAAAATTCCCCATTTATTTTTTACTACTAAATATGACCATAGACTTTTTTATAAAATTAAATTCAACTCCAAGATATTATATTTAAATAATTACTATCACAATTAAATTGGAATTTTTTTCCGCCTTTTAACTGCTATAAAAGGGATAGAGCATCTCATTTATTATTCATATTTGAGTAAGTTTCTGTTTCGGATATTATTAGTTTTACTAAGCCGTTGATCAATGTTTCATAACTAATACATTTTGTTTAATTATGTAAAATTGAAACAAGGAGTGTGTAAGATGCCTACTCTTACACTATAGAACTTTTAAGATAGCATAACACACAATTTATAGAAATTCGTTTGTTATGCGAACGTCGCATTTTTAAAATCAGGTGACATCGCATTTGTTCTCTAAAGTTGGTAACTCATATGTGAACGATTTAGTTAAGTTTAAGAAGGACATTAACATCTTTCTTCAAAATATCCGCCCAATTTTTCTAATCCATCCTACTTACTAAATTTTCCTAAATCACTTTTTTCCAAAAATCCTTCTCATGTCCTTATTCCATATTCCATAAACTAAAATTTGTATTAAAGTGATACACTAAACAATATGCGGAAAAACCATTTGCAATTCCTCTGGGTGACTTTTGAAGTTAACGACCTTCGTAATAAAAAAAAAACAAAATTTTTGTTGTGTTATAGAAAGGAGCTGTAGATACACTCTTAGCATTAGGCTCGTAGTAAAGTTTCGTTACTTTAGTTTAAAATTTTTTCTTGATTAAGACTTCAGATTATTATGAAATGTTACAAAATATAAAATGTGATTAGTATCATATCATTAGATGGTTAATTTTAATTGCTTAGATGCTTTAATTTTTTAGTATTATATCATCAATTTAAATTTAAGTAAATTTTCTTTACAAGAAGAAGTTTTACAAGAAGTTCGAAAATTATATTAATTTTCTTGGAAAAATGCGGTTTAGAAATAGTTTCTTTTATAATAAGGATTAATTTTATAACATTACAGTCTACTTGTTTATGAAGCAATTTATGTTTTTTTTTTCTATTTTTTTTTTTTTAATACAAAGAATATAATTAAAAAATTGGATTTTATAATTTTTATGTAATAAACGTATGTTGGCAGTTATTATTTAGCTCTTATGTAGACAAGCGTACATGTACTCGTATATTCAATTTGAAAATGAGTTAAAATAAAACGAAAATCTACAGAATGAATTAATTTTTTTTTTTTAACCTTTGACCTTTATTTGGATAAAAAATAATGCCTTTTTTAATTGCTTTTTTGATTTTTTATTTTATTTTTGGGTTTTCTTTATTTCTTTGTGGTTTAAGTCGATGTTCTCTTTTCTAATTATTATGTATTTTTCTTTTTTTTTTTGTTTGTTTGTTTGAACATAAATATTTAACATACTAAAAGAATTAAAATGATTCTTAATATTTGTTTTTTTTTTCTTCTTTTTTGTTTATTTATTATATAAAAATATTTTAAATATTCATATAATAAGTAGATGTGCAAAAGGATGTATGCATTTTAAATAAGGCGTATGTTATAAGAAAAGATAAATCAAAAGCAACAAAAAAAAAAAGTTTTAAACAATTAAAGAAAATTCTTCGACCTTCATCTTTGTAGATTTTTCTTGGAAAATTTTCATTTAAGCTAAACACTTTTTTTTATTATACCCTACACTTAAAGTATAGGGTATATTAACTTTGGTATGGTGTTTGTAACCACCAAAAGGAAGCGAGTTAGGTATAGACATGTATATATATTCTGAATCAGGATCACCGCCGGAGTCGATTTAGCGATGTCCGTCCGTCCGTCCGTCCGTCCGTCCGTCCGTACGCACGATAACTCAAAAAATAATGATGCTATCTTGATGAAATTTATATAGTAGGTTACTAATTACGAAAGAAAGGCTAAGTTCGAATCTGGACAAAATCCGTCCATGGGTTCGGATTCTGGAGCTTCCGAATGATTCCGGGCTTTTGGAGATAATCTCCGCAAACGAGATTATCTCCAAAAGCAACAAAGATAGAACCTTCAAATTTTGTACAATGATGTTTCTTCCCGTTCGATTTATGTCTCTGAAATTTAAGAGGATTTGGTCCATGGGTTTGGGTTTTGGAAGCTTCCGAACGAGCACCAGAGCAAATGAGATTATTTCCAAAACCAACAAAGATAGAACCTTTAAATTTTGTACAATGATGTTCCTTCCCGTTCGATTTATGTCTCTGAAATTTAAGAGGATTTGGTCCATGGGTTTAGATTTGGAAGCTTCCGAACGAGCCCCAGAGCAAATGAGATTATCTCCAAAACCAATAAAGATATAACCTTTACTTTTGGCAGAATGGTGTTCTTTCATGTATGATTTAGGCCTCTGAAATTTAAGAGGATTTGGTCCATGGGTTTGGATTTGGAAGCTTCCGAACGAGCACCAGAGCAAATGAGATTATCTCCAAAACCAACAAAGATATAACCTTTAAATTTGGCAGGGTGGTGTTCTTTCATGTTTTATTTAAGTCTCTGAAATGTGAGAAGATTTGGTCCATGGGTTCGGGTTTTGGAAACTTCCGAACGAGCCCCAGAGCAAACGAGATTATCTCCAAAACCAATAAAGATAGAACCTTTAAATTTTTTATAATGATGTTTCTTCCAGTTTGATTTATGTCTCTAAAATTTAAGAGGATGTGGTCCATGGGTTTGGATTTTGGAACGATTTTGAAACTTCCGAACGAGCCCCAGAGCAAATGAGATTATCTCCAAAAACAACAAATATATAACCTTTAAATTTGGCCGAATGGTGTTTTTTCATGTTTGATTTAAGTCTCTGAAATTTGAGAGGATTTGGCCATGGGTTTAAATTTGAAAGAATTTGAACCGTGGATTCGAATTTTGGAAGCTTCCGAACGAGCCGCAGAGCAAATGAGATTATATCCAATACGAACAAAGGTAGAACCTTTGAATTTGGTACAATGGTGTTCTTTCGTGTTTGATTTATGTCTCTGAAATTTAAGAGGATTTGGTCCATGGGTTTGGTTTTGGAAGCTTCCGAACGAGCCCCAGAGCAAATGAGATTATCTCCAAAACCAATAAAGATATAACCTTTACTTTTGGCATAATGGTGTTCTTTCATGTATGATTTAGGCCTCTGAAATTTGAGAGGATTTGGTCCTTGGGTTCGGATTTTGAAAGCTTCCGAACGAGCCTCAGAGCAAATGATATTATCTCCAAATGCAACAAAGATATAACCTTTAAATTAGGCAGAATGGTGTTCCTTCATGTTTGATTTATGTTTCTGAAATTTGTGAGGATTTGGTCCATGGGTTTAAATCTTGGAAGCTTCCGGACGAGCCCCAGAGCAAACGAGTATATCTCCACAACCAACAAAGATAGAACTTTTATTTTTAGTACAAAGGTGTTCTGTTATGTTTCCTTTTCTGTAAAATTGGAAACTGACATTTGAAAGAATTTGAACCATGGGTTCGTATTTTGGAAACTTCCGGACGAGCACAAGAGCAACGAGCATATCTCCAAAACCAACAAAAGTAGAACCTTTAAATTTAATAGAATGGTGTTCTGGCAAGTTTTCTTTATGTTCCTGAGATGGATTCGATGAATTGGAGTGGCAATTCGGGTAGCTGACACAAACATCCCAAGGACTACCAATCTTCGAAAATAATTAAGATAGAAACTTAAAATTTTATACAAGGGTGTCAAGCATATCCCAAGCGGATGCCTCTTTTACGTTCTTGAAATTCGAGTTGAATAAGACAGAAAAGGGAAGAAGTTCAAGCAGCTGCCAAAAACACTTATGGATTTTTAATTTAATTCGAATTATTCAGGTGTAGGGTATTAATAAGTCGGTTGCATCGACTTACTGTTACATTTACTTGTTTTTATTCATATTTAGGTTAAATTTTCTTGTAATTAATGATTTTTTTCTACTTCTTTTAATAATTTAATACTAATGAGATTGTATGGTTTTATATTTATTTTTTAAGTTTTTTAACTTTATAGTTTTTATTGTATATCGCTTTGTATTTAGTGGTAAGCTGTGTATAGTTGCTTAAAATTTCATAAAACAATCTTATTTGATAACCTTGCTCTATAATCTATGAAGTATTTTAAAATCTAATCTTAAGTTTTATTTTGGATAACTGGAATTACTTTGGGAAAGGGTATAATACTCCTGATTTTACAACCAACTCTAAAATTCTCCCTAATTATTTTATTTACATAGATATGTATTAGAATAGTGGAAAGTATGGCTATTTTATTTGAGACATAATTTCCAATAAAAAAGTGTATAACTTCTAGCTTTTTTATTTTAGATTCAACTTCCAACAAAAAGTAGTCAGAACTTCCATGGAACTTGAGTACATTCATAAATGGCCATACGTTTTGTGGCTTAGTTATGGTTTTATTTGACCCATGGCGAAGTGGTTAAGTCATCAACCTTTCAATTGAAGGGTCTTCGGTTCAAACCTCGGTCAGGTCATATAAATAAAAAATATGTAGTAATTTCATATTGTAATAATGTATATCGTATAATTAAAAGTAGTAGTAATAATAATAATAATAACAATAATAATAATAATAGTAATAATATTAGTAATAATAATAGCTGCTACAGTGGAGCTATCTTTGGTAATATCATGAAGTAAGATGTTATATACGACTGCACATTGTAATCCACTGATGGCTCTGACTTTGTAGTAAAATAATAATAATAATAGACGGATTCAATATTTCCGTATCCATTTCCTATCCTTTTCTCTCCCTTCCTATCCCTACTCCCTATCCAAAATACTCCGTTCGGTAAGGGTTTCATCGTATTATATTGACTAAAGGGGGAGGTGGGTTTAGTCAGTAAGAATCTGACACTGCCAAGAGGAAATTCTTGGTGTCTTTGGAAAAATCTCGTCTCTCGTCTCATAGAAAAAAAAAAAAAAAGAAAATAATTATTTTAACGCCAATACCTAAAACCTTTGCAATTGCGATTGCGATACGGTTGTGGTTCGATTTTTCGCATATAACAATTAATTAAATATAATTTCAGTTAATAATTATATTCTGTGCTTGCTTCGTTAACTTTGATGTCCTTCAATCAGGGCTCAATAGTAATAATATCAAAATAGTGCTATTAACTTTTAAATTTTTGCTTCAGTATCACTATAGTACAGAATCCTTTTTTGGTTTTTAACATTTCAAATTAAATACGGCCAAATTATTAATATTTATCGTGTACTTTTTATTTAATCGGAGTGATGATGTTCGTTTCATTAATCAAATAAAACCAAAGAAACATAATTAAATTTGAGTATTTAATTTGAAATTAATATTGAGGTAATTTTTTAGTTAGTTTATTTTATAAAATTTTAAAAAAAACAACAGTTTTTTTAAGTAAGACACCGGAAAATCGATTCTTTTTTTTTTTTTTTTAATTTGTAGTTCAAATAATGTTTTTTTTTTTATTTTATAATATTATACACCTTTTAACATTTAAAAAAAAAAGAAAAATATTTCAGAAGTGATATAACAAATATGACCAACGACTTCTTTTAATGTTAAAAGTTATCGTTCTTTAGAGAGAAACACATTGAATAATTTAGTATATTTTCCCATTTTTATTGCTAAATGCCCTTTTAGGACAGGGTTTACAAAAATAAAATAAAAAAAACTTTTTTTTTTCTTTCAGAGAGCAATGACAAGAAAAAATTTTCCACCTTATGAAAATAAAATATACTTTACTGTCATCTGACTCTGTATCATTTTGCAATTCTAAGATACATATTTTGTTGCATCTCAGACTTTTATAACATTTTATTTTTTCCCTTACATTTTTTCACTTTTTTGTTTTTTTTTTTACAAAATAATATTTGCAAGAATAATTATTGAAATCTTTTTCTTTTCTAAGGTGGTCTAAAATAAAATATTTGTTTTGTTGAACATTTTATATAGTTAGTCTTGAAAAGTATAAACCAATTGAAAGAATTTTCCAAGATTTTTTTTTTTTTACGGTAGAAAAATTTATGCTAGTATTTGAATTTAAATTAATTAAAAGTTATAAAGTGCATAAAAAACAAAAAAAAAATTAAAATATCGCAGTTACTTAAATCTTAAAGAATGTTTTTTTTATTTTTTTCTTAAAACTTTTTTTTTGGCCCACTCTTAAATATATTTGAACAAATTTATGAAAGACAAACTGGTTACTATTTTCTTTTTCATTTTTTAAAATTCGCTTTCCTTTCGCTTTTCTACTCAACTGACTTACAGTCCCCTTAAATAAAATATAATTTTTCATTCAACTGAAAATAAAAGGAAATCATGGAAAATTTTTAAAAAGAAAAAAATTGAATGCATAAAAAAAAGGAAATAACAGAGACGGCAATGCATTCAAGTGCAACCAACATCTTGAAAAGAAAATTGTGTCACATTGTCAAAAATTACAATTTCCTTTTGAATTATTTTTCACCAAAAAAAAAAAAAAAAAAAAAAAACAAAAACAAAAAAAAGTAAAACAAGTAAGATGATGTTGCTTTTTATAGTGATATCATTGATATTGATTATTATCATTGATGTTATCATCATTATTTGAATGATATTTACTTACAATTGAAAAATATTTGTAAGAAATACAAGAACATTTTGGACAGTAACAAAATTTTTGATAAAATGTTGCAAATGTTGCAATATTGTATCATGTCATGTTATATTAAAACAAAGCTACTGTATATGCTTTATACACTTGGTTAAATTCTTTAGTAAAACAAAAAACAAAAAAATGTACTATAAGAATAAAATATCATTTTATTTGGAATTACAATGCTGTTTGAATATGTATATAAGATTTTTTCTTTACATTATTTGTTTTTGGAAAAATTTTAAATTTCAAATTAAAAATTTAAAAAAAGTTAAACCTATATGATATGTGAAAAATACCTTTTATAGTATTTTTATATTATTCAGTATGTTTAAAACTGTATTAACATTTTATATATATTATGTACATATGTATTTATTAATTTATTTTGTTTTAAATATTGTAATTCACATAGGAATGGATTATGCAGTATTATTAAAAATATCGGCTTCTGAGGCCATTATAGATTGAATAGTATTATTAATTTATTATATTATAGTAATAATCTTTATTTTGTTTATATTATATAGTTTCATATTATATTTGGAGCAGAAGAATTTATTACAAAAAAGATTTTTTCAGTAATTTTTCTTTCACTTAAAAATGATCACCGTGTACCACGATTTTAACCCGCACTTATTTGGGTAAAAAAACCATGTATTTAACCAGTCAGCTGAAGCCCCACATTTTATGCTTATATACCTCGGGACTACCGAGTCTACTAATTCTATACCTTTTAAAGAAAATTGCATATTATTAGGCGTATTTTCAAATCAATTTTCCTCATCATATAATTTAATTTCAGTTGTATTTATATAATTATATCCTTATTCCGTCGGATGATTATTAACTTTTTTTTAATTTTTGGTGTTTAATTTTGGTAATTTAATTAATAATTATTCGAAAGTAAAGTAAAAATCTAAGTTGTTTCAAAAATAGTGTAAGTATTTTTTTTTGAAAGTATTATCTATTATTCTGCTTTTTAACGAATTTCTGAATGATAATAAAAAATTTTAAATATGAAACATTGAAACCACTTTTGTATTTTGTTTTTAAATTAAACTAAAAAGTATAATCTTTACAATATATTGCTGTTTTTAACATGCTAGTTCTTCCTGAAACATTTTTACGCTTTTGTCATTTAAAAAACAAAATACCTTTATTCTAATATCATCGTTACTTAAAATGTGTATATATATATATATAAAGATGATATAAAAAATATATAAAAATTCATTGATATTCATATTATATATTTAATAATATGTACCTATATTACATATAAATATTGTGTAGATAAAGTTAGATTTTATATTATTTTTTTTATATTTAACTAAAGAGCGCACCATGATTATTTTGTTCTATAATGAGTTCAGTATAAAACTGAAATTTTATTTAAAAATGTTCATAAAAGTTAACAAATATAAAGAAAATTACAATTTTAATCTATTCAAATGTAATTTTTCATTTTTAAAAGATTTTATATAATATAGAATTACTTTGAAAATGTTACCAATAGGTATTTTTTGTACACAAGCCAAACTCTAGGAAATAAATTCTTTGTATATTGTTAGTGTTAGTTTGATTAAATGAAGAGGAAATGAGAGAGGAAAATAGAACAAAAGAAAAGAACTAGAAGTTAAATTGGTTACAACCTTTAAAAGGGACGTTTATAATAAGTGCTAATTGTAAAATGGTGTAATGCCAACAGAGAGGACATGTTCAATATTTTAGCAGTTCTCGCAATAAATAAGTTTCCATAGCCAGTTTTAAATTTTGTTTTACCTTGGAATTATTTGAGAAGAGACATTAGAGACATTAATGGCTTTAATTGATTTGATCAAGTGTTATTACTTACAATATCAGAAAGTTAAAGCTCTATTATTTTGATCAATGTTGAGAGGAATAAAAGTTACTAAAATAACAGGATCGCTTATTATGCGCTTTTCTACTTTGTCGAGGTAACTAATGAGTGCATATAGTGCGCCATTCAAAATATACAAAATATATTCCAACTTAGATCGAATGTATGTTTTATAAATATTAGACAGATCTCTAGTATAGAAAAATAAACTTTACACCAAAAAAGAAAACTGAAACAATTGGTCACATTCTTAGCTATAACAAAAATATGTTCATATGTTTTGTTTTGATTAAGACACGTTATTAATATTTTCAAACTGTTATATAACTAGCATAGTAGCATAAAGCTTGATTTTTCCTTACTCTCTAGCCAATATACTGCGTTCGCAGGTAAGAATTTCATCCCATTATATTGGCTAAAGGGAGAGTTGGGTTTAGTGAGTAAGAATCTGACACTACCAAGCAGGAAATTCTTGGTGTCACTGGAAGATTCCCACCTTCCTTAGAAAAAAAAAAAATACTGTTTATTTGAAAAATTTTGGTTTTTTTCTTCAAATTTATTTTAAATTTTGGTAATCCATAATATAGTATGTACTTATTTTGTATTACTATTAAAAAAATTTAATATATTCTAGTACAGATGTAATAAAAACTTTGTAAATATTTCTTCAATTTTTAATTACGAAAATATAAATGTAGTTCCAAATAATTCTAAGTAAATACAAAGGTTTTTGAAAAGGAATTTAAAAAAAAAAAAAACTAATAAAATCGCTTTGAACAAGCATACATATTAATGATCTGTTATATATTAAAAAAAATATATATATATATTCCTTTCAATACGACCATATATTTACGAAAAAAAGCCTAAAGAAATTTTTAGGAAAAAAAAAAAACATAAATTAATAAATTTAGTTTATTAAAGATTTGGTTCAAAACAGGTAAATTTCCTTTAAAAAAAAATTGTTTCGGAAAATTTTCTTTTGAAATTTTCTTTCTTTTGGTATCCAATAAGTATTAAAAGTTTACATTAAATCTGTTTTAGATGGCAAAAATTTATAGTCTCTAATATTTATGAATTTTATTTTACGACCTCATTTGTAGAAAAAAAAAAAAAAAAAATGACAATAAATCAAACTTTAAATTTTAATTTTGATTGAAAGTAAACTTAAAAGCATTTGATGTCACTAATAACTCAACTACATGATATACTGGAATAAGAAAATCTTTAATTTTCTCAATTATATTTTTCTTTTATAATCTTTTTTTTTTTTATCCCTCTTTTTGATTGTTATAGAGGGATGAATCAAAAGAATTATATAAAATTACAAAGCATTTATTAAGTTGAATTATAATACATTTTCTGTTTTTCTTTTTCTTTTTCTTCCATTTTTTATTTTTTTTTTGTTTTTTTTTTTTTATTTTGTGTAATGAAAACGAAATGGAAAGAAAAATAATTGCATTAACAATAGAAAGGTAGGGTGGGGATGGGAGGAAAAAAAAAATTTAATTTAAAAAACGAATGCAAAAAAAAAAAATTAAAAATCAGAAAAAAGGTTGAAAATAAATGAATTTGCACATAAAAGAGTTCTATTGTCATCAATTTTATTTTTATTTTTAATAATATTATGGATATAGTTTTAAGTTAATATATTTAAATATATAAATTTAACATTAAAGTATTTATTTATAGTTTTAAGGATAAAAGTTTTATTATAAATTTATGATTTACTTATTTATTTGTTCATGCATGCGCTACTATTATATTTTGTAAGAAATATCCTTAACTATAAGATAGTGGTGTTATATTTTTGAAATAGTCCTTGGTATATAAATATGATTTATTTTAAATTTTGCTAAATTCTGTATTTATATTATAGCCTCATATGAAAAACAAAAGACATCATTAGAAATGATTGTGTTGGAAGAAGAGTTATGATAAGAATCAATCAAAAATTGAAATTATTAAATAATTAATTATTTATTTTAGGCAATTCTTCCAACATCCAGAAGCTTCCAATATTTGCACGTTATCTTTATTCCTATTTTCCTTTATTCATATTTTCCCAAAATTCTCAAATCAAACAGGACATTGTACCATAGGTTTGAATTTAGTATTTGGTTTAAAAGAGAGGTGGAGTTTTGAAAAAAGGATAAATTAAAAATATTTGGTCTGTCACATTTTAGAGGTAGACTTTATCTACAATTTTATTTGTATATTCCAATGCAGTTATTGTTTAAATTATATAATATTAAATTAGTTTTTTTTTTTTTTAAGTTTCGTTTTTAGCACATTTCCAAAAAAATTTTGAAAAAATGTGCTTATTAGTTTCACTCTGTCCGTCCGTCCCTCTGTTTACAAAACTTCTACACCGTTAAAGATAGAGAAAAAAAATTTTAACCATAGGTAGGTCTCATAAAAAAAATAATTTTGTGGAACAACTTTTTCATGTAGCCCTCCCCATTACGGAGCTACAGCCCTTTAAACTTTGAAAAAGCCCTATTTTTAAATGCACATATCTTATGTTCTGCTTAAGATTTTTTCAATCTGAAAACGTCATTCGACAGGTATTTCTTTTATCTTTGTAAATTAATATCAAAATTATACAATATTTTTAAATTTAGTATTTAAATTTACCGTTATGTGAAAACCAAATTTTGCATGATTTTTCTACTTTCATAACTCCGGCGCGCTTCTAGATAGAAGCTTGAAATTTTGAGGCAAGAAAGAACTTTTAGAATTAGTATAAGTTTGCTCAGAAAATTTTTTCGGACCACCCCTGTTTATCAGCTATTAGGGCTCAAAAATTGAAAATTTGCTATTTTTAGACACCTGTAACTTAGGCACCTGTACAAATTTTTCTTCGGCAAGACATGAAAATTAAAGGTTCAATAATATATTTTTACGTGTGTTAACGGCTTTTCTTAGTTATATAGGATTCCGCACATACGGCCCCTCAAAATTTCAAAAATGTCCTATTTTCACATTTTTTCTTATTACATGAAATTTTCAAATTTTTGTGTAAGTCACACTTCTAAACAGTTTGTATTGAGTTTTGGAAATGTGCGCTTTTAAAAACCGTTGGTTTACATTCTACCTTGTTAGAATTAAAACAATTAAATAATAAAAATTTAACGTTTTTTTTTTCAATATTTTTTTTTTTTTAATGTCAAATTTTCTAATGTAATTTGCCCATATCCTTTTTTTGTTTTTGACAATTCTTAAAGTTAATTTTTATTTATTTTTAATGTTTTTTTTTTGTTTTTTTTTTTTTTTTGTAGATTATATTGTGTACTATATATATATTATATTATATTCTTTGAATTCATCATATTTAACAATATTGTCAACAAGAAAATCATCATTAAAATGAAATCAAAAACAACAAAGTAATAATAAGGATAATATGTTTTTTTTTTTTTTTTTTTGTTTGTTTTAAAAAGGAGACAATTATTACATGTTTTTAGAAAATTTTTGTAATTTGATTCCGTGAAATGTTTATTTGTTTTTTTTTTTTTTTTTTGCTTTTCATGTTAAATTGTCTTTTCAAGTGAAAATATATATTTTTGTTGTGTGCATGTGAATTAACTGTACAATATACTTACACAAAAAAAAAAAAAAGAAAAAACAAAACAAAAAAACAGAAAAAACTATAGAATAAAAAGTTTATAAAAAGATTACAAGGAATTTAATTTATTTATTTTTAAGAGCAGAGGGTATAAAAGAAAAATCCCTTCATCAAAAACAAAAAAAAAAAAACAAAAAAAAAAAGGATCTAATAATGAAAATGAAAAATTCTATTATGATGCTTTGTCCTTATTAATTTATTTTGTTGTTATTTTTTTTTTTTTTTGTTTCAAATGAAATTTTAAATTTATTTTTTATTGTTTTTGATTTCATTCCTTTTTGTATTTTGTAGTTTTTTTTGTTTGTTAATTTTGAAACTTAGAAATTTTTGAAAAATTAAATTATTTTTTATCTTTATTGCTTTTTTTTTATTTTTTTTTTTTTTGAAATAAATTTAAGATCAAAATTCATTTTCGTTTTCAAATAATTTTTTTTTTTTTTGTTCAATTATTCCATTTTATTTTTTTTTGTTTAATTTATATGCAAGAAAATTTGAATTTTTTAAGTTTTTTTTTTTAGTAAATTTTTGAGAGAATGGAAATTTCAATTTTATTTTACATGCAAACAAAATTATTCTTAGATTGACTTTTAATAAAATTTCAATCGAAAATTAAAAATTTTTTTTTTTTTGTTCATTTAAAAAATTTCACATTCCTGTAATTAATCAAAAGAAAAATTTTCCGCGAAATAAAATTTTTATTTAGCGTTTCCATTAACAATTGTTTATAAATACATACATATAAATACATACATATTAAAAAAATGTTCGGATTACATTTTAATTAGAAATTTCCTAAAAATAGATTTTATATACATATACTCTTAAGTAAAATAATTTTAAATATTAGGTAGAAATTATAAGGGCTCAACTTAAATAAAAGTGTACAGCGTATATTTTTTGTCAAAATATTTTTAACTGCGTCATGTATTTAAATGAGAGCACTCGAAATACGCGATGTATAATACGGTACGTCAAATTTTTAAAATTTTAAAATTGACAAAGTGTATATAACATTTTTTGTTGTTTTTTTTTTCTGTTATGTTTACAAGACATGAAAAGATAAACCAAAAAAAAAAATTTTTAAATTTAAAAATGAAAGTACAAAATATGAAAAATTATACGGGCGTATTAATTTCAAGATACGTCGACATCGACGTGTAAAAATTGTACATCGTACGCTTTTATTTAGGTTGAGGCAAAGTCTAATAATGTCTAATAATAATGTATATATGAAAAATATTTATTTATTTATTTAAATCATATAATAAATATGAAAATTATTTAGAATAATGCTTTTTAGCAGTAGCGACTAAAGGCATTCAGGTATGCAAGTACGTCAATGAAAAATATAACAAATTGTTATGAAAAAAATTGATAGGCCATATACAATATTTGATTAGAAAATTATTGTGTTGATATTATGATAGTTGTCTTTGGCTATGGTAATGCTTCGTAACGTATAGTATCGTATCGTATTCATTGTATTCTATCGTTTCGTGAAATATATTGTATCATGTCATTTCGTATCGTGTCATTTCGTATCATATCGTTTTTTTATCAAATCTGTCCTAGAGGCTACACGAGACAGTCCAATTACATTTTTGACAATATTATTACATTTTGTCAACTATCTTCTAAACTGTCTTGACATACAGACAGTAATTTGACATTTCGTATTACACAGGGGCAAGATAGTAATACTGTTTCGTCTGGCTGCCGGGTAAGGATTGATATCAAAAGAAATTTTTTTTAGTATTAATAAAAATAATGTATCCTATTATTCATATTACGAAATATGTATTTATCGTTATTCGACGACATATTTTACTGTTTGAAAATTATATATACGATTCCTAATTTGAGAAATTCTTTAATTTAAAGAAGAATGCAAGTAGTTTTAAGTTTTGTAATAAGATAATATATAAAGACAAAAAGCATAAAGACAGAAACAATGTATTCTTTGATTATTAGTTCACCTTCTTGCTGTATTGTTTTATTAAATTTGTATTTCAGTTCTTATTTTCTTTTGGCGAAAAATAATTCTTTAGAAGACTTATTAAGTCTTCAAACTTCTTTGTGCTGGGTAAATCTGACATTTTTACACAACAATTTTTTTCCTTTTTAAACAATTAATTATATGAAAAAAATTTTATTATTTTATTCCGCCGAATAATTGTATTTTTAATACTTTTTATTTTTATTATATTATGTAGTTTTAGTGCAGAGAAGAAAAAGAAATTTTTTAGACTTCCAATATTATATTATTTTAGTCTAATAAAATACCGGTTTTACCTTTAATCAATAATAATAATAATAATAGACTGTATTTCATGTATTTCGTGTACCAATTAATACTGCTCTTAAAAATATGCCTACTTATGTCTAATGTATATAAATGCATACATTTTAGTTATGTATATGTATTAGTATAATTAGAATGTATTATTTTATCATATATTTTAGTTATGTATATGTATTAGTATAATTAGAATGTATTGTTTTATATACAGTTGTTTAATATAATTTCAATAAATTCATTAAGAGGGTTTTACATAATTTCCTATTAAGGTTTATTTACATTACTTCATTACATTATAGTTAGATTATTAGTTTTTTTTTTTTTTTTTTTTAATTTTGATGTTTATGATTTTTATTTGTTACGTTTATGAATTGTCATATTTTTTTATTTTGTTGTTAAGTTATAAATTACGCATCATATTATATACCTATCATTTTCAATACATAACTATTTAACTTTTTAAAATCTAATCAGTTACCATAAATTTTTATAGATCATCTCGCATTCGTATAAGTTCATTAATTGCAGTATCACTGGTTTCAATATGATAGGTACTATTTTCCTGGTTTTCAGTAATAATATTCCTAGATCATATTTTTCAATTTCTAAATTTTCAACTCTAAATTTTCTTTTAGTTCATTCTTATCGGCAATCGTTTCATAATAAAGGAGATAATCTTAAAAGGATATGTAAATTAAAAAAAATTTAAATCAGAAATCAATCAAAACAAAATTGATACTTTCCTCTTTACAAATGTACATATTACATAAAATTAGTCATATTATTTTAGTCATTATGGCTTTTTGTTTTTGTTTTAAGTAGGACACATAAATATTGTAGACATACGGGTCTCTTTTTAAGAATGTGGATATAAACAAATCACCGAAATTAATGTAGTATTGACTTATTTATGGAACTGTCCCAAGTTCATAAGATCAGGTGACCAAGTTCATTAGATTTATCTATATTTATGAAATTTAAATTTTTCGAACATTATACATTTTAAGGTTGTATTTATGTGAATATAAACCCCAAAAACTTGTTGACAAATGGCAAAAAATAACCTGAGGCTGAATAATAAAAAATAATTCTTAAAATGGAGATATAATGGTAACGGTTTTTGACAACAGAGAAATTTTTGTCAAAATGATAGTTAAACAGTTTGGACAAATGTCATATAAATTTTCTGACAGAAAACTTCACTTAAGCTCTCTCTTTTAAGGATGAGTTGGTATACGGAAGTTTTTAAAGATAAATATAATAAAGATAAATATATATTTACAATTTTACACTATGAAGAATTTTTTATAATATATCAGATACACTGGCACGATTATATATACATTTTTTTGGCGTGATATTTAAATTTTGTGATTTAGTTTTAGCAGTAGAAATTATTATGTGTAAAATTAGATACAGATGAAAAAATTTATATATTTATTTTTCAAAATTTTTTTATTAAATATTTCTTAACCAATTTATATTTCATTTTTAATTTGTTAATATTAAATAAATTACCTAAAGTATTTATTATTATTAAGATTTAACAATGAACATTTCCCAAGAATGTGAATTTATTTGTCTTTATTGTTTTTTATTAGCTTTTTATTAAATATTACTTTTATTATTATAAATTTTGTATGTATGTATGCAAAGCTAAATAAAAAAAATTACAGTTCAGAATAAAATTATTAGTGCATTTTTAGTTTTTACGTTAAGATCTTGTAAAGCCGATGTCTAATCGTCGTAACATACCATGATTATCTTATAATATTTGTATTGTTTTTTTAGTATAAATAATCATTAACGATTTACTAAGTATACCTATAGTTTTGCAGACGACAGTCTGATTGCCTCTTATTGAAGACTTGAAGACAACGTAAAAAATGAATCCACTTCGTTATCGCTAAATCAAAATTTTGTTAGAATCTCTTATTTGATCGAACTTAACAGGGTCGATTTTAATTCAAAAAAAAACCAGTGCTGTTTTGTTTCATGAAAAGGTAATACTACGATTCCTAAACTTAACCTTTCAAGGAGAGGTTTTGGAACATATTAGTGAACAGAACATCTTGGGTATGGAGTTAAACCAAAAATTAAGTTAGAACAACGATATTTTCGGTGTAGCAAATGAACCAGTTGAATGTTTAGGATTCTTGTACAGAGCAAAATTTTCTTCTCATCTTGTGATCTTGTTAATATTTACAAGGTGAGTATAATGCACGTGGAGTATAATGCACGCATGCTAAATAAAAAAATGCTAAATAAAGTTATTCGTTTAATAAATTATCCCAATGTCACCTCAACGATCTCTCCCCTCGGCTTCCGACACATAGTAAGTTCTTTTTCCCTGTTTTGCGGATATCTTGTGAGAATAGGAAATAAAAAGTCTAATGTCTTCACTCAAAGTTTTCCAAAGAGAAACGAGGAGAGCATTCTCTACCTACTTGTACATAAGAAGAACGTCAATACCTTCGTAGAAAATCGTTTTCCTTATCCAAACAGTACAATAAAACTAAAAGTCCCTTAATATATGCCGCGTTGGGATTATTTTAATATAAAGTTTATGGGTTAAATTTTCACATCTTGATAAAGAAGTCGTCTGAATACCGCTCTTTTTCAGGGTCTTTCAATGATTCCGACTTATCCTCGTAAAACAAAAATAAAATCTATTATATATGATATTCTATCTACATTATACTGCTAAAAGCATCTTCCTGTCTTAAATTTTTTCACTTTATTTAAAATGTTTCATTGAAACTAAATATTTTAACGCAAGCTGCCACCGTGGTGTTATTCTATTTAATATAGGCATATGTTACAGTGTTATTTGTGTTATTCCAAGTTAAATTAATAGCATTTTGTAATTGAATATTAAAGTATTCAAGAATGGTTAATTTTATATGAATCAAAGGTCAAATGCATAACAAAGTTTAATCAAACACACAAGTATTTGATTTTGGAATATTTAAACAAATTAAAATAAAAACGAAAAAATGCACTATTGTTTTTGCCCATACTGTACATAATACCAGATTAACAAAATAAGTAAAAACAAAAAATTAATAATGTACATATTTATATACGTGAAAGATTTTCGATTTTTTTTTTTTTTTTTATTTGTAAATCCGCATTGCCAAAAGCATTTATATTAGAAATGAATCATCAATTAGACACAGAAATGAAAAGGAATAAAAGTGTTGTCTAGCAAAAATAAATTTACTTATATTTTTGGACAGAGAAAAATTATATACCTATATATTTTTTTTTTTTGTTTGTCACAGACATTTTGTGAATATTTTGTACATCGGAGATTTTTAAAATATAATGAATTTTTTTTTTTAAATTTGCAACACAAATTTTTTTTTAGTTTTGTTTAGAATTTAGGTGGATTTTTCTTCACCGTATATATAATATGAACATTTGCATTTTTATGAATATTTATAGATTGTATAGCAAATTTTGTGTACCGATTTGATGATATTGTGACAAATAAATTTAAAAGTTTAGTTATATTTTGTTGTACTTTATAAAAAAAATAATTTTTGTTTGTAATGTCATTTCTTTTAGTTTTCTAAATTTTGTTAAAAAATATATTCATAGTAAAAGTAAATAGATAGTTTTGGATTAGATTTTTGTCTATGGTTTAAACAATTTTAATCTATATTTGATTAGATTCGATTTTAAATTAAATTTTTTGGAAAAAAAAAAATTGGCTTATATAGTTATTTTTAATTTTGACATTTGAAGTATGTAAGCATTCTTTGAAATTGTTTATTTTAAATTTTATGTTCTACATTTTATGTTCTTTTTCATGTAGCCCCTCCCATTACGGAGCTACACCCCCTCAAACTTTGAAAAAGCCCTATTTTTAAATGCATATATCTTATGTTCTGCTTAAGATTTTTTCAATCTGAAAACGTCATTCGACAGGTATTTTTTTTTACTTTGTAAATTAATATCAAAATTCAATTCAATATAAGTTTGCTCAGAACCACCCCCTTTTCGGACCACCTCCTGTTTATGAGCTATTAGGGCTTAAAAATTGAAAATTTGCTATTTTTAAACACCTGTAACTTAGGAACCTGTACACATTTTACTTCTGCAAGATATAAAAATTCAAGCTACAATAATATATTTTTACGTGTGTTAAAGGTTTATTTTAGTTGTAAAGGGTTCCAAAGTTGCAGCTCTTCAAAATTGCAAAAAGCCCCATTTTCAGATGCATATATCTCGGGCCCTGTGTAATAATTTTGCAATCTAAAACCGCCAGAAGATCGAAAATTTTATTATCTATATAAAACAATATCAAAATTATGTAATATTTTGTAATTTACGATTTAAATTTACCGTTATGTGAAAACCACATTTTGCATGAAATTTCTTTTTTCATAACTCCGGCACCCCTTAAATAGGAACCTGAAATTTTGAGACAAGAAAGAACTTTTAGAATTAGTATAAGTTTTCTCAGAAAATTTTTTGGTAACACCCCTTCTTTAAGAGTTATTACGCCTCAAAAATTGAAAATTTGCTATTTTTAGACACCTGTAACTTAGGCAGCTGTACAAATTTTTCTTCGGCAAGACATGAAAATTAAAGGTTCAATAATATATTTTTACGTGTGTTAACGGCTTTCCTTAGTTATATAGGATTCCGGACTTACGGCCCCTCAAAATTTCAAAAATGTCCTATTTTCAAATTTTTGTGTAAGTCACACTTCTAAACAGTTTGTATTGAGTTTTGGAAATATGCGCTTTTAAAAACCGTTGGTTTACATTCTACCTTGTTTTGGTTGCAATCGTACTATACTTACTGTAATAGGCACATACTTTTTTGGGTTCAGGTTATATAACTTTGCACCTAATAAGAATATTTTCTTTCAAAATTTTGAAAATATTTCAATATAAATTATGGATTTTCATTAATGAGTACCTTGATATATCACTATGTAGAAAATAATATGTAGACGGAACATATTTTATATGGTATCCACAATTTTGGAGCTGTGGAGCCTTAAAGAAGAAGATTTAATTCCATTTTTACCGACCGCATACATTAATGTATAAAGTAGGTATTGTTTTCATACTAAAAATGTGTACCCGAGATTTTGTGCAAAAATGCACTACTCCGGTGTGGAGAAGGCTGTAAAAAAATGTTCAGCATGATGTCCGTCTGTGTGTGTGTCTGTGGGTGCATGTGTGTGGCTGTGGGCACGTGTACAGCTTAAAAGACTGAGCGGGATTTTTTGCAATTTCATATTTAAGGTTTTAACGTAAATATCTCGGATTGATAAGCTTTTGGAGCAAATCGGACAACCGCAAATGGTAGTTTACTAGTGTACTTTTTAAGTTTTTTACGAATATTTCGTAACAGAAAAATTTGGTGAGAAAAATTATTAAGAAAAAGTTGTTACACAAGTAAAGAAGAACAACTTTGCCATAAAACATTTTTTGATCCGACTAACTTTAACTTTTATTTAATTTTTTTAATTTTAAGTCCAAATTTCATACATAACACTCCATATGAATTTATATGAACAATTTTTTTTTTGTTTTTTTTTTTGTATCTCTAAAAATTTATATACATACATACGTATGTACTTATATCTATACCAATGCATATTATTTATTCATTTGTTGATAACATAAAATTAAAACGGTAAAATTTTTGTTAGCAGATTTAATATTAATCTTATGTTTGTTTTGTATTTGTTTACAGTTTTTATTATTTTTTACTTCTAATATTATTTTTTGAATGAAAAAAAAATCATGTATCTACATTACAATAATAATAATAATAAATGGATGTATGAATGAATGTACATATATTTTTACGATTTCATTGCTTATAATTATTTTTATTGAATAAAACAAAAATGTTATTAAATTATTAGAAGTTATTTTGCTTTGATATAAATTATTATGTAAAAAATCCTATAAATTTTGGCATTGTACTTTTTGTGTAGTTGCGGTCGGTCCTGTGGTGGAGATAGCTGATTTTTTTTTGTTTTGTATTAAAATACCCATAATTTCTGTTACGAATAAGATTAAATCATTCTATAAAATGTTTTTAAAAATATGACTAACCATATTCTCTAAATATATACCTATTCATTTAAATCTTTATCTTTTTTGATTTTACTCTAAAACTTTTTAAAGTTAAACATTTTTTAATGAAAAATTCAAATATAGCCATTTCCCAGCTTTAATTTTATATATTGTACATTAAATTAAAGCTTGTTCCTTGTTTTAGATTAAATTCTAAACTATTTCAATTCAAAATATAATATATATACCAATTAGAAATAAATATTCAAGAAGAAAAAGAATGTCCAAGACCTATACTTAAAAACTTCAGTGCAAAATATGTGCCTTTTCTTCAAGAAAGACATGTGCAACTATAGGAACATGCTTTATTAATGACTAATTATCAGCAATAAACCCTCAACAGATCTTTAGTTTCTTAGAGGCAGTAGGGCTGGCGTTGTTGGTTGGTTGGTTGGTGTGATTGGCTGGCCACCGCCGCTTGACAGTGACCCCAATTAGCGCGTTAGCACCGTTTTGCTACCACTTCCGTGACCACAAGGCTTATAATAGGGCTATATTAGTTTAATTTTAGATCCATTTCGTTGCGTTAAGAAACCTTACCATTTCTGCAGGTTGCTTAACCGCTAGATCACTAAGATCGTTGAATTGATGGCTACCCAGAATTGCTATTCTGGCCCTCGCCAGCGCTGGGCACTTACAGGTGAAGTGTGTAATGGATTCTTTCTCATTCTGTTCACCACAGCTGCGGCATGATGAATTGAATGGGATACCTATTCTGGTCGCATGTTCACCAATTGGCCAGTGGCCCTTGAACACACCTATTGTTCTGGCTATGTTCCGTCGGGATAGCTTCAATAGATTTTCGGTTCTTTTTTTATCATACAATGGCCAGACTTTCCTGGCCGTACAACATGTGGCTAGTTCGTTCCACCTTCTATTTGCTAAGAACAAAAAGTGGAGGAAGATATCTCTCTTAACGCTGTTTAGCGGGGGCTCTACCTGTTCCGCCAGTGAAGCATTTAGGCTGGAACCCCTCCTTGCTAACTCATCAGCATGTTCATTTCCTGCGATGTTCCTATGTCCCGGAACCCACAGTAATGTAACATTGAATTGATTACTTACATTCTTAAGCTCGTCAAAGCATTTTCTGACGAGCTTAGATGTTATTATTGCAGAGTTGAGATTTTGCTGCTTGGCTGTCCGTAACTATTGCAATGCTTCCTCCCAGAGAAGAATTGTTCCCTAGTATTTGGCATGCTTTCAAAATTCCTAGCATTTCAGCTTGAAATACACTCGCTTTATCTGGCTGGGCTGGCGTTGTAATAGAGGAAGATTTAGATCTACAACAAAATGGTGGCATTATTACTTAAATCCTTCTAAAATTTAATATAGGAATTCATATTTAATCGTATTTAATGATTTTTATGAAGTATTTCATAAAAAGATTTTAGGATTTTTAAGAAGTACAGGTTTTCTTTTAAAAATATTATTTAAAATTAGAAATAATTGAAATTTTGTTATATTTCTGTAATAATAAAAATTTAAAAATTTTCGAATTCATAAACACTTTATTATTAAAATTGGTTGGAACATGAAATGAAAGTTTGAATATATTTTTTTTTTTTCTTAAATATATTTTTGTTATTTATAATGTTATAAATGTTTCAAGTTTTCTTTTATTTGTAATTTTGAATTTTTTTTTTCACCTTCTTTCTTTATATTATTATCTATCATCATCATCATCATCATTATCATTATCATTACTTAATAAACCCAATTTTATACAATATGGTTCAAATTTTTCTTAAACGACGATTCATTTTAATTTTTTATACAATTCTTATTTTGCTGGTTCTTTTTTTTTTTTTCACTCTATTGTGAAAACTTAAAGGCTCGCCCCAAAATTTTATTTTGCTTTGTTAAAAGATATTTTAAGATTTTTTGAATTTTTATTCTTCTTAAAAATTGGCAATGTTAAGTTTCCTTTAAAAAATGCTGTTTGCGTCTACCTTTTGTGTTTTTCTTTTTTTTTTTTCGTTTTTTTTTTTAATAATGGTAGAAAAAAATGAATAAAAAATGGAAAGAGAAAATTAAAAGAAAAGATTTTTACCAACGGTGAAATAAATTTTCTTAATATTATTGCTGTGGGTATTTCATTTTTATTTTTCTTGAGAACATTAACAACCTATACCTTCATCTCTTTCTTTTCTTTGATTTTTTTTTTTTTTTTCTTAGTAATGTTGTATAATATTAGTTTCATTTTTATAATGATTTTTGCGTTTCCTTTTATTATTCATTTTTAAAGGTAGTTTTCTTTAATATGGCAATCTAAAAAAGTACCAAAAAAAAATTGTACAGAATGTTCAAATATGGTATATGAGAAATGGTACCTATGTATATAATGGTAAATAGAAAATATGAGAAGAGTTTTAAGGCGGTTTTGTAAATTCAATGTTTCTAAAATTAAAATGTATTATGAAAAATATTTTTAGTTTTAAATAACTTTTTTCGATTTCAATTATTAAGAAAAGTTTATAAGAAAAAAAAGAGTGAAAACAGTAAAAGCAAATTAATAATGTAACCTAAAAATAAAATGTAACCTACAGTGGTTACCGTACTTGCTTAATGTATGATAAGTTTTAACACTAATATCTATATTATTATCTTAATATAATAAAAGACAATCTTCTGGTGCTGCTGCTGCTATTTGCGTGGCCTTTCTTTAAATTTTATAGAGCACACACAATCACAATATTTCTTACTAAATACTAATACTAACAAGAAAAGAGGAAAATGAGGTAAAAAAATATGAAAAGAAATGGTTTGATTCTTAAACCATATTCTTTAGATTTTCAATTCTACTACTACCTAGAAATGTACCAACCAATACCAATTACTGTTTGTTTGTTTTACTGTTTAGTAAATAGTAATTAATATTGTGCTGCTATTTGCTAATACATTTATCGTATATTTTTATTTTTGATTTAAAAAAGAAATTAAATCAGAACACCTTATTGTTTTTACACAAAATGTTGAGCGAAAAAATTTTGAAGCCGTACATTTTTCAAAATATAACAAAAAGAGTTTAAAATAGTTATTGTAACTTTTTCAAAAATTTGTAAATTTCCTCAGAGATATTTAATATTTACGTTTAAATTTAATCTTTGCGTTTTACTTAAAAAAAAAAGTAAAATTGTACAGGTTTAGGTACTTAAGTTATTACAGGTGTCAAAAATAGGAAATTTTGAAAAAAATGGGCTTTTCAAACTTTGAGGGGGTTTATGGTTAAGTCAGATATCATCATTCTAACTTAAACTTTTAAAGATAATTTTCTTAATAAAAATTCCACATTCTTGACCTTAAGATAAATCTTGACCTTGAGAAAGCTTTAGATTCGCTTTGGTATGATTGGCCAATCCACAAATGTAAACAATTAAATTTCCCAATATTTTTAATTAAGGTAATGAAAAACTTCCTATGTACACGCAAGTACTTCGTTACACTTGTCAATAAAAAGAACAGCAAATTTTTTTATATAAATGAAGGAACTGCTCAAGGTTCTGTTTAATCTCTTATTTTATACAACATTTTTATTTTCTATTTCCCCAAATTATCGAACTTTGACATTGGTTTACATCCTGATAATACAGTTATTCTAACTTCATCAAAAAATCCATCAGAGATCTTGCTCAATCTTGAAAAAGTATTTCGCATAGTAAATATTAAATACTTCTTAAAATGGAAAATTGAAATAAATAGACATAAAACTTTAGCGATATTTTTTTACAAGAAATAGGAAATCTTTTTTGATTCCTAACATAAATTTAAATCTAGACGGTAATGAAATATAATGAAAAAAAAAACATTTCAATTTTTAGGAATTTATATCGACGAACTACTTAACTTAACAGGATCTCATATACATAAAACAATAGAAACAAGGCGGAATGTAAACCAACAGTATGTAAAAGCGCACATTTCCAAAAGATAACACACTGTTTAAAATTGTGACTTGCACCAAAATTTGAAAGTTTCATGTAATAAGAAAAAATGTGAAAATAGGCTTTTTTGAATTTTTGAGGGTCTGTAAATCCAGAACCCTAAAATAACTAAGAAGCAAGACGGTTTAATACACGTAAAAATATATTACAGGAGTTTTAATTTTTATATATTGCCGAAGAAAAATTTGTACAGGTGCCTAAGATACAGGTGTCTAAAAATAGCATATTTTCCATTTTTGAGCCCTAATGGGTCTATATAGGGGGTGGAACAAAAAAATTTTCTGAAAAACCTTATACTAATTCTTAAAGTGCTTTCTTGCTTCTTGTAGTGTGCCGGAGTTATGAAGGTAGAAAACTCATGCAGAATTTGAATTGAATTTAAATACTTAATTAAAAAAATATATATAATTTTGATATTGAGACACAAAAGTAAAAAAAAATTCCTGTCGAATTGCGTTTTCCGATTGTAAAAGTATTAAGCGGGGCATGAAATATACGCCTGCAGAACTCTTTCAAAGTTTGAAGGGCTGTAGTTCCCTGATGCATGACATGAAAAAGTTCTTCCACAAAATTAAGTTTTTTATGAGACTCACCCATGGTTACAATTTTTTTTCTCTATCTTTAATGGTGTTGAAGTTTTGTAAACAGACGGACGGACAGACGGAGTGAAAGTAATAGGCACATTTTATCAAAATTTTTTTGGAAATGTTCTAAAAAGTATTAAATTAATCAAAATGTTATATACCCTCTAATTGATCATAAATCAAAACTTAATATTAAAAACAAAATCCTAATTTTTAAACAAATTTTTCAAAGTATATAATGCTATATATGGATGCGAAATTTGAGATAACTGTGCTATAACTGTGCTAGACATAAAATGTCTCAAAGTCAAGCAAAACTAAATATGCTGAAATTAAAAAATAATTTATCGCTGTTTTCTTTTACCGTTAAATTACATCAACGTTCGCAAGTTAAATTTTTCTTTCATTTAATTATTAAACAGTAATTAAACTTTTCTAACAAATGTAAATACATACTCGGAAAATGTTCTCATTCGCAATCTTAATTAAATGAGTTCAAAATAGATACTTGTATTGCATGTGCATGTTGTCACTCTACTAAGTAGGTAAACTGGTTTGCATATTTTAGCATGACTTACCATAGCGTTAAGTTTAGTCTTAAGTTTTATATAAAATTTTAACAAGAGACAAAAAATAATAAATAAAAAATAAAAAATATAAAATTCCAAAAAAAAAAGTTTAAAATTTATAAAAAGTTTAAATGGATTTTTTTGTCGTTTTTCCTAGCCAGAAATATAATTTAAATAATTAAAACAATATTCTCTTGATAAGAGACAAAATATAGGAGAGCGAGTCTTATGCCTATATTTAATTTTCCTGTAGTATCATTTGTCTCAATTTCTTGAAATTTACCTATTTTATCAGTTGCCTGTATTTTATTTGCCTGAATTTCAATTGCCTGCATTTCACTCTAAATTAGGAGAGATTTTAAAGTTGCATTCAAAACCAGGGCTATATGCCTTTTCCAGAATATTTATTTATATGTATATGTGAGAATCTGAATTAGGAGGGACTTTAGTGAATTTAAAATCAAAATTATATGCCTTTTACAAAATATTTATACAATATATTTTTGTATAATATGAAATACAGGCAAATGAAATACAGGCTTTGGATAGTAACACGACAAAATAGATTTAAGTTGAAAAGCATTAACTGTAGTAACACCAATACCAATAAAAATTTGTTTTTAAATTATACTTCTGTACTAATTATGAATCGGGGCCTCGGTGGCCTAGTGGATAAGAGCGTATAAAATACGCTGTAAACACCGAGAGATAGTGTTGATTCAAATCCCACACAAGTCGTAAGAGTTATTCTCCCTTACGACATTTACGGCTACACCTGAACAGTAAAGGCTGTATAATTTCCTGTCCATATTTATGTGGCAGAGAAATGCAATTAAAAAAAAAATTATGAATCAAGGCAATAAAGATAAATAATAATAGATTAAGTTAAATATAACCATAATATATGGTATAAAAATTGGATTATAAAAACATTTTTAATGATTTAATTTTTCATATGAACTGCTATTAAATCTTAACTTACAATCTAATCAAAAAGATAGAATTAACCTTTATTAATCCCTTAATGATTTTCATCTTGTTTTTTTTTTTATTTACAATATTTTACCTTTGGTCAAGGTCATTTATTAACATACTTCATATATAATCTAAAAAAAAACTTTTCAACCTTCAGTTATATTTTTTTGGTTATTATTTAAAAATTTTAATTAAAAAAATAATTTTTACTGTCATGTCATTTGTTATTTTATTACTTTTCCTTTTAAAGATTGTTTTTAAAGTTTTTGACAATAAGAATAAAATTGCTTAAAGGTCAGGTTTTTTTTGTTTTTGTTTTTTTTGAAATGGCATATGTATATATTATTCCTTGGGGACTCTTTAAAAGTAATTTTCTTTAGTTACTCAGTAAAATGAAGTTAATTCATTAAAATTTCATAAAAAAAAAAAAACAAAACATTGAAAAGAGATTGAAAAGAAAGAGACAAAAAAAAAATTATAGTAAATTTTTTATTTTTTTAATTTCCGTATTTTACCATTTATGTAGGTACCTATATGTAGAATTTTTTGTCTTTGTCTTTTTATTATTTATTTTTTTTTTTTTTTAAGAAATTAATTAAGTGATCTCATTAATTTTAAAAAAATACACTAACATTTAAAAATGTAAAAATGTTATTTCCTTTATTTTTCCTAAGGAAAAATTTCGAAAATTTCCTCTGGTATAAAAACTTATATACTAACAATTTCTCTTTGTTTTTTGTTGTTTTTTTTTTTTTGATTTTCCTGACCAGGATGCTTCATTAAAACAAAAATGTCCTGTGGGAAAGTTGTATTTTGTTTTTTTTTTTGTAAGTTTAAGAAGTTCAGTGTACATGAGAAGTTTAGTAATTTTTGTAATAACAACAAAAAAAAGAAAAAATAAAAATTTTAATAGTTTTAAAAGTATTTTTGTTTTGTTCAATTTTTAATTTTCCAAAAAAACAAAAACAAAAACAAAAAAAAAGGAAAAATAAACTTTTTAAAAGTTGTTAAAAACTTGTAGCAGGTACTCTAATCAATTTTCATTTTTTTTTTTTTTGTTGGACTGATGATTTACTCTTATAATCATCTTAGAATTTATTACTTTTAATTAGAAATTGAGGATAACAGTTTTTCTGATAATTAAAAATTTTTAGACTTTAAGTGATATTTTGATATGAATTTTAATAAGTTAAATTTTGAAAAACGAAAAAAAAAAATGCAAGAAAAAAATGCTTGAAAGATTGAATGAAAACTTACCGAATTAACAGCAGCCATTGCAGTTTAACAATGAAGACAAAAAAGTCTGAAAAGGATAAAATAAAATTATTAGTATTTGTAGATAAGTTAAAAAAAAAAAAAAAAATTAAACAAAATTAAAAGTTAATTAAATTAAAAATTAAATTTAATGACTTTAAAAATGTAGATTTATTTATTTAATTTAGATATTGAAGTAAATGAAAAAATTCACCACTTGGGGGAAGTGAAATTGAAAGTTTTCCGACATTCCGTTGTATATAGGTTTTAATTATATATGTTATATATAATATTTTGAGCTGATCAGAATTTCAGTTCTAAGTCTTTCATCTTAGATTTTATTTAATCCGTTAGCGGAATGCCAATGTCGAATTTTTAACAAAAAACAAAATAAAAAATAAATATTAAAGTTAAAGAAAATATTCTACATTATGTATCTAATGCACTGTTATATGCCGTTTCATATAAGTTTTAATAAGTAGTTAAAATTTTCGTAAGGAGCTGAATGGATTTGAAATTTAGGCTTTAAAATTTATTTTTTTTATTTGTGGATAAACAAAATGTTTAAAACAGGTGCAAAGCCCAGTGCTTTATAAGCTTTTGAACGAATATAGAGAATAAATCTGTTTCTATCTAGCAGAATTTTAGAATTTAACCTCAGCTCCAAAGCTGATTTTTATGTTTTTACATTTCCGTTTTTGAAAAATCCTAATTACGTAACATTGTAGCTTTTTGTAATTTTATCAGATGTGGCATCTCTGTTAATCAAATTTTTATTCCATATAACATAGTATATATGGTTTGGGAAATACGAAGAAATAAAATCAAACAAAAACTTGTTTCTAATATTATTTTTAAAATGAATATTTTGTTATAATTGTTAAAACAATTGCCAAACATAACTACAATTGAAACATTTATTCTAATATTACGTAAATACACAGGATGTACGCAATATTAATTAAGACCTTGGCTGCTAGGCCTATTATGAAACATCACCATCATCTCCCTTAAATAAAACTTTAACAATGTGTACAAATTTTCCAAGGACTTTTGGGAAAAACAAAAATAAAAATATTTTTTTTTTTTCAAATTTGTTTATTGAATTTTTAGAAAATACATTAAAGAACAGAACCAAAAACGTTTAATCGAAAAAAAAACCACCACCATTCTGTGGAAAAATCACTTTGATTAAACAACGTCACATTTTTTTTTTTTTTTAAATCATTTAATTGTATTTTTTTTTATCTTTATCTGTATATCTATCATTTTTATTTTATTTTATTTTTAATTTATCATTTAAACATATGGTAAATTTTCTCAGGATGTCTATTTATATTTTTTTATTTATTTTAATTTCCATAAAATTGAATTTAATTTCAATTTAATGAATTTTTCTGCACCAAAAAAAAAAAAAAAACACTAAAACAAAGTAAAAAATGAAAAAAGCAAGGAAATTCTAATCCCAACCAGTAATCAAAAAAATTCACAAATGTATTTTCAAGTTTTCACAAAGAGTGAGAAAAAAAAATATATAGAAAAAAATTTATAGAAAAAGGATAAAAAGGAAGAACAAATTGAATATACGCAAAACAAAATAAAACATAAAAAACAAAAAAATAAAAAAAAAAACCAGAAAGAAAAAGAAAAACTCATTAGTCAAAACAAAAGAACTAAAATACAAAATGATTAATTTAAGAATTTTATCAATAATTAAGCAAATTGTTTTCACATACAATAATAATAATAACAATAATAACAAAAAAAAAAAAAAAAATTAACATATATAACAAAAGGCAACAAAATATAAAATGAAAAACAAAAGACAAAATATATAATAATATATGAATAATAACAAAATCAGAAAAACGAGATAAAAAAAATTTCTATCACAATTAATTCTATTGTTTTTTTTTCAATATTCGCATATGATGTGGTTACAGTGGCAGACACAATTTTATTAGCAAAAATTATTTTATAATATAAAACAATATTAATAGTACCATATAAATAAAGCTGTAAGAATATTTAAGCAAAATCAAATTGAATTATCTAATAAAATATAAATAGTCCAATTACTCCTCTTCTCCTATGAGAAAGTCGAAATTCATAAATACATCACTAGCTCAACTTGCTAAAATAGAATTTTGTCAAAATAAAAACAGATATACAGATGCTATATAAATGATCATATATAGGGATGATTACAAAAATCGAAAAATGGGTGGTCTCTGCCATATTTGATGAAACCGAGACTTTTGAAATACACAACCACAATTTATAATACCCGAGCTTTATGCAATAAATGACGCGATAAATTCAGCAATGAAGCAAAAAATGTAATCACAAACATAACATATAGCTGAAATTCTATTAATGTTTTAAAAAAAAGTTTCGCTAAAGAGTTTCGGAAATTATTATAATAACATAAGGTATATAATTTATATAAATAAAGGAAAAATAAAAGTGTTTTGGATTCCGACTGATAATTGTAATATCAGTGTCAATCAAGCAGCAGGTGAAGATACACAAGAAGTAGTTAAATATTTGTTGGAACAAAGTATATCGTCGGTTTTTAATCAAATTATAAAAGGAAATAAAAAAATTTAAAAAATAAACGGAAGCAGGTAAATTAGAATAACAGAAACTCTGTAATCAGAGAAGTACACCCTGAAATTATAAACATAGATTATAAAAACATAGGTAAACTTCAAAGAACAATTGGTATTAAGATTATTAGGATAAAAAATAAATAAATAAATAAATAAATAAACCGACAGCGACGAGTTAATATAAAAACATATAAAATAGACAAAAAGGTGGCGATACATAAATATCTTTATTGGTGAAATTAACCCTTCCTGTTGTGTGTTTTATCATTAAACCCTTACTATTAGGCATATTATGCTAAACAAATCAACATGATTATAATATGAATAATATGATTAACTTAAATGTCGACATAAGGATGATTTCAAAAAAAATCGAGAAAGGTTTGAAATTTTTGGAATCTGGGGCAGCCTTTAAAGATTAAAATGGTAATTTTAGCATATCAGTATGAAAAAATTTAAAAGATTTTAATATATTTACTAATAAAAATGTGTACTAATCAAAATGGAATATTTTGAAAAAATTAAAATGTTTGTATATGCTCAAACAATCACACCTGAAAAGGATGTATTGAAACATTTTCATATTTATATATGGCGGAAGTTAATAAACAATAATAATAATAATAATAATAATAATTATTATTACTAAATATTATTTTATTTTAAATATTTAGCTTATATTTGTATTACAATAATGTGTAAAACTTTAATATATGTATATATAAAATTAATTTTTTCTCTTGAAGGATTTAAATTTGTTCTATTTTAAGTTTGCTGTCATCTATAACTGTTACTATAGACAAATTGCTGTATGGTTGAATGGGATAAAATGTTTATTTTCTTGATTTCCGATCAGCTTAAGTTACTATATTTAATATACATGAGAATGACGTCATAACTTCTTAACCCTAGAATAGGTGCAAATGTTAGTCTATTCGACCAATACATAAGAAATTTTTTGCTGTTCCTCTATGATTCTCAAATGAATCGTTCTGTTTTTTTTTTTTTTCTAATTTCAGTATTCATATTCTGTACCTTTTAGACTGTAGAAATACTTATTAGATAAGTGTTAGTCTAATTTTCGAGTTATGAGTAAGATCATAGATCTAATAAACTTTTTTAGTATGGTAAATATAAGACTGAAATTCAAGTCTGTAAAGGCAGAATTCCTCTTTGTGTTACTTTTTTTTTTTTTTTTTTTAATAATCAGTTACGTTTTAATAAAAACTTACGTTTTTCTTTCTTGTGTCCTCAATACAAGCATATTAAAATTTTAGAGATTAAAACCAAATTTACTATGTCAAAATAAGCTTTTTTTGGACAGTTAGTCGATTCGACTAATATTTTGCATTAAATTTTAAAAAATAAGATTAGAGTTATAAGGGTTAACAATATAATTTTCCTTTGTCATTTTCCTATGAAAATATTGGCTAACGTGATAAATTATCTAATTGCAAAGTTTAAAGAAAGTTTTCGGAGCTTGAACCTACAGCTTTAGTTGGTTTTAAATTTAAAAGAATTTTGATTAATTTTGAAAAGATTTTACGTACTGTTGTTGCAAAAGTTTTGTTTAGTTTTCAAAGATTTTTCATTTAAGTTGGAAAAATTTTATATTTAAAAATTTTATATAAATTTTTTTTTCAGTATCACTAGATATTAAATAATAAAATATAGTCCAGTTCTCCTTGCTATATCACTTATTTATTGTCTAATAGGAATCAAAATAAATAACTTAGATATTATTATAAATGAAAATGTACATATATAAACTATTTTATCATCTCTAACTGTTAATACTTATTCTTGTATATATATGAATGATAAATACATATATATATATATATATATATATATATACATATACTAATGCTTACCGCAATCACAATTTCACGAATTCCCATTTCCAATTAAATCGCAACACTATAAATAAACTATGAGTAGCATCATCATTATCATCATCATAACAATTAATATCAATAATATTGATTATGATATTGATTTTATATTATTTGAATTGAAAATTATACAATCATTATTATCATAATAATCGTTATCATCATCATTTATCATTATCATCATCAATAATATTTTATAATGCAAGAGAAATGATAAAATCGGAAAAGAACAAAAGAATTGATTGGAAATTAAAGAAAATTTATTAGGTGGTTTTTCCGTGCTTTTCTAATTTTTTTCTTTTTTTTTTTTTTTTTGTTGTCTTTTGTTGTTTTTTCTTTATCAATTTTCTTTTTCTATTTTGTTTTTGGTTTTTGTTTTTTTTTGTTGTTTTTTTTTTTTGTTATTCATTTCACAATCACAGAGAGAGAGAGAGAAAAAGGAAAAAAAAGAAAAGCGCATAAATCAATAATTAATTATACAGTATTATGCCGTCGAGGATTTATCTATAATTAAATATAATATGTGTATATGTATGTGTGTGTATAGATGTGAATTAATATTATGAATACAGTGCTTCATAAAAGAAAAAAAAGATTATAGAAAATTTTAAAAAAAATTTGATTTTATTTTTATACTATTGGAATTTTGAATAAATCAAAACTATTATGTATTAATAGGACATAAATAGAGAAATCCTGTGGTTAGCAAAGTGGTGCAAATTTTTGTATAATGGTTTTCAAATTTAAATAAAAGAAATTATATAGGTATAAAATATAATATACATTTTTTACACAACTTTCACAAAAACTTTAGGAAATTTTGTGTTTTACACCGATTCATAGATTCAATCAATTTTCATCAATTTTTATGACTCTCAAAGATTTTCATAATATGGGTAACAATTATATGGTATTCTCAATTTTTTATTATAATTATTCTAAAAAAATACTTAAAAATAGAAAATATATAATTAAAATGAAGCAATGGTTAATTAAGAACTTTTATACATATATATATATATATATACATATACACTCAAATTAAACTCATTTATTTAACTATTGTGAATCTAATTTATTATTAAAATAAATGACTAAAATGATTTTTGATGACAAATACATAGGAAACGACCTTTTAATTCAATTATAATAAAAATGATAACAATTGAATGTGTGATTATTAAAATTGATTATAATCACAAAAGAAAAACAAAGAATAAAAGTATTAAAAAAAGAATAAAAAAATAAAAAATAAAAATAAAATAAAGGTAACTTAATTTAAAATCACTGTTTCCTCTTTTAAAGTAATTTTCTAGAATTGTTTAGTTAAATTTAAATTAATTGAAAACTAAACTATATTTAAATTAAGATTTAAAACAAATATATATAGAATTAAAAAGATTTATATTTAATTTACTTAAAATATGCATTTTTTTTCTCCTTAATTAATTGATTTCTGTTTTAAGGATTGTAGAAGGATATTTCCCTAAAAGAGGCAAAATAATGTCTCGTTTTTTTTTTTATTAAATAAATCAAGCTTCAGTTTCATGACATAATTTGTTGATGTCATTGTTTCATTATTAAATACTCGGATGCCAGAAGCAATCATTTAATAATAAAGCTATCGGTTGTTATTTGAGCTATTTTATGAACCATCTATTTCAACACACGATCAAGTACAATTACTTAAAGATTTAAAAGAAAGATTTTAAAAATTTAATTTAAAGAAAAAGATTTTTAATATAAAATAAAACGAAAATTTTCAATCCGGAAATTTTGTTTTTTAATGAAAATGGGTGGGATTTTGATTCATTACCATTTGCACTACGAATCCTCGGACAAAAACAAATATACTAATAAAGTTTTGATAAACTTTTTTTATGTTAAATATACTATTAAATTAATGTTTAATATTTAATGTAGGGTATAATAGGTTGGGTATTTCCTTTTTAAATTATTAAGGCTTGATTTAAATACTGCATTTTTTAACAAGAGATTAATTTCAATTGAAAGTTCTATTGCTATTTATGTCTTATTTTAAGCGTGCGTGTATACAGTGTATATTTTAAATAATATAAAATTTCTTAATTATAAGTAAATTGGAAAATAAAGAATTTGTTTAAAATAGACAAGAGTTTAAAATTTAAATATATACACTTATAATAATTAAATAATATAAAATTAAAATCATATAGTATTAATTTTGTGTTTTAATTTGGTGCATTAAATAGGCCGTCATTCTCAATTAACTAAAATAACTTCATTTAAAAAAAAAATCAGGTGATATTTAAAACATAATTATATTATTACGCTTGAGAGGGAGTACTGTGGTGCTCACATCCAAAGGGTTAATATTTTGAAATTTAAGATAACTTCACTTTACTGTTCTCTTACTTTTACTTTCACACTACAATAATAATTGTCTATTTATATACTAAACAAATAATATCTTATTTATGAACTTATATATACAAATGCAAAATGCACAGTTATGAGAATAGTGCTAATAAATAGATTTTAAAAATAGTTCTTAGTTAATTTCAAGCTATCAATTATTTCCTATAGTTTACTTCCTATTAAAAAGGAAAAATTACAGAATATGAAAAACAAAATTTAATTTTCCTTCACGCCTGTAAAGGAAAGGCTGTGTAATTTCCTGTTCACATTTATGTGGCAGAGAAATGCACTAAAAAAAAAAAAAAAAAATTTATTCAGATTTTTAATTTTAGCGAGGAGACTTAAATTAAGATTAAAACCTTCAAATTTACCTAATGCCCCTAATATTGAATTAACTAGTTAAGAACTAGTTAAGAATAAGGGGAACTGCAATATAATAAAATAACAAGTTAAATGTTTTAAATCCAAAATGTTTTTTTTTTTTTTGTATTTTAAAATAAAAATCAAAATAGAAAATATAGGCCTTCAAAATTTGAAGTTCCATAAATCACCGGAAACTAAATAAAAATAAAATAATTTTTGTATAAAATAATAGATGGCGCACAAATAAAAATATTTATTTGCGTTTAAATTTGTACAATAGCTATAGACGAATAATCAACGGCTTTGTGGTATATTATTGATTCCATGAACAGAATCTTAATCAAATATGAATAAAAACTGACTTATTGGATGCCTTATGCTTCTTGTGGAAGTGGAAATGATAAAACAAAACAACATCCACCTGAACGTTATTGAATTGTAATTTTTTGTAGATAAGATTTTAAAATTCAAATTTTTCAAACGTCATGTCGCGCAACTTTTTTGTGTTTTGTGTTACCTTCTGTGTTAAAGTACATTTTCCCAACCCCACTCTCGTTTTCCGAATAAAATTTTATATATACGATATATTTTATTAATTAATGGAAATGAAACAATAAATGTAAATTTTAAAACAGTTAAATGACTCTATGGGTATAGATAAGTCACTATAAAAAGTTACTATAATCATTTGGAGTTGCCAAATCTAATTCGAAATCAATATAATGTGATAAATGCAATTAATATAACTGTATTCAATTAAAATTTAACAAGTTTTAAATAAGTATAACAAAACCTAAATGAAAAAGGTCTTAGATGAAAAACATTAAATTATTAAGGTAACATTTATTTCAGTATCCATATTCATTTTTCAATCCATAACATATCGACACTGCATTGATATCCGAAATAAACCCCCCAAAAAAAAAAAACCAAGAAATATTAATCGATATTATTAAAAAATGTTAAAGTTTAAAATTTATCAAAAAAAAAATAAAAGTTTTCCTAAATATTTTTTCTTTTTATATACCTATAAGCTTTTTCTTGCAGACATTTTATTTACGTTCTTAAAACAAAGCAAAAAAAAAACACAGAACACAGTAAAAGAAAATTAAAAAAAAAATAAAAAATTGAGGACTTCACAATTAATAAGGATTTTATGGCTATCCAATCAAAACTTTTTTAATTATGTTGAATTATTTTTTTATTTTCTGTTTTTCGTTCTGGTTGTCTTTTTTTTTCTAATTTTTCTTGTTAAATTTTGTGTAATTAATTTTTTTAATTTATTTGTTTTTATTTTTTTTGAAACTTAAGATTTGTGTTTTTTGTTTCTTGTTTATTTTTCATCAAGGTTATTGTTATTCTCATTTAAATTTGCTTGCATTAAATTTTAATAAATAGGGTATCCTGGTGGTGGTCAGCTAAGATAAGCTCTAATGTTTTAAAAAAAAAAAAAAATATTTTTTCTACTTCTAAAAATAAATTTTGGTAAAAAATTAATTTGGTATAAAATAAAAAAAAAAAAAAAGTAGAACTGAGTTTAGAAAATGGTTATGTAGATTTGGTAAGTAGTTATACAACAATTATTTTATGCAAATAATCATATAAATTTAAACTGATTTTATGGTACGGTCGCTATGGACTTTGAACTTTTGAATCTAGAGTACTTTTTTTTTTTTATTGTAGTCTTAATTAATTACCAAATGTATATAATGTTTTCATTTTTATTGGGGTCTTTTTATTTATTCAAACAAATTGCATTTAATTTGATGTCCTTCATATAAAAATAAAAAATTTAAGTATCAAAATAGTTATATGTATGTGTATATATAATTCAGAGAGAAAAGAAGAGATCTATACTAATTTAACTTGTTTAAATTCAAATTCATATCATAAAAACTGAAATGTATTAGAAATGGTATGCAATTGAAAATAAAAATTGAATAAAATACTGCATCTCTAAGCATATCATGAAAACTGTCATGTACAATAAACGTTTGCTAAATAAAAAGGATATTATGGCTTAATTTGGGAATTCGTTCATAATTAAAATAAAAATTTAATTTATAAATTAATTTCAAGTTAATTTTATTATTATAGATTAAATTATAATTCCACTTATTAATTTAATTAGTTGTTTATTTGTTTTTTTTTTTTAGTACTTTAGTTTAGAACTTTAGTTTGGTGCACATGACCAAAATTTTATATTTTAAAAAATGTTTTTATTTAGAAATTGTTACAAAAAAGTTCACGACCCATATTTCATTTAATTGCTATATTTTTACATTATTTTCCTTATAATAGTCTAGTCTTGGTATTAAAAAAAAAAAAATTTCCTTTTTTCTAAAAAATATAAAATTATTATTTTTTAAAAAAAAAAAAAGATTTCTTCTAACATTAAGATGAAAAAGTAAATTGTTATTTTCTGCTCTATAAGTGATATTATTTTAAATTCTGTTACGGGTTATTTATTATTTTTTTAACAAAAAAAAAATGTTTTTTTATCTTTTTTTTACTGAAAATAACAAAAAAAATAAATCTTTATTACGGAAGAGAAAAAAAAAAAAAATTGAAGAAAATTTCCATTTATTTAATGTTGTTATTCGTTTTATTAAATTTTTTTTTTTTGTTTTCTTCCTTTTTTTTTGTCATGTGATTGTATATACAAAATTTTTTCATTTAATATAAAAACAAAAAGAAAGAAAAAAAAAAAATTATAAAAGAAAAGGTCGAACCTATTTTAAAAATAACCCTCAATTTTGATCATCTGTTTCCATCATTTGCTCAGCTGCACTCGCCATTTTCTATATAACTTTCAAGTTTTAATATCATTAATATTTATTGTCTACAATTCACGTCAATTTCAATTTTGATTGTTATCCTAAATTGTGTAACAGAAAGAAAATAACTATTGCTATTAATATGCTTTTTTTAAAAACTAACTTTAATTTACGAATATTTTCGTAATGGCATTAAACTGTTTCTGGTTCATTTTTGTATTTAATATAAAAACGCCTCTATGTATGCAATTTTAGTAAACATTTTCTTTTGAAAAATTTATTGTTTAAGGGAGAATTTAAATTTATTGTTAAGGGATATAATTCTCAAAACGCATTAAATAAAATTTTTACAATTGAAAACGGCCTACTACAAGCCACAGTTAACGCACCAATTCTTTTCTCTATATATATGGCAAATCTACTACATTTATTAGAGCGAGTAAATGGAAATACCTATACACTAGGCTTTGCTGACGATATTATAGTCTATTCGGCAAATGACACAGTAAGAGGCATACAATCCAAAGTGCAAAAAATGTTTAACATAATATTAGATTATTGCAAAATCTGGATATTAAAAGTGAACTTTAATAAATGTGAAACCATCCTATTTCGTAATACGGTGGACAAAACAAGTTCAGACATAAAAAAAAATTGGAAGAGTTTTACTATAAAGTCACCAGATAATTCACCCCTTGCAAAGAAAAAAGTTGTTAAATATCTCGGAGTTTTTCTACATCGCAATTTGAACTACTCCGAGCATATAAAATAAGCGCAAGCTTAATGGAGAAACTACGCAAATTTGAAAGAAAGTGCATAAGAGTTTGTATCAATAAAAACCGAAAGCCCGAATCCAACTACAAACATTTCTACTCAAACAAATATTTGTACAAGGAATCAAACATAAATAGAATAGACAGTTTTATGATAAAATTTGTTCGCAAACATTATGAGAGAGCACAAAACACTCCAGAAAATGGTTTTATATCACATATATATTACCACAACGAGGAGTACATAAGAAAAACTTTGCTCACGGGATTTATTGCCCCTGAGCATTTTATATTTCTTAATAATAATGGTTATATTCAAAACCAAAATCATGTCCCTATATTATTTCATTATAGTAGACGGGCCACATGTAAATCAATAGAATATAACCCGGGCAATATTAACCGAGTAAATTTGAAATATGACATGTCTATACCAGATAAAGACAAAAAAATAAAAAGAGATTATTGGTGGTTGGATAACACACATTCATCAGAAGTTAGTACTAGAACTACAAATTAGGTTTTAATTTAGGCTAAGTAACTCAATTTAGGATAAGTAGAGTAAGGCATAGGTTAAGTTGTTTTTATTGTAAAAACCAGATTAAATATTGATTTTTATAACCGAATTTTTGCTATATAAAAAAAGAAGATTAAAACATTATTTTGATACAAAAATTATTTAGAAAATTAAATTAAGAATTAGACACATAACTAACATAAAAAGTAAAGATTAATTTAAATGTTAATATAAACAAGGTAGAATGTAAACCAACGGTTTTTAAAAGCGCACATTTCCAAAACTCAATACAAATTGTTTAGAAGTGTGACTTACACAAAAATTTGAAAATTTCATGTAATAAGAAAAAACTTGAAAATAGGACATTTTTGAGATTTTGAGGGGCCGTAAGTCCGGAATCCTATATAACTAAGAAAAGCTGTTAACACACGTAAAAATATATTATTGAAGCTTTAATTTTTATGTCTTGCCGAAGAAAAGTTTTTACAGGTGCCTAAGTTACAGGTGTCTAAAAATAGCAAATTTTCAATTTTTGAGGCGTAATAACTCTTAAAGAGGGGGCGTTACCAAAAAATTTTCTGAGGAAACTTATACTAATTCTAAAAGTTCTTTCTTGTCTCAAAATTTCAGGTTCCTATCTAAAGGGGTGCCGGAGTTATGAAAAAAGAAATTTCATGCAAAATGTGGTTTTCACATAACGGTAAATTTAAATCGTAAATTACATAATATTACATAATTTTGATATTGTTTCATATAGATAATAAAATTTTCGATCTTCTGCCGGTTTTAGATTGCAAAAGTATTACGCCAAGCCCGAGATATATACATCTGAAAATGGAGCTTTTTTACAATTTTGAAGAGCTGCAGCTTTGGAACCCTTTACAACTAAAATAAACCTTTCACACACGTAAAAATATATTATTGTAGCTTTCATTTTCATGTCTTGCCGAAGAAAAATTTTTACAGGTGCCTAAGTTACAGGTGTCTAAAAATAGAAAATTTTCAATTTTTGAGGCATAATAACTCTTAAAGAGGGGGCGTTACCAAAAAATTTTCTGAGGAAACTTTTACTAATTCTAAAAGTTCTTTCTTGTCTCAAAATTTCAGGTTCCTATCTAAAGGGGTGCCGGAGTTATGAAAAAAGAAATTTCATGCAAAATGTGGTTTTCACATAACGGTAAATTTAAATCGTAAATTACAAAATATTACATAATTTTGATATTGTTTTATATAGATAATAAAATTTTCGATCTCCTACCGGTTTTAGATTGCAAAACTATTACGCAAAGCCCGAGATATATACATCTGAAAATGGAGCTTTTTTACAATTTTGAAGAGCTGCAGCTTTGGAACCCTTTACAACTAAAATAAACCTTTCACACACGTAAAAATATATTATTGTAGCTTTCATTTTCATGTCTTGCCGAAGAAAAATTTTTACAGGTGCCTAAGTTACAGGTGTCTAAAAATAGGAAATTTTCAATTTTTGAGGCGTAATAACTCTTAAAGAAGGGGCGTTACCAAAAAATTTTCTGAGGAAACTTATACTAATTCTAAAAGTTCTTTCTTGTCTCAAAATTTCAGGTTCCTATCTAAAGGGGTGCCGGAGTTATGAAAAAAGAAATTTCATGCAAAATGTGGTTTTCACATAACGGTAAATTTAAATCGTAAATTACATAATATTACATAATTTTGATATTGTTTCATATAGATAATAAAATTTTCGATCTTCTGCCGGTTTTAGATTGCAAAACTATTACGCAGAGCCGGAGATATATACATCTGAAAATGGGGCTTTTTTACAATTTTGAAGAGCTGCAACTTTGGAACCCTTTACAATTAAAATAAACCTTTCACACACGTAAAAATATATTATTGTAGCTTTAATTTTTACATCTTGCAGAAGTAAAATGTGTGCAGGTTCCTAAGTTACAGGTGTTTAAAAATAGCAAATTTTCAATTTTTAAGCCCTAATAGCTCATAAACAGGGGGTGGTCCGAAAAAATTTTCTGAGCAAACTTATACTAATTCTAAAAGTTCTTTCTTGCCTCAAAATTTCAAGCTTGTATCTAGAAGCGTGCCGGAGTTATGAAAGTAGAAAAATCATGCAAAATTTGGTTTTCACATAACGGTAAATTTAAATACTAAATTTAAAAAAATTGTATAACTTTGATATTAATTTACAAAGATAAAAGAAATACCTGTCGAATGACGTTTTCAGATTGAAAAAATCTTAAGCAGAACATAAGATATATGCATTTAAAAATAGGGCTTTTTCAAAGTTTGAGGGGGTGTAGCTCCGTAATGGGGGGGGCTATATGAAAAAGTTGTTCCACAAAATTATTTTTTTTATAAGACCTACCTATGGTTAAAATTTTTTTTCTCTATCTTTAACGGTGTAGAAATTTTGTAAACAGACGGACGGACGGACGGACAGAGTGAAACTAATAAGCACATTTTTTCAAAATTTTTTTGGAAATGTGCTAAAAAAAACAAGCAAAGATGCCGTTTTTTTATAAACTTTTTCTAGGCTAAGATATATTTAAGATTGTATTTAAAGGTATAAATAAAAGGTTATTAATAAGGTTTTATTAATTGAAAACAAACCCCTCTTGCTACCAACTATAGCGTAAATATAAAATATATAATATAAACAATATAAATAATATTAGTGTATAATTTAATAATAGTATTCGACCTATAATGGCCTTAGTAGCCGATGGTTTTGTAATATTGCACATCACTTATTAATGAAGAGAATGCAGTTTCAAATCCTGCACAAGCAGCCAGTTTTTTATTAATTGAAAATAAACCCCCTTTGGTACCAGATATATAAACAAAATAAATAATTTTACTGTATAAAATATTAATAGTATACAATTATATAATGGAAAATTTTTTATAAAAGCATATTGACAAATGCACATTTTTAGAAGAAAGTCTACATAAATTTTAAGTAAAGCTTATGTGTTATGAAATTTTAGAATCTATTTAAATTTTTTTTTTTCTTTAAATTAAATTCAAAATAATTATTATGAAACTTTTTTATTGAAATATTAATGTTTCTTTTATATATTAATGTGTCTAAAGGTGAGTATTTTCCAAATTGTAACACGGCTATATATTTTATTCTAAGTGCTTTCTAAAACAGAAAAATAATTTTAATTTTTAACATCCATCCCTTGTCTTAAGTTTTTATTATAATTGTTTGTGGCGTTTTTTACTTTTCGTTGGTCCCATCTGAATGTCCTTTTTTTTTGTTTATAGTTGTTTTTGTTGACCAAAGGATCAAAAATTATTTATAATTTTTTTAAAAATTATTATTTTTTTCTTTTGTTTTCAAAAATAAAAATTATTATACATAAAAATATATAGAATGATAATAGATATATGGGAGTTTCTTAAAATTTTATTTAGGCTATTCACAATAAAGATCCTTTAATACAAACAACAACAATTTTGTTTTGTTTCTTTTTTGTTTGTTATTTTTTTTTGTTGTTTTCGCTTTTTTTTTTATTTTTCTTTTACATTTTAAGCTGCTTTTTGTTTTTTTAGATATAAATTATAATTTATTTTTATAAAAATACAATAATTTCCAAATTAATGAAAGAAAAATATGACAAAGTAAACAATTTGAATGAAAATTCATTTTTAAAGTTTTTATATGTGTAAGTGGTTTTAACCTTTTAAAATTTAAATGTTTTCTCTCTTTTGGTTTTTCGATTTTATTTCGCTGGTAATTTAATAGTTGTTTTAACTGTTTTTGAAAAATTTAAAGTTTTGTTTTTTTTTTTGAAAATATTAAATAAAATTTATGTTGTCGTAAACACCCTTTGTATTTATTAAATCATTAAATATTATACAGTTTTATTTATTTTACTGTTTTCATTTCTATTAATATCCTTTGTATCAAATGTGACTAAATTTCCTTTTCTTAGTTATAGTTTTTGGTAATGTCTGTTATATTTTATTTGATTAAGTTTTCTCAGAGGACTATTTTCATATCAAATTTTATTTGTAAAAATTTATTGTTAAGAAGTAATGTTTTATTAGGATTCAAATTTTAATATTAACCTCGATTTAATCCTGAATGAATCCTTTAGAAAAATTATCATTGAAATTTGAATTGCGATAGAAAACTAAATTTCAAAAATGAGAAATTTTATTCTGCGAAAAATATGTATATTTTTATTAAATTTTTACTATATTATATAGTAATTATTTTTTTCTTTTCTTAACGTCCTTAAATTTTCTTATTTTATGTTTAGAATTACTGCCTTTATTTTTTTCAATAATAATAATAATATTGAGAACTTTTTTGTTTTGTATTAAAGATGATAACATATTACATAATATATTTATAGGTGGTAAATTTAAAGAACAAAGAATTTATCTACGATTTCATTGAATTGTAGTCTAGAAGGAATAGTCTTTAATAATAATGTTTATATATTAAAATCCTTTAAATACATTATAAAAGAAAAAATAAAGTTTAAGCAACAGAATTATTTTTTATTATAGCCCAAAAAAAGAAAAATCTAACAAAAATTATCAATTTATAAAGAACTCAGCAAAAAAAAAAAAAATTAAGTAAATTTCTTTAACTTAAATTGTACTGTAGTATTTTTTTAGCTTGCACTCTCCATACTAATAAAAAACAAGGTAGAATGTAAACCAACGGTTTTTAAAAGCGCATATTTCCAAAAGACAATACAAACTGTTTAGAATTGTGACTTGCACAAAAAGTGAAAAAAAGTGAAATTAGACTTTTCTGGAATTTTGAGGGGCTGTAAGTCCGAAACCCTATATAACTAAGAAAAACCGTTAACACACTTAAAAATATATTACTGGAGCTTTAAATTTTTATATCTTGTCGAAGAAACATTTGTACAGGTGCTTAAGTTACAGTTGCCTAAAAATAGCAAATTTTAAATTTTTGAGCCCTAATAGCTTTTAAGCAGAGGCCGGTACGAAAAAATTTTCTAAATTTTTTCTTCTTTACTAATTCTAAAAGTTCTCTCTTGTCTCAAAATTTCAGATTCATATCGCAAAGCGTGCCGGAGTTATGAAAAAAGAAATATCATGCAAAATTTGGTCTTCACATAACGATAAATTGAAATAGTAAAGCACATAATATTGCATAATTTTGATATTGCTTTATAGAGGTAAGAAAATTTCGGGTCTTTTAGTGTTTTTAGATTGTAAAACTACTTCGCAGAGCCTGAAATATATACATCTGAAAATGAGGATTTTTTTACAATTTTGGGGGGGGGGGGGTGTAACTTTGGAGCCCTATACAATAAAAAGAAACCTTTAACACACATAAAAATATATTACTCTAGCTTTAGTTTTTTTGTCTTGCCGAAGAAAAATGTGTACAGGTGTTTAAAAATAGCAAATTTTCAAATTTTGAGCCCTAATAGCTCATAAATATGTGGTGGTACAAAAAAATTTTCTGACCAAACTTATACTTATTCTAAAAGTTCTTTCTTGTTTCAAAATTTTAAGCCTGCCGGAGTTATGAAAGTAGAAAAATCATGGAAAATTTGGTTTTCACATAACGGTTAATTTAAATACTATATAATTTTGATATTGATTTATAAAGGTAAAAAAAGTTTCTGTCGAATTCAAAATATTTTTTAGCACATTTTTTCAAAATATTTTTTTGAAATGTGCTAAAAAGCCTATAAATTTTGAAATACTATACTCATGAAAACAAGAACGTGAACCAAAGAATTTCCAACAAAACAAAAAAAAAGTAAACTTAATAAACTAAATAAATAGAATATTATAATATCATTATTGAAAGCATTTAGACAACGGCAACACTATACAAAATAATATTAAAAGAAAGTAAAAAAAAAAAAATACTATATTAATATTATTATAATAAAGTTCTTATATATGTATATATAGAGGGAGAAATGTTAGAAATTTTCTCATTAAATCAATATAAACGTTTCATTTCATGAATAATTCATCAGATTAATGGAAAGACAAGGCGAGAAAGCTAAAAACGTGCATTAAAAATGCTTATAGAGTAGAGTAAAAATAAAAAAAAATAAAATACAAAAAATAAAAAACAAAAATTATATAACTAGTAGGTTTACTCATACATATATTTTATTATATTATAGTTGGTCAATTATGTTCTAGGATGATTATTTGGGATGTTTCTATTTCGTTTTTATAAAGACAAATTCCAAAAAAAAATAAAGAGTTTTTATGATTTTTTGATATTTAAACGATTTAAAATGTTTTGTTATAATCATCCAATGGATTAATTAAAAAAAATATTGACCCAGAATAAAACAACTGTCTTAAACAGGTCAAATGCATATTTGCAGCCCCTTACTTCCTACTTCTACCTATCTATGATTTTAAAGCGGTGCTCAAGTGTATATATGAGAACTTCTGGAACAAAACATTTATTCAAACTATTCTTTGCATTTTGTTATAAAATTTTTTCCTAAAATTTTATTTTTATTGGTAAGTTGATCCGATTTTGGACACAATATTTTCCGTTTCCGTTTCCTTTTAGGATTTAAGTTGACATAAGGTGACATAATGTGAAGATATGCCGTATTCATTTACCAATTGCAGTTTAAGCTTTAGATTACCATTAAACACTTTTCTGTATTTTATCAGTATTAATTAACTCATTGCGGCCGAATTCTTTTTTAAGTAAATTTTTCTGCTTCGATAGTATATTATAATAAAAGATTTAAAATTAAGAGGGAGATTCGGTCGCCTAGTGTTTAAGAGCATATAAATTTAAGCGGCAAACACGATGGAGTGTGGGTTCGAATTCCACACACGTCGTAAGAATAATTTCCGTTTACGATTTTTACCAGTTACCACACCTAGAAAGCAAAAGCTGTGTAATTTCCTTGTCATATTTAACAAAAAAAAAAAAAAAAGAGATTTAAATAAGTTTTGTTTATTTAAATAAGTTTTGTTTTGTTTTAAAGCAATAAGCTGAAGAGTTTATTTTAAATTTTCAAATATTTATTTTTTAAGTAGATATTATAAACAAATCGATTTGAATAATTTTTATAATGCCTTTATAGAAAAATTTTTGTTATGACCTGAATATGATAAAAAAAAAAATAAGCAAAAATTCACATCAGCAACAAAAATATCATAATTCTTACGTTTTAAAGTGTACTATGCACAACAAAAAACAAAAACAAAAAAAAAAAAAACAAACGAGACAAAAACAAAACTTAAATTATGAGGAGGAAATAAATGGTTAAATATTTATGTATAAAAATATTTATATAGGTATATATGTATGTATGTATATATGTACCTATATATATGAATATAAAATTATTTATTTAAAAAGTAAACATTCTATATATATATATATATATATATATATAATACATTTTAATATAAGCATTTGTTATTATTCGTAACAAGGACATTAATATTTTCATATCTTCATCTTTATAGCGGTAATCAAAGTGCGAAAATGTTTTAACATTTTTTTTTTTTTTTGTTTTTTTTTTTGCAAAGTTGATACCATATTGTATGTTGTTGGTCCAAAATTCAAAATATCAAAACAACAAGAACAAAAATAATATTTAACATTTAATTCACTTGTATAGCTTGTATAGTTATTGCTGTTGTTGTTGTTGTTGTTGCTGTTTCTGTTGCTACTATGTGTACTCTGTATACTATATTTACTATATATTTTATATTTTATACTTTGTTTGTTTATTTTATACTTGTATTGTGTACATAATGAGAAGAGTTTTAATTCTTCGCATAAAGTATTAAATAAAGTGGGACTGATTTTGTTTACTATCTTTAAGGATTGCCAAATCATTTCATAAATTAAAAAAAAAAAAAAAAACCCTTTATTACAGTGATGATATGATTATTACTTAAAAATTACATTCTGCCGAAAGGTATTGTAAGAGTTATTACTAAATCCGTAGATTTTATAAACTCATGTATATAGGATGTCCTGTTAGCGTGTTACTAAAAGGAAGTGAATGATTGGATGTGTCAAAAAATTGGTGGAACAAATTGTATGGAAGGAAAAAAGTTACGGGGATTCAAAAAAAATTCATTTAAAACAATAATTCGAGTTTAAAAGTTTATGGAATTTTCTTATAAACGCATTAGTTGGTAGCTTCGCGTTATTTTTTAAGTTGTAATAATAACTCTATAACTCAAATGAAATATTTTTAAATGAAAATTTTGTAGAATCCAGTAATTTGTAAATAGTTAACGACAGACCCTCCATGGAATTTTTTTCTTTTTTTGACACACCCAATTATCCACTACCTTTGTAGTGGCAACATGATGTGCCACTACAATACGGTATATAATATGTTATATAAAATTTTGTTTTTAAAAATAAATTTGAAAATCAAAGACAATACTTTATTGCCGAATGCTAAATTTGGTGTGACGTTAAAAAAATGCTTTTAAAACACTGTTTTTAGAAAACTTTTAGAAACTTTTATATAATTTGGCAATACTATATAAATGTAAAATTTTTTGTCTTTGAACTTTAGTAATGTACATATAAACATATGTATACTGTTATATATAACCTTTAATACTGTTATTTATATATAACCTTTAACTAAATATCATAGTATTAAAAGTTTTTTTGTCCTTTTTTCTTTAATATTTTGCAGCATTTTAGGATAGTTATTATAGACTTAATATAGTTATTCTTTTGCGATAATTTAATGTTTTTTATTTTTTTTTCTGTTTTGAATATTTTAAAGATATAAATGTTAAAGGAAAATTTAGTGGACAAGTTTTAAAATGGTGTGTGTATAATAAATATAGAAATAAATTGTTTTTCTTTTTACCCTCATTCCTATTTTTTTGATTTAAATCTGTAAAAATTATTTTTTGTGTCGAATTAGAAAAGTTTTGAAAAACATAACAAAAAAAAAAAAAACACATTCATTTTTATGATCTGTTTGACAGTTTATAAGGACAGTTTACAATGATATTAAGTTGCTAAGTTATAAACTTAAAATAATTTAAGCCATAGCATTGTAGCAAAGTTGGGTTTTCAAGTGGCTAAAATCAATGTTTAATAGAACGGAATATTATTAAACAGTTTATATTTTAATCGTGTATAATTATTATAATCTGACCGTTTTGTAGTTTAATCAGGATCTTTATACTATTTAAATTAAATAATTAGATTTTCGTTTTTTGTTTAACACGAATCGCAGTACCTACATGGTAGGGGATTTTTTAATTGCATTATTAAACAGTTATGGCTATTGATAAGAAAACTATAATATTTGGAAATTACAAACAGTAAGATTTAAGGATTTATGAAAAGTTTTCGTTAGATTTTCGCAAAAAAAGAAACAGTATATTTTGGGAACATTTATAATGGCAACGATTTGATTTCCACATTTTTATGATTCCGATAATAATATGTAAATGAATCGTCATCATATTTAAGATAGATTATTTAAACTTTTTCATAATGTATGAATGAGGGTAAGAAGAATTAGTGCAATCAACATAAAAGTTGTGTATAAAAAATGGAAAATTAATGAATATCATAGATGGCCGGCAGTGATAGCGAGATGTTATAACTTTAAATTCAACTTTTGAAAAGCAATACATCCGCTGAATGATATAAGAAAAAATTCTTAATTCAAAATTTCTAAAAACATTGTTTCTTACAAAATGAATTGTAATTTAATTTAGGTATGCGATCCATTAACCCCATTCTTTAATCCAAACCAATATGTGTCATGTTGATATGACAAAATAAAAAAAAAAAAAAACAAAAATATGATCAAGCTATGGTAACAATTTTGGGCATAACGGCATTTCAACATTAGCAACAACATTCAACATAATTTTTGTTACTTTGTCTAAATTATTTGACAAAATTTAACTTTGGCGAAATGATGCTCTTTGAAGCAAAGCGGTCTCTTAAAACAATTTGATTAGTCATGTTAGTATAGTTTGTTCAGGAATATCGATACGTCAACCTAATATTGTTGAGTTAATATAGTTGAAAAATTAGAAGAGAATTTCTACAGTGCTCAAAAAATAAAAAAAAAAACTCTTTCTCTTAGTATTTAAAAACAATATTTTTATTTCATTTAAATTGAACCCTTATCTAATAAAATGACTGTCTATAAAATATTGTTTTGTTCTATACTTACAAGTATAAATAAATCAATTTTATGTTGTTCAAAATAATTATATAAGCTTTTAAAAGGAAAAACTCATTTTATTTTTTCAAAACAAGTTCAGTAAACACCAAGAGTTCAAACCTCGTCCCAGTTATCCTCGTCCCAGTCCCAGTTTTAATATCAATAATTATTTTTGTTATTAAGGGATTTCTCTTGTTATAGCATACATATAAAATGTTCATGTATTTTACTAAGTTTCTATATTATCGTTTATACTTACTTATTATTATTTTTTTTTTTTTTGTTCTTTAACTACTTTATTTTGTATAATATTTTTTTTGTATATTTTTATTTTGGTACAGATTGAAACTGTAATATTATACCAGTTTTTTGGTCATTAGAATGTTATCATTATAAATATAGATATAACCAATTTTGTTTTTGTTTACTCATAATGTTTTGAGTTCCTAAAAATAATCAAAAGTTATTCTGGTCAAGAACACAACAGCACAACAAAAAAAAAAAAAAAAGAATATCATGACGTTTAATACAATTAAGATAAGACAGTTATAAAATATAACGAAAAATAATACTATCAAACTTTTTTGTTTTTGTTTTTTTTTTTTTGTATTAAAATACATTGATTTGTTACATACATTTATACGTTGTATTTACATCGTTGTTTAAATATGTATGTAGATCATTATACCCGTACGATAGGATCGGGTATAATAAAATTACTCCTCCGTTTGTAACACCTCGAAATAAGCGAGCTAGATATACCTTCAAAGGTATGGATCGGATCAGAAAAAAATTCTAAGACTTTTGAGCCACGGGTCAGTCCGTCAGCACGCTAACTCAAAAACTAAGAAAGCTATAATCTTGAAATTTACACAAAATATTCTGGGAGTAATTTGTAGGTTCCCTATTTTTTTTGGTTGAGTTTGGACCAAAACTTAGAGTAGCTCTCGAACATCTAACTTTTAGAACCCCACATTTTTTTTGCAATAGAGCTATGAAATTTTAACTGCTGATAGATCTCATAAAAATATTAATTTTATTTTTAATAACTTTTTTTTGTAGCCCCACCCGTTACGGAGCTACAGCTCCCCAAAGGTTCAAAAAAGCTCCATATTTAAATTGTTTAAGCACAAGTTGTATAAGGTATATCTTCATTTTGAAAACGCTAGACGATTACTACTTTCATTAGCTTTAAAAGTATATATACAATAAATATATATTTGTGGCATACGGTGTCTTAATTTACCGTTATGCAAAACTCAAATTTTGCAAAATCCTTTAACCCTTCTATCTTATAAACGGTTTAAGTTGGAAACTTGAAATTTTTACAGAAGTTAGATCTTTGAAAATAAATATGAGTCATTTCAGAAATTTTTTTTGTATCATTGTCCGTTTAGGAGCTGTAAGGGGTCAAAAACTGAAAATTTCCTATTTTTAAACACCTGTAACTTGAACACTTGTTAACATTTTTTTGAAGTAATACACAAAAATTAAAGCCTCTACATTATACTCTTATTTCTGTTAACAACTTTTTTTAATAATATAGCGTTACTTTATAATTGACGAAAGTGTTACTTGACTTTTTCAAATTTTTTAACAAATTTCTTCAACAAATTTTTTGCATTTTGTTTTACTCGACAATTTGAAATTGTTGAGGATACAATGCGTAGTATAAAAAAATGTAAATAAGTAAACAACATAACGGTTGCTTGAAGAATTTTTATTATTATTTATATGATATTGATATATATACATACTTATATAATATCATGTTTATTTACATATCATATATGTCACTAGTGAATGAATGATAAGAGTATATATGTATATTATATAACGCCGTATTTACATACATATATGTGTTTTATTGTACTTATAAGAAATTATTCTGTCAATGGAATATTTAAATATAATATAATATAATATTTAAAATTATATTTACTATTTTGTACTAAGTAAATTTAATATACATTTACCGCTTAGTATTAAATGGTACTATAGAATATTTGAAAAAGTTTTGGATTGATAATCGTTATGTGGAAGGTTAAAATTTGCTTTTGAAGAATGTATAAACATATAGTTTGAACATATGTACAACCCATAATTCTAGAAATTATAAAATTCACCCAAATTATTTTAAAATACTAAAATATTAAAAAAATAATATTGTAAGCAAAGTGACAGGCTGTGAACATACTAACGGTTCGTACGGGTATCTAAGAGTTGACAAAGGCTACTGTATTCTTCCTCGTTATATATTAAAAATTGTTTGTTGGATAAAAAAAAATAAAATTGTATTTTTAATTCAAGTGTGGATATATTTTTCAATATTTTAATATGAATTTTAAGATTGAAATTGTATTTGTGATAATGAATATTAAAAGTTGTTTACTATTTTATGGTTTCAAAATCGATTACTAATAATGTTATATTCTATTGTTGTTGTATAAATTATCAGAATATATCCAAAAAAAAAAACTTTCAAAATTGTTTTCTAGCAAAAATTTGTTAAAAAAGTATTTAAAGTTTATCACAAAAAAGAAAATTATTAGGAAATTTGGAAATTTTCCTTCCACTTTAAATACATAATGTATATTATATGGATTTTAGGAAATAATTAAATTTTTTTTATTACTGTTTGCTTTCATTTTACAGACTAAACTATACTCTTTCCTACTAACTACCTAACTATAACTATCCACTGTTTAAAAAGGTTTCTGTAAAGTGTTCTATGTGACATATATAATTTTATTAATCGATTTACGTTTTTACGTCTCGATGTTAAAATGGTTAGTTTGGGTTAGAAGGGTGAAAATAGAGAAGGTGAACAAATTTTTAGTTTTTTTTTTATTTTTTTTATGGTTTATGTAATACTTTTTAAACTTACCTTCAAGCAAGTTATGTCCACCTATAAGAGCATATTACTTTACATGAACTGCCAGCAATTATCTCTTTTGTAGATCATTTGTTTTTTAAAGGTAATAGGTCTTACAAAATTATTAGGAGTCGAGGTAAAATTCACAACACGTAGTAATAGAATGAACGCAAATAGGTCTTCATCACCCGACTTTCATTCGAAAGGTCTCGGGTTCAAACCCCGGCTGGATCATATAGATTAATAAAAATTATTATATATTTTTCTTATAATATATACAATATAATTAGTATAATATAATTAAATTAAAAATAAGTATATATGATAGAATGAAAGTATAATTAATATTATATTGTCATTATGTAAGAAAATAATAATAAAAGATAATTCTTCTATAAGATAATAGATGGCGTATAAATAAAAGAAACCTCAAGTCTTGTACTATATAGCTAACAGCCGACTAATCAATGGCTTAGTGAAATTAATGATTCCCGAAACTGAAGCTTATATAGTTAAATATGAATAATAAATAACTTAGTGGATGCTCTATGCTATTTATAGGTGTGACAGGGGAAAAAAAAAATTAGGTCTACATTAAAAGTTGGCAGTTTTACATTATGTATGTTTGTTATTTATTTTATTCGAAATTAAAAAAAAAAAAAATATCTAATTGCGGTGGTACTAGTTTTTTTTCGAAATCTCATAAAAAAAATTATTTCAATGCACAAAAAATAAAAAAATAAAGAAATTAGACAGAAATAAATAATATGAATTTTTTTTATTTTATTTTAAATATAATAAAAAAAAAAACTGAAATTAAACAAAACTTATATTATATGTTCTTTTTTTTTATATAAATATAAAAATACATATATTTCTTTTTAAAAAGACATAATTTTTGTATAACTAATTTTAACAAGAAAATGCTTTTATCATGTGTTGACATTCTCATGTATAACAAAAAAAAAAAAAATACACAATTTTCTACAGAATCATCAAAATTTTTCATCTAATATCATTTAAAGACATTCAGACAATCTGAAAATTGATGGGAAAATTTACAGAAAAACAAAAAAAAATATTAATAAAATGAATTTACCAATCATTTAAGTACAGAATTACAGGTACAATAAAAATGAAAGAAGACAATTAATAGAAAAATGTCCTATTATTATTATTTTACTTAAAAAAAAAAAAAGAAGAAAAATCTGGATTCTGAGATAAGTTCTTATTATTTTTAATATAATGCAATGACACTTGTTAATTGGGCTCAGAAAAACTTTTATTTTAAATGTAAACGTAAAAAAAATCGCCAACATCATCATTTCAAATGAATTTTGTAACAAAAAAAAAAAAAAACAAAAACAGAAAGCAAACGAAAAAAATTACAATTATGATAATTTTTGATGGCAAATCATGACAATATTAAAAAAAAGAAAAAAAAAAAAATGATGTTTTATATAATGATAATAATGATGTCATCATTTTAGTTTTTTTTTTTTTTTTTTTCGTTTTACAAATAAAACTTATTTTCCACTTTTAAAAATTGACACCAGTCAGCAAAAAAATTTTCAAAATTTTCTTTACATTTATGATTATTTTTTTTTTATTTAAGCATTTATATACATACATAAATGTATCTATATATATTTTCTTTAAAATCTTAAAATTGTATAGGCATAATATCTTTTCCTGTTGGATTGTTTTAATGATGATAAAAAAAAAAAAACAGCCCCATCATTGTTTTTTTTTTTTTGTACATATTTCATTTAAAATTTTACAAAAATTTACCTAAAAATCTTTTGCATATTTTTCAGAGATAGGGTATATATAATATTAAAAAGAATCATTATGTTCATTAATGTTCAATTGTGGATAGAGCAGGAGGATAATATCAAGTTAAACAGATTTCTTGAACTTATAAGATTTTCTTTAGATTAATTTTTACTTTAGAAATTACAAAGAAATGAAAGAAAAATAAAAAACAAACAAAAACAAAAAAAAAAAAATGTTATTTTTAAAATTTGAAACTTTTGTGCTGAATTGAAGCAAATACGAAAGAAAAAATTAAAAAAAAAAAAAAGTATACGCCACCTGTCGTTGTCATTTTCCAGTAGACGCAAAAGAAAATTCAAATGTGAATGTATACAATTAGATATTTTTTTTTTTTTTTGTTTTTTTTAAGTTTTTTATTTCAAATGGTTTTACATTGAAATGAACAAGAAAAAATTGTGAAAAATTAAAAAAAAAAAAAAAAACAACAAAATACAAACAAAAAAAATAAAATAATTGTAAAATTTTTAATTTAGTTAGAAAATTTGTCACCTGTACAACTGAACAAAATGTATCGTTGCTATATTTATGTACATTATAGACGTAAATAGCGTCATTATTGCAATATTTTTGTTATACCAGACTCTTCATATTCAGAAAAAAAAAAAACAGAAAAAAAAAATGGTAAATGGTAATTTTTTTTCTTATAATATTTTTTTATTTTAAAATAATTTTTTTTTTTTTTTTGTTTTTGCTTTTAAATGAATATTTTTTATATAAAAGTATGTATATACTTCTTATTTTTATGTACAAGTTTTTAATTTTAATCAAAAAAAATGAAAAAAAATTAAAAAAAAAAACTCTTTTTAAAAAATTTTATATTATTAAATGCTAAAAAATTTTCATATCGTCAATTTTATCAAAAATAAAATAATTCGAAAAAATTTTCTTGAAAATTTAATACTAAAGTTTAGTATGCTGTTCACGTGAAAAATTCACATGAAATTTTGGGCATATAAAGTAATGACATTTGTTAGTGAAAAATGACAATTTTATATTTTGTAAAAAATTTAATTTTTAATTTATTTTATTTAAAAAATTGCAATTATGTTTTTATCTCAGCTATTTTTTTTTTTTTAATTATTTTATTTTATATATGACGTGGTCTGAACTGTCAAAGTTCATCTTGAATTGTCAAATTTCACGACAATTTATATGCCCAAGCGTGAAAAATGGTATGAAAAATATCTTCTGGTAGTACAACCTGGCGGCAAAAATTAAAAGTTTGTTCCACGTGATCTGCGTACCTAAAAATGAAAATTTGCCGCATGAAATTTTCACGACTATTTTCACGACTTTTTCATGGCTATTTCTCTCTCTTTTTAACTGGTGTATTAATCTAGGCTGTGAAAATTCCACGGGAACAGCATACTAAGCTTTAAATTTAAAAGTCTATTTGAAATTTTCTTTTTAAAGTACATTTTATTGCTCATTTTTAATTAAAAAAAAAAAGAACTTATTGAAATAATTTTTAAAAAGAAAATTTTAAATCATTAAAATAAGAACATTTAACATAATCTTATAGTCAAAGAAATTAATAAATCATTTTTTTTTTTTTTTTTTTTGCTATATTTAAAAGCTATGGAATTTCAATCTGACTAATGTTATACTAGTAAAGGAAATGTTAATATATCAAACAGAAAAATATATTAAGTACATATCTGTATATATAAGATTATATATATGTATCTATAGGTAGGTTAGATATATTTTTTTAAAGACTATATCTAAAATTAAAAGCATAGCTTAATATTCAAGAATTTTAACTATAAATATTGATATAAAATTTTCCAAAATTTTCAATATGATTTAATTAAATTATAAATTTCAAAATATCGTATGTTTTCTGAAAAAAAAAAAATCCTTTGAAATTTTCCAAAATATAAGAAATTTATACCAACTTATTATATGTATGTATTTTGTTTTAAGATTTATATAAATAAACTGTTATACAATTCGTAAGTTATTATATACTCGTAGAAAGATTATTTTAGTCAAACAATAATTAATATTCTATCTTTGGAAGATGAATTTCCAATTTAATTAAAAGGAAATGTGATAATTTTGAAAATTTTGCATTTTATCTTTTATAAAGTCTTTTTTAAATATTATTTTTATACCTGTATGAATGTATATTGAAGGGTATATTATAATAAATTTGCCATTATGTTTGTAACATTTTAAAAAAGCCAAGTTAGATAAAGATTCAAGTGTATGGATCCGGTCAGAATCAAATTTAGAATAATAATTAATAATTCGATTAAACCTACACGTACATCCCATAACTCAAAATTTTATGAAGCTTGGATTCTGAAATTTTCACCACGTTAATTTTGTAAAATTTCGACAGTCGAGTTCAAATTGCTGTCATATAACTTCTTATCTTCCGTGAAGGTTGGTAACTGAAATTTTGTGAAAATGTGAAGTTAAATGGTATAAAATTTGGATGTGTTAGAGTAAAAGATTCAGGTAGCTTGAATATCATCGAACTTAATTGAAATAGGCTTCTGAAAAATTTGTATAAAAGATGATTAAATTCTAATTCGGGGCAACATGTTCGAGTAACTGTCATACAACTTCAAAATTTACATAAAAATATCTCGGTATATTTAATTAAGTAAAACATCTGAAATTTTGTAAAAGATGATCAAGTTTTATGGAAACAGCATTATGTTCATATGGGTATCCCATATAGTTGACACAGTCTACTCTATAGCGCTCTTCCTCGTTTTAATATCACTTTAGTTGACCTTTATTTTTAGTTTTTAGGTTTCGCTTCATTTAAATAAATTTTTTTTTCTTTCCGAATTTAACGCAATTTAATTTAAAATTTAATTTCTTCTATTATTTTTTCAAAAAAATTCAAATATTTTAATTTTAATTTAATACTTTGTTATTTTACAAAATTAAAATAAAATGCCAAAAATATTATATATAATATATTATATTAAGGTCTTAAAATAATGTATATTATACATTTTTCTTTTATGAAATCATCCAAGTACACATTTTTAGTATTTTAAAACAAAATTTTAATTTTATAAAAAAAAAAAAATGTTTGTTTTTAGTTCTTTTATTTTATATTTAATTAAAATTAAAATCAAAATATAAGTTTTTTTTTTATTTTAATTTAAGTAAACTGACTCATTATTTTAAGTGACATAATAAATACTATAATATATTATACATTGTTTATTCTAAGTAACTTTTCGTTGTCTGGTTGTATAGGACAAAATGTAGGACAAAATATGGGACAAAATATGGGACAAAATAAAATGAATAAAGAAAATATTCTTATTATATTCTGTCTATTGTTTTAAATTTTTAATTATTAAGATTAATATTTTTTTAAAGAGATGCGCCCCGTCAGTTTTAAGTTATTTTTTTTTTTTTTATATTTAAAAGAAAAAACAATAAAATATTATATTTAAAAAATTTGTTTTTGTTTTGTAGTTTTAAAGTAATTAATCATATAAAATATAATAGGCGTTATGAGCCAACCCCCATTCTTTTTTTTGCCGATAAAATATATGTGATAAGTATCATTGCTGATAAAGAAAGTGTAAAAAAATTGGATTATGGAAAAAATGTATATAAGCCTGATTTTGTAACTAACTCTAAAAGACTTCCTAATTATTTTTTTACATTTACAAAGAAATAAAACAGTTAATGCCTCCACTCAAAGTTTTCAAACGAGAAGCAGAAGCTCATATCATGTAGAGTTATCAAGATGGCGAAATACAACTTATGGAAATTCGTTTGTTATGCACACGTCCCGTTTGTGGAGCAATATACCATCACATTTGTTCACTAAAGTTGGTAATTCATATGTGTACGATTTACTTAAGTTTAAGAAGAACATTAACATCTTTCTTCAAATTATCCCTCCAAATTTTCCTACCTATCCCCCATAATCCTAAATTTCCCAATTCCAATTACCCAATCATCCTTCCCACATCTCTAAGTTGTACCCAAAACCAAGCTGTACCTTTGTATTAAAGGTTCCATATCATCCCTATCCCCAAAACCATGCTGTACCTTTGTATTAAAGGTTCCATATCATCCCTATCCCCAAAACCATGCTGTACCTTTGTATTAAAGGTTCCATCCTAAGGTTTGGTTTTAAAAGGGGGGTGGTTTTGGTTGGCTAAAGCCCAACGCTACACAGAGAAAAAACGTGCAGTTCTTCTTGGTGACTTTCAAGTTTTCCACCAACCCTCGTAAAAAAAAAAAAAAAACATAACAAAGCACGTAAGTAACAGATTTTGTGAAGTATTTGTTTGGGACTTAATTCGTAACGTAACTTTTGGGGATTAGTTCATTATTTATGGCGATTAGTTTCATTTATTTTTGGGCCGCTTAGTTAATTTTGACGTTTGTAGGTTAATTTATAGCGTTTTAAATATAATTACAAAATTATTTACAGTTATTTTAAATATTAAAATTAAAAAAAAAAAAAAAAAAATTTAATTGTATAAAATATAAAACGTTATGTATACAGTTTAAAAGTACATGCTAATATTAAAAACAAAAAACAAAATAATATACTGAAGGAGAAATTATAATCTTAGAACAATGAAATTTTAGGATATCCTTTTATTTCAATATTCTAAATTTTTATTTTCCTTATATCGTTACCCCATTTTGGTTGATAAGCCGTCACAGGGTCGTTTATTATTTATATTAGATTATAATCTCTTATACTACTCGGCTTACGAATACAACAATTATATTAAGATTTTCAAAAACTCATATTTAAATTTTAAGCTATTTGTATGACATCTATTATCTGGTACAAGAATTATATTCATAATAATAATAAACTGTATTTATATTTAAAGAGCTTTCTCGTCATTGATTACATTGAATTTTTCTTTATGTTTTTTTTTATTTTAACTTTTTACTGTAAAATATTAAGACATTTTTATTATATTTCAATAATAGGGCTTAGATCTTTTTTATCTGTTAGATCGTAAATCGAACAAGAAGAAAGTTCTTTTTTAATGCTTTGAATGAGCACTAAATAATATTATAAATTTATTTAATATTATAATATTAAATTATACAACTTATTCTCTTAGGAAAAATAAACAAAAAAAAAAAAATAAATAGAAATTAAGGATTTTCTTTGATACTTGTAATTTAATTAGTAAAGAATATATAAACAGTACAAAAATCGAAATATGTGTTATAAACGGAATTTCATTCTAAAATTGTTATTGTAAAAAAAAAACAGTTTTAATTTAAAATAATTTTATTATTATTAAAAATTTAGAAAATGAGTAGCTAATCTAACATTATCTAAATTAATTTAATTAAAATTTAATTAAAATTTATTAAAAATTTTCGATTGTTAATAGTTTTACTGTCAAATTATTTTTATTAAAATTAAATATACATAAAATTAAAATTGACTTTTTATTATAAATTATATGAATTGTTATTTTAATTATTAGTTTCTTTTGTTTTTATTTTTGATTAAAGGAGATTTATTGTAGAAAAACGCCTATTATTGAAAAGGACTTATCTTTTACAGTTAAAATAAATTAATAAAATCCTTTTTATTTTTATTTTTTTCTTTATGAAGTAAATTTTAAAATTTAAACTTAATAATTTTAAATTTTAAGTTTCCATTTATTAAAATTTAAATTTAATTAATGGAAAATAGTAGTAAAACTTATGGTAACCCCAAAAAATTGTAAAGAAATGAGCAGTGGTTCTTATGCAACCATCCATTGAAAGTTGTTTAAGGCTATTTTATTTTTAAAGCATTAAACCTTATAATTAAAATTTTTTAATCCTGAAAGGGTTTGCTTTCCTTTTAGTCCCGTCTGGTGGAATGTTAAAGTTTAATGATTGACATGACAAAGTAGAGTAATTGTTGATTGCGATTACCGATTTTATGATGTTTTCTATACTTTTTTTAAAACTATTTTCTACTTTCCTTTTCTTTCCTTTTATAAAACTATTTTCAGTATTTTTTAATCAAAAAAATTGATTTTTTTTTTAAATCATTCAACCATTTCTTATACACTCTGTATAGGCTATGCTAATAAAATAAAATTAAATATTAAAAAACTAATTGTTTAATAATCGAACCTACTTTTTAGACTTTAAAATTTAATTGTTGCTTTAAAAACAATAATTTTTCAATTTTTTAGCAATCAATTTGATTTAATTTGATTTTTTTTTTTTTGTTTTTTTTTGTTTTCAGTTAAATTTATTTTTAATTCAAATTTAATTTTCATTTTTATTTTGATTTAATCGCCAAGATTTGTGGCGGCCATATTTATTTCTTTTTCATTACATTTTTTTGTGTTTTTTTTTGTTTTTTATATTTATGTTAAAAATTATTCCGTTTGTTTGCGTGTCTTTTCTTTTATTGGATGGTTAGGAAAAATAAAAAAAGAAAAATTTTCGTTCATTTTGTTTTTTTTTTTGTTTTGTTCTTTTTTATTTTTATTTCTTTTTTTTTGAAAAAATTACAAAATTTTCATTGTAACATTTTCACTTAAAATTAATTACGTTTCATTTATGTAATTTTATTTAGGTTTTTTTTTTGTTTTTTATTTTTTTTGTTTTTCTTGGTATTTTTTGTTTATTCTTCATTTATTTTATTTTTATTATGTTTGCAATAAAAATACCGTTACTAAGTTAGATTCGTAATATATACTCTGTACATATAGTTACATAATTGTATTTCTTACAATGTTGTAGATTCTACTTTGTAAAGATTTTTTTGTTAATTAGATTTTGTTGTTTTGAGCTTTTGTTTTTTTTTTCTTTGTTATTTTTTTTTTTTTTTAAGGTTGAAGGAAAATTTTTGTCTGTGGAAAAATTAAAAGAAAAGAAATGAAATAAAGGCAAGAAAAAAATTGAACAAAAGTATTTAAAATAATAAATTTTTTTAAATAAATCAAATAAAAAATTAAAACAAAAAAAAGAAAATGATATAATAGAAAAAAAAAAAACAAAGTAAAAAACAATTATTCGACTGTCTGAGCGTTATTTATCATATTATGTTATCAAATGTTGTAAATTTTTCGAAACATATTAAATGGTATAGTAAAACAATTAAGTTATAGTAAACAATTAAACAACAAGTTAGCTTAAAGAGATTCTATTTTTAGCACATTTATCAAATATTTTTTAAATAATTTGCCTATTAGTTTTACTCTGTCCGTCCGTCTGTAAGCCTGTGGTTGTAATTTCTACAACATTTAAGTTGGTTTAAGATTTAGCAATGAAATTTTAACCATACATAGGTATTTTAAAAAATTAAGGTTGTAAAACAACATTATTATGTAGCCCCACCTGTGACGTAGCTTCAGTTCCTATTTAGGGAAAGCCCTATTTTCTCAGAAACGGTAGCACTGATTAAGATGAAACAAGATGTAGTATTATACTCTAAAATATTGTAGAAAATTGGTTTCTTTATACTGCCGTAGAAGAAAAATATAACGATTTAAGTTAAATACTATGCAATCTGAAAACGTCAAACGATTGATTTTTAAAATTTCGTGTTTAAAATTTTCCGTTATATAAAGGCAAAATTTTGCTTCCTCCATAACGCTTTTAAATAGAGTTTTGAAATTTTGATAGGAGAAAGATCTTCTAGAATTAGCATAATAAGTTCCGGCAGACATTTTATTTTCTACCGCCTCATCTTTAAATCTTGATGAATTTGAGACCTAATCAAAAATAAGAATTTGCTATTTTTAGGTACCAGTAACTTAGAAACCTGTACATATTATGCAAAAATAAAAGTCAAAAATTAATGCTACGAGATTATGTTTTAGAAGCTTTTCTTATTTATGTATTTGGATGCCTTACAATTGAAGAAATTGTCTCTTGATTTTCACCAATTTTTTCTAAGAAATTCTAAAATTCTAAGAAAATTCACAGATTTTGGTGCAAGTCATAATATTCTAAACTGTAATGTCTTTTTTAAAAATGTACGCCTTTAAAAAACGTTGATTTTCATTGTACCTTGTTTTTTTTTTTTTTAAAACTGTTAATTTTGAAACCATTTAAATTGTCTTCGTATTTCAAATGATTTGCCCAATATATTTTTGACAAAATGTGGTTAGGTACCGCTATAGTGTAAATCAAGAATTGAATGTATATTAAAATTTGCATTTATATCTTATATTATAAATTGTTATTAAAGAGTAAAGTAGAAGTTTTACAGAAATATAAATTAGATACTTTAATTATTTTTTTAGTTATTCATTAAATTACATACATATAGATACATTTTTGTTCTTTTTTTTCGTCAGGTTCAATCCATGGGCTACGAAATATAATTTTTGATTAGGATTCATTTTGAATTCATTTTGAAAAGTTATCACTCAATTGTTCCAAAAATAAATATCGATCTGAAAAATACGAATAAATATTGAGATTTGGTAAGGGCATTTCTATAATCATGTATGTTCTAAATTTATCTTCTATTCGAACTATATATACTGACATATGGAGAAAAAAGTACTGATGTTTATATGTCTATGCATTTTAAATATATAATATTTATTTATCTATCTATCGATACATAGATACCTTGGTGAAAGCGATCTATATATCGACAAATAGATAACTTGCCTAAAGCGTCGTTTCGAGCGTTGCGTTTCAATTTATTGATGAACCAATGAGAGCGTCCCTTTATTGTCATTTAAAAAACTATTTCATAATAACGAATATTTTTCTTTAAAATTCTAATCATTTAAAATCTTTGAAATTATTTATAAAAAAATAATAAATAAAAATCTGATGCAAAAGAAATTGTAAATTTTATAATTTTTTATATTTAATAGCTAACAGAGCAAAACTAGAAAATAGACCAAATCTAGCTCCATTTTGTAATTTTATCATCTCTTTGGGCGTCTATCGTCCCTTTGAGCTTTTAGTGTCACATCTTAATGGGTTAAATATCATTTATACATATATATATATATATATATATATTATACATATTATATACATTTTATTCTCCAAGATGCGAAGGTGATGCGAGCATTTAGTATTCACAAAATAATATAAATGAAGAATACTGTTATTTATTACCAGCTGTCATATAAATTAACTACCGTAATATTATCTTAGGTTAAAAAATATGTCATAATAAATTTCGTTTTTAGTTAAATGGGGTATATTTCTTCAATACCTTAAGGTATTTTTAAGCAAAAGAATTCGATATATGTATTATAACTTTGTGTACATCTTAATCATTTTATAAGGCAATGTTTTAAACATATTTAAGACTAAATTTGAACTATAACATTTCAAATGTGATCTTTTACACTTAAAAAAATGCTAAGTCTTAAATTTAAATAGAATACATACATAAATAAAATAAATATTATTCATTTGATTTTGTTTTTTGTTTTTCTTGTTATTTCTCTGGGGAGCATTTATTATAGGAATTTCTATTTGATTCTGTTTTGAATAATTGTCTTAGCTTCCTTCCATATGTTCTAATTATTGACGAAAGCTCTTCCAAGATCATGCGTCTTCATGTGTTGTTAGGACGGTCTCATCTGTTATTCTGACGGCCTGACCGTTTTCTTGCAGATTCTATTGCAAAGCTACTCTTTCTATACAATATCGTGGTTTTTGAAGTGTGTGTCCCATCCAATTTCTTTTTTTTCTTTTTGATTTCTTGTCTAATTGTTTTTACTTAAGCAAGAGATCCCTGTTACTGATTGTATTAGGACAATATATTCCAGATATAATCCTTGGACACTTATCAATGAATACCTATATGTAATCTCATTGTAATCTTGTTCGTGACTAACCGCAGGGTTGACTTATATAATATGTTAAGATTGTCTTTACATATGCATTGAATATTCCCAAATTTTTTTCCTCTGAATATTTGTGAATTCCTTCATATTGGTTTGTATACGACCAAACATTGTCCTGTCCTTGTTAATTCTGTTGACAACGTCGGTGCTTAGGTTATCGCTGTTATTTATATTAATTTAATTAGATACCGTTTAATTAGTATAACTTTGGATATAAATTGGATATAGTTTATATATTTTTTTTATTTTATATACTCTAATTTTAATACATAATAGATATAACTTAAATATCTCTAAAATAACAAAATAATTTTTTTTTTTATTACATTTTAAATAAAAAAAACTTTCCATTCTACAAAAATTTCATATAGAAACTTTTCAATTTGAGGCGGTTACTTTTACTACAAAATTTTTGTTTTTGTTTTATTTTTCTTTTTCTTAAATTGCTCCTGGCAACGAATTCGCCATGTTGTCAATTTTTTGTTTTTTTTTTTTTTGTATTTATTTTTAATTGTATTTGTTCATGCATGTATTTATTATTAGTGTGCGTTTCAAAAAAAAAACACAAAAATAAAAAAAACAAATTTTTGTTACCGTTTCCTTTATATTTAAATTAAAATTAAAAAAAAGAAAAAAAATACTTATATTTTTAGTTTTTTTCTTTATTTTTTCGCTCATATGACAAGGAAAATTATAAAATTTTTGAAATAGAAAACGATTAAAAAAAAATAAAAAAAAAAAATAAAAGAAAAGCAGTTTTTCATTTAAATTTACAAAAAAAAAAATCTTATTATTTCTATTATATTTAAATATATTTTTTTTATTTTTTTATTTTCTTAAGAAAAAAATTTTGTTTCTTTAAAAAAATATTTTAAATTTTAAAGTAAAGATTCTTTAAATATTTTGCTATACAGTGTATTGTATTTAAAATTTTTATGTAAATAAATTTATATATATCTACTTATAATATGTATATTACCTATATATATGACGTATGTATAAAATTTAAAGATATTTTTAGTTTTTAATGAAAATAAATAATAAAATAAAAAAAAAAACTATTATTAAAAATCATTAATAGCCATTTTATTAAGAAAATAATAGAAAAATACTTTTAAAAAAAATTTTATATATTTGTTTTTTTGTTTTTTTTTTTGTTTTGTTTTTAAATTCGCATTCATAAAATTTTACAAAATATAATCAATCATTTTTTTTTAAATATTATGAACATTAAATTTACATTTTCAAAAAGAGTGAAAAAAAATAGAAAAAAATTTTGAAATATTTAAATAAATATAAATAAATAATTAATATATTTATTGACAAAACTTTTTGACAATATGATATTGTATGACAGTATGACGTATGCTGAATATTTTTAAAATTTAAGTTTAATGTGAATTATAAATGAATTTCATATTAAAATTTTTTATTTTTAAATTTTACCTTTTAATTTAAAATTTTATATTTTATTATTATGATTTATTTAAGTTTTTTTAATAATAATTATTTGTAACAATTGAGATAAAATTTGACAGAGAAAGAGACAAAATGAGAAAACGTATACAGTAATGTGGACTGTGTCAATTCTGGAATATTCGTATGAATGTAATATATTCTGTTTCCATAAAATTTAATCATCTTTTACGAAATTTCAAATGGTTTAGTACCGGTGTTAAGTATCGAAATATAATTATGTAAATTTTGGAATTGTATGACAGCTACCCGAATCTGTTGCCCAAATTTTACAGAAGTTATTTTCAAAAAACTTTATAATCTTTCGTAAAATTTCAGATGCCTAGCTTCATTAACATCCAAGATGTCCAAGCTATCTGAACCTGCTGCTCTATAGCACAACCAAATTTTACAGATATTTTTGGCATATAACTTGACATCTTTTCACGAAATTTCAGATATCTAGTCTCAATAGACGCTTAGTTATTTTAATTTAAAAATAGAAGTTGTATGGAATCTACCCATCGCTGTTGCACTTGCTCAACCAAATTTTACAGATTTTATTTGCTTTTTTTGTAAAATTTCAAACTCCTAGCTTAAAGATACTGAATTATTTCTATGTAAAGAAAGAAATTGTATAAAATTGCTCGAACATTGCATCATTTGAGTTCGGCTTTTACGGTGTGTTGCTCCAAGTATGTTTGAACGTCTGCTTCTTCTACTTTCTTGGGGATTCTACGGCCATACAGCTTATGTTTTCGTGGTTTTTTTTAGTATATGGCCCATTTGCCTATATTTCTTCTTTCTTAATTGTATCACTATGGGTTCCTCTCAAACTTTTTTATAATGTAAAATGTATTTTAAAAAAAGATTTTAAATATAGGTTTTATGTAGTTTTATTAAAATATTTACAAATTCTTGGAAGAAAAAACTAAATATTAAGCCAAATGAAGATAACTTAACCTAAATTTAATAAAGTTATAAAGTAAAAATTATAATTTTATTTATAGCTTTAGTTACTATCTGATTAATGAAGCAGTGTCTAATTTGCCAGCCTTTTAGTCGGAAGTTCTTCTGCATTTAAACGGTAGAATGGTATACAAATAAATAATACAACTATAGAAAATTAATAATATTATTTACCAACTATAATTGTCCATATAGTCCTAACAGGCAGCAGAAGTCCTCAAAATGTCTCGCTTGATATTCTTGCATCAATCGGTATAAAATTAATAAATAAATAAAAGTTTGACTCCTCCATACCTAGTGAAGGTAAATTAATTAATATTCATTATCCTCACAATATATGTTGACATTAGCTTTAAATTAGAGTATTGACTCACAGGATAATACTTACAAAGAATTAATTAGTAATTCTTGAATTTTTGGAAACTTGGAAAAAATCTTTTATTGATTTTATCATAGTGTTTGCGTTCCGTTTACACTTAAAGAGTAGTTGGGAGTAGTTGGTAAATGGAACGATAATTTTTTGTTTTACTCCTATCATCTACTCTTTCTCAAAAGCTGATGTATATAACACATAGTATTTAAGTATACAAATAAATATCTACTCACTACACTACATTTCTGTACTAAGCCGACTATTTAAATAACTTAGCGAAAAAAATCCATAATAGTTAATTATATACGCAAATAATATTATATTAATAATTAAAACAAGAGGAGTGTTATAAAGAAGGTTTAAAAAATGGGTAGAAGTAGTAAAAAAGAAAAAGACAGAAAACATTGTAGATTGTACTAAATTATTTCAGATTTTCGAAAATATCATATCGTCTATCCGTATATACCATAAAATTTAATGCCAGTTACTATTACAGTAGATTCTACTATTATGGAAGTTTATAATGAATAAAATGTTGTTATAGTCTGTGTTTTATGATATAGAAGGAAACAGGTGTGTTTTATGATAGAAGTTTAGAAGAGAAGAAAGTTATCGACAAATTGTTGGGATAAAAATAAAATATATTTTTTGAAAAAGTTTTAATGCGTTAAGGTTTTTTTTATAATTTATTGCACTAAAAAACGGAATAATAAAGAAAGGACGATTCTTATAGTGCATTAGCCCTATATAAGAATGCAATTATATATAAATGTGATATTAACTTTTAATTTTTTGCACATTTCCAAAAAAAAATTTGAAAAAATGTGCCTATTAGTTTCACTCTGTTCGTCCATCCGCCGTCCGTCCGTCCGTCCGCCTGTCCGTCTGTTTACAAAACTTCTACTCCGTTAAAGATAGAGAAAAAGAAATTTAAACATGGATAAGTCTCATAAAAAAATTCATTTTATGGAATAACTTTTTAATATAGTCCCATCCATCAGGGATCTACAACCCCTCAAACTTTGAAAAAGCCCTATTTTTAAATGTGCATATTTCATGTTTCGCTTAGCATTTTTTCAATCTGAAAAAGCCATAAGTCCTATTTTCACATTTTTTCTAATATGAAATTTTCAAATTTTGGGCCAAGTCACAATTCTAAACAGTTTGTATTAACTTTTGGAAATGTGCATTTTTAAAAACCGTTGGTTTACATTCTGCTTTGTTAGTTTTAATTTAAATTTACATTTAAAATTACATTGATATAAAGTTTTTAGATATCGATTAACAAGGATATCCTTAAAAGTAACATTTTTATTAAAATTGAGCTAATTTTAATGGCGCCGTGAATTGAACTCCTGTCAAATAAAGCCGCCTAAAAAAGACTCTTTTATTTTCGTTACTATAGTAAAACCCGCTTAAATGCTCTTATAAAAACGTTAGCAATTTTGAGCACTTATCCGAACAAAGCACTTAACCGAACTAGGATAAGTGCTTTAGGTATAAGGTACTTATTTAAAATTCGCTTAACTGCCTCATAGTAGGAGCTTATCCATAACTAATGACATTTTCTTACAGAAAGTAGATGTCTCTTGAGGCACTTAAAAGTAGAATTTTAATCAAAAAATTAATATTGTGCTTTGAAAAACAGAGTATTTAAGAAGTTTAGGTACTTTAACGAGAAGCACTTAAGCGAGTGTATTTGTATGTAATTTTCAGAAAATTTCAAAATGTCAATATTTCTGGTTTCTAAACCGAAAAAGTTACTTATCCGGAAAATACTTTATCAGGTTTTACTGTATTTCTTATATACGATATTAATATATTCTAGAAGAAAAATGAAAGGAGCCTTACCCTCTTTGTTGACTGTTAAATGGCAAAGATTCTAATACAAAAAAAAAAAATTAAGCTTCATAAGGAATTTGAGAGGTTCATAACATATAGGATGTTTTTTTTCTTGGAAAATTTAACTATAAAATCTGAATGCTTGTTACAGTTTTTGCATTTATAAACGATTTAAGTTTACATCAATAATTTATTAGATACATTAATTAATCACCAGACGTTTGAGATAAATAATAAGACAAAAATCATTATCTCTATAATGATTTAAAAATTCATCGTTTTCGTATAATACTATAATAAATGACGTACAGGGGCCTCGGTGGCCTAGTGGGTAAGACCGTATAAAATACGCTGTAAACACCGAGGAAGTGTGGGTTCGAATCCTACACACGTCGTAAGAGTTATTCCCCCTTACGACATTTACAGCCACGCCTGTAAAGGAAAGGCTGTGTAATTTCCTGTTCACATTTATGTGGTAGAGAAATGCACTAAAAAAAAACAATGACGTACACTTGAAATGAGTGATATTTTGTAATGGTGACATTTTATTAGACGCGACAGTGTCATTTCTCATTAAATGTTAAATAAACCCGATCCCTTTATTTCGGCATATTTATTACTTTCGATGATTTAAATCGAGTCTTGTGTATAGTAAATAATTTATTATTTTCCATATAGCATAACTTTTCATTTATTAAGGAAACTAAAATGTTCCAGGACTACATGAATCTCGATTTTAATGTTTCTTTAATATACATTGGCCTTATTATGCTAATAATAGCTATGATATCTAATAGAATTCAGTCTGATCTTTTATGGTTTATAGTTTGAAAGTTTTTAGATTTTTCTTGTTCAAATACGTTAAAATTTCAAAAAAAAATTTTATTGACATTAAATTGATTGACTAAATTCTTAACACAAAAAAACATATAAAAATAACAACAAAAACAACATTTTCTATTAAAAAATTTCATAAGTAAAATTTAAACTTAATATTAAATAATAAAAAAAAAAAAAAAATATAATAATGTGACACATAAGTAAATAATTTTAGAAACTGATAATAAAAATCTTTACATACGTTTGATATAAATCAAAAAATAGAAATATTTTAATTTTTTATTATTTTAAGAGCCGCAAAATTATTCCGATAATGATCGCTTTAAATAAACAACAAAAAAAAAAAAAAAAAAACAAAAAATAATTAAATCTCTAAGAATAATAATTTAGTATAAACATACATATTATATTTTAAACTAAAATATCTAATGTTACCGTATCTTAAGATACATTTTATATGTTTTTCTTTTATATAGAAGAGATTTTCTTAGCAAGAAATTTATACATATATACAAATGTACATATATTGTAATCACTTGAAAGTTTTGATTTTAATGCACTGCGTATATAAAAAATTATTAAGAAAAAATATTTTAGAATTTTTTTTTTTTTTTGAAATAAAAATTTATAAATTTTAAGATAGTTTTTTTTCTTGTTTTTCTTTTTTTTTGTTTTAAAAAACTTCAGTTTTTCTTTTATAGCTCATTTAGTTTAAAATAAATTAAGAATAAAATTGACCATAAAAAAAAAAAAAAAAAAAAAACTAAAAAATTATATTCCTTCTTTTTCATATTTCAATAATATGAAGAAAAAAAAAGAAAAAATACACAAAAACGAAAAAAAAAAAATAATGACTAAAATTATTCTTTTCTTTTTTTTTTTAACAGTAATAAAAATTAAAAAAAAAATAAAAGATACAAAAACATTCACAAACTTTTGACTATAAGGTGTTAAACAATGTTTGTGTAAACTGTCATAATATGTACCTACACATATAAATGCGTCACACTTCTCTAGTATGGATTATGGAATGAATGTGGAAAACGTTAGTAAGTAAAATTCTGTAGCGTGGTATCAAATCAATATTAGGTTATAGGTATAGATAGTGAGTATAAGGAAATGTTTGATTAGACGGCTAAGATAATAACCATTATAATTATTTTATTTTTATTTTATTATTTTTATGTTAATTTCTCTGCTCCTTCCTTCTTCAGGAAACCTCTCTAATTAATTTTTCTGGTTAAGATTGTAACCTTTGTGTTAAAATAATAAAAATAAAAGTTGAAAAATATATATATATGTATATTGTATAACATATATATTGTATGTATATATATACTACACCATTCACCTAACAAAAAGTAGGCGGAGAAAAAATTTTGTTTTGTTTTTTTTTTTTTTAGTGGAAGTAAAAAGGAGAAAAGTTTTTTTTTAAAAAAAATTTTAAAATAATTTAAAATTATTTTGTGTAAATGTTTTCTATTTTAAATTTTATTTTAATTAGAAATAAAATAAAAAAAAAACATTTACTAAAAACTAATATAAAGTATCTAATACAAAAATAATACGATTTTTAGGGAGTGTAAAATATAAAAAAAAAAAAAAAAAAAATACAAAAAATAAAAATTTAATTTAGTATGACCAAACATTAAAACAAATAACATTGCCCTCCCTCCAATTAAAACATATTTTATTATTTTAAAGTGATAATTTTTAAATTTAATAGTTTTTAAAATTTAATTTATAATTTTTTTAAATAAAACACAAATAGTTTTTTTGCCGAAAATGTCTGTTCTTCTAGTGAATAATTTTTTTTAATGTAAAATTTACCGTATTAATTATATCTTTTAGGTGCCTCTTTACTAACTAATTTACTAACTTTACAATTTTTTTTTTTTTTAACTTAAACTCAAACAATAGATTGTGATCTTTTCTGTTTTATCTAGATAAAAAAATAGAAAACTATTTGGGTTGGAGGAGGATTAAAAAGATGGGTACCATTATTGGGGAAAAATCTGGAAGATAGATTATGATCTTTCCTGTTTTATATATATAAAACAAAAATACTTTTTGGGCTGGAGAGGGGTTAAAAAGATGGGTATACAATTATTGGGCATGGCTACACACTTCATGGTGTTGATTGGATTAAAAATCAAATCAATATTTAGAAATTAAAGCTTAATGATGAAGATAATATCGATACTTTAAAAGGGTGTGATAGATCAAAAAATGTTGAATTGTATGAAATTGTATGAGACCGCAGCGCATAATCTCAACGAAATGCAATATTGAACGGCGTAAAAGTTAAATTCATTTCAACTTTTTCGTATTTCAAGAGAGTCAAAAAGCATCATCTGAATAAATGACAAGAAAAAGTAAACAAATAAAAAAAATTTAAAATGCTCGTATTTGAACGGCGTTGACATTATTAGCAAAAAAAAATTTTTTCATTGAACTGCGAAATTTCGCAGCTGGTGCGTTTCAAAAACGTCGACATTATTTCCAGCATATAAAGGTGATGTTCAAGAGATCGCGTCGTCTCGTGCATCACTTTGACGTTTAAATAGAATACATTAATTTAAATACGGCTTTTTTTTTAACCAAATGTAACATGTCGCTAGAGTAGTACAACTTTCTATTTTTAGTCGTATTGACAATCATATTGATATTTTATTTTGGTTGTTGTTTGTCATTAAAAATAATGTTTACATAGAAAGTTTAAATTCGTTTGATAAAACGATGCTAACATACATAATTTTTGTTAAAAAGCGATGCGTGAAGTTAATTGATCATTGGATTGTCACCTTTAATATGATTCGAAAATTCGAAATACTTAATAAAATTCATAAATATAATAACAACTATAAAGTGTAATATTTTTCGGTATTGAAGTTTTCTAAAGCGTTTTATTTACATACTTATAATATAATACAATTTAGTGATACAATTAGTGTCTGCCTAATTGTGTCAATACAGTAATTAGTGTCTGCCTAGTAAAAACTATAGTATCTAGTAAAATTAATTAATTTTTAATTAAAAAATTTTAGAATTAAATTCTTTTAAGTATTTAATTTTGGGAAAAAATGTTTATTATTGGCAGTTTATGCAACGAAAAAATTTTTTTAATTTTTTAGTTAATTTAAATGACAACATTTTTAATTTAAATGTGTAAAAGAAATTATGTGTAACAATTTAATATAAGGTTAATGGAAATTGGGTGCGCTATTGAGGAGTTAATAGGGGAAACATAATAAAAAAAAATTTTATTTCTTTGTAAAAAGAAAAAAAAATAATTACAAAATAAAAATCTTCAATATAATAAAATTTATATTCTTATACGTATTATATAAATGAAAATGAAAATTTTTAAATTTTATTTTAACATCATACAATAAATATTATAACATAATGTTTGGGTAGTTTTAAATAATAGGTGCTTATTATTACCTTATTTTGAAATTGGAGTTTAACTTAACTACATAATATACATATATATTTCAATAATTAAATTAAAATCAAACAGGTGTTTTTAGTACTGTATGAAAACAAATGGATAGTCATTTTTTTTAAATCGTCCTGTAGAACTTTACTTTAGTAAAATTCCGCAGATCAAAAAAAATGTCTATATATATCATAAGTCGGTTATAAGTCGGTCATAAGTCGGTCATAAGTCGGTATATCATAATTCTCATAATATAGAAAAAATAAAAAACAAGGCAGAATGTAAACTAATGGTTTTTAAAAGGGCACATTTTTAAAAAAATTGTGACTTGCACCAAAATTTTAAAATTTAGCTTATAATAAAAAATATGAACTTTTCTGCAATTTTGAGGGGCTGTAAGTAAAATATATTGCAGAAGCTTTAATTTTCATGTTTTGTCAAAGAAAAATTTGCACAGATGTCTAAAAAAAGCAAATTTTCAATTTTTGAGCACTAATAGCTCTTAAACAGGGGGTGGTATAAAAAAATTTTGAAAATTTATATTAATTCTAAAAGTCTTTTCTTGTCTCAAAATATCAAGATCATATCTAAAAACATACCGGAGTTATGAAAAAAGAAATATCGGGCAAAATTTGGTTTTCACATAATGGTACCTTTAAATACTAAATTTAAAAAAATTGTATAAAAATCCTGTCGATTAGCGTTTTCAGATTGAAAAAATGTTAAGTAGAACATAAGATACACGCATTTAAAAATGGGGGTCTTCAAAGTACCCATATGGTTGAATTTTGTTTTCTCTATCTTTAACGGTGTAGAAGTTTTGTAAACAGACGGACAGACAGAATACGCATATTTTTTCATAATGATTTGGTAAATGTGCTAAAGAGAAAAAATTTTACTTATAGAATAGATTTCAATTTTAAGGCAATTTTAATGCATTTAAAATAAAATGTTTTAAATAAATAACCGGATGAAAGGCAGAATGTATTGCTAATGTCTTTTATTTAAATTGAAAGCATTGCAATGGAAATCATTTTTGTAATCCTTTTGTTACAGGATACGTAATTTAATTATTCAATTTTTTTTCTATATGACAGTAAGTTGCTAAAAGCCACCTAAGTTAATGGTTGGTAGATTTAAATGGTCGGGTAAACCGTTTTTTTTTCGTGTAACTCAAGTAACATGACCATTTAACAAGAGTTACCAGATGTATTTAAATTTACTAATTTAAAAATAATGTAAAAAATTATAAATAAAAATCATTTCTCAAAAGCCATAAACCCAGTTGGTATAAAAAATTCGCATAAATTTTTGTTTTTGGTTACGTGATAAGCGTTGGCAGCGTTGATTATGATGATGACGACCGTCAATGATGATGGTGATAAATTGATGTTTTTAATTGTGTACTTAAATTTGAAAATAAGATATATAGATCAAAGAAAGCTGAAATTTAAAATTCTCGGGCAAAAATTAATAATACATAATAACAATAACATTTAAGGGTGGCAGTTCCCATTATGTCTTTTTTTTATATATACATTTCAAAGCAATTATAATATTTGAATATTGCAGAAATATGTATGCAGAGGGGAAATTTGGGAAGGATTTTAGAGTTAGTTTCACAATAAGGGCTTCAATAATTGGCTTAGTGGGGATTTGAAGGCGCAGTTCTTCCTATTTCAAATATGTATGTAATAAAAAAATGTTGTTTAGAGGGAGCTAGAGTTGATTAACAAAATTAGAGTTAGACGCCTTCTACAGAATATGTATAACTGATATATACCTACTTTAATGACATTCAATTAAATGAAATACAGTCTTAATCCCTGAAATTTGCGTTGTGAGTTCTGATTGAAATTTATTTTGGTACTTTAAATTTTCGTCTATAAATTTTAAATTTTAGCTTTCTTAGTTTTCAATTTAAATACAGAATTATAACCATCATTATCACCATTATGATGATCATCATTATCATCATGACCAACACAACCAACAACCTTATTACGTATATGAATATCATTTAGAAAAAAAGATTTATGCCAAATGTACCATTTGCCAAAATGATTTTATGCGAAATGTTCCAATAGTATAAATGGAATTTTTCTAAATGCTTTTTTTAAGTTAAGTGGCTTTATACAGAAGTTTTTTTATGTTTATTGTCTTTATGCTAAGTGACTTTTTGACAAATGGATTTATACTAATTGTCATAGATCTGCTATATATAATGTATATAAGTAAATTAAAATTTATGATTTAATAAACATAAAATGATTAAAATTCTTTTATGAAAATATTTAATAAAAATTAGCAGCATAATTAAGATTTTTATATATATATATCTGTCTGTATATAGATGTATATATTATATATATTATATATTTATTATTATGCAACTCTAGAATTTCCCAAATTCCTAATACAACAAAAAAAAAAATAGAATTCCAGATTGTTTTTATTTTTTAATAAAATTATATTAATAATAAAAGAGAAAAAAAAAAGGGGAGAAAAATTCTTATTTGCATTGTAAAAAAGTTTATTAAAAAATTGTTCATTAGACTGTTTGGTATGGTTGGTATGTTGTTTTGGTAATGTTATATAGAAAGGAAACCATATCTTTGTAATAATTTTATTGAAAAGTTAAATAATACTGCTAATACAGATTAAATAAAAACTTAAAAATAAATTTACAATATAAAATAAAATTTTGTTCTAAAATTAAAAATTTTTCTTAAAATCTAAATTTAAAATGTAAGGAATTTTTTAATAACAATCTTTTGAATATTTTTTGAATGTTGTTTTTTTATCCTAAAAGCAAAAAAAAAAAAAAAGATTTTCTCATATATCCATATTCTTAACTCATCAAATTTTTGTCAATGTTTTACAGTTAATTAGAATCAATGATATAAAAATTAATAATAATCATCAAAGTTTTATTAAATTTATAATATATTTATACCTTCATTATACCTGTATAATACAACTATGAAACAATAAAGAATGCATAAAATTTTTAAGGAATACCTTATGTCTTATGATGTGTACTGCAAAATTATTTTTGTTTTACCAACTTTTTAATTTGATCTAAAATTAAAATCTAAAGGTATAAAATATTAAATAAAAGTTGGGATCTGTTGAATGATAATTCTATGATTACTTATTTATACTGTAGCAAATAATAATAATAATAGCTGCTATATACAGTGAAGTTTCCGTCAATTATTAACCTGTTGCAGAAAGGGGTTATATACTACCTGCATGTTGTAACTTTTGATGGCTTCATCACTGATAGAAAAATAGTAATAATAATAGTTAGATTCATTGTTCTTGTTCAGTTCGACTTCCCAATTCAAATTATCCGCCTCCTTGTCCTATTTTCTTTCTTGTGCCTATTTTTTGTCTACTTCTAATTATCCTATATTCTTTCCTATGCCTACTTCTTTTTTTTTGGCAATTAGAGGATGAATCCCATTATATTAGTTAAACGGGGAGGCTAAATTTAATCAGTAAGAATCTGAAACTACTAAAGAGTTATTCTTGGTGTCTTTGAAAGATTCCAGTCTACTTTAGGAAAAAAATAAATAAAAAGATTTTGGTGTTGCCATTATTAAATTTTTATTAGCATAAAAACTGTAGCCTAAACTAACAAATTGAATATAATTATAGACTCTTTTTTTTTTTTTTATTAATTTTTATTATGAGCTTAAAAGATTTGATTTTGCATTTATTTATTCAATATAATTTGGATACTTTTTTTTTTAATAGGAATTATAGTTTTTTAATTATTTTTCGAAATTAGAAGTTTTTAAAAGACAATTAAATTTCTTGCATTAGAATTTATTGTTTTATTAATTTTAGTAACTTTCTAATGAAATTGACTTGTCCTGGAGTCATTTTAAAGCCGGTTGCAAAAATATTATTTTTTTTTAATTCCTGTATCTATTGTTTAAAATTTTTTTTTCGTTCAATTTAAAAAAAAAAAATTTTTTTTCTCTTTTGTTTTTTTAATATAAAATTTCTTTAGAAACCCTTATAAACAAAAATATTTTTTTATTAAATCTTTCCAAGGTACCAAAGTTCTTCTTTTTATTTTTTCATCGTTCAGATAATGAATACAGTGAGAGTTTTCGGGATGAAAGATGTATATAGATATACAACATACTTTGGGAAAAATAAAAATATGACTGTTGTTATTTTTATTTTTAAAAGCCATTTTTTTTTTTTTTGTTTTTCTTCCCAGAGTGAAGTGAATCCTAGTCTTTATAAAAGGAAAAAACAATACAAAAAAAAAAAAACAAAATTCTTTTGTAGCATCAACTTTTCTTAAACGAACAGATCTTCCTATACCTCCTGAATTCTTTTGTATGTTTTAACGTTATTATAGTGGAAAATTAAATTGGATACAAGTTGAAAGTTAAATACATAAAGTTATAAATATATATGTATATAATATGTACATAAATGAAAATATTTTAGACCCAAAACGTATATATGAGAAACTACCCATAGCTATCTTTAAATTGAAAGTCTTTGGAGATTAATATAAGAAAAATTATATTTTGTTGTGCAAAAACATTTTTAAGTTCTTTCACATATTTTTTTTATTTTTTTTTTTTTCGTTTTTTTTTACTTTAGTTTTTATGAGAGTTTTGGTTTTTATCAACATAAAAATTAAGAAGAAAAATGGTAAAAGAATAAAAGAAAAAAACTTTGTACCTATCTAAAAATCTAAAAAAAAAATTATTCCATTAAAAAGGAAAAAAAATTGAGGGACTTACAAAAAAAAAATTCTAGAACAATTAAGTCTAAACTTTATAGGTAAGTTAAAAATTATGAACATTAATTTTATAATTTACGTTGCGCATTGATATTAAATTTAATGAGATTATTTTTTTTTTTTAGTTTTTGAAAATTTTAGTATTGTAAAAGTTGTTTTGCATGCTTTCTAAAATTAAAACATATTTTCAGAGATAACTAAAAAAAAAAGTAGAGATCAATTAAGAAAATTTCTTTGGTAAATCAAAAGTAAATAAAAATCTTATAACAAAATAACACAAAAAAAGATTAAAAACTTCAAAACTTTAAAATAAATGTAAATAGTTCTTAAATTGAGTTTTCCTGTGTCGTAACATGGTCTTGCAGATAATTTTATCAAGGTTTAGAATTAAATTTCATTCCAATAAACTTTTATTTTTTTTTAATAAGCGGCATTCTTCAATTTAACTTTATTTAAAAATTTTCTTTTTTTTTGCAAGCTAAAATTTAAATTTTCCTATGAAATATAACGGTTAAAAGAAAAACTTTAAAATACTTAAAATAATTCGGCCATATCTGTTATTTTTACAAAGTACTTTTTTTTTCTTTTACATATATTTTTAAGTATTTTTAATATAATTCAACACCATATTTTACCATCGACCATGTTTATTATTCCCTAAGGAATAATCAATCAAAAAATACAAAAAAACAGGAATACAATTTCTTGTTTTTTTCTTCTCCTTTTTTATGCCTTAATGTTTTTGTTTTTTGCTTTTTTTTTAGATTATGTTGTTTTTTTGTTGGGACGGGTGGGTCTACTGTTATTACTTATTATTCTAGAATAAGTTATATATATATATATATATTAATATATTATGTATATTTATAATTCTTATTTTTATCAATACCACCCAAGTATACCCAAACATTCACACATGCTTAAGTTTAATTTTTATTTTGTTGTTATTTTTGTTATTTTTTCTTTTATTCTTTAAAAGTAAAACTTTTTTTTATCAATACCCTATGTTTTATGTTTGGTTTGATGGTAGCTATGTTTTTGTGATAATGTTAAATACAACTATAAATGGAACCTACAGATATTTGGATGGTTTGGAATGTATAAGTAAGGAGGAGGGTTGTAAAATATTTTGTATTTTTATTTCATCTAATTTAAAAAAAAAAAAACTTTATAGGGATAAATGAAATTTTTTGCCCAATATTTGTTGTTGTTGTTTATTTTCTATTATGCCCCTCAATAATTCGGTTCTGTTGTTCTCCATTTTGTTGTTGTTGTTTTGAAAAAAAAGTTATTTTTAAAAGTTTTAAATGTAAAAATATTTTTATTATATCTACATATTATATCTATACAGTACATTTCTGTATACACATATATATATATACAATAACATACATGTTTATGTATACATAATGCCAAATTATTTTGGAAAAGATGAAAAACATTTCTACTTAAAATTAAATTTTTCATTAAATTATTTTTGAAAATACAAAATGGTTGATAAAAATAGTAAAAACAAAATATAACATTAGTTTTTGTCTTTGGCGTGTGTTCCAAAAGTGAAGAAAAATTCAAATGTTAGCAATTTAGGTGAAATTATGCCAGCCAGTATAAATATAAAAAAATTTAAAATTTTTTCATTTACTATAACTGTTATCTTATTTTTGAATTTTTTGATACATTATAAAAATAGACCTGAGCTGATCTGACCTGTTTTCGATATTATTCAGCTACCATTTGCCATTGGGTTCAAATACATAACAAACAATAATTAATACTTCCTATATCAATAATAACGAGGAAGAAGAGTAGACTGTGTCAACTCTGGTATACTTGTATGAACGTAATATATCCTGTTTCTATAAAACTTGGGATATATTTATGTAAATATGTAAGTTGTATGACAGCTACCCCCACAAGCACAACCAAATATTACAGAAGTTGTTGCCATAAAAGTTGATCATAATTTATAAGATTTTAGACGCCTAGCTTCATTAAGTTGCAAGAGGTGCAAGAAGTTTGAACCGGTTACTTTAGACCAATCAAATTTTACAAAAGTTTTTGGCATGTAACTCGACATCTCTTCACTAAATTTCAGATTCCTAGATTCAATAGACACTGAGTTATTTTCATTTAAAAAGAGATGTTGTATGGCAGTTACCCGAACATGTTGCATCAGCAGAACCAAATTTTACAGAAGTTGTTGCCATAAAACTTGATAATCACTTGCAAAATTTAGATACCTAGCTTCAATAGATACTGAGTTATTTTCATATAAAGAAAGAAGTTGTATGGCAGCTATTTGAACCTGGCGGCCAAAAATGCTGGATTTAAATAGCGAAACTAACAATTTAACAATAGTGACGTAAAAAAATTTTCAGCCTCGTAGCTCCATTATTTTAGAGTTATCGTGCGGGCGGACTGACGGACGGCCGGATATATATGGCTTAATCGACTCTGGTGTCACAAGCGTAATGGCAAGTTTATTATACCCTTGAGCATAGTTCATCCTGTTATAAAAATGTAAACATAATATAACAAAACCTAATATCAAATATAAAGTAAAAATTTTAAGTTATACCTTAAAACTCACAGATAAGCAAATATCGTAATGTTAATAAATTAATAAGAGTATATTCTCAAAATATTCCCACTTCCGTTATTCATTATCCATAATATCATGATTTTCCTCGTATGCTTACTATATTGTTCCAATATGTACTAATCCTGTTCTCTTGTTCTAACAAACAGACAAATTTATCCCGCCTTAATAGTTTAAGAACTAGCAAGTAACAAAAAAATAGACTTAATTATATGCCCACTTTTAAAATCAGTATGTTCAATTTATTTTTTTAAAAATAGCACCATCCTAAGGTTAAATTTTTTAATTTCGGGTAACTTAACAAAAAGAAGTACCGTTCACAAAAAGAAGTACTTAAAAGTACAGTAAAGCTAGTTTGAAAATTTTGCTTTTTACCCTATAGTAGACGTAATTGGCATAAGTGGACGTAGTGGACGTAATAAAAAAAATATTTTATGTATTATGTGTTCATAATAAATTAAATATAATTTTATTTTACATTTTAAGAACAGCAGTACTTAGCCCTTGTTAAATATTATTAATTTGAACTGTACCTTAGGTTTTTTAAAAAAAACTTTTTTTTTTCAAATACTTAAATTGGATGTTGAGTCAAAATTAAAATTAAAAGAATCGTTCGGATATGCAGTTTATCTATAAAAATCTGCACATTATATGTAAATATTAAAAACAAATATTTATTATTTTTCTTTTAATTAAAAAAATTGTAAAAAAAAATGTATGATATTATCAGTGAAAAATATTTTTTAAAAAAATTATCATATTTATCGTTTAAATAAATAAAAATAATTAACAATAATACAAAACAAATATTTCATTTTAATAAAATATCAAAATAAAGATTTATTTATGCATAATTTAAATACCATAAAAATATAATTTGCAATTATTAAAATAAATTTCAGAAAAAAAAAACAATATATATTATTATTGCTTAAATAAATAAAAGGATTCTTAATGAACACCAATAAATTATTGTTATATTTTTTTTTATTGATTTTTTAAATTATCGAATTACATTATTATGTATAAAGTTATAATTGAGCTACCACTATAACGACATTTAAGGTTGCCAACTACCATGATTATTCTATTCTAATGACGCGATTTAAAAATTTATAAAATTATTGATTACAAGCAGAAAAGCGATAAATAAAATGTCAAAAGATTACTAATTTTTCTCTTAGTTTATCCATTTTAAAATTAAAAATTAGTTAAATTTAATTCGGCGAATCGATAACCTACAATGACATCACTATCATTTCAATTATATACAAAAGTAGATTAAATGTTTTAAGAAAACTAAAAATATTGTAAAACAACCCAATATTTTCTCTCCAGTAGTTTCCATTATGAGTAAAACAAATAGCGCAATTATTGAATGTATAATCTGATACCGCAGATACATATTATAGACTCACGATATGTAAACTAAGGTTGATAGTCGTACGAGTTATACAGGAGAAATGAAGCTTAAGATGAATATCGAAAAGATCAAAAATAATGAGAATAAAAACCTCTAAGATCACCCTGATACAAGTAAAATGATACAACTCTAGAAGATGTGATTGTATTCGGGGTGCATAATTGCAAAGGTGGGCGGAACCTTAGAAGATATCGATGAGAAAGTCGAAAAGTCAAAGTGACATTTGTAAGTGGAAAGATTGCCGATCACTTTAAACTAATACAGCAACAAAATTTAGAGTCTTTGAAGCAAACGTAAAATTAGTCTTGCTGTACGGCAGCGAAACATGATTGATGACAGAAAAAATTATCCAGAAGTTAAAAATATTTTTAATTTATGTATAGAATAAATAGTCTGTACCTTGGTCGTAGAATAATTCGCTCACAGAAAATATTAAACAAAGATCTGTAATATATATGAGAAGACAAAATTTGATAGAGCAAATCATCAGTAAAAGAAAATATAGTTGGACAGGACATACACTAAAAAAATGTAACTCGAATGTCAGAAAAAAGTCAATATTGGAATCCTTAAGGAAAAAGAAAAGTGGTATGGTTTTAAAATATGCATGAAGAAAACAAAAATAAATGAAATCGAAGAGAACGAAAATTCGGTACACAAATTAAGGTGGTAGAACAAAATAGAGTTAGGTGTAGTGACTATGTAAAATGATCACCTATAGTACTTATATTACCCTAATCCTTTTTTCATTGGTTAGAACTTGGTAATTATTGTGATGATTGTTGTAGTGGCGGTATTTTATGGAGGCATAGAGATTAATATTAAATTATTTGGATTGGAGAGGAATTATTACGCTTGTATTACAAAATATCTGCATCAAAAATTTAATTTCGAAGCACAATACGATACAGTACGAAGAAAAAGTAAGAAAACAAAATAAGTCATAAGTTGAATTGTCGCAATTTAAGAAATTACAAATATCATTTTAGGTATTATGCTTCAGTTGAAATTATTTATTTATTTAATTATAAAAAAGTAAATAGAGATTGACAAGGAATCAAAGAAAATATTTTTATGATTAATTATAAAATAAGTATACCATTACACAAATAATAAAAAGGATTAGTAATTTTTATGTTTAGTTTTGATTTACCAGTTCTCTTTTGTTATTTGTTAACATATTTATATAATTTAGTATACATATTTAATAATTTTAATATGTTTAATACCTAATAAATGCAGATTATAGGTTTATAAATACATTAAATTTATTACAATCGCATTATTTTTAAACCATAGGTCAACAAATTATTGAAATTAAATAACAAATGGATTCCAACTACATAATATTATAATTTATCAATGATTAATTTTTTAAAACATGCAATTTATATAAATTATAAACTGCTTATATAGGCTGCCTAACCTTACAATCTAATTATAAAGTTTACATCTTTTCAGTAATTAGGAATTTAATATATATATATATATATATATTTGTTTATTTATTCATTTGTTAACTTATATTACAAATAGGGAAGACTGAATAGTTTAGTGTGTCAACTGTAGGATATCCGCACGAACATAAGTTACGCTATTACTATAAAAAAAATTTTATCCTTTACAAAATGTCAGTTCTTTAAACATTTATCAAAATGTCAGTTCTTTAAACAAATAATAAAAAGGATTAGTAATTTTTATGTTTAGTTTTGATTTACCAGTTCTCTTTTGTTATTTGTTAACATATTTATATAATTTAGTATACATATTTAATAATTTTAATATGTTTAATACCTAATAAATGCAGATTATAGGTTTATAAATACATTAAATTTATTACAATCGCATTATTTTTAAACCATAGGTCAACAAATTATTGAAATTAAATAACAAATGGATTCCAACTACATAATATTATAATTTATCAATGATTAATTTTTTAAAACATGCAATTTATATAAATTATAAACTGCTTATATAGGCTGCCTAACCTTACAATCTAATTATAAAGTTTACATCTTTTCAGTAATTAGGAATTTAATATATATATATATATATATATTTGTTTATTTATTCATTTGTTAACTTATATTACAAATAGGGAAGACTGAATAGTTTAGTGTGTCAACTGTAGGATATCCGCACGAACATAAGTTACGCTATTACTATAAAAAAAATTTTATCCTTTACAAAATGTCAGTTCTTTAAACATTTATCAAAATGTCAGTTCTTTAAACATTTGTCCTTGGAATTGTACATAATATATTATAAAAAGTCGGATACAACACGAATTAAAATTAATATAAATCAAATTAAATTAAATTTGACATATCACGTGACGTTTCAAAAGCCTGCATTTGTTTTCAAACGGACACTAAAGTTATTTATTTCTACATTTCAGGATTTATATTAATTTTAATTCGTGGTGTATCCGACTTTTAATAATATAAAATGTCAGTTATTTTACCAAATTAAGTATAAAAATAATGACAGCTATCCAACCAAGTCAACCAAATTTCATAGAATTTATTGCTATAAAACTTAATTCACTTTTAGATATCTAGAAATGTAACTTTATCAAGTATCTAGCTAATTTCAAATATTTAGTTTTATCAAGATTCTAGGATATAAATTTTGCAGTAACGTGAATATATTTAGGCGTTAGACTAATCAAATTTAGAAGAAGTCGTTGGCATTATACTTAATTTCTTTTCACAAAATTTCAGATACCTCTAGTCCAATGTCACCAAAACGCTTTGTTACTCCACCATTTTACAAATTACTATACAGTAGAAGAGAATTCGTGTTTCGAAAATATAAAAGCTTGATGTCTCCTTTCAAAACTTTTCAAAGAGAAACAAAGTAAGCCTCAGCAGTTCTAATAAGCCCTATGTTTTTTAAATTCCAAGATGGTCAGCTTACTCTAGTCTCAACAGACAATGAGTTATTTCCATAAAAAAAAAGAAGTTGTATACTAGCTACCTAAATACCGGTCTACCTAAGCCTACCTAAGCCAGTCTAACTTGCTGTATTTCAATAGAAAAACTAACAATTTTATAAAAATAAAAAGGTAAAAATTTCCATAATTCTTATAACTTTCTATCCGGCGAACGGATGGATGTACATAAGCCAATCGAAACGGAATTGGATCCTAAAAAAGAATACAATATATTTATAAATACTTTTTGACATTTATTTCATCTCCTTTACCGTGTCACAAACAAAATATCAAATTTATTATAACCATTGAATTATGCTCGTACAGGTATAGAAAAGGTGAAAAATGACCCTAGAACGTATTATTGTCAAAATATTTTTATTTTAACAACTTTCTTCTAAATAAATTCTTTCTAATTAATTCAATAAAATCAAATATTAAAGTAGTAAACTTTCAGGACTCTTATATAACAAAAATTTATATTATAATAATTGTCTTTAAGATGTAACCAAATAATATGGTTAAATTAAAACACCAATACTCCCATTTTTATCTATATAATAATAATAAAATAGAGAGAAGTCTTTCGTGAATAAAATTACAATATTATATTTAGTAGAAATACTTGATTCTTTAAAAGGTAAGTCTCAAGGGACTCCTGTATCTAAGAGTAAAGTAAATATTTTGTTTTTATGTACTCATTTCATCACTAACTAAATTTATTTTATTTTTTCTAGTCATATCCATAGCATTGTTTATGTTTGTTTGTCTGATATGAATATTTACTATTCATTTTTTGTTTTAGTTTTGTTTGTTTTAATGTTTTTTTTTTATCCTTAATATTTTTTTTTTATTTTCCTTCAAATAAAAATATACAAAAATTTATTCTAAATTTTCTTAGTATACATAACATTATTTTCTTAATGCTTTTTGCTGTCTAGGATTTTTACCTATATATCGACATATCGTATATACTTATTTGAACATACAGTAATGGTCGTAGTGGTTCAACTAATCACAAAATAAAACAAAATTAAGATGTAAGCTTAATAAATTTTAGATCTGTACCTATCTTTAAGGGCTAATATTCTATATATAACATAGATTCTATATACTAGATTATTTTAAAGACAAGAGGCCATTGGTAGTCGATCGGGAAACCTAATGTCCAATTAACCAAAAAGTATATTAAGAGGGCCAGAGTCTAGTAATTATTGATGCGTTGGATTGGACTTCATTAATAAAAATAAAAAAATATTTTAAGGACTTGATTTTAGTCCTGATATCAAGGAAGGTTATCAAATAATATCAAATATCAAAAACCTGGTATCAAATAAAACATTTTCTATAGAATTTTTAATTTAAGAACCGATAATTCAAAAAGGATAATAAAATAAAATTAGAAATTTGGGTTATTAATATGTTTAGTAGAAACGGCAACACTACTGTTCTCATATGGCCGTATTTAATTAAGGCATGCGAAATTTAATCTTTGCACATAGTGTTATTATGGATTTTTAAACTCTTTTTTAATATTAATGGAAAAAATGTTAAATTATTTTAATTTTGAGAGGCCTTTTATGATTTTGGAAAACATTTGTTGTTAAGCCTAATAATGAATATGAGTAAGAGTTTTTGCATAAAATAATAGATGGCGTAGAAATAATGAAATATTAATGTCTGATATAGTCTTGTACAATAGTTACAGTCAAGTATTTAATGGCTTAACAAAATTAACGATTCCAGAAACTGAAGCTCAAGCAAATATGAGTAATAAATAACTTAGTGGATGCGTTATACTGTTTATAGGATTATGGGAACAAAAAAAAAATTGAATAAGAGTCTGAAAATAACACTAAAAGTTTTCTGTGTTCTTTAAATGTAATACAATTTTCTGTGTTAATTGATTATATTTCGACATTATAATTTTTTAAGATCAGCTGCAGTTCATATAATTACCGGTAATTTAAATTAAGTGAAACCGAATGTAAACTGTATTTAATTTTTATTTCAAAAATATTTTCAACCATTATCTGTGAGTTCTGAACCTGTTTCAAAATATTCATTCTTTTTAATTTACCACAACTGTAAATACATACATATATATTATTATGTATATTTTAACATATAAATAAAAAAAAAAAAAATTCTATCATTTTCATGGAAATATTATGAAACGATTGCCTTGAGGCACTTAAGCGGAAATGTTATATGATAGCATTTAATTAAAACTCTTTATGGTGGATGTTAAAAAAAAAAAAGAAAAAAAATAAAATCTACTAGAAACAAAAATCAAGGGTAACATTTAGAATATGCCCTTCAAATTATTTATCTTTAGGTAAGTGGTTTTTTTTTTATATTTTGTTGCAGGGGTGAGTGTGAAAAACTTATAATACATTATTTTTATATTTTTGAATTGTTAATTCTATATATTATACTTGAAGATTCGATAGTAAAGTTATTTTGTTTTTTATTAAATAAAATTATCATTTAAAACTTAATATTGAATTAATTGTATAAACTTAGGTACTATATAAATTAAAAAAAGTTTCAGAATTTTATAATTTTCAAAATTTTTATTAAATATTTTCCAAAAAGAAAATAATTAAATCGATTTAATTTACAATTAAAATTTGATTCTGTCTGTAAAGAGTGAATTAAATTTATGTCACATTTTTATTATTTTTTTACATTCGAATATTTAAATTTGTTTTCTCTTTTTCTATCTCTCTCTCTCTCTCTCTCTATCATTTTTATAGTTTCAATTTAATTTTTTTCGTTGGGCACTGATATTTCTATTTTACTGTTATGTTATTTATTACCACAGTGCAGGAGAATCAAGTATGGTTTTGCATTTTTTTGTTTGTTTTTTTTTTTTGATATTTATGGTTCCATTTCAAAAAAAAAAACAAAATGTTAAAAAAATAATAAGAAGGAAAAAAACAAAAAAAATTTAAATTGCTTTTACAGCCGAAAAATATAAATTTTATGCAAAAACAAAAAAAAAAAAAAAAACAAAGTAAAACATAAAACGCATAGAATGCAATATACATAAAAATGGCAAAACCATTTAATTGTCACTTGTTTTATAGATTTTAATATGCCATTTTAGATTTAAAATTTTTGAAAAAGAAAAATGGGTGGTTTCAAAAGAATAGAAAATGAAATTAAATTTATCTTTTGGCTTATATAGGGGTTTTTTTTGAAAGAATAAAAAAACATAAATTTAACATCAAAATTTAAAAAAAAAAACAAAAACAAAAAAAACCTGTCTGGAAAGTTAAAATATATTGATGAATTTTCATAAGTTTTGGTCATATAAATTTTGAGTTAAAGGCATAACTTTTATAGACATAAGTAATAAATATATATACATACATATGTATACATATGTTGTGTCACATTCATCTTTTTTATGCATACGTTTCTAGAAAATATAAGATTTTTATTCAAATATTAGTTTATAGTTAAAAGTACCTATAAAAGATTTTTATTATTATATATATATGTAGATATAAATAAATTAATTAATATATATATGAAGTTTTTAATTGATTGGGTTCTTTAAAAATAATAAACCTTGTAATATTTAATGTATAAATTAAATGAACTGGAATTCTGTTCTAAATAAATAGTGCCAGTTCTTTGTGAAGTTCAAATTGATTTATTGAAAACCATTCATCAAAAAAAAAAATTTTTTTTTTTTTTTACAAAGAATGGAAATACTTAAATTTTTTTCATTTAAGGTGTAAAGTGTAAGGTTACAACTATACATATATACTCCCATGTAGAGAGTATTTTTAATGAATCTTCTTTTATAGATCTTTCAACAAGCATATTATTGACAATTTTAATATAGTTTCCAATAGTGTCTAGGAGTCTCGATGGACTATAATAATTGTGGGTAAGAGTGTATAAAATACGCTTGAAAGACTGGGAAAGTGTTGGTTCGTATTCCATACATTTCTTAAGAATAATGTGGAAAGGAAAGGCTGTGTGCAATTTCATTATCACATTCATTGTGGTAGGGGAATAAATTGAAAAGCAATTAAGTTTTCTAAAAATTAAATTTTAAAATTTTTTAGATTATTAGGTACCTAATGATTGTTACTCCTGTATTTTAAGCAATAAGAAATAATTTTTTTTTTTTTATTTTTTAAAAAACTCTGTATCTAACAGTTAGATACAGTTTAGTTAACTGTATTAACTAAATCTTAAGTTTTTTTGATCTTATTTGATCTAAAAATGTATACCTATGTATATAATATGTAATAAAATAAAATTTTGTAACAAAAAACTAATAAAATTTTTTCTACAAAGTAAAAAAATTAGTATCCTAATTGATATTTCCTTTCTTTCCATTTATTTTCATAGTAATATTTTGACGTAATTTCAAACAAAACCGCATATAAAGAAAATTAAGAGAAAAAAAAATATCAAAATGAAAAAAAGTTAAGATTTTTTAAACATTTTAAATTCATTTCTTTTTAAAAACAATTTCAAAAATGTTTGTATAAATTTTCTTATTATAGATATACTGTTTTATGTTATTTGCCTATTGATGTCTCATTTGTCTGTTCACTTCTTGTAAAATTTTAAAATTTATTATTTTATTTAATTGTGGTTTTATTGTAGGGTTATAGCATTGTAAGATAAATTTTTATATATAGTCCTATACTTACTGGGCGGTTAGAGGGGAAGACACCCTAAGTTGTTGTTAATTAAAGCCTTATACGTTCAAATTATTATAACAAAAGTTGCAAGAACCATAAAACGTTAAATGACAGAACAGAATATGTACATATACTGGTATAATAAATTTTTTCTCATATTGAAGAATGCTTAAAGGATTCAAATATTGATAATTCATTTCATTCTCATACGACTGGAATTTTGACATTTTTTTGTAAATTTTTTAAACTTTAAATTCAAAATTTAGAAGCACAAATATATTTTTTTAACGTTATTATGAACACCTTCTAATTTCTTATGAATTTTAAGTTATGCGTAAATAAATTTTATTAAAATTTTCATTGCAGAATTTTTATATACCTACATATTATATATGTACATATGTACATATTATAGAAATATTCAAGAGTTGGTTTAAATATTTACCAAATTTCTGATTTAAATATTTACTATACTTATGACTTCTTATTTTAACTGTCAAAAATTGAATAAAAGATGTCGCTTATGGTTGTTTTGTTTATACATAAAAATAAGAAAATAAAATTTTTATGGTTTATTATTAAAAAATTAATTTGTTAAAATAAATATGTATATGTAAATATAAAAAACTAGATTTATGTTATAAATTAAAAAAAAAAACTATAAACTAATGCGTCTTTTTTTCAATAAGTTTCAGCTCTTACAAAGTCTATTAAAATTTTACACTTTTTTATAGATGAAAACAATAACAAATTTTGTACTTTAACTGTCAATATAATGAAATCTGTATGATAGTGAGCAAAATTTTGCACTTTTGCAACAAAAACTGTTTTGCATCGTCTCGTTAATGTCCTTTGTGTTTTTTTATTTACAAATAAATTTCCGATAAACATAAACTCTATTCTACATCTGCAAATTAAAATATTATTAAAATTTACAAAAAAATTTAAAAATGTGCAGTTTAAGAAGGCTTTGTTTTTTGGTTTGTCTTCTATCTATGGTATAATTATTTTAAGCATCTTCGTACTTTATTGAATTCGAAAAAAAAAACAAAAAAAAATGTGCTAAAACAAAACAAGTAATGGAAAAAACAAAGGATTTTCAAAAAAAGTACATTTCCAAAATTAAAAAATATTCCATAATAAGATTAGAACAAAGAGAAGATAATATAATGAAAAATAAATTTTGTTTGATTTATTTTTTGGTAAAAAAAAATTGAGAAAAATCAAATCACACTTTCGTCAATTATAAAGTAACAGTATATTAATTAAGAAAAATTATTACCAAAACAAAAACATAATATTGAAGCTTTAATTTTTGTATATTACTTTAAAAAAAATTTGGGCAGGTACCCAAGTTACAGGTGTTTAAAAATAAAGAATTTTCAGTTTCTGACCCCTTGCAGATCATAAACGGGGGGCGGCACAAAAATATGTCTTGAAATAACTCATATTTATTTTCAAAGATCTAACTCCTCTTAAAATTTCAATCTTCTATGTTAAACCTTCTGAAATGCCTTATCGAACCTGTGTTATAACAATTTAAGGATAGGGCTTTTTCGAACTTTGTACGGTTGCAGCTCGGTAAAGGGTGGAGCTTCATTTTAAATGGTGGATCACCCAGATGAATGGATGAACAGACGGACAGAGTGAAACTAATAAGCATATTTTTTCAAAATTTTTTGAAAACGTTCTAAAAAACCAACAATTTTTTTTTTTGAGATAAATATAATATTTATTTAAACGTTTTTTACAAACATTTTTTCATATCTTTTATAATTTTTGTATATACCTACATTTTTTCTCCTTTTAAAATTTTCAAAATAAATTTGAAATGAGTCATTAATTGAACTGAAAACCACTTCACAGATACAAGATACAACAAAAATTAAATTTAATAGATTATGTTAAAAAAAAAAAAAAACTATAACTAAAAATTTAAACAATTATATATATATTGTTGCTAATTTATAATAAACGCAACATGTTGCAAAAGAATACGGGGGAATTACAGAATTATAGGGAATCAAAACAATACAAAGAAAAAAAACGAAAAAAAAGAAAAAATGATTATATTTCAAATAAGACGTTTATATAATCAAAAGTGGTCAATTATTAAAAGATTGAGTTTCTTTTTATTTCCAAATTATATGTATGTATGTATGTATATAAGAATAGAATAAAGATGATAAAACGATAGATCTAATAACGAAATAAACAAAAAACAAAAAAGAAATAAAAATGAAATAAAGTGAAAAATACGAAGTCTGATGAATAAATAAATAAATAAATAAATAAGAATTTTATTTTCCAATAATCATTTGTTTTTTTCCATGAAATGTAAATAAATTTTCTTTAATTTTTTATTTTTTTTTATGTTTATTATTCTTAACGTTAATTTAAATTTTCCGGTTAACATTATTATTATTGATATTGATTTTATTTTTTTAATATTGGTTTTAAATTAAAATTTTTGTTTTTAGTGTATACTACTATAATCATTTAATGAACGATGAAATTAAAAAAAAAAAATAAAAATAATAATAATTTTAAGATAAAAATATTTATAAAATTATTATTTGATTTTAATTGGATGGGGGGGGGAGGGGGGTATCCATGGAATTTTAAATGGAAATTGTTACCATTTATATGTTATTCTTCTTTTTGGGATAGCTTTACCCTACCTTATTTCTTACTACTAATACTAATCTCGATATTTGACCATTATTACAATAAATCAGGCCTATTTTTTATACTTTTTAATCACTTTAAATGTCATCACACAAAAATGATTACTTAGTAAAAGTAGATAATTAAGTTAGATAATAAATTTTTGACTCTGGTCTTTGCTGGGATGCAATGGAATTCTATAATTACTCTTATCGTATATCATTTAAACTGATTTCTTTGATGACATACATCTGAATTGAATTGACATTGGATGTACATATTATATAGTTGTGGAGCTCTTTTGCAATATGTATAGTGTATGAGATTATACTCGGATTCTTTTCGACATTTTTCGAATCAATGAACTGTAATTTGTTTGGAATTATACAGAAGTTTCTTACTAAAACTATACTATTAATATATCTCTTGAGATTAAATATTGAGATATGTATAAGAAAATTAGTATTTTACCATTGAATTTTACCAAATAAAATTATAATACTTTTTGTATCTTCAATGGTTTGTTAATACTTCTTTTCTAAGTTTCATAATACTTCTTTGATTTTTTTGTATCTTCAATGATAACAATTTCTAGGATCTGATTACTTTAGAACCAAGTAGTTTTTATAATAGATTGTTTTTGTTTTAATTTTTTTTTTTTGCTAATATAAACGATCATTTTATCATTGCAGTGTACATCAACACGTTAAATTTCCCGCTAACTGGTGCACATCACTCAAATCTCTCACGTCCTCACCGGTTAGCGCAAAAATAACTTGCGTGAAGTCCAACTTGTTATTTGTATCACCTGTTGATGAACTTTTTTAAATGTAAAACTAAGTGCATGAAATTGTTTCGAGATTTTGAGAACATTCAGCAATGTTCAACGGTAATATACGCGGTATTTAACGCAAGTTTATTTTTGTTCATCACCGGTGAGCACAAGATTTAGAAACATTTGAGTTATGTTTGAAAGATGATAAACGTGGAACTTATGGCTATAATATACCTAGGTAAATGAGTAACTTTATTTAGTTTCGTAGCCGATTCTTTTAGAAAAATAAGTAAAATAAGTAAGAAAATAAATGAATAAAATACTAGTATGTATATGATTATTGATGACGTCTGAGCTAAGGCGCCCAGTAATTATTAAACTGGTAGGCTGATATTGCACACTACGATTAAAAGAAATAAACCCTATCGATCCGAGTTCAAAATAAAAATACTGTTATTTAGTCTATTAATAAATTGGATACATTATTATTCTAATTAGGTATATTTTTAGTTAAGTTTTCCATAAACCGAATATTTTAAGTTGAATTTTCAATATTTACAAAACAATTTTAAAATTTTTGATTCAAAAAATTGACTCTTTACTAAAATTATTTGATATAAAATTCCAAAAGTCCGAAAAATTCATTACCAATAAAGAAAAACAAAAAAGACAAAAAAAAAAAAGAAATAAAAAGAAAAATGATATTTATATAAAGACATTAAAATAATAAAAATAAATAAATTTGTATGAATTTCCGATAGATGAAAATTTATAACTTCTTGTTTTTATTTCTATTTATTTTTGTTTTTTTTTTTTCTTATTAGAAATATTTTTTTGGTCTTTTATTTTCAAAATGTTTTAAATTGGAAATTAAGCACTGAAAAATTGAAATTTATTATGACTTCTTTTATGAGAAAAAAAAAAAAAAAAAACAAAAATAAAATTAAAATAACGAGAAAAAAAAAACTGAAATACAAAATATAAAATACATATATCTCATTTTTCTTCAATTTATCTTTTTTTTCTTTCTTTTTTTTTCAATTTATTTATTTATTGGTTTATTAAGAAATTGATTCGATTCTCTTAATGAATACTTTTTCATTAGAAAGAGAAATACGCACCTATTAAAAGGAAAAACATTATACTAAAATTTGAAATAATATGGTAAAAATTCTAAGCTTTTTATGAAAATCTTAACTAAATATAAATTTATAGTTTGATTTCGTATTCATGGACTATACGAAATAGTCTTATATATCTTAAGATAGATAATATTCATGTACTACTTTAAAATTAAATTTAAATTTATGTGTTTTTAAAAGTATATAAGTAAAAAGTTTTATTTTGTTTAATTTAATGATTCGTTGATCCCAATCGTTTTTAGTCCACTGAATTTCAAATTTATAAAGAATTACCGGAACTGTTTCAATTCCATAATTTCACTTAGTTGAAGTTGATGAAGAATTAATCTCACTTTGCTCCTTAAACGACCCCAGTATAGATCAGATATAAGAGAGTTTGAAAAATACTGAAATTATTCCGATTTTACTAGAAAAAAATTGTTTTGATAATGATTTTTAAATTTGTATTAGTATCTATCGGTAAAATATAAAATTTATTTAATAAAATTTTTTAACTATTATTTTAAATTATGAAAATAATTGAAAAGTGCAGTCAGAATGTTATCCTTCAAATTTAGAAGACTGCTAGAAAGATCAGTTGAATAAATTTTTTTATTGTGATGCTAGAAACATTTGTTTTATAATGAATCGAACGATTTAGTCATATCATTAAAAGCTTTTGAGTTATTCTCAAGCTATTTGAGTTATTGAAAGTTTTGTTTTGGCAATCAAATCAGATTTGACATTATCAAGGTTAATATTAATAAATTTTAAATATTATTTTATTATTAAGTTAATCAAATGTATTGACTATATAGAAATCAAATGAAAATATTTTTAAAAACAAAATTTTGAAAAGTAATAAGCTTCAAGATAAGTTAACGAATGGCGGTTTAAAATTAAATATCTATGGATCATTTATGAATTACATACAACAAATGAAGATTAAATAATTTTTTTTTATTATACGAATTAAGAATAAAAATGAAACTGCAATTATTGTATTAAGAAAACTGTGCGTATTGTATAAAACTGTATGGGTGGGTATAAAATTACTTTTTAAGCATAGGTCTTCATAAAGCCAACTGAACGTAAAAAAAATCACACAATATTATTAATGATTAGTAAGACTTTGAATTTTTAATATAATATTTGACAGTATCGTAAACATATATACTTAACAGAAGTTATGTTTTCAGAATAGTTGAAAACCTTTAGAATCTTTATTGAAACCCAAATGCATAGAGATATAAGATGAATTAAAAATAAGAAGCTTAGGCTTAGGCATTGCATTTTTTTTCACATACTAAAAAATATATTTTTTAATTAAAAAAAAAAGACATTTTAAATATATACGAGTATATGAAACACTCCGTATCTTAAAGTTAAAAATGAATAAAATAAAAAAACAAATTAAAATTAATGTTAAATTTCCAATTTTCTTATTATTTCATTTTTTCCTAAATGTTTTTTTTATATACTTTTAAAAACGAAAAACTAATAAATTTTGTTTTTCTTGTGTATAGAATCAAGTATAGTGATCTGATGATGATACATCGATAATATTAAAAGAAAAAACCAAAAAAAAAAAAAAATTTGTTTTCTTTTATTTTTTTTTTGGTTGTTTTTTTTTTTTTTATATAATCTCATTTTATTCCCTTGTTCCAATCTGCAGAACGGTAAGAGATATCATCTTTTTTTGCTTGCAATATTGCAACTTCAAATATAGAAAATGACATATGATATTAAGTTTAGTACCTACTACTATAATAATAAATGAATATAACTCAATATAAGTATATATATATAATATATATATATATATGTATGTATATATATTATATATTAAAATATATAATATATATGTACACAATTACGTACGTATACTAAACATTATTATGTAGGAAATTAAAAGATGCGTTATTGTACGTTTATAGATACATTATGTATCTGTGAAATATGATGCGGAAAATTCGAAAAATATTTTGTTTTTTTTTTTTCAATTTTTATAAAAGAATGAAGACAAAAATAAAATAAAAAAATTTTTATTTAAAATTTTTTTTTTTTTTTTTGTTTAATATCAGATCAGATCTATGAAAATGCATGAATAATTTTGTTTTAAAAATGTTATTTGAAGATTTTTATTGAATTGGTACAAAAATTAAAAATAGAAAAATAAAACTTAATTAATTCTTTCGAATAAAAATTCAATAGAATAATATTTTTTTTTTTATTTAAATATATAAAAAAAAATAAAAACAAATACAATATAATATTGTATCAAATTTTTAATGTTTGTTTAATCTCTGTATTCTTGGACGTGTTTCAAAATAAAAAGGAAATGAAATAGAATTTGTTTTAGATAAATTAAATTTAATTAGTTTTTTTTTTCTTTCCAAACTTCTTTTCTAAAACTATTCATAACAAAATTATTCAAAAATATCCTTCCTTATAATATATTTGAATTTAAATATTTGATATGAATCGAATAATAATTAAAATTTAGTATAGAAAATATTTATTTTATAACTAATTATATATACAGTACTCTCACGATAACTTAAACTGCTAAAAAAATCAAGGCTGTTCAAGCATATCGAAAAGTTCAAGTTAAATTTTAATAAAGAAAAATTTAAAAATTTAAGAAATAAAATTTACAAAATTTTTTGTAATAAGAAAAAATGTGGAATTTTGGGGGGCTGTACCCTATACAACTAAGAAAAACCGTAAGAAACACTTAAAAATATATTACTGGAGCTTTGATTTTTATGTCTTGCCGAAGAAAAATTTGTACAGGTGCTTAAGTTACAGGTGCCTAAAAATAGCAAATTTTAAATTTTTCAGCCCTAATAGCTCTTAAACAGAGGGTGGTGCAAAAAATTTTTTTGAGTAAATTTATACTAATTCTAAAAGTTCTTTCTTGCCTCAATTTCAAGTTTATATCTAAAGGAGTGCCGGAGTTATAAAGGTAGAAAATTCATGCAAAATTTCGTTTTCACATAACAGTAAATTTAAATACTAAATTTTAAAAAATTGTAAACAAAGTTAAAATAAATATCTGTCGCATGACGTTTTCAGATCTAAAAAATCTTAAGCAGAACATGAGATATATGCATTTAAAAATAAGGCTTTTTCAAAGTTTGAGGGGCTGGAGATCCGTAATGGATGGGACTACACGAAAATGTTGTTCCACAAAATTAATTTTTTTACGAGACCTAGCCATAGTTAAAATTTTTTTTCTCTATCTTTAATGGTGTAAAAGTTTTGTAAACAGACGGACGGACAGAATGAAACTAATAAGCACATTTTTTCAAAATTTGTTTTGGAAATGTGCTAAAAAGAGAAAATATTTCTTTGTATTATATGCATATAAAACTTGAAATTTTAGACTGGGTTGTTTTTGTGTGTTTTTTTTTTTGTTTCAACATGTTTTATCCGTACTGCTTTATCCCTTAGTTCTGGAAAAACCTAAAATGTCAGAAAAGTTACATTCATTTTCACCAGCCCATAAAATTATTTTATTGAAATGTTTTACAGTTTAGTTATCATTTATTATTTTAGAAGGAAATACAAATGCACATGATATGTGGCTGTACTTACGTACATATTATTTTTACAGAAAAAAACATAAAAAAAACTATTTTAGTATTTCCCCAAACTTAAAAAATAAAAAATAACGTTCTGTTCAAGTTATTGAGGTTCAATAAAAATAGCGTGTTCAAGTTATCGCGACAGCACTGTACTTATTTATGTATATATATGTAACATTTTTAATTAAAAATTTTTTTTTTTTATTTTAAATTAATTAATTAATGTTTAGAATGTATTTGCAAGAGCTTTTAAAAAGAGATTTCTTTTTAGTTTTATTCAGAACTTCACAAGGATAATTCAAATTTAAAAAAATTCCTTGAAATTTGATTTAAAAAAAAAATGGAGTAAAGGTTTGTTAGAGTAAAATAAATGAAAACAAAATCGTTTTGATTCATAAATAATAATATAGAATTCTTCTCATTGTATGCAATATTATTATATTTATGTTCTTCAAGTTTTATTTCAGTCATTAAAGGTGGTTATTAACCTTGTGATTGTTTTTTTATTTGAAGCTATTTTGAATAATTTTAATAGGTTATACAGTGGTCAATATGTCAATATGTTTATACCACATTTTTCTTTGTTAGTCTGTGCTTTGTTTTTGAGTAATTTTTCATTGCACTGCTACCTATAAGGCAACATATTAATGCGGTTCCGCATTAGTATTCTAAAATAACTTAATTTTCTCGGTATTATTATATTTTTAATTTGTTAATAGTTGTCCCTATTCTCACCCCAAAAATTTTTACATTTAACATTCATTCGGTTGATGATGACTCTTAATATTTATGATGTATAGCCATATTTCAAAAGTTTCAATTTTTATTTTATAAATTTTTAACAATCACTTTTTAGATCTATACAGTCAAACATAAAATCGAACAAACAAAAATTTCAGTATTAGGTTTTAGGTTAGATTCGGTTTACAAAAAAATATTTTTTTTGTTATTAAATCACTTTCCTATGTTCCATTTAAATTCTTGTTCTTCGGAGATTTCTATATTTTCTTTATTTAATTCGATTATATTGCTGTCCTAAAAATTTGATCTTTTCGAGTTCTTCAATTTTTTTCACCCTCGATTTCTAATAGAATTTTTACCTATTTTTTACTTCAGTTTTATTCTGGTTCACTTAACAAGGGTTACTATTAACGCATATCTGATATTATTGATTCTTTTATATCATTCAAATTTTTCTTGAAATAAACCATAAAGTGAAATTGACTGCAAGAACTCCAACAGATAATAGATGACCCCACTATAATTAAATATAATCAAAATTTAACAAATGTATAAAAATACTGAAGCTGTCTAATATTAAAAAGGCTAACTATAATAGTCATTAGGTATCATATAATATCATATGATATTTTACGTGCCCACAAAAGTTTTTCATATAACTAAAGAAACGTCTCTGTCTTGTACAATAGCTACAGCGGGGTAATTAACGGCTTAATTCCAGTGGATGCCCTATGTTCCTTATAATAGGAGTAGCAAGGAAAAAAAAGGACTAAATACAATGACAATGCGTGACTTGAGTAAAATGTTTGAATACATACAATAATATATCGGAAAAATTTTTGAAACTTTAAAATATAATTTTTTAATCTGTGCTAATTAATTTTTCTATTTATTGTCAAAAATAAAAAAAAAAGCTGCTAAGATAAAGATAGCCCAAAATTCGTAGAATATTTAACGGCCTTTTTATTTGTAGTTTTATGAGTTATAAAGTAAAGTTTTCAAAATAAATATACGTGTGAATAATTTCAACCAAAAATATACTACAAGTTTTGGGCTACGCCTAAGGTTAGCAACTTTTTCAATTATAATTCAAACACATTTTTAAAAATAAAAATTATTCGTTATTTATTAAATTAATAATAGAGATTTAATACGAGATACTATTTTTTTGCAAAAAAAGTCCCCCGTGGAGGGACTTAAAATTAAGTTAAATCATGTATCATAGGGGGGAGAAAAATGAAAACTGATCCCGTTTTTGAACGGTTCTAACATACTCTACCTAATTTTCAAGTTTAAAGAGTGTATCTTATAATCACTTGATTTTATCACAATTTTAATTTAGAGCCACAATATTAGGCCTAGGACCTACTTAAATTTCCAAATTTTAGCATCAACTATATCGCAAGAGTAACATTTATACCAAATTTCATTCAAGTCGTTTAACAATTACTATATGACGCTCTAGAATATATCAAATAAATTCGTATTCGGATATTTTAAGGCGAATCCACTGAAGCTACAGACTTCAAATTTTGTGTCCTTTGCGTAAGACCAAACCGTGTACTAGATTTGTTTTGTTTTTTTTAGAACAAATCATATTTTATTCGAACATTATATGAGAGTTGCACTACAGTTTCCGATCTCAACGTTTTTTGCAACGTTTTTCTAATCGGATATGAATTACATGAGTTATGCTGATAACAAGTTTTTGCGGACGTGGACAAGAACAACGACACGGACGCGGAATTTAAAAAAAAAAAATTTTTTTTTTGTTTTTTTTTCGATTCTACACCCTTAAAAACGTCCAGAAAATGAATTTCAGCGAAATCTTTTTTTTTTTTTCGAAAACCCATTATAGTATTTGTTTTACAAGTAAAATTAAAATGAGAGCATTCATATAATAGAATTGTACAAAGTATTTTTCTGACGGCTTTAATCAATTTTTCTGTAAAATTTATTGCCTTAGAATAAAAAAAAAATTCAACAATATTTTAAAAGAATCTGGATCTACGGTTACGTTACTTACGTCAGCAAATTTTATTATATTCCCATATCATCAGGTACGCTGAATTTTTTTTTTTTTTTACGAGGGACGGTGCAAAACATCAAAAGTTACCCAACGGAACTGCACGAGGTTCCTCTGAGTAGTGTTGGACTTTAACCAACCAAAACCACCCCTTTTAAAACCAAAACTATAGGATTGGTCCTTTAATACATAATAATATAATGTACAGCTTGGTTTTGGGGAAAAGCATGGGGGAAGGAATACTTGGGTGTCTGAATATAGGAAAATTGGGATTATGGAGGATGAAGGGAAAAATTTGGATAGTTATTTTGAAGAAAGATGTTAGATGTTAATTGAAATGCATGTGACTTTTGATATTTTTCCACAAGTCACGTGTCTTTATTATGTTTGCCTCTTCATAATATAAATTATACCCATTCGTTGTTATTTAAAAAAGTAGTTTCGTATACTGAGCTTGTACAACTGATATATGTATGTAATTTGCTGTTTTGCAAATAATTTGTTATGATATGACTATGACTAGTTGTGATTTTGATTTTGTATATCATATTGAAAACTTATCTAATATTCATAATATATTAGCTAATAACTTTTATGTTGGTAGGGGTAATTCATTTTATTATAAGAAAATTAATAATAATAAAGTATATGTAATTTGAAAATCTTCGTTAAGTTTTTAAATGACTTCATGTTGAGAGACAGATAAAATAATTATTGTAGCACTTAAGATAATACTATATTAACTTTTTATTTATTTTATGTATCAATTTTAAAAATTACTTCTTATAATCTTTTCGAAATATTTTTTTAATTTTTACTCCTACCTAATTTTTCACCAATTTTAATCTTTCTTCTTTATTCTTTATTCCAATTCTTTGATTTTTTTTTTGTAATTTTTATTAGTATATGCATAAAATGGGTCTTTATTACCCTGAAATGAATAATTTTTTTTATAAAGGTTGCGAAATAAAAAAAAAAAAAGTATTATTAAAAGAAATAGAGATTTTGCCCTTTTTATTTCTGGTAGTATTTTTTATTTAATGAAATTATTAGGTATTTTTTTATTAAAAGTTTAGAAAAATTGTCGGATTTAAATATTATCTGATTTTTCTTCAATTAATTTATTCAAACATGAAAAAATAAATTTTTTTTTTCTACAATAAGTAACAAAGAAAGCTAGAAATATCATATTTTTTTTTTTGGTCCTTTTTCTATTTTTTAAAAAAAAAAAGTCATAAATCATTTCTTTTATTTTCTTTTCTACCAAAATAATGAAAACTTTTTTTTTTTTTCTCGTCGAGAAAAAAATCAATGAAACACAAAATTTGGTTTTTATTGATCAAGAAAATAAATATAAAATAAATAAGTTTTTTTCATTGGAAATAATCGACCAATCAATCAAGTTTTCCTCAAAATAAATGAAAATAAGATAAAAAAAAAAAAGAAAAACAAAATAAACAACAAAAATAAATGATCGAATCAATAAAAAATAGAACATAAGCCCATCATTAATAATTTAAAAAGAAAAAGAACTATTAATAATTTCTTCCTTTTTAGTCTATCAATTTTTTTTTTTTTTTTTTTTTTTTTGGAGATAAAATGTTAAGAATTTCTATTAAAAGGATTTCATTAATTTTGGTTTTTGTTTATTATTCTGAAGGGAAAATGATCAAGGCCAATATTTTTTTAAAGATTTTATGAATTATTTTTGTTTTTAAATAAATATTGCTAACTTTATCATAATATACTTTTTAAAGATAAATATAAAAATCAAAATTTTTTTTTTAGTCAAAATTAAAATAATATTTTGTTAATATACATTTTTTACTTTAACTGAATATATGTTTACCTTAAATGAAGAAATTTTTTACTTTAAGTGACGATTTTTTGCTTGTGAAAAAGTGAAAAAAATTTTTACTTGAAATGAAAATTTTTTGTTTTAATTGAAGAAATTTTTACTAAAAGTTGAAGTTAAAACAAAAAAATATAATATTATATTATACAATAGATATACATATACATATACATAAATATCAGGTTCATTCATATATATATATATGCATATATATAATATATGTATTACATAAATTAAATATTTGTATATTAAATATTTATATAACAAAAATTACTGAAATAAAAATTTTTCATTTGAAAAAATATTCGTTTAAAGTAAAAATATCTTTACTTAAAGTAAAAAAGTCTTCAGTTAAAGTTTAAGGAATATAATTTACAGAAGTTCAAGAAATCTGTCAACTTGTATTTGCTAAAATTGCCATTTAATCCCACTCTTATAATTTAAGTTCAAAACTAGTCCTCCTTATATTCACTTTCCTTTCATCATCCTATTGCTCAGCCATTATATATTGCTTTGAAATGAGCGTGATTAGTTCATTATACTAACTATGGTGGCAGACTTGTTAAATCGTCTTAGTTGGTAAAAATCTCACCTACTATATACGGGGCTAGATTTTCTTGGTATCTTTAAAGATACCCACCTCGCGTAGAATAAAATGAATTAAGTTTATTACGAATTAAAAAGACCAATCTGCAAAAAATATGCTGATGTAAAAAATTTTAATAAAATGATATTAACTGTTATCTACTTTTGTTACCGACCCCACGTTTGCAAGTGCGCTTTCACTACTGCGAAAAATTTATGTGTTCTGCGTCTTTCTCCGAGAGAACCAAAATTGAAATCTTTAGTTCTCACGTCAAATCTGCTGTACTCTACGGTTATGAAATGTGGTTAGCAACAGAGAAAGAAATATGGTTAAACCAAAAACGATATCACGAAAAATATTGACCAAAAAATGGATATGGATCGGACATCAATTAATGAAGTTTGATTGGAAATCTTAAGAACAATCAATTCTGGTAGACTAAATCAACGAAAAACAATAAATTAAAAAAAGTGGGAGATATTTGAAAGAAATATTGCTTTTTGATATGACAGTACCTTTTACAGACCGAATTAAATTTAGAAATCCTCTATCAGGATGAAAGATAATGAATAAGACATATGATGTATACATTTAAAAACCTATTTATTTGAAGTATATATAGTCGCTTTCTTATTGACTGTGAGATTTAAAATGAGAAGTACTAAAAAATAGTATTGAAAAAATCAAGTGATTTTAGATTTTTTTTAAGCAAGCAGATAACATACATATATACTTGCAAAAAGAAAGTCTTATTTCTTAGATTACAGAATAATGTCTGAGATATCACAGAATAAAAAAAAAAAAAAATGGTAATCGTCGTAAATGTAAAACTTAAGTTGTCAGAGTGTGAAACAAAGTCAGAGTGTAGACAAAGTTAGACGAAGCTGTAAAATCAAAAAAAAAAAAAAAGAAAAGCCAGAAAGAATTGTTGCCAATATTGTTGTATTTAAAATGGATGACTTATAATATGAATTTTTCTGATTTTATATATAGCTATCGTATATCGATAATTTAGATCTAAGTGGATTTCAAGAATTTTGAATAATACCGAATCTCTTCTTTCTTCTTCTTTCTTTCTCATGTTGTATCTTAATCCTAAATCTGTATATTAACGACAAAAATTTAATGAAAATATAGATCTAGTAAAAAAAAAAGAACAAAAATAAAAAGCAATATTAAAATTCAAAATAGAAATTTTTTTTTTAATCTGCATGTTAGTATATAGTATATATATGTATACAATAGACAACAACAAAACACAGCTGTGAGTAACACAACAAGAAAAACAAAATGATAAATGATACTGTCAAAAACCGAAAATCCCAATAATCTACCCCTTTTTTTTTCTATGCTTTAATACTTTTAAAGAGTCTGCGTGTGTGTGTGTGTGTGTTTATTTGTCTCTACCACTTGACACTATGATAAATTGTTGTCGCAGTTGGAATTTTTCCTTTTTTATATTTTAGATTTTTCATATTTTATAGGAAAATATCAGTTTTCTTATAGACCTTTTTAATGTTTTTTATTTTTCTTTTTCTTTTATTTATTTTATTAAATTTAATAATTTTTGTTTTGAAGAATTGTTTTTGTATATTTCCGGGAAAGTGGTTTTGGCAGCATGTTTTAAGATGGTGGTTTGAAAATTTTTATTTAATTTTTTGTTTTTTTTTCTAATATAATTATGATTTTGCTTAGATTTTCTTTTGTAATATATAACGAGAATCAAGAAATCTTTACGGTTTCACTAAACTTCATTTTTATTTGTAGTGTTTGATGTTGATTTTCTAAAGAACTTATTAAAAGTAAGAAAAAGCTAAAATTGGTTGAATTTATTTTTTTTATAGAGATATTAGAAAAAGATATAATATGGTTTTATTAGAACTATGAAGAAATATTTTATTTAAAAATGTTATGAAATTGTACTTGTTGAAATGCATATCCAAGACGAATGAAATGTAAAGATACAGGAATATTAAAGCTATATATAAAAAAAAAAAATACTATAGACAATAAAAAAATAAATTTCCAGAAAATTATTTTGATAGAAAATATCCGAATGCACTTTAAATTTTTTTGTTTTGCGAAGATAGCTGGGAATTCGAAAGACACCAATGAGATGAACGCACCAATTCTCATTGATAGGGTTGGACTTTAACCAACTAAACACTTTTATCTTTTAAACCAAAGATTAGGTTAGAACTTATGGAACAAATGTACTAAAAGATTTGGTGATTGAGAAAACAAGAATAAAGGAACAGAAATAAAGGAAATTTGAAAATATACGAAGTTGTTGGATATTGAGAGGATTATTTACAGCAAAGATGTTGATATTCTTCTTGAACTTGCCTATATCATACACTTTATGGTTGTCAATTTTTGGTGAATACTTCCGACGGCAAGCTATTCCATATTCACTCTGTACGCATTACAAACGAATTTTTATATGTGAAGATGTGCCATCTGGGGATTTTTAAGGTATAGGGGTTAGCTTGTGCAGCCCTCCTTGCATCTTGCTTGCAATTTTTGAGTGGATTAACGTTTTTATTTCTTCTAAACAAGTTTCTATACCAACAAAATATCTATAAAATAGAGTGAGTGCTCCAATGACACGTTGATGACATAGTGGAGTTAAAATTGAAGTAGCAATGGAATCGTTTATTAAACGAATTGCTCTATTTTGAATTTTGTTTAGGTATTCTAATGTTGTTTAAGTGGCTCCTGCCGAAATGTATGTTTCTACTCCACTCTAAACCTGTTATAAATAATTTAATAATGACTACGCATTGATCATACTTAAATCAATTCCAACATCATTCCAATTTGAAATTAGATTGTATGTTAATTAAATCTCGGGCATTTTAATCGAGGAATATTAAATTCAAAACTCGATCAGATCATATTAAAACTGAAGCTCAAGTTAGGAGTCATCTTTATAGAAGTAGGAAAGGAGAAAACAAAAAATAAAATTATTTTAGGAAAAAATGATATAATAAAAGATGATTATTCAATAATTGAAATTTAAATTATATTTTTGGTATAGGTATACGAATTCTCAAAATGTTGTAAAAAATTGAATGACATGACATGACGTAAAAAATAGTGTCTCTAATAAATTACAAAAATTTATCAAAATTAATAAAATGTCTAGGTGTTATTTCAATTAATTTTTCAATCATTAAAATAAATCTCATATTAAAAATAAAATAAATTTTCTTCGAAATTCCAAAATATGACTTTAGCGGTTATTTGTGATATAGTTTATATTTCACTTCATTTTCATCATTTTATTTTTATTTTCCATTTCATCATATAACTTTTTGTATAAAATGAAAAACTTCTAAGTATTAAATGGTCATTCCACTATGAAAATATAAGAATATACAAAATATTAATAGGTAAAAAACAGTTCATTGACTGAAAATTTATAGCGAGATATTTTTAGAATATTTTATTTTGTTCTATAAAATGTACACATATGTACACATTTTGAAAGTGTTATACTATATGTGATACATATGTTATTTCATAACCTTGGTTTCACCTACTTTATTTGTCGAATATGTACCAATGTATATATACTATACAATATAATATGAAAGTTAAATGTTTTTATTTAAAATCTACCATATTTAATAAAATTTGTGGTGTAAATTTACTAACATTTAAATTCAATTCAAATTGTATCTTTATAAAAAAAAATATATACATGTAGGTATAGGTATTATATGTATTCTATGTAGATAATTTTTTTTCTAGATAATAATATAGAATGTACCTATAACAATAAGATACATAATAATTTACAATGAACTTTTCTGAACTATGAACTATATGAAAAAATTATTCACCTTTATAATATTATAAAATAAAATTATTCTTGATTTAAAGTCCTTCCATTTTTATATTTCTTTCTATAGGGTTTCTTTAACATTACAGGTAATAACCTTAAAAAATTAAATCCTTAAATCTCAAAAAAACAAAAAAAAAAAAAACTAAATCCATCTTAACTTTATGTATAACAGCATTTCATATAAAATCCGAAAAAAACAATTTTTAATTTTTAAGGTATTTTCCTATTGTTTTCTAATGTTTTTATTTTTTTTTTTTTTACTTATTATATGAAATTCTTTGCATATTACAATCCAAGCCAAAAGGGCTAAAAGTGAGGTTATATTGGAATATTGTATTCTTGAATAAATGCCAAAATTCTAAAAAAAAAAAAAATAAAAATAAACATTCATTCGTTCGAGTATTCGGTATTTGATAGTACACAAAAAAATAAAAAAAATTAAAAAGATACAATAAAAAAAAATTTTTTTTTTTTCAATTAAACAAGCAAATAATCAAACAAACAAACAAATAAATAAACCAATTTACAAACAAAGCTACAAGCAGCTACAAGTAAACTGAAAAAAAAACAAAAAAAAAAAACAAAAAAAAAAAAACAAAAAAAAAGACAAAAGAGAATAGAAATTTAAAAAGAGAAAAAAAATAATTGAACTTAGAAATTTTCACAGTTTGAGAAATAATTGGAACAGCTCTTTTTTTAAAATATGTAAAGAAATAAAATCTATTTTTTTTCTCTTTAGATTTTTTCATGCTAGTTCAACTGTTGTGAAGTCAAACTTAAATGTTATACAATCAACAAAGTCATCTTGGTCATATTTTATAAATAGAAAAATAAACCAAATCCATAAAATTTGTGAGGAATAGAGCAACAACTTCATTATTGAGTTGAGTTGAGACCTTTACATTAATTTTACAGTAATTTTTTTTTTATTTGTTAGTACAAATCAACGTAATATTTTTACAGGGATGGTGTCATAATTCCAAAAAAAAAAATTCCAAAGAAAAATATTTCAAAGAAAAAAATTCCAAAATATTGAAAAAAGACCAACAAAATAAAATAGATAGATGTGATTGATGACAAAGTTTTTTAGCAAACTTTCAAGCTTCAAACTTTAAAAATTTGATTAGTGAGAGCGGGATTCTCTACTGTGCGAAAATAAAAGCGGCGATAGCCTCAATTATTTTTAATACTTTGGTATTAAAATTATGTTGGTCAAAAAATAATTAGGAAGAATTTTAAAGTTAGTTACAAAATCAGGACTACACAGAATATGTATAAATGTAAATATGTGAGATTCTGAATTAGGAGGAATTTTAAAGTTGAATTCAAAATCAGAGTTATACAATTTTTCCTGAATATTTTTATATATGTATATGTGAAATTCTAAATTATGAGAGATTTTATAGTTAGTTTCAAAATCAGGGTTTTAATAATTTGTTTAGCGGAGATTTGGAGGCGACAGCCACCACTTTATTTAATATATTGTTGTTGAAATATGTATGTAAAGAAAAGATGATGGTTGATTACAAAATCAGGGTCCAATAATTTCTTTAGGGCTGTTTGAGGGTGGTAGCCTCCACTATTTTAAATGCCTTGTTGTTGAAATGTGAATATAAAAAGATGTTGGGAGTGATTTAATAGTTGGTAACAAAATCATAGAGTCCCAACAACTTGTTTAGCGAATGCTTTGAGCACTATTTAAAATGTTTGCCATTAAATTTTGAGTTTTGGAATTTGTTTTTGTAAAATTTTTTTTTTGAAATTATGTAAATGGTATTTTGGAAATGGAATTTTTTTTTTGGAATTTTGTACCCAACCCATTTTTACATTTAAGTTTGACGGTAGTTGGACTAATTCAGAAAAACCTATAAAGGGAAGAAAAAAAAAAATTATTCTGTTTCTTTTTATTTTGTTTTTTTGGGTAACTTTGGTTACTGTGAAAATATCATTTATAATGTTAAAGGGGAAAAATGAAATAATGCAAAGTGATCGCAATGTACAGTTTTACAAGAGTGCATCATTAATTATTGTATAAATAGATACTATAGAAAATAATTAAAAATTATTTAAATTCTTTATTTTATTTTTTTATTTATTTCTTTTTGTCATTGTTTTACAATAAATTGACAACTTAAAAATAAAATCAAACTTTACATTTTACTAATATACATATACATACTTTAAAATCTCATAATAAAGCTGCTTTGGAAATTATTTTTGACATTTATGCAAATTAAATCGATTTTAAAAGTTCGTTTTGACATTTGTAAACATAAAAGAGAATAAAATATGGATTTGAATAAAAGTAATTTTATTTTTGTTTTTAACAAAACGAATATTAAAATATGTCACTTTCAGGAACTTAAACTTAGACTTTCGCAGCCATTATTTGTTATTTTTGTAAAACCTTAAAATAAATATATTATATTTTTTTTTATTACTTATTGTACATCAAAAATATAAAAATTTTAATATTTTATTTTGATTTGTTTATGGTTGTTGAATTTAAAATGTCTCTCAAAATTTTCTTATCCATTCTAAATAATCTTTAATTTGTTTTGTAAATCCCTTTTTCGGTACAATCTTTCCTTCTCTATTCCATGAACCAAACTCTACATATGTACTAAAAGTCTCAAACTAAAGTTTGGTTTAAAAGGAAGAATCACATGCGCAATTCTTCTGGATGACTTTTGAAATTTTTCACCAACCCTCATAAAAACAAAAACGCTTTGAACCTGTAATAAGTTTATAAGATAATACGTTTGAGGTAATAATTATCTATTACATATTATATCCGCATACATAGATAACATAAGTTAAAAATGTTTTCGGAATTATTTACATTATTAACGAGAATGGTTGTTTAGTGAAGGAAAACTTGCGAGGTAAAAACTTGATAATGAGGTAATTTAATTAATATTGATCAAGGGGCCTCGGTGGCCTAGTGGGTAAGAGCCTATAAAATACGCTGTAAACACCGAGGGAGTGTGGGTTCAGATCCCACTCACGTCGTAAGAGTTATTCCTTCTTACGACACTTACAGCCACGCCTGTACAGGAAAGGGTGTAAAAAAAAAATATTGATCTTGTTCAATATGTTACGGAACTATAATAATAAATAAATTATGAAGCCTAAGGAAGCCTTGAAGTCTTACAGATTTTCTATGGAAAATTACTTTTTCCATAATTTTCCTTCCGATGAAGAAAAATTACGATCTGTACAGAATTTAAGCTTGCACTAAAACGATTAATACGCCATGTATTTAAGCACTTTGAAACTGAGGTAGCTGTAAGTATGTATATCTTTTATAACAAGATTCTTCCATATTTCCAGGAGCAAGTAAATCAAATTTTTTTCAAAAACTAGCTCATAAGTTTCCCTCAACTTTTCCGTTTTATACCCTACACCTAAAGTATACGGTATATTAACTTTGGTATGGTGTTTGTAACCACCAAAAGGAAGCGAGTTAGATATGGACATGTATATATATTCAGAATCAGGATCACCTCCTGAGTCGATTTAACGATGTCTGTCCGTCCGTCCGTTCGCAAGATAACTCAAAAACTAATAAAGCTATCTTGATGAAATTTATATAGTAGGTTACTAATTACGAAAGGAAGGCTAAGTTCGAATCTGGACAAAATCGGTCCATGGGTTCGGATTCTGGAAGCTTCCGAATGATTCCGGAGCGAACGAGATTATATCCAAAATCAACAAAGATAGAACCTCTAAATTTTGTAAAATGATGTTCCTTTCCGTTCGATTTATGTCTCTGAAATTTAAGAGGATTTGGTCCATGAGTTTGGATTTTGGAAGCTTCCGAACGATCCCCAGAGCAAACGAGTATATCTCCACAACCAACAAAGATAGAATCTTTATTTTTAGTACAAGAGTGTGCTGTTATGTTTCCTTTTCTATAAAATTGGAAACTGACATTTGAAAGAATTTGAACCATGGATTCGTATATTGGAAGCTTCCGAACGAGCTCCAGAGCAAACGAGATTATCTCCAAAACCAACAAAGATAGAACCTTTAAATTTTTTACAATGATGTTCCTTCCCGTTTGATTCATGTCTCTGAAATTTAAGAGGATATGGTCCATGGGTTTGGATTTTGGAAGCTTCCGAACGAGCCCCAGAGCAAATGAGATTATCTCCAAAAACAACAAAGATATAACCTTTAAATTCGGCAGAATGGTGTTCTTTCATGTTTGATTTAGGTCTCTGAAATTTGAGAGGATTTGGTCCTTGGGTTCGGATTTTGGAAGCTTCCGAACGAGCCTCAGAGCAAATGATATTATTTTTAAATTAGATTTTTAATTTAATTAGAATTATTCAGGTGTAGGGTATTAATAAGTCGGTTGCATCGACTTACTGTTACATTTACTTGCTTTTTAAAAACTTCGATACTGTTTAATATGGAGCAAAGTTGGGAAAAGTCATATTTTTTTAATGTTTATATCACACAAAAAAAATTGATGGAAAAAGTGAAAGATGTCAAAATTTCACCGTGTTTGCACTTTTCATGTCTATTAAAATTTGCTCGTTACTTCTATGACTTGTAAAATATGTTATTATGAATAAGTTCCATTTTTTTATGTCCCTATATAATTAGAATGAAAATCTGTTACCTCTGTTACACTTATGAAGAATAACTAAACATTGTACAAACAAACTGGAAAATATCTTATAATAAAAGAATAACATTCCTGAATCGTTTCAGGCTAATAATAATTCATATAAAATCACATTATTTTAAGAAAAAGATTAAGAACTTTAGGGATTATTAAATTTAATATCTAAGACAGTTTTTGAGCATTTTTGAGTAGGCGTTATTGGACGCCTAATAAAAAAAACAAATTTTTGATATAATGAAATCTACCTTTATAAAAAAAATTTAATCTGACAATATTTTTTATGTAAATTTTGGAATGCGGAATTTTGTAATACAAAATTTTTTATTACAAGATTTCAATCGCTTCATAATCATGTCAAAAATCGCTAGCTCTATGTCAAGTTTATACCCTAAATATTTTAAAAGTAGTGATAGGGTATAATAAATTTGATTAATTTGCTTAAAAAATGATTATTGTAATGGTATTATATGCTTTGCTAAAATTTTTGTAAAATTTATTTAATTAAAAAATTTAAATATATTTTTAAGTTTATCTGAATCATGAGTCACAAGTCTGAGTAGTATGGTTTTAGTTATTAGCATTTCTATAGGAAAGTATTATGTTTAAACCCAGGTTAGATCATATCAACAAAAAAAAAATAAGTAATAATCCACAAATAAGTACCTATATAATAATGTAATAGCATAATAATAATAAATATCAATAATACTAATAATATTAGTAATAATACTATCAATAATATTAATAGTATTATTACTGATATTAATAATAACATCTGCTACAGTAGAGTTACCTTCAATTATTATTTCATACAGTAAGGTGCTATAAATACGAATGCATGTTTTAACTGACTGATGGTCTTGACTCTGTAGCAAATAGTAATAAATAATTAATACATTAATTACTAATAATAAAAGTTGTTACAGTGGAGCAGCTACATTCAATTATTACCTCACAAAAAAAAGCGTTATATAAAACACTACAATATGTATATATTTTAATTATTAATAACTTCATTGCTAATAGCCGATTAATAATTCATTCGTCGGATTCATTCCGTTTCCTTACAGTTTCACTTCTCCATTTCAAAGTTTCCGCACCCCTCTCCTAACCTTTCCCATCTCTACTCCCTAGCCAATATATATTGATATTTACTATATTTAGCATTAAAATAATAATGATAATATATGACGATATTATTTTAAGATGGTTAAATTAATTTTAATAATATAATTCAATTTAATAATTAAAAAAAATGTTATTAAAAAAAACATTAATATAATATTTAAAATTAATTTACTTACCTTCTTTTTTTTTTTCTATTTTTTCAAAATATAAAATTCTGTTCTATTTTGTTACAGTTAATTTTTTAAAACAATTTTTTTTAGTTAATTTTTTTTTAATTTGTATTAAAAATAGAAAATTTAAATTTTCTTTCAAAAATAAATTGATTTTATTAATAAATTTTCAGTAATAGTATTATATATTAATTTCATTCTGTCGATGGTGTGTTTTTTTAAGAATTTTTAAATTATATTAATATATATATATATTTTTTTCTTTTTAAATAGAACTTTGTATTTTTATTTATTACTAGTAGATTGTTTTTTTTTTTTTTTTTTCTATTTTTTATACGTTGCAATTAATAAAGAGTTATATTAATTTTTTTTTTATTTGTCTTTCTTTTAAAAATTATTTATACGTAGAATTTTTTTTTAAATTTTTATATTAATTAAAGTAAAGTAACTTTTCATTATTTTTGTTTTTCTAAAATTTAAATATTAATTTATTTATTTATATTTAAAATATTTAAATATATATTTGTATATATATATGTATATATATATATATATATATATATATATATATTATTTACATATTTAGCAATTTCAATTAATTTTTTTGTTTGTTTGTTTTTGTTTTTTTTTTTTTTTTTACACAGAAAAAATCAAAAACACAATATTTGTTTTTTTGTTTTTGTTTTTTGTTTTTGTTTTTTTTTTAGAGGACGGTTGCAGAATATACATTTAAAATGTATTTACATTATTAAATATTTAATTTAGTTATTTTATTATATATTATATATATTTAATAGTATTAAAATTTATATTTTTCATTATTTCATATATAAATAATATATACATAATTTAATTTAAATTTATTTATTTATTTTTTTTTTTTGTTTTTGTTTAAATGTTACAAAAAATCAATTTTCTTTAATTAAAAATAATAATTTGTTTTTTTTTTTTTTTATTTTATTTCTATTTATAATATTTATATTTATTTATATAATTATGTATTTTATATATAAATAAATAATTATTTTTTACAAATTAAATTTTTTTGTTTTCTTGGTTATAACAAATTCTGAATTAATTTTAATTTTAATTTTACATTAATAGTATTAATAGGGTTAATGTTATTTTCTTTGTTGTTTTTGTTTGTTTATCTTTTTGTAATTTGAAAGTTTTTCAGATGGAAAAATTTTATATTGATTTTATTTTTGATTTTTTTCGTTTTTGTTCTTTTCTTTTGATTAAATTTTGATTTATACATATATATAAATATATATATATATATATGTAGATTTATTAGAAAAAATTTCACAACCAAACGAGAGAAAAAATTTTTGATTAATTTTTAGTTAAAAATAATGAAAAAAAAAAAGAAAAATCAATGAAAATGTTTTTTTTTTTTCCTTTGAGGTCAAATAATAATTTATAATTTTATATAAATTATAAATTATTTTTTTTTTTTTAATTACATAGTTTTAATATTAAATTACTTATTTTTATAATTAATAATAGGTATTTATATATGTATAACTTATTTTGTTTTTGTGTTTTTAAATCGATAATGATAATTAATAATTTTCACTTTAAAACAGGTGGAAATTTAGCGAGAGAATATATTAATAATATGTTATTATGAAATATTAAATTTTTTAATTATATTATAATTAATATTATTATTATTATTATTTTTTTTTTGTTAGATAATTAATATTAATTATTAACTCAATTAATAGTATAATAATAAATTTTTCGACATCAATTAAGTATCCTACTAAAATAAATAATAATTTATTTTTATTTTTTTTGTCTATTAATAATATTAATTTTTTGTGTTTTTTTTTTGTTTTATTAATTTAATTACTTAATAATTATTAATTAATAATAAGATGTACTAAAATATAAATATTAAATTAATTATTTTAAAAATAAAAGATTTTTTGTTTTGTTGCTATAGAACGTATTAACAAAAATGATTTATATATAAATTAATATATGTATAATAGAATAATTTAAACTATACCACAAATTAATATTGTTTTTTTTTTTTAAATTAATTTTATTAAATATTTTGTTAGCCTTTGTTTTTGTTTTTTTTTTATTTTTGTAATAGTGAATTAATTATTAAATAAAGTATTATATTAATTTTTTGTTATATTTAATGCAAAATATTGGATATAATATAACATAATAATTCTACACAACCAATGAGTTTATGACTTTTTTGTTTTTTGATTACATGTGTGTGTTACTTAAAATTTTGTAAAGTATTTTGTTTTTTTTTTTTTTTTTTTTATTTATTTATTGCGGTATATTACACAATATTAATAATATAGAAATTTAAGAAATAACTTTTTTTTTTAGATAAATATTTAATTTAATTTATTAATAATAAATGATTGACATTTATTTATATTATTATTATTATATGATTTTTTTTTTTCAATTATATATTATATTACTCTTATTGAAAAGAGAGTAAAATTAAACTTATTTTTTTCTTTTTTTTTTTTCAAAATTTATTTTATTTTGTTTTATATTTTTTTAAATTTAATAAATTAATTAATAAAAGTATGATTTTTTTTTTTTATTTTCACAACACATTATTAATAAATTTTATGTATTACCTTTATTTATTTTTTTTTTTTTTTGCAATGGGGTTAAAATAATTTTTTTATTACTTTTTTCTTTGGTATTTCTTCTTCTCGAATTTTAAAAGTTATTAAATTACTCATTTATTTTGTTAATAATTTTATAATTAAAATTTAAAAAAAAAAATTTAATTATTAATGTTTTTTTTTTTTTTAATAATTATTATTTGTTATTATTTATTATTAATTAATTTACATTTTTAATTAAAATGTTTTTTGTTATATATAAAAAGAAATTAACAACAGATAAATTTTTAATGCTATTTGAGCACATGATTTGATTGAATAATTGCATGAAATTCGTAATTATTTATATTAAATATTTTTAATAAAAAGCCTTTTAACAAAATGATTATGTTATCCATTTACGTAGATTTTATTTGATTTTTGTTTTGTTTGTTGTTTGTATATTCTTGTTTCAATTGATTGGATCAGATTTGATTTTTAATTTGAATCATTTGATTTTTCTTTTATATCTAGATTTTGTTTTTAAACAGAAGGGTTATATTCTTAAATCAAAATAATATAATTTTACTCTTGATGACATCTAAAATAAATCTGAAAATAATAATAGAAAAAAAAAAAAATTAGTATATTTTATATATTATTTAAAAAAAAAAAAAAAAAAATTCATTGTATAATTTTAATTAATTAAAATATTGGATGGATTAAACTTTAAAGTGTTTCTAATTCTCAAAGGTTAAACTTGTAACTTGAAAGTTTTATTTACAATCTTATCATTTAGAAAAAATCTTTAAATTTAATTAATATTAACACTAAATAAAGGGGTCTCGGTGGCCTAGTGTATAAAAAAAATACGCTGCAAACACCGAGGGAGTGTGGATTCGAATCCCAAACACGTCGTAAGAGTTATTGCGCCTTACGACATTTACAGCCACTCCTGAACAGCAAAGGCTGTGTTATTTCCTGTCCACATTTATGTGGCAGAGAAATGCATTAAAAAAAAAAAAAAAATATTAACACTAAATTAATGATTGGTTTGAATATTCAGTAATATTAAAATCGACTCTATCGAATTTTTTGGTGGATATAATAAGTCGGGCACCGTATAAATATGGAATCCTTTTCTTATATACATATATATAGACTTCCATTAAGCCGACTGACAGAATGTCGACTTGTTTTTTTTCCAAAAATGTAGATTTTATTAAATGTCGACTTTCCAAAATGTTGATGAAGAATATGTCGACTCTTAGAAAAATATGACTTAAGAAAAACATCGATTCTTAGAATTTTGTAATTTTTTTGTGGAAAATAGGGTTGTAAATGTTTTATTTTTGAAATTTTTAATGTTTTCATATGAAACTGTGAAAATTCAATAATTTTCTATGAAACAGTTAGGATTACGCAGTAGTTAGAGTTGGATTCGAAATCAGGAAAAATTCGCTTTCAGCTTTTTAGCTTATTAGATGTTCAAAATTAAATTTTCTCATATAAAAATGTCAATTTTTTAAAATCAATTTTAAAAATAAACTAAATTTATACTTATTTAAAAGAGACATTTTAAAATTTATTATTTTTCTATGTCAATCTGACATATTATTAGTACCTATTGATTTTAAAGTTGGTTTGAAAATCAGAATTGCTGCATTTTTCAGATAATTTATATTATGTATATTATTTATATTTTTGAGAGATATTTTTAAGAAATTTTGAATTAGGAGGGATTTTAGAGTTGGATTTAAAATCAGGATTAGGTCTTTTTCCAGAATATTTATATATAATATGTATACATGAGATTCTGAATTAGGGGAGATTTTATAGCAGATAACAAAATGAAAATTAAAACTTCTATCATTTATTTAGGCACAAATTCTTTATTGTTTGAAAGTCGAAATTTTGTCCAAGTCAATATTTTAAAAATTGACATTTTTTCCATGTCGACACTTGACATTTTAGAATTGACGTTTCAAGAACCGCTAAATTTTACAAGTTAACATTTTTGAATCGATATTTTGTAAATTGACACAACTTAACCGACCCTGTAAATATCGTTTAATTCAAATAAAAAACCAATTAAAATTAAAAAGAGATAGATAAGTAGTAAAAGAGAACAAAAATGAGAGTGCATGTTGTTGTAAATTATAATTATTTTTAGTAATAATATTTTCTCAATTTTTAATTAATATTTTTAAAGAAAGTTGTGCATCGTCCTTGGTTTCTGTACACATATTACCAATAAAGAAATAGTTAGTAGTTGGTGTTAATGGAAAGCTTATTTTTTGTGGCAATCGGTGAAATTGATTATAATAAAAAATTAAATTCAAACTATCAAAATATTGCGTGAAAATATAATATATCAACATTATATTGACATTTATGAAGAACGAAAATAGTATATATAAAAATGCAGCTTAAGAATGTTATTAGAATTTGAAGAATTTAAGTATTTATAATACAACTACAGTTAGAAATTGTTCTTTGTTTAAGTGGAATATCGGTCAAATTGAGAAATTTTATTACACTAGGGACTTGAGGTGTACTAAGAGAAGTGTATGTAGAATGATCACTTGAGGTGTACTGAGAGAAGTGTACGTAGATTGATCACACTTTTAGCCAGATCTGATATAGTTGCAAAATATATGTTTTTTTTAATTTTTTTATTATTGATGAAAGTTGAGCTAACTGGCCAGTGATTACTAGACTCTAAGTTATGTAGTGTATCTTCAAAAGGTAGAAGAACGTAACAGAATCTATTTATATATGTTTTATAGCTCTAACTAAATATATTTGAGTCTTAGTTTTGTTGCTAAAACTACGGCTTCATTCTATATTTTTATGACTTGACATGGCTTGAAGTTGCAGTACTTTTGATGCTTAATTGATTTTTTTTATATTAAGAGAATAAAATTATGAGAATGGTGCAAATAAATTATATTAAGGGAATGGTGACTTACGCGTGTTGTCTGGGAGGAAAATTGGTCGTGGTATTTATTATTATTATTACAATATTAATAAATTTTTCATAGATTAAACGATGTGATTGATTTAAAAAACTGCCATATGTGAAAGAAAATAATCAAATTTATTTTTTCCAAACTTATTGAAATGCAATCACATCTCAGTTCTCTTATGTTATTTTTTGATTTTATTTAATGGTTATATTTTAATTTTGAATTTTTATTGTTTAAAAAAACGTAATACCATCAGAATTTTATTCAAAATTTAACAAAATTTCGTATGATAGAATTAAAGACATATTAAATGATAAAAAACAAGTTTTATAAACTTTTAATTATAGATACAGGTATTGAAAAAGAAAAACAAATTTTTTGTTTTATTACAACATTTGTTTTTATTTTTCGTTATTTTACTTTTAAAGTCATTATGCAAAAGTGTTGCAATATAATAAAAAAAAATAAATCTACACTTATTTTCTAAATGAATTTTGACATCATATGGTATAGAATGGATAATGGTTTATACAATTAAGAAAATCATACTAAAACAATGTTAGAGGTTTTTCCTTACAATACCTACATAAAAGAAAATTCTCTCTGATAAAAAAAAAAAAAAATTTATTTTTTATGTTTTCTTATTATTATTTATAGCCCTTCATTTTAAATTTACAACAATTCTTTGTTATTTGAAGAAAAAAAGAAAACAAAAAAAAAAAAAAATGAATTGTTTCTTAGGTGTTATGTTTAGTCTTCAGCTTTAGACGTTCTTTTTAAAGGGATTAACAAGAGCAGTTTTAGCCCATATAAAATACAATAAAAAATTAATAGGCATTCTGTTGAAAATCATTGTTTTTTGCTTTTTTTATTATTTTTTATTATCTTATTATTACTTTTTTGTGTTTTGTGATTTTTTAATCCAGGGTGAATATCTTTTAGCCTTAATGATGATGGGCCATAAGCTTCTATTCTTTTAAATAAAAATGTTTTTTTTTTTTTGTTAAATGGAAATAAAAAATAATGTGGTATAGTAAAAATTTAAAACATTAAATTGATTGCATAAAACCATAGGGATTAAAAATATAAACAAAATATTTTCTTGAAAACATATGTAAGATTTAAATATTTTTTCTTATTTTTTTGTACTTAAACGAAATCCCAGTATATGGATTTTTTTTGTAAATGTATAGTTAGAAATATGTTCGTCTGTCTGTCTTCAATGTGGATTTAAAAAAAAAAAATAAAAAGTAATTTTTTTTTTTTTTTTAATGCATTTCTCTGCCACATAAATGTGGGCAGGAAATTACACAGCCTTTCCTGTTCAAGCGTGGCTGTAAATGTCGTAAGGGGAAATAACTCTTACGATGTGTGTGGGATTCGAACCCACATTCCCTTGGTGTTTGCAGCCTATTTTATACGGTCTTACCCACTAGGCCACCGAGGCCCCAAAAAAAAGTTAATTATGTATAAGAAAAGAATGGAATTAGATAAGTCTGTAGAATGTAGAAGTTATTAAAAATCTTTAGCTTTTATAAAATACGGTCTAAATAATATTAAATGATTATTTAAATACTGTAAAAAAAATAATTATAATAGACAATACTAAAATAAAAGAAATTTGAAATGATAAGAGTTAAAAAGTAGATAAACAATTAAAATTTGAGAAAAGAAGAGTTTGTTCTGTTCTGATTCTATTAGAAGACTCTGTTCTGTTATAAGAGTCTGTATTTTTTAACGTTATTTAATAGAAATCTACCATAATAGTTTTGGCATCTCAGGTAGGAATAGTGAGCATATATCTAATATAATATACCTTCATTACTTTAATTGAAGACATTTTTAATTTAACTGAAGGAATTTTTACTTAAAGTGAAGTTACTTGAAGTAAAAATATCTTTACTCTAAACGAAAATTTTTTTTACTTTAAGTGAAGGCATATTTATAACAAAAGTTAAAGGATAAAAAATACATATTATAATATACATCCATCTGATACGTAAATATCAGTTTTATAAATATCAGGTCTAGATATAATATATCAATTACATAAATTATATACATATGTGTATTAAATATTTATATAACATAAATTACTGTAGTAAAGATTTTTCATTTGAAATAAATAATAGTACTCACTTAACATAAAAAAACATTCAATTAAAGTAAAAATGTTTCACTTAAAGTAAAAACTATTCATTTAAAGTAAAAAATTCTTCAGATAAAGTAAAAAATGTATATTTGTACGTCACAACTAGATCCGTACGTAGTATTTATACTTAGTCGTTAACATCGCTAGTAATTTGAAGTAAACAAACGTTAGAATGATCGTTGTTTGCAATAAAAATAATTTATTTTTCTTTTTGAAAAATTTCCCTTCAATGGCAATGATAGGCTCAAATAAATTTAAAACTTTTTCTTATACATACTTTTTTTTCTTTCTTAAATTCTTTTAGTAAATAACAAGACAATTATTATTCTTATTAATTTATTATAAAAAATATAATTATCCTTATATAAAATTTTTAACAAAATATTATCTTTTATAACTAAAAAATATTTTTAATACAAAATATAAAATACCACAATAATTCTTAATTTGTAATTTTTAAAATTTAATTCTAATAAAATAAAAATTTTTAATGATTTATTTATTTATATACACATACATATATATTTTTTATATTATTTTTTAATCTTTATTTTTTTATTATTTTTCTCTAATTTTTTTTTTCTAATATAGTCAATTTTTTCCTAGATATAATAAATTTTTGATAAGCATCTGTTTTCAAAATAAAAGCGATATTTTTAATATGTAATCTTAAAGAAATTAAAAATAATGGAACAAAATAAAAAATGCCTAATATTAACAAAAAAATATTTAACAAAAGATAAAACAAAAAAATTAAAATGTGACAGGAAATGGAAATTTTTATATTTCTTTATAAAATGAATAAAAAAAAAAAAAAATTAACGCTTATACATTTTTATTCATAATTAATATTTTTACATTTTATTTCCATTACTTTGTAATAATTTTTGACAGATTAATAAGGATATATAAAAATGACAGGAAAATAAAAAAAAATTTAAAAACTAATTCTTATATTTTTTGTTTTATTTCTTTTTTTTGTGTTTTGGGAAATTATAAAATTTGCTTAACTTAAGTTATAATTAAATATATGAGTGCAAAATACCAAATATCTAATTGTTAAATTAAAACTAAATGTTTTTGTACAAGAATAAATTTTTGATTAAGTTTAAGAGAACCTTCCAAACCTTAAAATAAAGGACATTATAAGGAAATAAATTGGATAAACATATATTCTTTCGAGATTCAGACCTATACCGTTGTAAAGTAAAAAATATAAAGATTTTTGAACTAAGAAAAGAGAACCTTCCAAACCTTAAAATAAAGGACATTGTAAGGAAATAAATTGGATAGACATATATTCTTTCGAGATTCAGACTTATACCGTTGTAAAGTAAAAAATATAAAGATTTTTGAACTAAGAAAAGATGCAAAAAGAGGAAAGAAGAGATAAAAGAAAGCGTTAATAAACAACGAAGCTAAGAAGCGCAAAAAAATTAAAGTGAACAAGTAAAATAAGTATAGAACTCTTTGTAATATTTCTTTAGAAGGACTATCTTACAAAGTCCTTATTAATGTAAAATTTTTATTTTTAGGTAATATTTTTTGTATTACATTTACATTTAAAAAATTACCAACCACCAATATAGCCATCATAATTACTCAAAAATGTTTTAGTTTATATAACTTAAGCATTATGTGTATAGTATTTAATAATTTTGAAGATGATAAAATTAAAATAGGTGATCTGATATATTATTGAAGATATGAAATAGCTGTTGGCCAAATTTCAATTATCGAAAGAATATTGTATCGACTGAATACATTAAACTTTTAATAATATAATGAATATATACATTAAACTTTTTTCAAATGATTGCTTATGTAATAATATGTACGATTTACTTAAGTTTAAGAAGAACTTTAACGTCTTTTTTCAAAATATCCCTCCAAATTTTCCTACTTATCCCCCATAATCCAAATTTTCTAATTCCAATCTCCCTAACCATCCAAACTGGACATTTGTATTAAAGATTCCAGCCTAAAGTTTGTCTTTAAAAGGAGGGTAGGTTTGGTTGGTTAAAGCCCAACATTACTCTGAGGAAGCACGTGCAGTTCTTCATGATGACTTTCGAGTTTTCCACCAATTCTTGTAAAAAAAAAATATATATATATAGTTTTTAATAAGATAATTCAAAAATTTATTAACTGTATATATGTATAACCAGTCGATTAGTTATACATATATACAGGGTAGAGTACAAATTTGAGTGATATATTTAGGTATAAATATAAGTGATTAGTCATACAGGATATTCCGTATAAGAGTGCAAATATTTCAGAAGGTCTTTCCTGAGTTCTAAACTGGGTAAATATTTGTATTGGAAAGGGTGAGACTATATTTTTTTTTTGTTTTATATTATTAATTGCCAAAATAACTCTTAACCCACATGCTCTAACAGATACTAACGTCATAAAAAAAAAATTGCTAAAATATAAAAGTATATGACAATACCGCGAGCTTTTTTTTTGCCATAACTGATAATGAAAATCATTATTGAATTTATAGAATACACCAAATATGTACAAAATTTATATATTTTATATACATATTTATATATTATTATATTTAATATAAATGTATTCATATTTCTAGACAATATAATATTATTTAAAAAAAATTTTCAATCCTTGTGGAAAAGCAACGGGTAGTTGGCACTTTTTATTTTATTTTTCTTTTTTTAACTTTGATTATATAAAATTTTCATAGAAAATATAATTATATAGTTATACATAATTATATTTATACAATATATAATATAAAATAATAAAATACATAATGATATGGAAAAAACAAAAAGAAATTCTTAATGTCAGAAGACAATAAACTTCCGGCCAATATTATTTTTGTTTTTTTGTTTCGTTTTTCCTCCATTTTGTAAATAAAATTAAAGAAAATTAAAAGGAACAGAAGAATGAGCAGAATATAATATTTAATGTTATACTCTTGCAGATTTTTATAAATTTAACAATCAAAAATCCTATAGTATCCTTGTTTTATTTAATAATATAATGTAGATTTTTTTATATATTTTTATATATCTAGCATATATATATATATATATTATTATTATATTTTCTATATGTACATTGATGTTAAATTATGAAAGGTAAAGCAGGTTTTTGAATTTTTTAAGATACAAAGTATATTTTTAATAAACAACAACCATTTCTTAGAATGGAAAAAATACAAAAATACAGAAAAATAATGGTAAATAACTTTATTTTTTATTTTTTTTTTTTGTTGTGAAAGAAATTTCATTTAAATTCATTTTGTGGTTGTTCTGGATTTAAGTAAGATATAGGTAAAAAGATATATATTTATTATTGTATTGATGTTATATATCTTTATTATAATATATAAAAATCGTTTAGACCAACTTCAATATGATCGGTAGTTTCAAATTTAAATATAAAAAAAGAATCTAATTATAAGATTTATTATAGATGTCACCTGGCCTTGAAGATTAATTAAATTGGTATCGAACAATTGTAATCGTTAATTTATTCCCTATGTTTCTTTATAATTCTTTTTAGTACCAGGCAGGCAGGCATTCAAATAGATTTTCAATTAAAATAAATCAAAATATAGTCTCCTGTATCAATAATAACAACTAAGTCTTGATATATTGACTATAGAGATGTTCTATAAAATTCTAGAATGCAAGTACTTAATCTACTGACTGTAGATACATTTTCGTTGATTTTTAAATTAAATTGAAATTCGACAGTTGAACCGAAGTTGATGTTTTTAAAATAAGTTTTTGTTACACAAAAACCATATTTGGTAATAAACTCAATAAGGTTTTGATTAGTAAAAAAACATTCACTCATGGAAAAGAACAAACATGATAATTTGATTAGTCATAAGTGGTTAATAAATAAATATATTAAAATATAAATATTGATAATTTCTAAAATAACATTCAAGAAAAAAATAGTCCAGTTACAACTTTTAAAAGTAAGAAAAGAATTCTTCTAGACAATATCAAAACTTGTTCAAGAAACTGTAATTGAGATGAGTTCCAGTAGAAGTAAAGTGTTTACTGATACAAAAATTAGCTTATGAAATAATTTTCAAAGTAAAATTTTATACTGCAGGTATAATACATATATATATATATATATACTATTATTATAGAATTCTTCATTTTCATTCATATAATCCTTAAAACTAAAGGTATTTTTGAATTTGTATATTATGATACTCGGCAATTAAATATTATTGTATCTGAAACAGATCTCACTAAATTTATTGAAGCATTCATTAGCATAGATATTCTTAAAATACTAATTTATTAGTACTACAAAAGTAAATCATATTTTAAAAAAGGAAAGCTAAGTTAAATACATAATACATAATACAATAATCTAAGATTATTATTTAAGTATTTTCATGAAAGTGTTGCGGTCAAGGTTGAGTAGGTCTACAGGTACCTATTAAGTATTATAGTAAAATATACTTTTGGAAATGTTTTAAATATACTATTAGGATCTAATAATCTGTATTAAAATTATAATACATTACAAAAAAAAAATAAATAAATAAACAAATATATAATACCAATTTAATAAATTTTTTTTTAATTCGTTTAGTACCTAGCGTACTGTACTTTTTTTTTGCTATAATATATACCGAACATCTGTTGTTGATTCTGATGTTGCTTTTCTTTTTATGGTAAACATTTTCCTTTTTTTTTTTATTTTTCTTGTATAAAAAAAAAATTTCTAACAAGCGAAAAACAAAAAAAAAAGAAAATTTTTTGAAAAAAAAACAAAAAAAGGTTAAAAAAAAATATTTTTTGAACTGCTGTTTGTTACCTGTATAAACTTTGAAAAAAAAAAAAAACATAATATAACATAACATAACGTATATATGTGTTAACATTAAAGTATGTTTCCTTCAACCTTTAGGTTATAATTTAGGTTCATATATTTTTTGATATTTTCTCTTTTTTTTTTCTTTTTTCTTTGAACATGGCGTAATTTACTTTTGGTTTTTGATTTTGATTTTTTATTATTGTTTTTATTATTTTTGTTTTTAAATCGTGACACTGGAAACAAACTTTAAAGTTGAAAAAGTCAATTTATATTTTTCACTAAAATGGACAAAAATAATTAATAATTTTTTAAATGAATGCAAATATAAGGAAAAGTATGTATATGTTATTTTTTTTTTTAATGTTTTCATATATTAAAGAAAAATGAAGTTTTTCAGTTATGAAAAGTGTGAAAAGAACATGATAACAACAGAGTCAGCGCACCTATATAAGAAAACTTTGATATTTTTTTATAATTTTCAATTTATCTAATATCTAAAGATTTTTTAATCTTTTAAATATATACATATATGTTTTAATCAAAAATATTCTTCATTTTCAAGATTTTGATGTTACCATAATATTGGCAAAAAAAAAAAAAAAAAAACAAAATATGTATATAAAAAGGGTTGATAAATTAATTTGTATTTTTGTTTTTCTTTTTCATTAAAAGAAATTATCTTATGTATGCTTCCTTAACAATGTGTGGATAATTTCATAAAACCGGATTCTTTCATTAGTATAATTTTTATTCTATATACTTACTTTCATTTTAATCCTTAATTAATACACATACTAATTAAGTTCATTCTTTTTTCCACAGATATGCTCTTCTATTTATGTAAGTGACTTTGATTGCCTCTTAAATCTACTTTTGTAAAGGAAAAGCTAACAAAAAAAAAAAAAATACCTTTGTTTTTATTTTTATTTTGTTTTATTTTTCAACTGTAAAATAACAGGACACAAAGGGATCTAAGAATTAAAAGAACAAAAAAAATTATTATAACAAAGTCATCAGTCATTATAGCGATTATACAAAAACAAACAAAAAGAAAAAAAAAGAAAAGGAAAAAGGAAAAAGAACAACAAAATATGCAAAAAAAAAATACAAAAAAAAAAAAAGAAAATAATATATAAAGGAAAGTAACATACGAATACGACAATTTTTTTTGCTCCTCGTAAAGACATAACAATTTAATTAAGAAGAAATACCCTGAACCATATGTATATAAAAAATATTATGGTTGTAAAACCGCATAAATATGACGTTTATGTTTATATTTTATTTTAAGGTTGTAAATAAATATATATATACGATATATATAAATGTTTATAAATAATATATTTAAGGTATACAATGCTTTGAGTTCTAAAGTTTAAAATTATTTTAATTAATGTATAGGTTGATTATTTATTATTGTTTGTTTGATTTTAAAGGTCTTTAGAATCAGTAAAGTAAATAATAAAAAATTTACTAAAATAAAATAATAAAATAATAGTAATAAATATTCGTTTTTGTTTTTTTTTAAGGTTACTTTTTGTATAGTTTTATTAATACAGAAAATTTAAAACATTTAAAGAAATTATTTAAATATTATTTAAATCATTTAATATTAAGAAATTATATAGTTTTTTTTTTTTTTTTAATAGCGAAGGTTATTTTTATATAAGTTTATTGTATCCTTATTGTATTCCTATATGAAAGAAAAAAATGTATCTTTAGTTATTTAGAATTTTGTAAAAGATGCTGATGTACTTTATAAAAATTTGTTTTGCAAAAACATTTTGGTTCAATAATAAAAATAAGAAAATAAAAGAATTTCAATGAATGTATGAAAAGAAAGGGGAACTGCCGTTACATATTATCAAAATTATGATATGATAATGAGAATTTCTTAATTTCGTTCTATTAAAATCTTTTTTTATACCAATATGAACGTATGTTTAAGCGGCACCATAAAGGAGCGGAGATAGATATGGTGAAGTGTATTATATTATATTCTTGATTTTACTCATCGAATTCTGAAACAATTTATTCATGTACCTAAATCAGTCCATTCGTACGATAAATTAAAAATATAAAAGAGCTAGATTCTGAAATTTTTATCATGTCACTTTTAAAAAATTTTTGTAATTTCGGTTTCTAATCGAAGTTCGGCCAACGGATTCGGATAGCTGATATACAAATTCTTTTTTTTTAAATAAGCATAATTTATATCTTCATATCTTGGTACTTAAAAAAATTAGACATCTGAAATCTTGTAAAAGTTAATCAAGTTTCATGATAATATTTCTGTTAAATTTGGTTAGTTTGAGGCAACAGGTTGGTGTATGTGTGATCCAACTCTAAAATTTATATAAATATATTCTAATATACCTAATTAAGTGAAAGTCAAACATCTAAAAATTGTGAGAAATACTTTCTTCAATTTTAAGGAAATTTGATAGCTCTTAAACAGACGAAAGAACAAAAAAAAAAAAATTCTGTGGCAACTTATGCTAATACTGAAAGATATTAATTTTTTCTAATTTTAAGGCTGAATTTAATAGCGTTGCTTTTACATAACGGTAAATTTAAAAACTAAATTTTAGAAAATTGTTTAATTCTGATTTGATTTAGGAAGGTAAAATAAAATCTATTCGTTTTGCGTTATTCATTTCAAAAAAATATTAACTACATATGTATATATACACAAAAAAGGCAGAATGTAAATCAATGGTTTTTAAAAGCGCATATTTCTAAAAGGTAATACAAACTGTTTAGTATTGTGACTAGCATCAAAATTTGAAAATTTCGTATAAGAAAAAATGTGAAAACAGAACTTTTTTGTAATTTTGTAAGTCCAAAATCCTACATAACTAAGACAACCGTTAACACACGTAAAAATAAATTATTGAACCTTTAATTTTTATGTCTTGTCGAAGACATGTGCCTAAGTTTCAGGTGTCTAAAAATAGCAAATTATCAATTTTTGAGCCGTAATAGCTTTTAAACAGGGGAGTTACAAAAAAATTTTCTGAGGAAACTAATTCTAAAAGTTCTTTCTTGTCACAAAATTTCAAGTTCCTATCTAAAAGCGTGCAGGAGTTATGAAGATAGAAAAATCATGCAAAATTTGGTTTTTACATAACGGTAAATTTAAATACTAAATTTAAAAAAAAATGTATTATTTTGATGTTGATTTATAAAGGTAAAGAAAATTCCAGTCGAATGATGTTTTCAGATTAAAAAAATTTTAAGTAAAACTTAACTCTATCTCGGGGTAGAAGTTTTGTAAGCAGATGGACATAATAATAGGCACATTTTTTCAAAATTTTTTTGGAAATGTGGTAAAATGGAATGGCTACCTATAGATAAAAAAGTTAAAGATAAAAAAAAAAACAAAAGAAACCAACCTATTAATATTTTTAATGTTGCATAGTTAAAATTTCATTGTTCTGGTTTAAACGGTATAGAAGTTTTGGAAACAGATAGAAAGACAAACGGATAGAACGAAACTTATAAGCACATTTTTCCAAATTTTTTTTGAAAATATGCTAAAACAAGCATTCCCGGAAAAAATATTTTTTAGAAAAATGATAAGTAGCATTCGTGGATAATCTAACAGCTGAAAGTATAGGATACATTATTTTTCATCTTCATAATTTAATTTAAAGCAACGAATTTAAGTTACGAAGGAAATAATTTTAGAAATTAACTGTATTTTGTAATAAAAATGCATTGTAGTACAGTTACTCGAATTAATTCGATGTTTTTGTTTTTTTTTTTTTTACTTGTAATAAATCGTTATGAAAACAGTTTTTATTAAAATTCTTTTCTTGGTAATTCGTAGTTTTAGGATATTTTTAATACCTAAACTTACATATTTTTTTTTAAATAGAAATCTGGTTATGTATTTAAAAAATTTTTTTTTCTACATCTTGTTCTTTTATAATTAAATTTTATTTTAAATTTGAATTATACTTTATCTATGTATGTAAAAAAAAAAAAAAAATAATTTATTAATTTAAATTTATTCTGATTTTAAGAAATAGCAAATTTACATATTTTTAGGTACATAAATAATTAAAGTAACATGACTTTTTATTTAAAATAAATTTTCAAAATTAAAAATGTATACCTATTATATACAAGATGTATATCATAAATAAAATTATATATAACTAAGTTAATAATAATATGTTCTTAAAGAGTTTTATATGACTTCTATAATTACATGATAATCCCATCTTGTCATCTCCATTAGGACTTGTTATACAACATGAACATATTTAACATGTTGGGAAATTCTGTTTTTTTTTTATTTTTTTTTTGTTTTTTTTTTCATAATAAATTTAAGGTTGTATTTTATGTATAACATGTATATAGTATATAATTATATAGTATGTGTACATGTATTATATGTACATATAGTTAAGTATAATATTATATATATATGTATGTATCTGTGTTATATATAGGTAATTGGTAGTAGAAATTGCAATTAAAAAGAGTTATTCTAATGTTTAAAATTTAAATTTTTTATTTTTATTTTATTTGGAAGCTTATTTAAAATTATATAAAATACAACATATAAAAACATTATTTACATATTTTATATATGTACATATTATTTATAATATTAATTTTTTAAATTCATTTGTTTTAAATTCAATCCATTAAATTTTAAATTAAAAGTTGTCATTCAAACATTATTTAACTGTATAACGAAAAAGAGTAAACTGCGTCAATTCTAGGATACCCGTATGAATATAGGGTGTTCAAATTTGGGTGTTCGTATACTAGGCTGTTCGTACACCCTACTCGTATAGGGTGTTCAAATTTGAGGTATTTTTTTAAAATTTAAAATAAAAGACTTTTTTAGTTTTAGACTTTTTATTATAGAATTAAAGTATATTGATTCCGGTTAATGATGAAAAAGAGTGTCGTTCAAGTAACCTCCTCTGCTAGCTCCTCAAACTGTCAATCTTTTACAAGAAGAAAATGAGAATTTTTTCAACAAAATTATCTTCACCGATGAAGTTTATTTTGAAATTGGCCGCTTATATCAACAAATAAAACTGTCGCATTTGGGCTGAAGAAAATCCTAGAATATTCTTTCCATAAAACTGGATCATCTTTTACAAGATTTCAGATGTCTAGTTTAATTAAGTTCCAAAATATGCATCTGAAATAAAATTTGTGCACAACAGCAGTTATTGGCATGGAACTTGACATACAACTTGACATAAAATTTCAGATACCTGGCTTTAATACTGAGTTATCTTAATATAAAGAAAGAAGTTGCATGTGGTCAAAATTTCTAAATCTTACATGTGCGTTCATCATATTGACTTATTTTTTCATTCTGAAATGTTGCATTCATACTTTAGTCTAGATATGTGAGCTCCTTTACTAACTGTTTACTAACTGTGATGTCTAACTGAGCTCCTTTAAGACATCACAAAAAGAATGGCAAAATTATTATATCCTTGACATATCCTTGAAGAGTTTTAAATGATTCAATGATGAATTATCATTATAGAAGTAAAAGAATGGTAACGCAACACTTCCATCTGAACCATTGTGTAATAGTTAACTCGCATTGGATCATTTAAGTTATATCCAATGTTAATGATTTATATCGTAGTATATAATAGTAAATAGATAAAATAATTGTTGAGTAAAATAATAGATGTCGCTTCTAATATTTCCTGTTTTAGAATCTTTTGCAGTAGCTACAGTTAACTTATCAAACTCTTAATGAAAGTAATTATTAAAGCAACTTAAGTTCAATATAATAAAAATAATGTTACTTTAGTGGTTGGCTTACGGTTCTAAGCAGAGGTGGAAGAGAAGAAAAGAAACATGACACATGAAAATTTTTCTGTAACACGATTTTCGTTTTGTGATACGCATTTTTTTATTTAATTTTTTGTGTGATGTTTTTGTTGTCAAAATCAATGAAAGAGATTTCCCCTATTTTCCTATTTAAAAAAATATTATTTTACACGAAAATTTTAAAATTTGAGATCTTCTGTTATGTAGACATAAAGGATCAAGTTTATTTTTAGGATATGAATAGCCAGCAAAACGTTGAGGGCGTTATTCATTTTTAATAAATTAACAGTGATAAAGAACACTGTTGTTAAATGACGATGCATCTCGATTTCTTTTCGAATTTTTATTAACATAAAATAATTTTGACATTTTATAAACTTAAAGCTTAGTATTTTTGTTACGTTTAATTTATTTTCTTTTTGAAAATTTTAATTATTTTATTAAATTTCATTATATTTTTATTAAAATGTTGAACTTTGGCTAAATAAAAATTTTATGTTAAACCAAATAAGATTTTATGTCTAAATTTTCGGTTTAATATTTGGGAGTATTTATGCAAGTAATTAGTAATAAACGAGTTGTTATAATAATGTAAAATTTCTAAACATTAAAGATTTTAATAAAATCAAACTTTAAAGATTATGCAAATATAAACTTTAATACAAAGTAGAAAGCATTCTAATTTTCAAACAATGAGTTGTCATTTAATCTACAATATTAATTTTTAATAATTTATTATTAAAAATGTACAGTTTCTTCTTGTCATGTATAAATATTAATGTATATTTGGTGCTCTGAACTATTGCGCGAAGAAATAAGACCGAATTCGGCTTTATTTTCTTTTGAAGGTGGTAAAAGAGTTTATATTACGATTTTTTAAATTCGGTATTATTACCGTTTCGAAAGTCGAATCGACATTATTTCCGTTTTCCAAATATTATATTTTTAGCTTTTTTTTTCTTTTTATATTCAGAACGTATTATATTGTTAGTTCCGTTTCTTCCAGAAAGTTTTTTTGTTGTTTTTCGTAGGTTTTTAAAAATACATGGTCGGCTTCGGGTTGACTATAAATCTTTGTATAGGGACATATATAACTTTTTTCCAGAAAAGTTGAGTAAAACAAATTGTAATGACATAAATTATTAGAAGGGATAATTATTAATGCATCTTGTTAAAATACGTATATAAGAAATTTTCAGAGTATTTAAGGATTTCCAAAATATTTATTACCCTTTGATAAGAAATTCTGAATTAGGATTGATTTTATAATTTGTTACAAAATCTCGCTTTCAATAATTATACGCCTCTGTAGCCTAGTGGGTAAGAGCGTATATGTAGTGGTTAATATACGCTGTAAACACCGAGGTAGTGTAGGCTCCCACACATGTCTTAAAAGTAATTTCCCCTTACTACATGTACACCCACGCCTGAAAAGGAAAGGCTGTGTAATTTCTTTGTTACATTTATGTGACAGGGAAATGCACAAAAAACAAAAAAAAAAAATAATAATTTGATGAAGTTTAGAACCACTCATCCCCCACTATCTTAAGAATATATTTTTATCAAAATAACATCAGATATAATATAAAAATCATTTAGTTTTAACACTTTAGTGTATTAAAATAATATTTACTATTGTGAATTACAATTATGTTGAATTACATGCAAACAAAATTTTTATAACCAAGTTAGTCTTTATTTGTTTTCCGATTTCGGCATTAATTCAATTTTAAAACGGTAATAAGGCCCAATTTGAAAAAAAAAATGTTATTTCAACTTTATTTCTCTGTCCATATTCAGCCTTATTTTTGGGGCATTATATCAGAACACTATTTTTATATAGATTTTATAATATTATATTATTATACGTATATATATTATCATGTACTTTTAAAATGTATATATAGAAAATTATGTATTCCATTCAATATCTAAAGTAAAAAAAAATAAATAAATATTTTATTATTTGCAAATATATTTCAAATACAATATTGTATCGCTATGTGTATCTAAGTTATATTTAGTTTTAAAGTATATTATTGTTATATACAAATTTATATATTATGTATATATAGAATTATTCTTATTAAATTAAATAGAAATAAGTCGTCTGACTGTTTATTATAATATTCATTAATGATTATATTGTATATTGTATTGTATTAAACAAAATGATTATGATTGTGATATTAAAAAATACAAGTAACAATTATTTTATTAATTATTACGGTGATGTAATAATAATTATGAATATAATAATAATTATAATAAAAGTAATTATTTATAATGATAAAAATAATTATGTTACATTAATAATTGTAGTTTGACACACAAAATTTTTCGTCAAAACAATAGATAGAGTTATTAGATATACTTCCGAAAAAGTCCCATTACCGATCTAAATAAAATTTTGTACAACGGTACTTTAAGATTAAAAAATAATTTTTGCTGCCCAAGACAAAATGAACTAACCATCAACAATTTTTCTTAAACTTAACTTGGGAATTAGTTTATTTTTGTTTTTGGCGTTAATAACTTGGAAGTGAGAGTTCATAGCGCCTTCAAAAAAAGTTTTTAAGATGCTTTTTCAAATTGTGCATCAAATTCTGTTATGCGAGTTATAAATTTAAAGACAAAATTATTAGAAATAAAAAAAAAAAAAAATTTTTAATTTTGAAAAATATTTCGACATAACGGTGTATTTGAGTTTTTTTTTTATTTTTCTTTCTGTTCTTTTAACCTTTTTGATATCTGATCATTTTATTTTCCAGTTACTAAAGTTTCTACATTTATACATTTAGTTCCACTGTCAATAAAAAATTTTAAAAAGGTGATTTTAAAGGAAAATTATTTTTAATTTTTACTATTAAAAATAATTTTTTATATAATTTTTTTACTTTTTATTTTTAATTTGGTGAAATTATTTTTTCATCCTATAAAATTACACAAAATTACATGGAAATTGAACATGCAATCTTTTCGGAAGTACATCCTAATCGATAATAGCATGAAATTTTAATATATGTATTTCAATTATTATAATATTAAATATATTTACGATATTTCTTGCGCAAACTATTAGCAAATCTAATAACTAAAATTATAGTATGTTCTATATACATACATATACAGATATAAAGTGCATATTTGGATTATAAGAATTTTATACATACATATATATATTATTATTATTCAAAGAATTTATCATGCGAATTTTTCAATTCAATTATTACATGTTACAGTTATTATTAACATTAAAAAAACATTTCCTTAATTCTATTCTGTTTATCTTCATATATATGTTGTGTGAGCTTTAAAGTATGAATTAAAATTTTCTTTAAATTTGATTAGGTTTTATGTTAGTAATAATATCTTAGTAATATTTAGTAATGATTTCCTAGTATGCAAAATAATTTTATATAAGTAATAAAAAAACAATTGAATTGTGCATTGGAGTTCCGTTAGTTTTCCGGTTGTCTATATTAGGTTATTGATTAGGTTGTTGGTTGTCAAATTCTATCGAAAATTTTTAGTTTTAAAAATAAATAATAAAAAGAATATTATATTTACTATACAAAAAAATGAATTTTATTTTTCTATTGAACACATTTTACTTTTATTATCGTTTTAAAATTCTTAGGTATCTATCATTAAAATATTTATGTCACGCATAACAAGCAAATAAATTAATAAATTCATCTAAACAATAACAGACAAGATCGTCTAAAAATAATCTTTTATAACTTACAAGCAATAATAACTTTTATAACTTTACAAGCAATAAAAATAAATCTGATTTTATCTAATTAAATTTATATATTTTAAATAAAATTTATTCATCAGACACATTTAAGACTTTTGCCTTACTAAAAAAGTTAATGCTCTTCAGGGTTAAAAATAATTTGTTTATATGTAAATTAATACAAACTTGTAATGGTTTGTAAACAACCGTTCAATATGAATAATTATAATATTATCTAAATAGTCTTTTAAATAAAATGTACCTATAGGTACGTAAAACTGAAAATCAATCTTATTATTAAAACATTCGTTTTGACGTTTTGTGACATTTCTATAACATTGCAAAGTCAAATAACAATTGACAATATAGTTAAATTAACCTAATATTTTAGAAAGTGTCAATTTTCATCAGATTTTCAAATTTAGAATTTTGAAAAAAAAAATTAAAAAAAAAACTAGCTTAGTTTCATTTTGTCTGTCCGTTAGTTTGTTTGTTTAGAAATTTTTTCTACACCTTTTGAAATAAAGCAATGCAATTTTAATCTTAGCTATAGATTTTATTCAAAAAGATTTTGAAAAGTCGTATATTGAGATGGTTATAAGTATGTATTTAATATATTTTTTGAATCTAAAAATGCCAAACTTGTATGGTCTAAAGCAGCCAGGCTTTTTATATATCAGGCTTTTTGCACCTCTTGGAACTTAATGAAGCAGACCGTCTGAAATCTTACAAATGATGATCAAGTTTAAGGCAATAACTTCTGTAATATTTGGTTGTACTGGTGCAATAGATTCGAGTAGCTGTCATACAACTCCACAATGAACATAAATATCTCAGTAGTTAACTTCGGTATTAAAACATATGAAATTTCTTAAAAGATGATCAAGTTTTATAGAAGCAGAATGTATTACGTTCGCGGAGTTGACACAGTCTACTTTACTTCGTTTTAAGTACAACAGTTCTTGTTTAAAATTGAAGGAAGTTTTTTTTTTTCAAAATTTTCCTTACAGAAAAATTCTAAGAAAAATTAATTAAAATTTTTTATAGTGACAGAAAAAGTGTATAAAATTTTAGTGTAGAAAAAAAAACCATTGGACTTTTCGGATTTCTTCCGATATTTCGAAAAAATTTATGAAACTAACAAGTAACAAGACGTGAAGAAACTTTTTATTTAATAACAGTAAAATTTAAATACGTCTTCAAAAAAAAAGGAGAAAAAAAAAAGAAAATAGAGGAGAAAACAACTTTAAAAGAAACCATTTTATTAAAACTTTCAATTGAAATTTTTGAATTCTATAAAATAGATGAATCCCTAACATATTTTAAATAATTAATACCACAAATAAAAGTCTATAAACAAAAAATTTCACTACTATATAACTATACAATATGTACTCGCTTAAGGCTTTCAAGAAAGTTTACAATTTCAAATGAAAGAAAAAGAAAAAAAAAACAAGAAGAATAAAATTAAAGATTATGAACCAGAAATGAGAGAACAGAAAAAAAAAAAAAAAATTTTTAAATGTCATTTGAAAACATGGGTCTTGTTGTCTACATTTCTTATAATATAATTTATGGTGTGTTGTTTCGTTGTTATGACGAATCAAGTACATATACACACATATATATATATATATAAATATATAGCTACCGTTTGACATTTTTTCTTCTCTTTTTATATAATTTGCAAAAAAAAAAACCATTACGCTTAAGGTAATGTATATAATTATACTTATGTATATAATATGATATATATTTATATAGATGTACAAAAAAAAAAAAAACAAAAAAGGATAAAATATCCTTTTATTAGGTTGTGAATTAGATTATATAAATTAAAGTAAAATATATACGTTTAAGAGTAAATTAATAACAAACAAAAATAGAAATATCTGTTATACAGTGTTTTTGTGTTTTTTGTTCAAAAGGTTGTCTGTGACTCTTATAAGATAATTAACAATTAATATTTTAAAAGATGACTTGAAAATATTTTTATTTATCATTATTAAATCAATTTTTCATTTTCATTATACTAATTCAGAAACCTGTTAAACATTTTATTGAATAACAAAATTTTATTATTATATTTTGTTTAAGTAGAAAAAATATGAATTAATACAATATAATACAGATTAAATTTTTTTTTTTTTATTTTGAGCCTGAAACTATGCAATAAATTTAATGATGTATTATTTAAAATGCTTTAAGCAATTAAGTATAGTATATATAAATAAATATATATATGTTTTAAACTCTGACTTCTTTTTGATCCTCAAATAAATTGTTCGCCTTTTTTTAAACGTACACAATAAATTCAGATAAAAAACAATAACAAAAAAAAAAAACTTTAAATTTTCAGAAATTTTAAAAATGAATTTTTTTATTTGAAAACTTTTTTGTAGAATATAATCCCAGTAGGTAAATGCAATAAATTCATTTTTAATGGATTTTCTTTGTTATAATTTGAATATTTTTTGTTTGTCCAAAACATATTATTAAAAATATAATATGGAAATATCTTTATATATATACTTATTTAACTTTTTAATTAATGTTTTGAAAATTATATAAGACACATGTTTATATAATATATAGTGACTTAAAAATTATTGAAAAAAAAAACCCTAAATTCAAATTTTTATTGTAGTTTTAGATGCATTATAAATATATTTAATTTTAAATCGTTTATAGATTTTTCTTTTAAAATATTATATCGTTCTTTCATTTACATGAATCCTTAAAACACATAAAACTTATAAATTGTCCTGTGTAATACTAGAGTAATTTTTTACTGGTTTTAATTTTATTTTCTTTTTTATAAAAGTTTGGATGTTATTAAAAATTTTCACTTTTTTAAATAGGTATAAAAAATGTCCTTGTTCGAAAATATATATCTTTATATATACATATATGCATATATACATATATATCCATATAAATAGGTATATATTGTTGTTTAAAAATATGTATTTATAAAGTGAAACATGTATTTATAAATATGGAAATATTTATATATATATATATGTATATATATATACATATATTTGAAATATTATTATCCTTTTTATGCAGCAATATTATATTTCTGCTAGAGGCAGGATAATAATACCTCAATATACAATTGTTGTATTGAAATTTAATGTACATATATATTTACTTATATATATATATATATTGCCAGTATATATAGGCAAAACGTAACAAGATAAAATAAAATAAAACTTTGAAGAAAAAGAAAAGAAAAGCAAAAAAAAAAAAAAGAAAATTTGTATATAATAATAATTTAAAATAAAATACGTAGAAGACAAAAAAAAAAAAAAAATATTAAGATAAAATATCCATGGTGATGTTTTTATATTTTACAAATTTTCATTTATTTTTTATTTTTTATAATGTTTGGTTTTTTTTTCTTAATTTTTTTTTTTTGTTTTTGTACTTTAACCAAAATATTTTACACGATTTTTTAGTAATATTATAACGTTGCTATACATAAAGTATAAAGTATAAAAAATGAAATTAGACTAGAAATTTTATAATCCTGGCTTTTCGTCCTTTTGAAATTGATATTCATTTTGTTTAAATAAAAATAAAAATATTAGGTTAAGAATACACAAATTTTATTACGAATAATATATATTTTTCCGTAATTTAAATTCTCTTCTTTTTCAAAGCGCCGTTTAATACTTTAGTTTTTCCTGCTAATCCATGAAATTATAATGACATGAAATTTAAGAAAAATCTGTTTAATAATATGTTATTAATATTTGAAAATCTACAAAATGACTCCACTTTATTTAAAATTGATCGATATATAAAACTGCACCATATAAAAGTATTTCAAATAAACTGTAACTTGGTTTAACTTATAAGACGAAATTGTACAATAAAACAACAAAAAAAAAAAAGAAAATTATCAGCGATAATACACAGTTTTTATCGTTATGACGAAAATAAAGGTTAACTTTAAATTACTAAAAAAACACAAAAATTTCAAAAGGACCTCAGTGTAAAAAATTTATTTTATTTGTCTTAATCTTTTGTGTGATATTTTTTCGGGGGTGGGAATGGGAAAAAACAAAATAAAATTTAAAAACAAGTGAATGAAATCTTTTAGGTCATAATAAAAAATATTTTACATTTAAATTTAGATGTATTTTTATTTTTTTCTTATTTTTGTTTGTGTTTTATACCTTTAGGAGATACGAGTTACAAGTACGTTAAGGTTTGAGTATAAAGTTTTTTTTTTTATATACAAATAAATATATATATCTATATTATGTATATATAAGTAGATTTTTTTTTTTTTGAAAATTTGCAATTCAGATTTCATATTTTTTGAATGACGATTTGAAAGAAAAACTAAAGTATATGAAGTGGTGCTTTTGAAAAAGAAGAGAATTTAATAAAATTATTTACCTCAGTGTTATTTTTTTCTTTTGATATTTAAGGGTTTAATGGACTCATTAAAGAAATTTAAGTTCTAATTAGGTCACAAAAATTGTTTTATGCGCCATTGAAATATTTTAACATTAACTATATACTCCTTCCATAATAAAATTTTGTTGTTGTTGTTGTTGTTGTAGTCGCTGTGTCACATTCATTTTAGAAATTATGTGGAAAATTAATGGTATGGGGAAATTGTAATTTACAATTTATATATATATATATATATATAGATATTATTTTCCTTGGAAACTTTTTATCTCGTTTATATATTTTACGTTAATTTTAAACATTTTTATGACTATTTTTCAAATTAAAATTTCAAATAAAAACAAAAAACAAAAAAAAAAAAAGCAAAATTAAATGACAGAAAAAGATAAAAATAAAAATTATAAAAATTAAAATTAAAATCAAAATTAATGAATTTTATAAATATGAGAGTATGTATATAAAAAAGAAAGGATTTTTTAAAGGCGTATATTTCCAAAACATTAATATAATAATTACAAGTTAAATTTTTATGGGAAAATAAGTTGTCAAATGGTAAAATAAAATTGAAAATTTTGGTATGAAAATGATAAAACAATTAATGAATATTTTGAAAATAGAAAAATTTATTTTTGGATTAACTTTTATAATATTATACAAGTATATATTTATATTATTGTCAAAGATCTTACTCTTTCCAAAATTAAAAATACATATCTAGCTTTAATAATATTGGAAATTGAATAGGTTCGAAATTTTTTTGTAGATTTTAATTTAGTTTAACGGTATATTTAAATACCAAATTGGTTGACTGAGTTGGCAACCATAACGTGTATGGTATCTATCATTAAATTCAGGAAGAACATCAACAACTTTGTTTTGATATTCTAAATAATGCTTCCAACATTCAATAAACGGGAAGTTATTTCTCAGTTTTCTTTATTCCCATATTTTTTAAAACCCTAAACCCTTAATAGTATAGTATTTGGTTTAAAAGTGTCGTTTAGTTGAATAATTTGCGGTTAATTTTAGTTATTGTTAATTTCATTTGTGTCTTTCGAGATTTCCACCTACCTTCGCAAAAAAAAAATTTAATTATTTTGATCTTTATTCTTAAATGAGGGATTTATTCGTTATTTAAATTTATCTTGAATTTTTATAATGTTTTAAAAATAAACGGACCGGTATAGGGAAATATAAATTAATGGAAAGTATAAAAATAAATTAGCATTTTTTTTAAATTTCTGTAAACATGATTTAAAAAAAAAATGTCTTTAAAAAATTATAAAGAGTTTTTTTATTTATAAAGAGGTGAGAGGAAAAAAGTATCTTATAGATTATGTTTTAAAACAGAAAAAATGTAACAAAGTTGTTTTTTAATACTACTATTAAAGTTTACATATCGATAATTATTACAGGTTTGTTTGCAATGTCGCGAAGAAACGTATTGCATACAGCGGTTCTCTGTTCTCTTTTTCCCAACAATTGAATGTGTTTCCACAGTCAGTTTAAAACCACCTAGGAATTTCTATGGTGTAAAGATGTGCACTGGTAGCCTTAATAGTTTGCGTCATTGCAATTTTTTAAAGGCAGCATTATTAATTTTGGTTCAGTAGAACAAGTGTCATTACCTACAAATTATATATGTATCTATATAAAAGATATATAATGCTCCAATATTTCGACGTATGTTAAGAGGAGTAAAAGTTACCCAAGCAATAGTACCGCCAATTAGGCGTGAGAAGCAATTTTAAATTTTATTTTTAGGAAAACGTAATGATTCAAGTTTGACTCATAGGAGAAAAATAAGCTTTATACATCAAGCTTTTTTTTTCCTTTCTATATTCTTATAAGGAACATGGGGCATTTGATCAAGCTTCAGTTTCTGAAATCATTAGTTTCACTAAGCTATAGTGAATTAGTCGACTTTATCTAGACTATTGTGCAATACTATGAAACACAAATTTGTTTTGCTTTTTTTATTTACTTACTTTTTATTTAGTTATTATATACTTAATTTTTATTTATTTATTATATTATATACAAATTATATATTATAACCAAAATCTAAATTATTTTTTTATTAATCTATATTACTCAGCTGGGGTTTAAATCAGAGGTTTTTCGAATAAATAACTGGTGTCTTTATCACTCAATCAACAAAAGTAAATAATTGAACGAAATTAAAAAAAAATATTAGTAATACTTTGCGAAAGAAGAAGTAGCGGGTGAAAATATAATTGTTATAATTATATGGCCGCACAATCAAACAATTTAAACTGCCATGAAAACAGGAAGTATAGAAAAGTTTACAATTATACAAAAAAATGTTAAGTTTGAAGGCTTTTCTAATGGAAAATTTTGCAGTAAAATGATTCAATTTGTAGGCTTTCCTATAATGGAAAACTTTAATAAGGATAAAATCGAAATTTTTAATATTTAATATAATGAAATATGGTATAGATTATCTTTATCTCCCTAGGTATACTTATATGATAACATAATATTAAACGTGTTAAATTATTTTACACCTACACTAAGCTTTTGAATTATATTTTTAGAAATATACAATTAATAAATTAGTTATCAACATAACAATAGGTATCTGTATATTTTATTTTTTAGAATATTATTTATAATTGTTTATATGCTTCGGTGATTTAAAACACCAATGTTAATTTTAATTGATTTTAATATTAATTAGTAAAATTCGTATTATTTTTTTTTTTTGTATTTTCTAATATTAAATAATCGAATTCTTTTGTTTTTATTCGATATTTAATTTGTATTGAATTTTCTATAATGAATATTGTTTATCTAAAATGAATTCTTTTGTTCATTTTTATTCATTTTAAAATTCATATTAAAAAGTAATTTCAAATAATTAAATATTTTTAGTTTTTTTGTTTAAATACTTTTAAAGATAAAAAATAAAAATAAAAAAACCAAAATCATCTAATTATAATAATAATTAGTAAAAATGAAAATTTTTTAAAAATTTTATTTAAAAAATTAATTAGAAAAATTTATAACAATGATATTTTATTTATAAACAAGGTAGAATGTAAACCAACGGTTTTTAAAAGCGCACATTTCCAAAACTCAATACAAACTGTTTAGAATTGTGACTTGCACAAAAATTTGAAAATTTAAGAAATTTTTTGTAATCAGAAAATATGTAAAAATAGAACTTTTCTAGAATTTTGAGGGGCTGTAAGTCCGGAACCCTTTATAACTAAGAAAAACCGTTAACACACGTAAAAATATATTATTGAATCTTTAATTTTCATGTATTGCCGAAGAAAAATTTTTACAGGTGTCTAAAAATAGCAAATTTTCAATTTTTGAGGCGTAATAACTCTTAAAGAGGGGATGCTACCAAAAAAGCACCTTTTCTGAAAAAACTTATACTAATTCTAAAAGTTCTTTTTTGCCTCAAAATTTCAAGCCTCTATCTAAAAGCGTGCCGGAGTTATGAAAGTAGAAAAATCATGCAAAATTTGGTTTTCACATAACGGTAAATTTAAATACTAAATTTAAAAAAATTGTATAATTTTGATATTAATTTACAAAGTTAAAAAAAATACATGTCGCATGACGTTTTCAGATTGAAAAAATCTTAAGCAGAACATAAGATATATGCATTTAAAAATAGGGCTTTTTCAAAGTTTGAGGGGGTGTAGCTCCGTAATGGGGGGGGCTACATGAAAAAGTTGTTCCACAAAATTATTTTTTTTATGAGACCTACCCATGGTTAACATATTTTTTCTCTATCTTTAACGGTGTAGAAGTTTTGTAAACAGACGGGAAAACGGACAGAGTGAAACTAATAAGCACATTTTTTCAAAATTTTTTTGGAAATGTGCTAAAAATGGAATATTTAATTGTTAAAATTAAAAAAAAAAAAAACGTAATTGAAATGAAAAGAAATAATTTCCTAATACTATACAATAAGTAGTTAAAAATCAATGATATCCTATATTTATTTATTTTTCTGTTTTTTACTTTTAGATAAATCCGTTAAAACATATAAAAATTAGAGCATTCATTTTCATGTCTTATACTTATGACCTATTTGCTCAGGTGTCTAAAAGTAGCGAATTTTCAATTTTTAGCACTAATAGTGTGCTGTGCAAATAATTTTTTCTTTGGTAACAACTATTTTCGAATTATTTCATTCGAAATGTATACAATAACAATTATGTGTTCTTTTTTTAAAGCTTTATAAGAGTTAAATGAGCCTTATAACTATGTAAGCTGTTGGGATCAGATCAGTTAAGATGATCTACATCATTTCGCAAAAAAAAAAAAAATCTTTTTTGAATAGCTTTAATTGTGTTCACATCTATATTTTTCTAAGGTTACCATACTATTTAAACTGTATATTCAAGTATAGACCTAACGAATGTGATTTTAATGAGTATTATCCATATTTAATTGGAAGTTTAAGATGGAGCTTCATTGCAAAGAAATTTTCTAAATAGACGAACGGACGGACGGAGAAACAGTGAAACTAATAAGAAAATTTATTTTGTTTCATTTGCTTTATTAATCCATTAAATACAAATAATTATTATTTTCAAATTATTGTACTTTCATTATGAATTTAAGTTCGTAATTTTAAAAATTACTTAGAGCTTATCCTAGCATTTCATTTCGAAATTATATATGATACAAACTTGTACTAAAAACTATTTTCAAAAATGTGGTAATAACAAAAAGCCTTTAGACTGCTTGCAAAAAGAAAAATAAAGAAATAAATCTTAAGAATGAGGTTTGTCCAACTTAGTTAAATCGTATATCATTTATTTATTTATAATTCGTATTTTTGTTTTACTTTTTTTAGGAACTAAAGAAACCATATACATTAATAATATCCTTCAAATAATTTTCTTTTATAAAATTTTCAAAAATTTCGAATAGTAAAAAAAATTTTAATTTTCTTTTGTAATTAAATTTTCCTGAAAAAATCAAAAATCAAATTTTATCTTTTTATTTCTATATATACCTACATATACTTTTAAAATTTTTGCCTTAAATAATATTTTCATTTGATAAGTCAATGATAACCATATCGTTTTGGGGTTGCAAAACCCATTGTTTTCAAGTTATGAACCATATAAAAAAAAAACCAAAAAAAAAAAAAAAACAGAAAACAAAATCAAGTACTTTTTTGTCACAATGACTATAGACAAAAATACAAAATGAGCAAAAAAAGGGAGAAAAACAAAATACTCTTAACCCCAATAATAAATTTTGAAATATTATAATGGTTACTATGAAAAATATACATATGATTAAAAATATGTACAAAAAAAAAAAAAAAGCCTTGGAAACGAATCATAAAAATAATAAAAAAAAAGAAATTAAAGGAAATAAAAATTTAAGCAAAAAATGAATCCTTTTTTATTTCATGGTTTTTTTTGTTTTTGTTTTTTTTTTTTTTACTTTTCATCAGTTTATGGTCAACTTAAAATGCACTAAAATAAAACCATTAAATATTTTTTATTTTTTGCTTTTAATTTTTCATATTCAAATCAAAATTTTAATTTTTAAAATAAAAATAAATTAAAATGTTTTATAAATTTAAAAAAAATATGAAAAATATTAACTGAAATTATGAAAAAAATTTTTTTTTCTTATTTTTTCTTATTCCCGTATGCAGATTTGATATACAGGGGGAAAAAAAGGCTACAAAAAGTATTATTTATTATTATTATTATTAAGGATACTTTATCTGACTTAAAAAAATATGTGAATCCCTGTAAATTATTCAGATACATTTTTGTTTTGTTCACAAAAAAAAAAAAAAAACACGTCTAATACTGGTAACAATTAATTTTTGTGTTTTACTTTTACAGTTGGGCAGATTTAAAATTTTTCTAAAGTAACTTATCTAATTCTCAAAGATCTTCCTCCTCACAAAATTTTAAGGTTGTCACTACAAGCATCCTGAAGTTATGAAAAACAAAAATCTTGAAAATTAACGGTAAATTTTTATACTGAATTCGATAAATTTATAAAATTTTTATATTGATTTATAAAGCTTAAACAATTTCCTATCGTTCAACGGTTCTGGATTCGAAAAAAAATATTAACAGAACTTGAGATAAAATCATTTAAAAATTAGGTTTTTTCAAAATGAAATTTTATCAATAAATGGAGCTCCATAATGAGTGATGCTACATAAAATATTGTTAATAATGAAAGTATTTTTTTTTTATAAGATCTATCCATAGCTAAAATTCTTTTGCTACATCTTAAACAGTGTAGAAGTTTTGTTAAGAGATATGAATGGAAATATTGAGTTATTTAATAAACAAATATTAAAAAACAAGTAAAGTAAATTAAAATTTTATATAAATATTAAATTTAATGACTGACGAAATATTATTAGTATTATTAGGCCGGTAATGCATCATAAATGACATTCTTTCACTAGGTTCTTTTGCCAAATTTAAAAATCTAGAAAATCTAGAATGAGAAAAAATGATTTTATTTAGGATAATCACAATCAATAAAATAACGTCAAATACTTTGCGAGATTTTTTTCATTTCTTATAACAATTTGATTTGCTCAAGATCTACCATTAACTTTATTTTCTACTTTTTAGCGGGTTAGATTTGTTTCGATAAAAGGATAAGATTTAAAAAAATATTTTTTATGTATTTCATTTCATCATTTTTAGTTTTAAAACTCATAATTTTAATTTAAAAAATGCATAGGTATGTATCTAATATTTTTTCCTCATACATCGTAAAATCATCATAATATTTAAGCTGTAAATAATAAAAATTATGAACATATCACCAAGTCATTTAACAACCGATTTTCATAATTTTTTTTATTTAGATGATAGATGTTCAGTTCAGATCGACGCCATTATAAATTTAAAATTTTCAAAATTTTTTTAATTTTCATTCACATATTTCAATTGAAAATTTACAGTGATGCAAAAGGATATACAGATGTACATACTGATACACATTTATTCATCGAATTATAATTCTACACACATATATAGTACTTATGTAAACAAGAAATCTATTTATTCTTAAATTATCTATATGCAACAAACAAAAATTTCAGAACAATTAGCATTTGTTTGATTGTTGATACATTAAAGAAGAAAAATATATTATAAACTAAAAAAAAAAAAAAAAAAAGATACATTAATGTATAAAATATAGATTTAGTTTGTCTACAAAATATTAAGCAGCAACTTCATACAAAAACAAGTAAAAGTAACAGTAAGTCGATTCGATGCAACCGACTTATTTATACCCTACACCTAAAAAATTCAAATTAAATTAAAAATCCATAAGTTATTTTAGTTAGGTATTTAATATAACTAAGCTAAAAAAATAAATGCTTTTACAACCTTTGTACAAAATTTCAGATTTCTATCTTTATTAAATTCGAAAATATACTTGTTAGGTTTTGGGAAGTGTGTGAAGGACCACCACCCCAATTCATCTCAAATTTTAGAGACATCAACAGGGTAGAACATTCTTATATCAAATTTCAAGTTTCTATATTTGTTAATTTCGAAGATATGCTTGTTTGGTTTTAGGTGTTGTGTGGCAGTTATTGTTAACCTACAGTATAAATTTCATCAAGATAGCATCATTATTTTTTGAGTTATTGTGCGTACGGACGGACGCACGGACGGACATCGCTAAATCGACTCAGGCGGTGATCCTGATTCAGAATATACCTAATTATGTCTATACCTGAATATGTCTATACCTAATTCGCTTCCTTTTGGTGGTTACAAACACCATACCAAAGTTAATATACCCTATACTTAATGTGTAGGGTATAATAAGAGAAGAATAAGCTAATATTTCGATAATAAGGACAATAAAAACCATTTCAGAACGCAAAGTCTGAGCTTATACAAATCTATAAAGTTTATGTAAAAAAAATAAAAATACAAATTATAGTTTTTAAAAATGGTTTAGGTATATAAAAACTAAACAAGTTTTTAATATTCAATTTTTGTATTTCTACCATGATTAAACCATAATAAGTCTATAGTACGTCACCAAAAGTTTATTTAATAAAAAATTTAATCTTAAACTCATATTGATACAAAAAACTCGTGCATTAAATAATACGATATTTCAAAAAAAAAAAAGAATTCCGAAAAAATGGCTTAATTTTGTGACTTCTTTCATTTAAAAGGTATTATCAAAAGTTATAAAAAATAAGCATACAAAAATCAAGAAAAATAATATACAATACATTTCTTTTTTATCAACGTACTCGCCATTCTTTTAAGGAGGGTTGGGAATTGTTCATTTTCAGTTTTTGTAATAATTTTTTTTCTGTTTTTTTTTTTTTTTTTGTTGGTAATTTTTTTTATTTTATTTTTATGTCTTTTTATAACTTTACTTTTTTTTTTTTATCTTATTTATTTTTGAGTTTTGTTTTATTTTAATGTTCATACTTTTGTCCTTTTCTAGTCATTTTATGCTTTTCAAACAAAAAATGAAATTTTTCTGTTTTTGTGAGTTTTTTTGTTTTTTGTGCTTTTTTGTACACTGACAACCACATCAGTAGAAACCCAAAGTGATGGGGGTATATTCTCTTTTTTTTCTTTTTTTTAATTCATCCACTTGACTTAAATATTACCCTGGGGGGTAATATTATTTACATTTCATACACAATCACATAATATTATAGCAGCTATATTCTATATAAGTGTATTGCAAAAGTTCATATATTACATCTATTATATAACATCTAAACAGTATCAAGGAAAAACAAAGTTTAAGTACGTGCATAAACTAAAATGTTTATATTGTTGTCACTAATTACTTATGTACATATGAATGTATGGATTATTTGTCAAATATAATGAATTATAATTTAAATAAAAATTTTGATATAAGATTTTAAATTATTTTAATGCTGAAAATTTATACTTGAATATTTAAGGGAAGTATTAACAGTCTACTTATCGTGATATAGATATTTCACTTATTGTCCAAAAAAAATATTTTTGGTTAATTTTAAGCAACTTTGCTTGGACTGATCCGATACGGCTCTCACAATATTAAGCTAAATTTTCTTTAATTAATTTAAATTTTTTCCAATCATGCCGTCAGTAGCTCATATCGTATTCGTTCAGTAGGTTTCTCTAGAAAAAATCCGAAAAATTTTATATCGATCGAGATTTTTAATGATTTACACCACCCTACAGACTACGGTAAAATTTAAGCTTATTTCACGAGAGAGAAACTAACGCAAAGTCTGAGCTCTTTGATTTTAATTTTAATAAATTAACACTGAGAGCCATGCTTTACGGGAGCATAATAAATTTATTTTAATCTGCATGATTAACCTCTCATTGCAGTATTTAATTTGCATGTTTGCAACACTAGATTAGATTGTTTTTCAGATTTTTATATTAATTTAGATTAGTTAGAATAACATTAATAAGTAATAACTAACAGTTATAATTAACATCTATACCAATTTAAATGTTTAAACCTTGGTTCAATCAATAAACCTTGGTCTATTTATTTAATTGATTAAATCATGGTTCAATTGACATGTAGACATGTTGGAAGTTGAACTAAGAGATTTCTCATAATTCGTTTAGGTTCATAAATTAAATAATTTTATTTACATGACTCATTTTGATTTACTCTTGACTATCAAATTACAAACTATATAGGTTTTTACGAAAATTAGCTTGTTCAGTTTTAGGAAATACGTAGATAGTGTAGCATTGTATACAGTTTTTATTATATAGTAGATAGTACTAGAAGTAGTAGTAGGAGTAATAATTAAAATCACAAATTACTAACATAATTATTTTACTAACATACTAACCCTTGTAAAGGATGACGTTTCAGTTATTTGTAATAGTTCACTGAATGAATATTTTAACTGACCCTTAGATTAACCAAATGTTTCAAATTTCATACAAAAAAAAAAATTAAGAAATATTAGAAACATTCCAATAAAATATGTATACATACATATAAAATATGTATATATTTATATAAGTTTTACTAGTCTTTAAATATTTTAACCTCAATAATAATTTGATAAAATTGATTTATATATTTATTTTTATCCAATATTGTAGCTGGTCATATTATTATAATAAATATAAATATTATGTATTGGATACTTTTATTTTCATCCCAATGAATTATGGTCTTGTTTCTAATGGATAAAACTGAAAATCTGTTTTTGTTTTTAATTATCGGTTGTTCTTTTTGTTTTGTTGCAGACTTCAGAGGTTATGGAACAAATCAACCTTTACTTAAAGAGAATAATAACAAACATACTGTGATGTCAAATAGTGTGTTATGCCATTCTTCTTAGTGTTCATTTATTTTTTTCTATTTTTTTTTTTTCCTTTTTTTTCTATTCAAAATGTCAAGTATTGTTGTTTATCATCATCTTTGCAACAAATTACTAACATGTTATTGCAAGGGTGCTACAGTGTGCTGTTCATTTCCTTTTGTTTTGTTTAAAAATGTCAGAATTGCTTTCAAATGCAATCTTTTAGTTTTATGGTTTTATGCAAAAGTATGAGATGATGAATTTTTTTTTTGTTTTTATTTTTTTTCTTCTTCTTTTTATGTTTATTTATTTGCTGTTTTGTCATATGGTATATCTAAGCGTCAAGATTTTTTGACAGTAGAAATTATTAATTGAATAAAATGAAATTTAATGGAATGGTGATTTAAAGAGAGTACTTTGTTTTTTTTTTTTTTGTTTTAATGCATTAAAAATATTAAAAACACGTGACTATATGAATGTGCCCATGGTGAAATTGTATAAAAGTAAAAAGTAAAAAAGAAGGAGTATAAAAAATGGTCTGTTTTATAACATTTCATAGAAATAATTTAAATTAAAATTTTAAATGGAAGGAACGTGAAAATAATAAAGGGTATGATTTTTTTTTAAAGTAAAAGGGTTTTTTTAAAAACAAATAATAAAGATAAATAAAAATTTATTTGAATAGAAAAACTAAAACATTATTTTTTTTAAACTAAAAATCTGTTTAACTAGTCACTTATAATTAATTTTTTATTATTGTTTTTCGATAATATAATTCAAAATTTGTATTAAATCAAATATTAATTGATTAATAATCTAAAATTGAGATATTTGCTTAAGATATATAAATCAAAGATGGTATACCTACTTGGTTTAGGCAATTCTATACAATATAACTTTGAAAAAGATGTTTTTAAGTTTTAAAAAATTTAAAGTCAGAACCAAAATAAACGAAACAAAACGAAACGAAATGAAATGAGACGTAAAAGTTCGCTATTATGGAAACATATTTAAATATTATTCTCCAATGCTGGTATTAGTGGCTGGCGTATAACTTTTTTAAAGTTGAAGTTGAGAAATGTTCCAACGTTCTTTCCCATGTTCAAAGCTGAGAGCTTATTGCTGAACTGATTGACTTTTCTTTTTTGTATTGTTTTTAGTTACTTTTTTTTTAATTCTTCACTCTCCATTTTTAAACTATTAATATTGATATAATAACACTTGACAGTTTACTGACAATTGAAGTTACGCCAGTATTAGAGTCTGAATTAAAAAAACTGGCGCGAAACTTTTTAAAATTAAAGTTACACTAAATTCCTTAAGGATCAAACTTTAAGTGAAGTATTAACGATTAAATAAATTAATGGATTTGTATTTTTTTTTAGTTTTTCTCTTGTTCATTATTTTTTTTAATCTCTCGCCTACACTTACACATTAGCAAACATTGATGCATTAAATTTGTCAGTTCTTTAAAATTATTAAACAAATCCATTTTTTTATTTCAAAATTTTCAAAAAAATATTAATTTTGATGTTTTGCATTTTTTAACAATTGACAGAAAATTTCTACGTTTGCTTAAGCTTATTATGACTAAATTGTCACTTTTACATAACGCTAACTTCAGTTTGTTAAATAGTAATCGTTACGTTGCGTTTTGTTTATTTTGGTTACTACTTTTATTTTACAGTCTATAAAAAAAAAAAAAAATTAATGTCCTTTTTTATTGTTATTACATCCAAATATTTATTAACTTACTAAAAAAAAAAAACTGTCCTTGTAATTGACATAAACTTTTTTTTCTTCAATTTATATATTTGTTTTCTTTCTTACTTTATTTTGTTTTCGTTTTCTTTCTTACTTTTTATTTAGAAAAATTGAAAACCCTTTTAAAAATATTAAATATTATAATATCTTTTTTTTTTTTGTTAAAAAAAATACCTGAATAAATATATATAAAGTAACTGTCCTTAATCAAGTAATTTACCAAATTAATATTATCTAAAATTTTCTAGATTGTATTATTAGATACAAAAAAAAGATGAGAAAGGACTAAAAACAAAAACAGTATATTTTTTTAACAACAATTTCTTATTTGCTTAAAAATTCATTATTATGTTTTTGATTAAAATTATGAATTTCAAGTACGAAACATAAAAATACAAAAAAAAAAAATAAATAAATAAAACATCAGTTTTCCCAGAACGAACATTTTTAGCAAATTGATTCGCAGAACAAAATGTTTTTTGTTTCTTAATGATATTGCGTAAACAATAGAAAGAGAAAGAGGTTGACCTTCTCAAATACACATGTATTGAAACAAAAAGAGAAAAAGAAACAGTGGTGTATGCATTTATATTATATTTCTTTATTTTTTGTTTTTTTTTTTTTACTTTTAACTTTAGGCCCTTTATTTTTCACATTTTAGAATTCAGGTTTATTTTCTATTCAATTTTAGCTTAAGGCTTTTTTAAATTTTCTCCTTTTTTCTTATTTAAATAAAGTGCAATTTATTTGCGAATTGTTTAATTTTCTGTTTTTTTTTTTTTTTTTTTTTTGTTTTCTGTTGTCTTTTCTTTCAACAAATAAATATGTATATATACACACTTTTTGTTTTCATTTGATTAATTTGTATACCTTTTTCATTTTGATGACGTATTGTATATCTGGTCTTTTCTAGATAAATAAAAACCAAAGAAAAAAAAAAGAACACAAAAATATTTTGTGCCGTTGGCCTCAACCAACATTCGGCGTTAGTGGTTAAATTTCTTGTTTTTTTTTTGTAAAACAAGGAAACACAAACGAAAAAGAATCAAAAAAAAAAAAAAAAATTGAAAATGAAATTGACAGAACAAAAAGAAAACCAAGTGCAAGGTAGTTTATAAAACAAAGAATTTTTAAAGGTTTAATTTTTCTTAAAATCATTTTTTGTTAGAAAAAAAAAATTGTGAAAATCCAATAGAAACACTTCAATTTTAGGAAAATCCTAAATAATTGAACGCTTTAATTTTGTATCTTATACCTTTAAAAAAATTGTACAGAAGTTAAGTTTTAAGGTTTGTAATGACAGCGAAATCTTACTCCTCTCAAATTTTAAAATTTAACCTAATTTTCAGATTATGGTAGGCTTACAATAGTGAAGCTAAATATCATATTTACAAAAAAAAAAGCATTGAAATACATTTGTTTGTATTTTCACCATTAAAAAATGTTCACTCTTTTTGAAAAAATGTTCACTCTCCAGATTAAGAAAATATTCAGTTGAACTTGAGTGATAATACAGTTGCCTGTGGTGGCTTCATAACGGTTACGGTTGTTTAAAAAGTTCAATTTGATTTGTTTTTTTTTTTTGCGAGGCTAGGTGGGAATCATCGAAAGACAGTGAAAGGAATCATCGAGAAGAGTGAAAACGAGCACATGTCCTTTGTTAGTGTGTTGGACTTTAACCACTATTAACCAAACAATAGGTTCTGGTCAAAGGAAGTTGAGTTAGGAAATGAAAATTGATTTTAAATTGGTAGACATATTGTGAACAAAGTTGTTACAATTCACCTTGAATCTTTGTGCGTCGTAAATGTAATCATTACCAATTCTGAACTGGAACAGATGAGGTGGGAGATGGTTCCACATTCACGATATTGGTACTACAAACAAATTTCTATAAGCCGAGTTATGCCATTTGAACTACATAATATATGTAAGTTACAATGTGGTTACGTGTGCTTCATAACAACTACGAGTTTTGTATAAAAAAGTTCTTTAAAAAAAAAAAAAACGTTTTAACGAAAATTAATCCATGCTTTATCTTAAATAGCATATATAGACAAACGATCGGATGGCATTAATAACCACTTATATTTTTTTTAAATGATTGTAAAAATCTGCTTTTAAAATGAAAATATAATGTAATTTGTGTAAATGAAATAAAAGAAAAAGAAAAAAAACAAAGAAATGAATAAATAAACTGATTTTTCTTTCGTTTTCTTCGTTTCGTTCAAATTTTGCATTTTCTATAACTACAAAAAAAAAAAAAAAACTTTTGACACATATATTATGTGCATATTTTAACAATATATATATGTACTTACTACTTACATATATATTATGTGCATATAAACATTCTAGGATAATTCAAGGATAAAGAATAATTAAAAAATTTCAGTATTCGGTATATGGATTAAAATAAAAATGTAAATGTGTAAAAGAAATTACTGAATGAACAAGAGGACAATATACCTACAAAAAAAAAAAAAATAAGAGAAATGCATAAAGGAAAATATTCAAAGGAAAAGAAAAGACTGAAAAAGGGCTGTCTGTAATATTCATTTTTTTTTAATACACATTAAAGAAATCGTAAAAAAACAACGTAAAACATAATATCATAAAAACGATTTTTTAAATATTATAATCGACAGCAGAAATGGTTTAGTAGGATTTAATAAAATGAAAATAGATGACACAGTGACATTGGATTTTTATAAAAATTGGGGTTTACCTAAAAAGAAAGTAATGTTAATCTATTACTTAGACTTATTTAAAATTCAATTTCTCTTACTTCAATATAATTTGTACAATTAACTTTTTGAAAATACATATTTGACAACTGTTTATTGGCTTTTAATCTTCAGTACTTCAGTACTCCTTCAGTACGAAGTAATTAGGCTATGGTTAAAAAAAATGCTGGAAAAACTTAATAAAATATATGCGATGAGTCCATTCCCACAAATATATGCCACCAAAATAATTTATTTTTAATGAATTGTTTTTCTTTTTTCATTGTTTATTAAAATTAAGGACACATTAAGGACTTAGTTATTTTCATTCAATTTTATACCATGTTTACTTAATCTTAGTAATAAAATGACAGTAAAATAAACTTAATTTTAGTTACAAAAAAAAAAAAATGTCATAAAATCATTGCCCACTATAATTTTTAGCAGAATCCATCCCAGATGTAAATTTTTTTTTTTTTTTTTACCATCTCCTTTACAATTCCGTACCTTCGTAGGTTCATATTATTTTTTTTTTTTGTTTTAACTCATTTTAATGACTTTTGTAAAAAGTTTTTTAATACTTAAACCACCATTTTTTTCTTTTTTCTTCTTATATTATATCATAAAGAATATTTTACCAAAAAAATTAAAAAAAAAAAAAATAAATAAAAAGAATCATAAAAGCATTCAACGTTTTTCTTTTCATAATTTCAATGATTTTAAAGCGCCACCACACAAAACAAATGCACAATCACATATTCTTACAAAAGAATAATTTATACTATGTTCTGTTTAGATTGTATTTTTGAATTCATTTAAAATCATCATAGTCCAGTTTTCTCTTATAGTTTTAAATATACACCATTATTTTTATCCTTCTTGTTTTTTTTTTGCGAGTAATGGTGACTTCAGGACAATAGTAATGGAAACGTTTTTTTTTTCTATGTATTTTGTTATCATACAATACGTTTCTTCTAGATATTTATCTTTTGGTACACGGATAGACTTAAGTAAAAATCAAAAAAAAAAAAAAAAAAAAAATTTTTGTCGAGATTATACTGTATCTGGTTTAGACTGAATAATAACTTTAAAACCATAGCGATTGTAGGAGGCATAAAATTGTGGTGGTTATTGTACCTGCAGTCATTTAATGAAACTGTTGTATTATTTTAAATTAATACTTCGTAGACAATAAAATAAAACCGTGAAAAGGAAAATGGAAGAAAACTTTTTTTTTTTTTTTTTTAATTGTATTTCATTTTTTTTTTATTTTTTTTTCTTTTCTAAGAAAGAAAAAATAATGGTATTTTTTAAAGATTTTTTTTTTTTTCTGTTTATGTATAACGAATAAAGAGTTCAAAACTTTTTATATAATTACAAAAATAGAAAAGGAAGAAAATATCGTGAAATCGAATTAAAAAAGTATAGTTTACTGTTACAGTATTAGGACAAGGTTATATTAATGTAGGTAATATATTATTGTAGATTATAATGTTTTTGTGTATTATACGTATATAATTATACATGTACATATATATGAGTAATAGAAATGTTTAGAAAATTTTAAATTATATAGGTTCATTATATGAATATATATATATATATATATATATACCTATATATACATTTTTTTACTTTAAAATCAAAAACGAAAAAGAGAACAATCTATATGTATAAAATTTTCTTGAAACCTTGGTTTTTTTTTTAAGGGCTTACATTACTTTTTATTTTCGATTGTTTTAAAGGATTTAAGTTTAGTCTATTTTTGAAATAATAATAGAACGCAATACAAAACATTTTTTTATTATTTTGTTTTTTTTTTTTTTTTTAATTAGTTAAGTTTTTGCAGTAATTGAACTTTTATTTTTATACTGAAGTATTATAGTCAAGAACTATACTTCCTTCAGAGTCAGTCTATTTCAAACGATATATTGAATCGATGTTATGTTGTGTTTTATTATTTTATTTAATTTTTACTACGAGATAACTTATTTTAAAAATATATTTAGACTCAGAAAATTTTTAAGATAGAGAAAATTTTGCTATTTTAATTAAGATTTTTGTTAATATGTTTTCTATATTAAAGAAAAGAAAAGGAAAAACTTTTTAGTAGAGAAAGTATATGATTACTTAGAATTGGTTATTATAAAAATCGAGTTCTAAATATTACATTTTATTCTTTAATTTGAAGTTTTGAAAAATAAGGTGCGACAGAACTATGTCTGATGAAATGTCGACAGAAAATTGTCTTGAAAAAACGAAAAAAAAAAAAAAATTATTTTATAAAGAAATGAGCTCATATCTATATCAGAATATACGATCCTAATATATAAGTTTGTAACACTTACAGTAGCATATTAAAAATTAATTTAACTTAAAAGATATATTATAATACTTAAATTATATATGTATATGCAGATATGTATTATAATACACTGAAACTGTTTTTCCACAAACACACACAAAAGTTATTTTCATAAAAATCGAATCAGTTCAAAAAAAAATAAGGATATGAGTCAAACTCGAAAATTATAAACAAAATAAGACAAAAGAAAATTTCAAAATTCTTGTTTTATTATTTTTTAGATCATCGTGTGTGAACCGACAAAATGATTAAATCGACTTAGAATTCCATCTTGAGTAAAAATACATTATAAACTTTTCACATATCTATCTTGTATCCTTTAACGTGTCATAAACGTAATGGCAAATTATTATACCCTTGAACTATGTTCATACTGGTATAACAAGTCCCTTAAAAATCGTGTCACAATTACAATTTTTATCAAAAATCTATAGTTCAATTATAACGTACTATCTCGCGAAATTTTAACAAAAACTAGTAGGTATAGGTTAGATATAGGTGTATATAATTAGAAATCTCGAAAAATTTAAAAGAAAATGCCAGATAAAAATATTTATATCATATTAACGTATAGGTATATAATTTAAAAATATGTGTTGGTCATTCCAGAATGAAAATAAATATGAAATAAGAATTGAAATAGGAATTTGATGTAGTGGACAAAAGTCTCGCTGAAGTAGCATGTGGATAGAAGTTCGAATTCTCCTAAACTAAACTGAATGTTTTCTTTTTTATTTCTGTGATCAATAACTTGAAAAATAGAAGCAAATACTGTTTTTAGTGTACTAATTTTTTAATTTACGGAATTGTACCAGTTTTCATATAATTTTAATATGTATTTGTATATTAATTTTCATTTTTCACCTATTTAAATATTGTTTCTCCTGGATGCAGTAAAAATTTCAAAATTTTCACAATTTCTTGAGAAATAAAAAATCATTAGGTATTAAATAAAAAATGTTGAACTCATGAAACTTTGAATTGACTAGACTACTAGAGTATCACATAGTATAAAAAATATAATTTAAACAAACATCATTACTTGTATTTAATTATATTACCCTCTTATACCCCAGTTCAAACTACAGGTTTTGTATTTGTACAAACTCAAACACAGGTTTTGTACTTTTCTGTTATGCAATTAAGTAAAATCTTCAATTGTCGATTTTTATTTTTTCAATTCACTTATATAAAATAAATTATCTTATATAAAATTTAAGAAATTCTTAAATGTAATCATATTTTCCCTTCTTATTTGTAGACAGACTCCTTCTATAAGTGTAACTCAAAATCGTGTGAACGTTCGTTATGTTAAACCAATACTTTCTTGTATAAAGATTCCTACAAATGGATTCAAGTTGTGTCTTTATAAGAAATCACTTTATAATAAAATTTTTAAAATGACTATAGAAAAGAAAATCTTATATAATAGACCAATTAAATAAATTTTATTAATTTTCTCCTTTAAAAAAATAACTTTTAATTTTTGGAGTAATTGTTTTATTAGCTCTTGTTTTAAAGGCTAATTTTCCCAATTTTACAAGAATTATTCAAATAATTTTCAACGAAAAAAAAAAAAAAAAAAATTCAAATTTTAATATTACTTTTTAATTAATATAATTTTTGTTAAATGAAAATTTTCAAGAAATTTTCACAACCATGAAAATAAATTTTGTTTTTGTTTTTGTATTTGTGTTTGTTTTTATTTTTTCATTTTTTAAAGTTAATTGTCAACAACTGTTTAAAATTGAATTTTCTTGTACGGTAATATGATTTTTCTCACTTAATTGTTTATTTTTTTTTTGTATATTATATTTTAAAGGTAGAACTAACACAAACATAAAATTTAAAATAATTTTCTTTATTCTTCTTGGGTTGTAATCAATTTTTTGTTTTTTTTTTTTTTTTTATTTACAAAAACATGGAAATTTACCGCATAAAAAACACCTATGTGTGTACGCACCAACATAAATTTAATTAATTATAAAAAAAAAAGAAAAAAAAAATAATAATAAAAAAAAAAAAAAAACATTTAAAAATGTAAAAATAAACCCATTACTTTTACCTTTTTTTTTTTTTTGTTTTTAGCACAGAATTAAGTGAGAGGTAATGTTTCATCAAATACCATACCATACCTGTAAAGAGAAAAAACAAAGAGAAAAAAAATTTAAAAAAAAATGTTTAATTCTATTAATTTTACGTGGGTGGTTTACTAAAAAGCAATACCGTGTCTCTGAATCTGTTTTATAAAAATAAAATAAGAAAAAAAAAAAAAAATTTTTTTTTTTCCTTTAACTAATATTTACAGTTTGTTAGTATGGGTAATCATTACGATGTACATCTTTTCAAATAAATAACAGTTATTATATATATATTATATATGTATGTTTCACATTATGTTAATTAAAAGAAAATATTTTTGTTTTCTTAAGCTTAATATTAATTCAATGTTTAAATTTTAAGTTGCGCCTAATGAAATGTGAATGAAATGAACGATTGAAGTCTTTTGGAAAAGAAAATTGAGTCCTTTGGAAGAAATTTTTGTAAGTTTTTTTTTTTAAATTTAATTTAAATCTTTTGAGATGCATTTTTAAATTGCCCCAGGATTCATAAAAAAAAAAAAAACAATTTTGTAAGACTTAACAATAATTGTATAACTGTAGCATCTACCATTTACCGTTTATTTTTCTGTTCTTTTTTTTCGGTGTAAATATAAAATAAAATAAAAAAAAAAGAATTTCAGAACCCTTAAAACATAAAAATAAAATAGTAAGAAAACAGTAAAAAGTATTAAAAACTGTTATTTTTGTACTTGTTTATAACTTTTTTTTATAAAACATTTTAAATCTAAAGGTGTGTATATAAAAAAAAAAACTTATTTTAACTGTTTTTTTTTTTTTTTATCATTTTCTTTGTACTTAATTTTTTACCTCACGTAGCAAATAATATAATAAGAATTATGTACAAGATCTTATATACACATATTATATACATTCATATTCTGTAATAATATACAAAATGTAAATGGTAAGAAAATAACAAAAAAGTGAAAAAAGAGATTTGTGTAATATTTTATATCATCTATCTATTATATATATATATATATATATATGTAAACGAAAGTGTTAATAGTAATACATGTTTTTTATTTATCATAAATTATCTTTTTTCCAACTTTAGTACATTTTTTGAAAAACGTCATGTTTACTTGGAAGTTGTAAAGCACTCCTTCATCGTTCTATATTTAAATTTAAAATTTAACGTATTATGCCTTTGATACAATCAAACGCAGTTTTGCGCAGCCATGACGCAGAAACTGTCAAAAAAAGTTAAAATGTATTGAGTTGTATGGAAGCTGTTACAATCAATGTAGTTATATGAGGCATACTTGTGCAGCTAAGAAAAAAAGTTGATCAATTTTTAACTTTTATGTAGTTAATACACTTTGAAATGCCAAATGTGTTGTATTATCATATTTCAAATTTATTATTATTACCATATTGTGTTCGCAAATTATTTTTTTTTAAAGAAAAAATGAATTTTAATGAAAAAAAAAAAATTAATTGAAGAAGGAAAATTAAATCCTGTTTTATACAAAAATAAATTGTTATTTTTACGCAACGCAAAACGTTTTTATTGTAGCAACAATTTTTGTACGCTTCGTAAATATGCGCAAATCTGAATAAAAATTCGGTTACGGTTTTATTTTTTGCTTATTATTTGAAGACAAAATTTTTCTCTTCTTATTTAATTTTTGTTTTCTCTCTTTATCAGAAACTTGAATTAAGGTATGAGAATTAACAATGTGTCGAATGTATAAAACTGAGCTTAAACTCAAATTTCACTTTTTTCATACAAAAGCTATGAGTTCAATGCATCAGTTTAAAATAAGATAAAATATAATCACAACCATTTTTATTCAATTCATGAGTTAACATAAAATTAAAAAATGTGGTTGTAAATCAGGGCAATATTAAGGTATATAATTCGAACAAGTTTTAGGACATTGAAATAGCGATATTACAGATGATGTATAGTAATACCCTCTTAATGTAAATTTTTACTGAATTTTGTAATGATTATGGTGTTAAGTTAAAAATTTTTTAAATGAGTAACATAATCGTCGTCGATCAATGTCCATTTTTCTATCTGTCAAGTACTGTTGCAATATTGTAAAGTAAAAAAAAATAAGGATCCTTTTGTATTAACGTGTATGTGTCTATTTGTTTATATATTTGTTTGGATACCTTTTTCTTTTACAATTTTATATTTAAAAAAACTTATATAGTATTTTAACTAGGTAGAATTTTTTTATTTTCAAAAAAGTGTGTTATAAAAGTGAACATAAACATGTACTATAAATCAGAAATTTTCTCTACTTTCAAAATATTGTAAAGAAAGAAAAACAAATTTGTTGCAAAATTTTTTAGAAAAGCATAATAAATTCTTCTCAAAAAAAAAGAAATAATTAAATTTGTATTAGTAAGCCCATAATTTCTTAATGGTAAATGTCTCGGATGGTATTTAAGGTTATTTTAATGTTTGTGATTTTACGCTAACCTGCGTAATGATCTACGATTCTTTGATTTTTTTATAACAATTAGAGTTGTTCCAAGATTGTTCTACCACCAATTTTATTTTCTATTTTTTGGGAGGTTAGATTTGTTTAAATAAAACCATTGTTTTATATTATTTTAAAAGAGTTTGAAAGGGTTTTATACTTTGAATTCATTTAATTTTCCATTCTTGTACCAAATTTCTATTTTAATTAGTTCCAGCTCTTGATTCCAGTCATAATAATTAATTTATAATGTAAAGAATGTGATTATAATTGAAAATATTTATAATATGTATTTTTTTTTATAACAAAAACGATTATGTCGCTTGCTAAGCTAGTTTGAACGAAATTATTTTTAACTAAAGCTTTATTGTTAATTAATCCACTTATCTGAAAGTGGATTTCATGAATTCTTTTCAACAGATGAACTCTTTTTAACAGATTCTTCTAACTTATATAATATTATAGTTCTTAAGCAAAAGAGAAAGGAAATGCTTTAAACTCAATGACGTCATACTGTGTTGAATGCATTAAACTGAAATTTGAGTTTAAGTTAAATTTTATGTATTCGACTGACTGGCAACTGTATCTTATTTCTAACCTCTTTATTTTTTTTGCTTTTGTTCCTATATAGTTTTTTGAGCAACGAGATACAAAATTCATTATTTCTTAAATTAATAATATGTTTATTAAAAATAATAAATATTACATACGTATACATATAGTAGACAAATTTTTTTCATGACATTATGTACCATAATTTATTATTTAGTTATGTATAGTTAAATTTTTTCTGACATACCTTGGAATATTTCAATCATAGAAATACAAATTTTTTTAAATTCTATTTTTATTTTTATTTTTACCAATTCTTCCTCATAATTCTAAAACAACATCAAAAGAATAAAGGGATTTTTTTTTTTTTTAAATATTATGTATTAGGAAGAAATAGAAGATCCTTCCATCTTAAGGAATTAATTGTACAATGTAAAAATATTTGAAGAAAAGAGAAAATTATAACGGTTGTTTATATCGTGTCTCGTTTGATGTACAAACATGAATTTAAATATTTCCTATATAGATAATATTATGTACTTCTAAAATATATAGGTACATAAATATACGAGTGTTTAAAAGAAAACTTTTATAGAGGATGATTGATGTTTAAAAACATCACATATCCATTTATTTAACAAAAGTAAAAAAAAAACAAAAACAAAAACAAAAAAATGAAAATAAAAGATAATAAAAAAATGTCCTAAAGGAATTTCTACTAATATTTTTATTTCTTCAATTTCTATCTCTTTTTATTATATACATATAATATAATCTATTTTTTTTTTTTAATTTATTTGTTTTTCTATTTTTCAACTTTCTTATTATAATGATACATACATATATATATATACTTCTTTTACTTTTATTGTTGCTGTTGTTGTTTTATGTTTTTTTTTTTTGTTTACTATCATATCATTGTTGTCGCGGTTTTATTTTCTAAGCTTTGTAATAAACATATCCCATAAGAAATTATCTATATACTATTTGTATATCTACCGTTATTTTCATAAAAATAAATAGTATATTATAATTTTTTAATATGTACTCGTGTATATATACATATCTAATCGAATGTCCCAAATTTGGTTGCTGAGTAAGAAAATTCCATAAAAAAAAAAATATTGTTTTTTTTTTTCTTATTTTGTTTTGAAAACTGTGTTAAATCCTTCACAAGGATGTTATTTTTCATTATCTATATGTATGGATGTATGTTCTATACTTTTATTATAAAATCGTATTGTTAAAACATAAAAATTTATATTGTCTAACGGAATTTTTTAAAAAATAAAAATATATAAGATTATATTGTGTATAGTTATATAGGAAATATAAAGTGAAAAATAAACTTATATTTTATATTTATAATATATATTATGTACATATATATTATGTATTTCCATATATTTATATGTATTAATATAGATAGTTTTATATGAGTAATTCTCATTATTTATTAGGAGACAAAACTAATAAATTTAGGTATTTTATTAAATCGTTATGTGGGTTGCCTATAATATAATGTTTAATACTTTTAGACTATAAAATGCTTTCATTTAAATTATTTTTCTATTTATTGTCAGTTTTTTAATTTAATTATTATTTCTATGTTAGTTTTTATGACATCATTTTTTCAAATTTTATTTTGAAATTAATTCGAATGGGCCGGGCCACTTAATTGTTTTTTTTTTTTAAACAGTTGTTAAAAGTTTTAAAATAAATTTTAGAAAAATTTGTTAAAACCAATACAACCTTAAGGTTGAGTAAAATATCAAATTAGAAAAAATTTATAAAAATAATGTAATAATAAGAAAAGGACAATAAGTTAATAAAGGTTCCAATACAGTAATGGTATACTACTAAACCAGTATTAAAAGGATTAGTAGTACCATTAGTGTATTGGAGGCTTTATTAACTTATTGTCATTTTTTTCAAAGTAACATGTGGTCAATTATACTGTCAATTAATTTATTACAGTTTGAATTAATGGGTCGAATACCCAAGTCCGTACTTCTGCTAAAATCTTTTTTTTTTTATCAAATAAAAATTACGCTTTAACTATGGTCTACGGTTGTTTAATAAAGTGATAATTCGAGTTCAAGCTCAGTTTTATGTATTCCACGCCATATATGTATCTAATATGACAAAAATTTACAATGACTGACATGTGTTTGTCAGACTTAGAAAAGACTGAGATTATAATTCACAACGCGTCACTTAGTTATTTAAGGAATTGACCAAAACAGAATACAAATCAAAAACTAAGTTTAATTACAAACTGTTTGAAGAAGAATATTTAATTGATTACAATATAAATCAAAAAGTAATTACTAGATATAGGATAAGAAGTTAATTTTAAATAAAATAGGCGTATACTATAAAAAATTTGAATAGAAATAATTCACTGTATTATGTATATTTTGAAAAAAAAAAAAAAAAAACTATTATTTTTAACTATCCTACAATTATTTATTATGATCAAAATATAAAATATATATAACAATATTAAATTAAACTATTTTATTAAATTACGCATTAATGACATATATATATATATATATCCGTCCATTTAAATTCAATTGTTAAAATAATTTTTATCATATAGTTATTTTTTATTTAAATTGTTTGAATTTATAACATGTACAATAATATAATAATGAAACGGTAAAATATTATAGTAACAGTAAAGTATATTAAAGTTAATAAATATGAAGTACAAAGTAGCAAAAAACATATATCCAATTTTTTTTTTTACTCTTCCCAAAATTTAATATTGGTAATAAAAGCAATCTGTCAGAAACTATTGTAACAATCCTTTTTTTCTTTGTTTTATTGTTGGTTATATTATTTTGGTCTCAACTATACTTCATTTTCTTCATCTACTACATGTAATTTTTATTTTTGTTACTGCTTACTTTTGTTGTTTATGATTATTATTGTGAATTGTTTTTTTTTGTGTCTTTCATTATTTTAGCTTTATTTTTTTTTTATTAGATAAAAGAAATATTTTTTTGTTTTTATACTTTTCATATTTTCTTCATCCTTAACACGATCTATTTCTATTCTTTATGTTTTACTATTTTTTTTTTTTTTATTTCAACTTTCTATGTTATATATTGTTTTGTTTTGTATATATTATATTATATAATTTTTTAACATTTTATTTTTATTGTTATCATTACAGTTTTTTTTTTTTCTTTCCTACTTTACTTTTTTTTTTTTGTTATTTATTAATTTTGTTTCTTTTATTATTTTCTTTTTTATACTGTTTTCTTTACTATATATTTTTTTTTCTTTCATTGTTTTTATATTTTTATCTAATGTTTTTAATCAAAAAAATTTAATGGTTTGTTATTGAAGTGAGGTTAAGTTAAATGTAATATATAATGTATGTATCTATGTATGTATGTTAGTTTGACTTAGGTGTATAATAAAATATTTTTGGATGCTTAGAAATTGTATTGTAATATTTTTCTGGTGTTATATTGTTTGTGATCAAGAAAAACAGTAACAGAGAGAGTGAAATAGAAGAAAGAAGGAGTGAGAGAAAAACAAAGAAAATATAATAGTAAAAAGTTAAAAAGGCTAAATTTAGTTTAAATTATTACTTCTTTTTATTTATTTTTCTTTCTTTTAAATACAAAATATTAAGTACTGTGCTAATAGAAATAGAACAAGTTAAAGAAAATAATGAAAATAAACATAAATTTGAATGGATAAAGTTTTTAATGTGAAAAAATAAAGTACATACTACATATATATACTTTTGTATAGAGGACATTTTAAATATAAAGATAAAGCGACTAACTGAAATCTCTTGAACATTTTTTTAAAGTTTTTATTAACGAAAGTTTTATTAAAGTAGAATCTTAATTTAAAAAAAAAAAAAAGTTAAAAGTGAACAAAAAGTATATTCTCTATTTGTAGAATAAATAACTATGAACAATAATATAATTTTATAAAATCAAATGATGATAATAAATTTATGTATTATATTATAATTTTTACTAAAATTTTTCTTTAAATAAAACTATATGGGTTTAATGTTATCTCAAATCTTTAAAAAATAAATAAGATATAAACACCGAGGTAGTGTGGGTTCGAATCCCACACACGTCGTAAGAATAATTCCTTTTTACGACATTTACAGCCACGCCTTAAAAAGAAAGGCTGTGTAATTTCCTTGTCATATTTATGTGACAGGGGTATAAATTTAAAAAACAAGTAAACATTTTTCAATTGTGACAGATGTCAAAAATATTCATTGCTTATTTTTACACAGGCAATAATTAGACACATAAAATACAATTAATATTCAGTAGTTAAACAAAATTATTTTCATTCATATCCTATAAAATCAATTTCATATTTTAAATTGTACTACTGAACTAAAAACTAATTTAAACTGTTCCATACAAAGGTACGTATAGATAAGTGGAGGTACGTACATTTTTAATGGAGCAAAAATGGAAAATGGAATGGAATAGAAAAAAATTTATATGATAATTTGGTTTCCCACCCAACTATAACTTTCCTAGAATTATTCAAAAATTACTTTACCTACCTGTGTATAAAAATATGAAATATAAAATATGAAATAGTTGTCAAAAAGTTGTCATGGTGTAAAACATAACGGAAATTTTTGTTGTAGCATAGATATCTTATAATAATAAATAAATAATAAATTTTTGATAAGATATTAAGAAATATTGAGAAAAAAACTAAGATTTATTTAGGAAAGAAGAAAATGAGGAGTTATTTAAGGTAAAAAGAAATAACAAGAAGTAAATAAAAAATCATAATAATATGGCGTTACAATTTTTTTTTTTGTAGATTAGATAAAACACTTTGTTAAATATACGTACACTTGAGAATAATTTATTCATTTAAGTTGAAAAAAAAACAAAAGATAGCTATACGAAAATAAGTTATGTTCTTACCATAAAATTTAATCATCTTTTACAAGTATTAATTAATTACCGAGATATATTTTTATTTAAATCTATATAAACTATTCGAATCCGTTGTACCGAACTAGCTAAATTTCACAGAAGTTATTGTCTTAAAAAATCTCAATTGAATCTCAATGAAAAATCTCATTTAAAAAGAATTTTTTTTAAAAATTATGAATGTTTAGTTAAGCGTTGAAACTTAATTAAGCTGCACTCATCAAGATATGAACTTACTCTATTCTGTTACTTCAGATCAAAAAAAAATTGACAAAAATTGTTGGCATAAAACTTAACTTCTTTTCACAAACTTTCAAATGTCTAGTTTCAATAGACACTGAGTTATTTAAAAAAAAAATAAAGAAGTTGTATGGGAGCTACTCATAAACTGGCCGGTCGAACTTCATCAATATAGATATTTCAGAATCTTAGCTTCATTATTTTTTGAGTTACGATGCAGACAGACGTACATGGTTAAATCGATTCAGATCTCTATAAAATTTCGTAATAAATATAATGCCTAATAAATAGATATTTTTAGGTATGTATATAAGAAAATTATTTCCATGTACCTATAAGAAAACAAAAATTAAAAAAAGTTCTAAAATTTTTTTCCGGAATTATGAATGAAAATTATTAAAATAAAATTCAAAAAAAAAACTCAATATGTTTGATAATAAAAAAGAAAAATAAATAAATAGTCGCTAAATTAAAATATATATGATTTATAGCTTGTATATTAAATAAAATCTTGTACATATAAAATTTATAGATATAAAACCACTAAAATGTAAAACAATAAAATTAAAATTAATTTTATTTTTCATAAATATTAATTAATAAACTAATAATTTAAGTAAACGCGTTGTTTTATATTTTTTTTTTTTTGATTGTTAAAATTTTGTATATTTAATTTTTCATTTCCCCCTTTTTATAATTTTTTGTTGTCATCATTTTGTGGGTAACCCTTACCAGATCATCATAATAATTTTACACAATTAATTTTTTCCAAATTTTTTATTACATTTTTTCAATAAAAACAAAAATATTAAATATATATATACATACATATATAATACATATATACCTATATGTATTTAAAGAATCATAAAAGAAACGATGGAATAGAATTTTACGGGTTAAAAAAATAGAGAAGGAAGTATAAAAAGATATTTTGTGTGATATTTGTAACATAACAGTTTTATGGAATTCGAAGAAAATTTACAAAAAAACATCGTTTTTGAATTTAAAATTATATGATTAATTTATTTTATGGGTTTAGTATTTGGTATTTGGTTTAGTATTTAGTATTTAAAAATCAAAAAAAAACATTTAATAAATCCTTGTAAGAAGTTCAAATTTGATGAAATTATTTCTAATGATCTTATGATACATAGTTTTTTCAAAACTTAATTTAGCGGGGCCTCGGTGGCCTAGTGGGTAAGAAGAGCGTATAAAATACGCTCTAAAAACACCAAGGAAGTGTGGAAGGAAGTGTACCACACAAATCTTAAGAATAATTTTCCCTTAAGAATTTTACGGCCACGTCTGAATAGGAAAGGCTGTTCAATTTCGTTGTTACATTTATGTGGCAGGGAAATGCACCAAAAAAAAAAATTTAGCAATAGAAGAACAAAACAGAACCATTTTTCATTTTCTAAGGCAGTATTATATAAAAGAGAAAATTAAATTGAAAGCCTTAGCCACTTAAAATCTTTAACCGTCTAATAAATTGCACTATTTAAAACTAATCCTTGGAAAAGTCACCGAAAACGAATAAATTTTATGGTGTACTTCTTCTTTTTTTAACATTAACTAATATTTTTTTTGACAATTTTTTAATTAAAAATTAAATTATAAAGAAAAAAACATAATTTCTCAGTTTTATTGCGAATTATAGACAATGGATATTTTTCGAATTTTTTTTCAATTTTAATTTTTATTAGTAATATAAAATCTCAATCACAAAAACCAACTACTCGAAAAAAAAAGGGAAAAACGCATTAAATATAGGTGTCATCTCTTTCTTGTTTTTCTTAAAATTCTTGGACTTTTCAGTTTTAAAAAAAATAAATTTCATAACAGCATAGATAATTATAGTGAATATACATGGTAGGTATTTATGTTTTCAACCCATAGATGTCGCTGGAGAAAACATATAAAAAATTAATTTTTTTTACCAAAATTTATTTTATTTATATGCGATTTAATCCATCAAAACACTATTTTATATTCCCATCATAGCTTTGAATTGTATAAATTTATCTTATATGTACAGCAAATTATCTGTCGTGTTTATTGATAATGCCTAAAAGTGAAAGTTTTGAAGATAATATTTAAACAAACGAGGAAGAATAGAGTTGCCTTTGTCTACTCTTAGATATCTGTATACGAACCCATTAGTATGTTCATAACTAACCCGAAGTTTTGGTCGGATCTCAACCAAAAAAAAAATGGGGAACCTACAAATTGATCCAATAATATTTTGTGTTAATTTCAATACTCTAGCTTTCTTAGCATTTGAGTTATCATGCGAACTGACGGACTGATAAAGCTTAATCGACTCAGAATTTGATTCTGATCCGATCCATACCTTTGGAGGTATGTCTATAGCTTGATTATTTCAAGGTGTTACAAACGTAGGAGTAATTTTATTATACCTGATACTTATCGTACGGGTATAAAAATATGTATCTTGAGATTGCATATACCTTTACTTTAGAGAATAGTTTGCAATGATATAATAATTAATATAATATTAATACATATAATATAAAAATATATAATTTAGTGTTTTATAAAGTTAGGTTTGTTATTGTTTCGCCCCACCACATACAATCTCATAGTGAAATAATTTAAGCTTACGTTTTCAGTTATGTTTGCGGTACCAGCTGAGTTAAGTTACCTTACGATACCTAAGTTATAAATTTTTATCAAATATTTTGATTTGACTGGCGTTTGGTCCGAAAAATTTCGTCTGAAAGACCTGTAAATTATATACTTCGTCATTGGTAAGATATAAAGTGAAGTGAACCTTTAAGATTTTCAAAATAAAATCCTTTAAAAATAAACAAAAGACAAAAGCAAATGTTTTTTTTTGGAGGATGCAGTACGAAACAAATTTATCACAATAAGTTATTGATAAGATTGTATATTTTCATTATCTACATATTTCCAAAAATATCGAATTTATTAATGAAAATGTAAGAAAATAAAAAAAACACGCCCTTTGAAATTGTAAAGTATCTATAAAAACATAAAAAAAATGAAATTATATTGAGTTTAAAATAATTCAACCATTAAATACGGAATATTTGAATATAATTTGATACATAATTTAAAAACAAAAAACTAAATCCACTAAATAAAGTATTCAGTTAAAAGAAAAGAAAAATGTTAAAAAGCATTAAATAAGCAAAAATCTTGAAGTTTCTTTAAATTATGACTAAAAGCAGTATAAAAGACTTAAAAAGAGGAAGAAAAAAAAAGAAAGTTCCAGATATGTAAAATTCTTTCATTTTTCTCTTTTTGCTAAAAATCTTAAATTTCAGAAAATTTAAAATGTATACCTAAAAAAAAATGAACTAAAAAGGAAAAACTAAATAAAATTAAATAAGAAAAAAAAAACAAAAATTTAAATAAAATATAAATTCGATCCTTCAATTATTTTTTATCCACACAGGGAATAAAATAACAACAAATACAATCCGGAACAATGATGATATTTTAAAATGACTCCTTTTCTTGTTCTAATCATCATTTTTGATGATATGTAACTTTTATATTTTACAAGAATGTTTATATATAAAGACATTTTTATAACTATATCCTATTACATGTATATAATATACATACATAATATATAGTTAATACTTTACAATTCAAGGATAAAACTATAAATTTGCATTTAGTTTTGTTCTGATTTGTGTGCTAGTTTGCAAAAATAAAAAAACCAAAAAAAAAAAAAATATAAAAAAACAAGATGGAGGAAAAGATAACGAATTTAAATAGAAATAAAAAAAAAAATATTTAACAAAATTTTCTAAATTCTTTTAATAGTACATAGAAAATGACTTCAATCTAAAAGCAATACTATTGTACAAAAAAAGAAAATAAAACCTCAACATTTCTCTACTCATTTTTTTTTTTGTTTTGATTTTTTGTAAAAAAAAATTTCTTTTTTTTTTTTTGTATATTTTTCTTTTTATTTTTTTTTTAACTATTTACAGAATACTGACTATTGCAATAAAAATAGAGGTCAGAAATTTGTTAAAAAATTGTAGGAAATGAAAATGAGTTAAGAATAATAAACAAAAAAAGGATTAAATAAAAAAAGAAATAAAAAACAGGGATGAATTTGAACTGATTTAATGGGGTTTTAAAATATAGCAAACTTGTATTGAAAAGCAGATAAATGTTTATAAAATAAATTATTTAAATCTAAAATATTAAATCATTTCGAGAACTATTTACATTAGATTGTCGTTATATCATAATTTTCAATATATATTATGAGCATTTCCGAGCCTATGACACTTCGTACTAAGTACTATCTAACTGAATTTAATTAATTCCGAAAAACTCTGAAAATTTTTTAATGCATTCGAAAATATTGGACAAATCTGATCGCACATAATTATTTATCAAGTTTTTAGTGTAATCCGGACTACACTAGACATTCAGACTGAAAAGTAAACACAAGTAAGAAGATAAGTGTCATGTGCCTATAGTGTTTAGTGTCTAGTTTCTAGTTTCTAGTTTCTAGTGTCTAGTGTCTAGTGTCCAGTGTCTAGTGTCTAGTCTAGTGTCTAGTCTCTAGTGTCTAATGTGAAATGTCTAGTGTCTAGTGTTTAGTAATTAGTAGTGTCTAGTGTCTAACGTCTAGTGTCTAATGTCTAGTGTATAGTGTCTAGTTCGATAGATTCGTAACCGCCCTGCATACAGTTCAAAGAGAGCTTAAACTTTCTCAGTAAATTTTCCTTAAGTAATTCGATTTTATCCTCCCAGTAATTCGATCTAAAGATAATACGTTAATAAATCTCTTCACCATCAAAACATAACCATATAAAAGTAGGCTTTCTTTGATGAAGGCCTAACCGCGTGGAGGTACTGTAATAAATTGGTTTAGCAGTAATTATAAAATATTATTATTTAATTCAATATTGACGCCTGTAAATATGCTAAGAGTTTTTTTTTTTTTTTGGAACTGTTCGACTTTTTTAAGGACTTCGTCATATATACTTTTAATTAAGTAAAATTTTTGCCTTATAGAATTCTATTATTTTAATATAAATGTATATGTATAACATTAATATTTCATTTTATTTTTATCTATACACTGTCACTGAACTTAAACTATATTTGATTATTTTGTTTTATTTGAGTTTTGTTTTCATTTGTTTTGAAATAAAAAAGGGTATTGTTTTGTTTTGTATTTATTTTTTTTCCCCCTACTCATACATTAACATTTTAAAAATAAATAAAGTGTAAAGTCCCTTTAGAAAGGAATGGATTCTGTATTGTGTTTTTGTTTATCTTTAACAAAATACTTTATGATATACGGCATATTATTTTAATGTGTGTACAAAAGTAAAGTAAAAAAAACTAAAAAAAAAAACTTTTAGGTCCAAAAAAAAAAAAAAATATATAAAAACCGAAACAAAAAAAAAGGGAGTAAACGAAGCAAGAAAAAGAAATGAAAATACAAAATAGAAAAAAAAGGGCTATAAAATGAAAATAGAAAAATTTAGAGACAAAAAATACATTTTATTATTTTGATTTTTTTTTTGGAAAAAATCAGAAATGGAAAATTCAAATGAAAAGTTGAAAATTATGTTGAAAATGTTAATTTAATATTTAAATATATACATGTGTACATATATGTATGTAAAAAATAAGAAATGAAGGATTTGAGTAGATGAGTATATGAGTATACATATATAAAAAAATATAATTATAAGTTTTATGAGAAATCAAAGATATATACTAGGATATATATATCATATGGAAGCTGTCATATGGAATTAATATACATATATATAATTATTTATAAACAAAATTTATAAACACACAAGTATATGTATGTACGTATTAATATAATGAGTGTATATAAATTTATTTCTGTTTAAAATAAATATTTTTTACATTCAGTTTATGTATTTAAATTTTTTTTTTTTTCTTTCTTTGAGGGAAATGAAAATTCCATGACATTTCCATGAAAACACTTAAAATATTTTTACATTTTGACAAAAAAATTTAAGGATTAAACAGTTATAATAGATATAAAAGTATACTAAAAAAATTATGATAAAATTATTGAGTATTTTTTTTTTATTTTACATTAATTTAAAAATGTTTTTTTTTTTTTTTTGGTTATTAAAAGATTAATATTGCATCCATAATTTTAGTATGAAACTAACTGTACTTATGTTAATATAAAATTGGTTAGAAATTAATAAGTTAACCATTAAAATAGTTCAGTAACATAATTAAAATTTTTTTTAAAACAGCCTAAAAAGCTTAAAACGAAAAGAAAATATTATAGAGTTTTTTTTTTACAGGTTTACTACAGTTTTTTACAGGTTTTTACCTACAGTTTAGTTATCTTATTTTGATAAACTAAACTGAATTGCCTAATGAATTCGATACAGATATAATTTTGCTACCGTATATTATATAGATGTGAAGTCGTGCACTCTAAATTAATACGTTTTAACGATATGATTGTCAAGAAATTTTGAAAATTTTGATTTAAAATATATAGAAAAGAATATTAACTAAATGTCTGTTTTAATTTATAAAGTTTAACAAATTTTCTCTCATTCAATATTTTTTTGATTGAAAAAAAGTATCTAGAAGATACTTTTTCATTCAAAATGTATTTAAATATAACTACTCTATACTTTTTGTATTCAAAATATTATTTAAATATAAATAAACCTTTTTTAAAGTTTTAGAGCTGTTGCACTGTAATATATGGGATTGTATTACACGTTCTTTCAAACAAAATTAATTTTTTAAAGGAAATCTATGATTATATTTCATTACATTACCGGAAATGGTATAAAATTACCTAAGGTTATTTGTAATATAAGTTGACAAGGTTTACTATAGTATATATATATATAAAGATACAAAGAAAATATTTATAATAAATAAAAATCGTCTATAAAGAACATTTATATAATATATTTAATTATATAATATATCATATTAGTTATATAATTATATATATATATATATATAATAGTTTTATATAAAAAATTGTACTTGTTATGTAGCATATTTTCCAAAAATTTTTTCAATAATTTGTCTATTAGTTTCACTCTATCCATTCGACTGTTTATAAATTTTAACCATGTATAGGTCTCTTAAAAACCTTAAATTTGCAGAACACTTCAAAATTGAAAAAAAAAAAACTCATATTTTCAAATATATCCATATATTTCTGGTCCTGTTTTACATTTTTTCAATCTAAAAAAGCCAAACGACATGACGTTTTCAAACTGTATAAATTAATATCAAAATTATATAAACGCACCTTTATTTTGAACATCGGTTGCGACCAACAAACGATAATTTATCGTAAAAAAATATGTGTTTTATATTCGGAACATCGGAAATTTTTAAATTTTATCCTATTCGATCAGAGTTTGTATTAACGGTTTTTTATATTGTAGCTAGTCGTGGAAATAGTATTATGAATTCGACAAATTATAATTTTTTTTTTATGGTTTTTGAGTCGTGTAGAATTTTACTGCGACGATAAAAAGGAATAAATTAAATGTACAAAAAAATTTTATAGATAAATTTTTTAAAAATTTAAAAAGAAATGTTTGAAATATTTAAGGGCGACACTTGGAAGTCAATAAATAGCACGAATGGGGCGTGTTTTTTTTTTTTTTGCATTTCACTACCACATAAATGTGGACAGGAAATTACACAGCCTTTCCTGTTCAGGCGTGGCAGTAAATGTCGTAATGGGGAATCACTATTAGGACGTGTGTGGAATTGGAACCCACACTCCCTCAGTGTTCTGCTGCGTATTTCATACGCTCTCACACACTAGGCCACCGAGGTCCCTAGAAGGTGTTTGCAGGTGTTTGCAGAAGATTTATATCTCGCAAGAAATGTATATTGTTGGTTGGTTGTGATAAAAAAATCGAAAATTGCCCTTCATATGTTAACAATTTCATTGCTATGAATATCTCCATTATCTAAATAAAAAAAAATTTTCTATTTAAAAAACACACAATTTTGTTTTAAACAATCAATTTTTAGCACATTCCCAAAAAAAAATTTGAAAAAATATGTCTATAGCGTTGGGCAGTTTAGTCAGTTAGCTTTTATTTCGTTCTCTTAAATTGACTAATTTTGGCTTTTATTTCATTCTCTCATAGACTGAAATACGTTGAGTTGAGATGATATAAAATTATATCCTATTGATTATATTGTAGAATATTTGCAAATTTTTTATATATTATAACAATGTTTTGTGAAAAAATTGTTTAAAACTGCAAATAAAAACTGCACTTTAATTTAATTTTTTAAATCTCAATTTCAACTTATATAATCTCAATTTATATACTAACACCCTTTAAATATTTTAAAAATGTAAAATTTTATTATTTAATCATATTAGATTGCCTTAAAAAGAAAAATATCTGAATTTTTTTTTTTTTTTAATATGTAATATAAATTTACTTAGATGCTCAGTTAATTTTATATATTTTTTTTTTAAATATATTAACATTAGAAGTACGTGTTGTATTGCAATCTTTATTAATGTTAACAAAGAAGAGTTTTTTTTTTCCATTTTTTTTTTGTAGTTTGTTTGTAATTTTACCATAACATTTTTTGTTAAATATATTTTCCAACCCTTTAAAAGTCAAAAAAAAAAAACAAAAAAACCAAAAGAAAAAAAATATTTTTTACACCTTCAACAAAAGTTTGATAAGGTTTCCATATTTTTCTTTATTGTTTTTTTTCTTTCTTTTTGTGTTAAAATAAACCGTTGCTTTTTATCAATCGCTTTCACAGTTTAAGGTCGCCCGTCATCTTTTATTCCAAAAATACAGAAAATAAAAATAATTTTTTTTTTTAAATAATTGAAATTTTTTTTGTGTTTTTGGTTACACAAACATTTAACAACCTATTCATGTGTATGTATACCCTTTGTCATATAACGGTTAATATTTTATGCTTCTTTTGTAATATATACCTTACATACAAAAATACATATATTTTTTTTTAACCATAAATTTTTATTTTTTTGAATTTTGAGACCTAACTGTGAAACGGGAGACTAAAAACGTTTTACAGTTTTACACACTATAAAAATTTTATTAAAACGATAAAAAAAAAAAAAATATATATATATTTTTTTTAATTTTTTATATGATGAATAACGGAAAGGGATTCAGAAAATGGTGTCAGGTAAATATGAAATTTTTATTCGCTGGTTGAATTTTTTATATTATTATATTTTCATTTTATTTTATATATATTTTTTTTTTAAACAGGTGATGAGTGCCAATGAAAATATTTTACCGTAATATAAATTTTGTTTTTGTTTCTTTCTATACTGCATTACCCCATAACCGTTAAAATATAATATACATACATTTTTTTTTTCGTTTTCAGATTTTTAATTGTTAACAACTGTAGGTACATGGTTGGGCTAAAAAAAAAAAAATGTATTGTTGCATTATTGGTGATTTGGGAAAATAAGTGTGACCGTTTATTACTGTTTTAATAAAATAAAACAATGAAAAACAACAAAAAAAAAAAAAAAAGAAACATAGTACCCACAACTAAAAATTTATTATAAGGACTTACATTGCGTAAAATAATTAAAAAAAAAATATTTTTTTTAAATAATTAAAAAAAAATTTGATATTTTAGTGTGGAAAGTACAAATATTGAAAAGCTTTTAATGTTTAACATTACGTTAATCTAAAGAGTATGATTAAAGGTGTAGGGATATTGTGATAAAATAAAGTATATGTATGTACATATATAAAATATGGTGTAATGCAAAATAAAGCATTTAAAATATTGCAGTTAAGCTAAATATATATAATAAATTTTTGATTTAAATTTTTGTATGAAAAATTTCTTTTTCTATATTTTAGATTTAAAATAAAATAAAGATTTTGTTGTATTTTATTTAATTTTGTTTTTGTACGACATTTATGTTTAAATTTGATATTATTAAAATTTAGATAAATTTAAATTATTTTAATTTTTGAAGGACATTGTTTGGAACGGATTCACTGTTCCCTTAAACTCTCACTTTCCAATTCAAAATTTCCGCTTCCCTAATCTATCGCATTCCTATCCCTAGTCTATATACAATAGTGCAGTCAATATATTAGTTAAGAATTCCATCTTATTATATTGGCTAACGGGGAAGGTGGGTTTAGTCAATAAGAATCTGTAACTACTTAGATATGGTATTTTTTAAAAAATTTCCTTTTTCTTTAGAAAACAAAAACTATGTTATAAAATAAAAATAAATGTTTTTTGTTTTTTGATATATTTTAATAAGCTATATAATAAAACTGTATATACTCTGTGTAAACTGTATTCTTTTAGGGGAATGAATTATAAAATAAAACATAAATTTAAAACTTAAATTTTTAAAATAATTTTACTTTGTACGTATTTCTTTATTTTATTCTTTATTTTAATCTTTATTTATATTAATATTACAATTCACATAGGATAATGCAATATTACAAACCCTTTTTTTTACCAAGAACCCTTTTCAAGTAATAATCCCATAAACTAAACTGTACATTTACATTAAAGAACCCAAACTAAAGTTTAGTTTAAAAATGGAGTGATATTTATTTGTGGTCAGTTTTTTTTTGTGGTATGTTAAAGGTTTGTGGTTTGTGGTAATTTGTTTGTGGTCCGGAAGAATCATTTACAATCGTTTTGGATGACTTTTGAGTTTCCACCGACTCTCGTAAAAGCAAAAAAAAACCATCAACTCCTAAGGCCATTATAGATAGAATATTCTAATTATATTCACAGCATTATTAATATATTATACTGAATAATATATTATTTATTTTATTTGCAATACATATTATATAATATTTATATTATATAAATAGTGGCAATGGGAATTAAATTTTTTTCCAATTTTCTTTCGCAATTAAAAAAAAAAAAACATACAACATTCCGTGCCCGATTTTAACTCGCACTCTATTGATTAATACGACATGACGTGCTTCAGCAATCATCCGCCACTGAGGCCTCATTTATTTTCTTTTAATTAAATTTAAAATAAAAACTAATCCTTTTTAAATACAATTTTTCATATGGTATTATTTTAAATTTACCTACCATATATCAATAAATTTACATTAAATTTAAAATTAAAAAAAAAAATTTCGATATAACTTTTCACTTTTTTTTTAACACACTTTTCTTCTTTTTTGTTTTTGTTTTTTTTTTTTTTTTTGATGAAAATAAAATAAGTGAACATAAACATTATTTTTAAAAGTGAAAAAGCATGTAAAGTTCTTGTAAACAATGAAATTAATTAAAATTAAACAGAAAATATTTATACACATATTTTAATGTATCTATAGATATAACCACATATAACATAATATTGTATGTATGTATAGAATTGTTTTATAAAATTCATTTATAAAATTTTCTTAAAAAAGTATGAATGAATTTTTTTTTCTTTTTTTTTTTGTGTTAAAAGATGTATTTATAAGAGTCAATTTGATAATTGATCTTTATCATTATTATCAGAGAAGATTTTGTTTATAAATTTATATTTTTGAAAAGAACATAGGTATACATACTTAAAAAAAGAACATAGGTACACTTAAAAAAAGGGTGAATATAAACGATGGTAACACGGGTTTTTTTTTTTAAAGAAAAGTGACTCTTAACATTTCCTTATTACAAATACAAAAAAAAAACCAGGTAATTTTTTTTTTATAAAAAAAAATTTCAAATAGGTGAAAATCATTATTTATAATAAAAATAAAAAAAACTACAAAAAGCATACGAACATATAAATATTATCATTAAGCTTTTCATTTACACAATACAACAGATTTAACAATATTTAACATTATACATTTATATATGTATATGTATCTGCAGTACATGTTATATGAACGTATACAAAATGTAGACAAGAGTAAAAAACATGAAAAAAAAATTTTAAATTTACAAGAAGGATATTATTGATTTTCACATGTTGTGCATTTTGCTTCTTTTTTTTTTTGTTATTAATTTTTTATTCCTTATTATTATTATTTTTTTTTTTTTATTGTTTTTATTGAATTGAAAAGTTCTGAAAAAGTCCTGAACTCGTTTGCGAACTTTACATAAAAATTATTTTATTTTATTTTTTCAATTTTTTGTCTTTTTTTCTTTTGAGATTTCACCTGTACTTTTTTTCATATTTCTTTTTATTCTGAAAATGAACAATATGAAAAATTACTCTCTGTACAGTTATATCGTTCCGTTATGTTTTCCTTTTTGTTTAGTTTTTTTTTCGTTTTTTTTTTTTGAAGTTTGCATATTTTATGAAAAAAAAAAATAATAAAACAATAAAAAACAAGGCAATATGTAATACCAAGTTATGTTAAAGGTACATTTTTTTTTTCATTTTTGACCAAGTTTCAGTTTCTGGAATCATTTATTTCACCATCGATTACTCAGCTGTAGAAAGGCATATAATAAATATTAAAGTTACACCCATACATTTTTCAAATAGCTTTTTAAAGCACTTAGTGTCTTTATCGCTTAGTTGTTCCCATATAACGTTTCCTCACATGATTTAAGGTATCTCTCAGTAAACTTTGAAAAAGGTCATCAGATAATATACCTAAAGTAAAGTAGGTACACCCTAATGAAATTTTAGAAGAAGATTAATGTTTTTCTTCTAAATAACTCTCCAAATTTTGCCACTAATCCTCCATAATCCAAACTATCCCGAACTCAATGCCAGGTATATGTAAAATAAGACAGTCACTTAACACAATTTAATTTTTAATTTTTTCACCTTTAAAAAAAATTTCACAGGTATGAAAGTTAAAAGTTTTTAGTTTTGTAGCTTTTTGTCCGATCAAAAACTACAAATTTCTAGTTTTAAGTCCTGAGAGTTACGAAAGATTTGAAATTCGATTTTCAGTTTAGGACGCTATTTTTAAATTTAGGAGTTGTAACTCCGCCTTTACACAAAAAAACTCTTTACTATACAAATTTATTTTCCATCGATAGTTAAAATTTTAATTCTTTATCTCAAAACTTTGGGTAAACTCTATATAGTATACGGAATAGTAGACAGAGAAACGAACAAACTGAAATTAATAACCATAAGCATATTTCCTATTTTGTTTTTGGCAAAGTTTTTGAAAAATTAAAGGATACGGCAGATGAAAGGATGTTCACAAAAGCAAAGGCAATACTATTGATTATATTGTTGTATTGTATGTATGTTATATGTACCTAAGAGTATAGTACTACTACTATAATGTACCATCTAACAGTCTGAATATTCGTAAAATATTAAAAAAACATAAAAAAAATAAAAATACAAATAAAAATAATAATAAAATAGAAAAAATGAAAATTTGTTGTGAATGAAAAATGAAAAGATGTGTTAATGGGATGCTTAACTTATCATATTATACTTTAAAATTATAGGAGCACGTCATATAAGTACATACTATGTAATTTAATAATTGTATATAATGATAACATTTGTACATACATATGTCGTTAATTCTTATAATATTGTTAAGTGTTAAAATAGAGTTGCCATTTTCATCTTTTTTTGTTTTATATTAATTCATTTAGAAAAGGAAAATTAATGTTATTTCAAATTTTTTATGTAATTGTTTTTGATGTGATGTGAAATTTTTATAAATTATAATTAAAAAAAAAATCAATCAATATTTTCGATTTACAAAGGAAAATTGTGTCTGTTTGTTTTCTCTTATACTGTGTATTTCTTTATTAATCGGCCTAACTATTCCTAATTTTATTGGCTAAAGAGGGTTGTGGGTTTAATCAGTAAAAAAGATGACACGACACTATCAAGGGAGATATTCTTGTGTCTTTGGAAAATTTTCATCCCCGTTAAGAAAGAAAAATCATCTTTTCTTTTGGCTCGTTAACCCATTATTGTAAGTTTTTGGTAAACATGACTGTGTGAAATTTTTAAAGGTACAGGATGGGACAACATGGACTGGCTGATTGGAAATGCTTTTAATTTTTTTTATTTTATTTTTTTTTGCAGATAAATAAAGAATTTTATAAAATTTTATAATGTCATCATACTCAGTGCAAGTATTATTATATAAAGTGTTAAAAAAGGAAAAAAGAAATTGTTGTTTGGTTGGTTATTAACGAATTCACGTATTTCAACGAATAAAAATATATAAGAGTCAAAAGGAGGTGAAAAACATTTAGAATTTTTCCAAATAAACGAAGAATTGTAATTCTGATTAATCATAAATGCGTGTTCATTTTCGCAATATTATTTTTAAAATGTGGGTATTAAAAATTTATTTCTTTTAACCGTTATAGTCTTTCAAACTTTTTCGATTTTTTACTAAAATTTTTTACATAATTATTTAAAAATCCTGAAAAGATCATAAAATTTATAAAAATTGTGACCACTTTTGATAACTTTTTGCAAAGAAAAAATCCGATAAACCCAGAGACATTTTCTTCAATTTTATAATGAAATCGTATATAATTAAAAAGAACCGTTAACAGAAAGTAAAAATATAATCTTGATGCTGTGGTTTTTGATTCATACTTTAAAACAATTTCCACAGATATCACTTGGTTTATAGGTGTTTAAAAATTTTGGATATGAGAATTTTGAATTTTAAACTCATAATTACTCGTGAATAGAGAAAATTCAAACATTTTTTCTTACCTAGTTCATCTTAGTTCCCCAAAATCTTCTTTTCCTTTCAAAATATCAAAATTCCGACTAAAACCACTTAGGATTTGATAATTGCAGATTTGACGGTAAATTTAATTATCAAATTTTAGATTGAAAAACTCTTTAACAAAACTTGAGATATAAACAAATAACAGGTAGGTAATAAGTGAGGTGACATAAAAAAGTTGTTCTGTAAATGTTATTTTTTATCTAGGAGGTTAAAATTGGATTACTTACAAACAATTAAGAAATTTTACATAATTTAACAGACAAACGGACAGACAAAGTCAATCTTATAAGCTAATATTTTTTCAACATTTTTTTTTTAAATGTGTCAAATAGGAAAAATTCCATTTTTAAGAAAATGCCACTAAAAACTTCAACTTTGGAATATCTTAAAATCTTAAATTTATTCAAACTAATATAAATACATGTAACTATATATGTACCCCAACATATTCTCAAAACTTTTTTTGTATAAATAAATTGAAAAATTATTAAATTAAAAAACTGACAAAATTTTAAAAAGTTGGTAATCTAAATTCAAAAAATTTTTCTTTTTGTATTATATTTTACTGGTGAATTTAAAATTTGAAGAAAAAATATTATATTATGTAGTAAAAAAGAGACAAAAAAATTTATCCCTTAAAATACTGTATTCTATCTAACGTTCCAAAAAAAAAAAAAAAAAAACCATTTAAATAAAATACAAAACAATACATCAGGAGAGGTTCTATAGCAACTTAAAGTGATTCTTCTAATGAACGTCATCAAATGAAGATGGAATATAAAGGTTATGAATAGTATACTGATAGATACATAATATACAAAATATTATAACAATATATGTATATAACAGTTAAGGTAGATAGATAGTTACGTGTTTATTATAAAGACTATCTACATATAATATAAAAAAGTATAAGTACCTAAGAGGTATTTTTTTTTTTTTTTTTTTTTTGTTACATTTACACAAGTATAGAAAATGAAAATTTAGGGTTAAAACTCTTGTTACACTTTAAGTGAATAATAAAAAGAGAAAATGAAAATAATGAGAAAATCAGGTACAAAAAAAAAAAAAATAAAAGAAAAATTATATTAAGGATATACTTTAAATATCCTGATATTATAATATGAGTACCGTTATAAATTATATATACATATTATATACTTATAAATGTATATAAAAGTGTATTGTGTTACAAATGAAGTGTTGTTGTTATTCTTTATACACTCTTATGCTTTTAATATTATATAGTCTTGTCCCTATCTTTTTCTTTTTCTTTTTATTTAATGCTATATTTTTAGTTAGAAATTCTTTGTTGTATTTTATACTTCTTGTTGCTGTTATTCTTCTTGTTATTGATGTTGGATATTGTTGCTGCTGTTGTTTTATGCGATAATGCTTTATGAAGGATCTTAAAATAAATGGGATATAGAAAAACAAAAAAAAAAAAAAAAACGACAAAATGAAAGAAAAACAAAATTTTGAAAATAAGGGGCACTTGATGAGATTGATGTTCCTTTATTTTTCATCATCTCTCATCTTAACATTCTTATCATTTTCTTTTCTTATTTTTATACTTTTTTTAATTAAAATGTCGATTAAGTTCTTTTAAATTGATTGTGGATATAGAAAATGTGATAATAGCAATAATAGTTATAATAATAATGTATAAAATGATAAAAATAAATAATAAATTTACTATACATATTATATAATATGTATGTATGTATATATAAAGAATTTTATTTGTAGAATATGTAAACGTATATATAAAGGATTTTATTTTTGTTGGAAATTGTTTTTTCTTTTTAATAATAACCCAAAAAAAAAAAATAAGTTATTTAACCGAAATAAAAATGTTCAGTAATGAATAATTAAAAATAATGAAAGTAAGTTTTAATCATAAATAATAGGAAATATAAAATTGTTTTAGAATATAAAATAATAATTGTTATATTTAATTAGTAATATATATTTAAAAGTTGTAAAAATTTTTAATGTTTATATATAATTGTTATAAAACTACTGTTTTTTTTTTTTTTAAAGTCACTAGAACACACGACTCATTAATTTTAATAAAAATAATAAATTTTATAGTTTAAAATTTATAAGATATAAGGTAAAGAGATATACATGAAGAAAAATGCCGTCAAAGAACAAAAGAACACCTAACCTTCCTTCGTTTATTGGTCACTAGTCGATAGAAAAGCATGCAGCCGGAATGGTTATTTCTTACAACAAACCGTATACAACAGTTAAAAAATACTCTAAATTACTTTCTCTTCAAATGTCCGACTCTAGTTAGCGCCAAATAGAAATCTGGAGTTTTTCTAGCTTGTCCGACATAAATCAGCTGTTATCCAAAAGTGAAATAGAAAAACTATTTTTTTTTTATGAACTCTACGGACTGATGGTTATAGAACATAATTGATAATTAAAAATACGAAAAAGAATTATATCAAAATGTTACTTTGTCTGTGCGCTAATTTTGGTCTCTTGTTACGTTTCTAGAAAGCAGCCAAGTAAACTAATCAACCTGAAATCAGAGAGTACATATTTATTTCATAATTGTTATTTTTTTTATGTTTTTATAATACATAGAAAATGTTATTTATTTTTAAAGGCTTTTGTTATATGTGGCTGTACATTCTCATATTTCCAGCCGTTTATATTTTGTAACTCTAAAACATTGACGGCTGTAATTTGAAATTTTCGAATGTGTTTTTTTTCGTAGGTTTTAATCTGGACTATAAATTTTCGAAATTTTTATGGCCTACATAAGATATTAGTTATCAATTCATATAGAAATACATGTGATTTGATAAGTAACTATATATTTATAATATATACACTTTATTTATTTATTTTTATTTATTTATCTCATGTATCTAATTGGAGTTTTAATAGCTCGTATAACGGTATATTTCACAAAATTCATAATAGTTAACAAAACAATTTACATAATTTCAAAATTATAATGTTAAGATGTAAAAAATTAGGAATATAAATTGCTTCAAATTGTTTTAATTTTAATAATTCTAACTTAGAATACCATATGATTTGTAGGTTAACATTAATTTTCTAAGATTTTACTTTAAAAATAAATTTAAACTTAAATTTCATAGTTATAAATTCAAAAATATTTCAGAATATTTAATTTATTTTTCTGAATTTCTGAAGAATTTAAAGATACAAATTATTATGAAACACTGGTATTTATCCATACAAATTGTATTATATAACAATATCGGACATTTTGTTTTTTTTTTAATATTTTGTATTAATTATCAGAGCTCTTTAATCTTTTTTCTGATACGGTAAACTAAATTTTTTTTTTTTTGCAAAGCCGGGGCACATATTATAAGTGTATAAAATATTTATAATGAAAAATTAAATTTTTTTTTTACACACCTGTTATAAAATGCATTCAATTCTATTCCTAAATAACTAATATAATATTTGGACATGTTTCACTGAACACAAATGTTTTACAATTTTTAATAGAGTTATAAAACTTAATTAACATAGGTTAAAGAAAATAAAAGCAGAACTGCAATAGTCAGGTGATATCTGCATTTGAAAAAAGTTTTTCCATCTACATTTTTGCTTACTATAATAAAAGTCCTCTTTTATTGAAAAATGGTGCAATACATTCAAATAACACATTTACATTTTTGTAATTGCCAGGCATTTATTATTGCAGATTTTGGCGAAAGTAAAAAAGACAAGAAAAAGAAAAATGTTGTTAGAAAATTGCATTTTAAAAAGTATTAATAGAAGCCCTTTTCATAAAAAATTAAAAAAAAAAAAAAAAAATTAAACTGGAAAAATTTAACAAAAAAATCGAACACTTGATTCACTTCTCTATAAAATTTAGAATATTATATTACTTAAAATTAAAAAAAAAAACTATTTTTTGAAGAATTATAACTTTAAGCTGGTACAACGGCCTAGACGCTGCTCAACATGATAAGCCAATATACAAAATCTTCCTCTTCTCTTTTGTATTGAAAACATCATATGAATTAGCAGCTGATTTAGAAATTGTTTCCGATTTTAAGGGCAATGCATTGCGAAAGCAATTACGGAACTCCAATTGATCCACTTTTTCTTCTTTCTTCTTTCTTATCTTAGACAGAGTTCAATTTTTAACAAATGAATGACGAAATGTTGAAATAAATATTGCAATACTTTTGACAATATATTTTAACCGTTTGGTGATGAATTCTGCGATATTTCTGCGATAGAGCTATATTTAATGAATTAAAGATTTTGAAAGATTCAATTAAAAATCACGATAATACACTAACCCACTAAAATATATTCATATTACATATATTTATTCGCATTTATTGAAAGATAAAATATTCGTGATATCGAATATTTCTGTTGCAGGTGATGAAAGACCGTTGCAGTATAAAAATTAAAAACAATTTAAAATTACGTAATATCATGTATCAAAATACCATATCATACCATATCGACATGAATAGCAATTGAAACTCCGAAATTTGCGAAAAAAAATAGAGATCAAATAAATAATTAAAGAATATGCATATATTTTTAAAATCTAAGCAAACAAATACTCACATATAGCGCGCAAAGAGACATAAAATTCGCCACCAATTACGGTACACTTAATATCGTTTCTCGGAACATTATGTGTGTCGCAAACATTGATTGCAAAGCACTGTTTTATTTTATTGTAAATAAGAAAAGATTTTATTTGTTTATGGTTTATGCATATTTAAATGCATATATATAAAAATTATGTGTATCCTTAGATACATCTGTACAAACAAATATCATTATTTATTGTAAACTACTATAATTTTAGATATAAATAATAAAATTTTTAGTATTTTTAGATTTCAATAAAACTTAAACAATATTGTTATTATCTATATTTTATCCTTATATTATTATTAAATTGTTGTTATGAAAAAAAAAAAAAAAAAAAACAAGCAAAATATTTTTAGATACTTAAAATATTCTACCTATACATACATATATATATTATATACACAAATAAAAATATATTATATAAGTATGTGTATATTTATTTACATTAGTTCATCTTTTATATTTTATTAAATAGTAGTAATAAAAATCAATTTATTTATTTGAAATGCGTTGTGATTTCATTGTTTAATACACAATATAATAGAATATGTATATACATATATATACATACTTATATATGTATATATAAATCAAATATAAATATAGAATATTCTAGAAATAAAAATAGAAAATTATTATATTTCAGTACACAACAAAACAAAAAAAAAAATGTATTTATTATTTAAATAATAAATAAGTAATTTCAATTTATTTTAATATTTAGAATTTTATTTTATTTTTTTTTATTAATTATTATAAAGTTTAAAGAAATTTATGTTTTTTTTTTTTTGATTTCTTTTGAATTAATTAAAAATATTTTAGTTATTAGTAAAGATATAAAATGCCTACAAGTATTTTGTGGGTATTTTATGTATTTTATAAAAAAAAAAAAAATATCAAAAGTTATTTTTATCGTTTTGTGTAGTTAAATATGATGTTTAGTTTTAAATAATTATATAAATATACAGTAAAATTTGTGAAGTTGGCCACCCAGACCTATAACATGAGAGCTAGCCAAAATTGGCTAGAATCAAATTATACGAAGAAAATTCGATATAAAATTTGGTTCAAGTAATCTCTTAATGTTTGCGTTCCTTTTACATGAAAAAAGTAGTTGAGAGTATAGTTAGGAGTAATTAATAAATGGAACTCTAACTTAACATAATCGTATTTACTCCTACAAATACTCTTTCTTGAAGATTGGTATAGTTGGGAGTAGAAAGAGTAATTTACTCCGTAAAAGGAATGCAGATAATGGGTCGAATGCTTAAAACTGAGCTTGAACTCTAATCGTACATTTTCAAACAAAAATATGAGTTCATGTGCAGATTTTGTTTGAAAAAGTGAGATTTGAGTTTAAGCTCAGTTTTATGCATTCGGTTCAATGTCTCGAATGCATAAAAACTGAGCTTGAGCTCAAATCTCCTTTTTTCAAACAAAAAATTACGCTTAAACTTATATTTTTGTTTGAAAAAATGATATTTCAGTTCAAGCTAAGTTTTATGCATTCCACCCAATGTTACACTTGTATATCTTGTAACATTTTTCGCTTGAATATTACTTAACTTTTTGTAAGAAAATATCTGTAAAATTTATTGTAAAACCTTTTAAAATTATAAACATCAAACTGGTATTGCAACTGCTACTAAAAATAAAGACAGACCAATAAAGATAAAGTTAAAATTTAAGCAATAGCAGAACATATAATGTCAGAACACATTGAACCGCAGTTTGTTGACTTTAAAATAAATTGTCTGATGTTAAGTCAACTTTTGTTACGAAATATAGAAATCCTTAGGTTTATCGAGTTACATATTGATCTCTAATTTTTGCTACTTCTCCTAAATTGGTTTTGTTTAACTTTTTTAAACTGGGTTATTAGTTAATAAATCTATAAATTACCCAATAAGTTGATAAAGCAATTAGTTCAACTCAATACTCATGCATGCATGCACAACATTATTTGAATATGTGATTTTATACCCGTATACGATAGTCTCGGGTATATTAAAATTGCGGCTCCGTTTGTAACACAATTAAGCTTTGTCCGTCCGTTCATCCTTCCTTCAGTCTGTCTGTCAGCATGATAATACACAAAATGTGTTAGGTCACTTTTGAAAATAACACATTTTTCTATTGTGATTGAAAATAACACAGCGATTGAAAATAATAGACTTTTCTATTCTTCATATCTTAAAAACGGTTAGAGATAGAAAAAAAGTGATTAGGTACTAATTATAGGGCTTGAAATTTTTTTTCGAAATATGCTATAAAAAGTAGACCAAATATAGGGTGTTTCAAAAGAAATATGAGTTTGAAACATAATTTTTTCTACAAAAACATTATCACATAATTAAAATTATAATGTTGAAGCTTTAATTTATGGGTTTTCTTTTGAAAAGTAACAAGTTTCTACAAATAACGAATTTTGGCTAATAGCTCTAAACCAGAGCTGCGGAATCGGGAATCTAAATTACCGACACCAATGTCAACTCCGACTCCTACATTTTTCTACCTCTAAAATTGATGCTGACTCCAACCTATAAATAATAAAGCAGAGTCATACTTCGATTCCACGACTCCGAGTCCATATCCCTGCATTAAACTGAGAGTGATATAAAAAAATGTTCTAAAGAAACTAAAACTAGTTCTGAAAGATTTTATGATGAAAAAAATTTCTGAAAGGCTGACGGAAATATGAAAGAAGGAAAATCAACCAAAATTTTATTTTCATATAAAGGTAAATTTAAATACTAAATTTAAAAAAACTTGGATAATTTTCATATATACAAAGATAAAAAAAAAAAGTCCTGTCGTTAGACGTTTTCAGATTGTAAAAATGTTAAGCAGAACTTAATATATATACATTTAAAAAAAGGACCATTTTCAAAATTTGAGAAGCTGTTATAAGTGGGACTACTTAAAAAATTAATTTTTTTCAAAAGACCTATGCATGGTTAAAATTTCATTGTTCTATTTTGAACGTTGTAATAGTTTTGTAAACGACAAATTTTTTATTCGAATTATTTAAAATTTAAAATTTTTTTTTTTTAAATAGTAATTATAATATTTATACGACCATTTAAAAAAAGTAATTAAAAATTAGTAAAATTTAATTTTATTTCATAATTTATTTTCTGAAGTATAATATTTTTATTCAACAATCTATTTTATATTAAAATTTTCAAAATATTTTTTTATTACCTACAAATTGTAGCTTGAAATATGCAGAGTGTCACTGAACATGTTGGTTTTTTAGCACATTTTTAAAAAATTTTAAAAATATCCCCATATTGCCTATTCGTAGTTGTACTGTGCTTATTAGTTTCACTCTGTTCGTCTATCTGGGTGTTTTCAAAACTTCTACACCGTATGAAATAAAGCAATGAAATTTTAACTACGAATACGCAAAAAACTAATTTTGTGGAACAACTTTGTCCTGCATCTCAACCCGTTACGGAGTTACAGCCCTACAAAGTTCGAAAAAGTCCTATCTTAAAATTGTTGTAACACAGGACCTATAAAGCATATTTTCATTCTGGACGCCAAATGATAATGATGGTTTTGTAAACTTCATAAGTATATCTAAACAAATATGTGATTTTGCCATGCGGTATTTAAATATACCGTTATGTGAAACTCAATTTTTACAAAAATTTAGACCCCTTCTATTTTCCAACGGTTTAACTTAGAAGCTTGAAATTGAGAGGAGTTAGATCTTTGGAAATAATTATGAGTCATTTCAGAAATTATTTAGTAGTTCTATGTACTATACAGCTGCTAAAAGAGAGGGGGGACACAACTGAGTACTGAAAAACTGAAACTGAAAACTGAAAATTCTCTATTTTTAAACACTTGTAACTTGGGCACCTGTCTAAATTTTTTTGAAGTAATATAAAAAAAATCAAAGGTCCAACATTTTTTTTGTTAATATTTTTTCTTATAGGGTTACCTTATACTTGCCAGTGTGATTTGATTTTTCTCAATTTTTAGCAAATTTTTATTTTTAATATCTATTTAATAATAATTATAAAAGTATATTTTGCAATTATAAAATAATAAACGCTCTTTCTAAGTATGCTAAAAAGCATTTCAAATAATATAAGAAGTTTCAAAAGAAAATTGAGAAATTTTATATCAAAAATCTTCAAACTTGCATAATCTTGTAATTGCTGGATATATCAAGATCATTAGTCCTTTTAATGAAGTAGCTAGTTATTAATAAATTGTTTTTATTTTTTTCGTTTCGACTCCTATAAGGAGCATAAGGCAACCCCTAAGTCATTTATTGCTCATATTTGACTAAGTTTCAGTTTCTGGAACCAGTATTTTCTCTAAACCGTTGATTACTCGACTGTTGTATAAAATTATGAGGCATAAATATTTCTTTAATTCTGCGCCATCTAGTTATTATCTTCTACAAAAATTATTTTATTATACTATTATATTAGCAAAATTAATCCTCTTAGTTTACTCTGTATAGAACACATTTTGTTGCATCACCTAAAACAAATCATTCAACAGTTATAGATTTTTTTTTGTGAAAAATCACTAAAAATCAGCTGTAAAGGTTTGGAACTTCGTAAACGGTGCTGAATAGACATTCCTCTTCTTCCGCCTTTCCCATACAATTGTTTGCTAATTGTTACCTTCGTTACATGACTCACAGCGGATAGGGTATCTTACGTGGAACACCCTATTTAAATAAATGATAAATAAAATATAAGTTTATATTTTTATTTTTATGCATTTATTATTTTTTATTAATAAAATTAATTTAATTATAGAATAAAATAAGTAGAAAATTGAAATGATTAATAAATAAAGATATGGTATATTAATTATGTATAAAATATATAGGAAGAATGTTTTTTTGATATCTATTTAATTATAGTACATTAAATAATAATTCTATTTTAATTTTATTATCATGAACAAAATATTAATTAAAAATAATTTTAATTTAAAAAAAAACCTTAAAGAAATTTATAACGAAAAATTATTGTTTTAAGTTGAATAGAAATATTTCTTATTTCTATTTTATTAAAAATGCTTACGAGGAAAAATGCCGTAGATTATACTGTGTTAACACTAGTATACCCGTATCAACATAATATATGCTGTTTCAATAAAACTTGATCATCTTGTACAAAGTTTCAGATATCCAGCTTCAATAGACACTGAATTATTTCCACATAAAAAAATAAGTTGTATGACAGCTACTCGAACCCAGCGGCCGAAAATGCTGTATTTAAATAACGAAACTAACAATTTTACAAAAATGGCGCAGTAAAAATTTCAAAATCCTAGTTCCTTTATTTTTTGAGTTATCGTGCGGACAGACGAACGGATGTACATCCCTTTGATCGACTCAGAATTCGATTTTGAATTAATCATTTTTTGTTAAAGGTCATTTTTTTTTAATTGTCTTTTTGTTAAATATGTTATGAATTTTTGTTAAGTATTTTTTGCGAAATGTTCACTGATCAAATGTCCAGTTGACAAGTGAAAGTTGCCAACAGGCCGATTCCCCATTAACATATTTAATTTTAAAACCTTTTTTAAAAACAATAATTACTTTAATTGTTTTGAAATTTTTAGTAAAACAATAAAAGTAATTTAAATATAATTTACAGTGGGTAAATTAAGATTTAAAATTTTGCATTGCTGCTTCTAAAGTGTTTTTCTTTAGAATATCAAGACGAGTGATACCAAAGTTGGCTTTTATCCAGCTTTCTTAACGACGCAATTAAGTTGCATATATATTATATATATATATAATATATATATATATATTATATATATATAATATATATATATATGAAAACGGAACGCAATAATATTATGAAAACGGAAATTATATATATGTATATATATTTTTTTTTTATTTTTACCTTTTATGATACAGGTATAAAAAAAAAAAAAAAAAATTAAACATATTCATGTACATTCTCATGTACAGTTAAAAAATAATACACGTGTATATTTAAAATGGCGAACGAACGCAAAATAAAAAAAAAAAAAAAAGATAAAAAAATATTGTGATTTTGTTTATTTTTTTTAACATATAGTACCTCTACATATATATATATATATATATATATAATATATAATATGTAAAAGATGAAAAAAAGAAAGTTATTACAGTTATAACGATATATAGTATCTACAGTTTTTCTTATATCGCTTAATAATATTGTATTGCTCAAAATAATTCTGATATGGTTTAACAGTTATATGAAAAATAATTTATAAAAAAAGAATATATATTTTTTATTTCAGAAAACCTAGATAAAAAAAAAAAACAAAAATTTAAGTTTTTGTTTGGTGAAGGCATGCCCTGCCTGCAAGAATCGTAACGATGAAAAATAATCCAAGATTTAGAAAAAAATGAAAAGAAAATATGCTGACGTTAAAGAAAATAAGAAGGAATGAGAACAGAAACCAAAAAAATAAAAATAAAACATCACATTATTGTGATTATTATGGAAAAAATAAAACAGAAAAAAACTAAAAAAAATGGAAAATAAAATAAAATTAAATTTTGTTATTTTAATTTTTGTGTCATTCACACTTTTTTTTTTATGAATATTGTGATTTAATTTGGTGTAAACAAACCGTGTACATATTAAAATAGTATAAGTATAAAGTATTATAAAGGGTAAAATAAATCAGTGATTTATGTTCACATTCTAAATTGATGCATTTAAATTCAAAAAACAAGGATATATTTTTGAAATTTTGGTAAATTATAAATTTATAAATAGACTGTATATTTTAAAGACTCCTAATATTAAAAAAAAAAATTAAGTTTCTTATTTAAAACAGTTGTACCTAATTAATGAACATTGTATTTATTTATTTATTTTTTATTCGTTGATCTTTTTAATAAATTTCTATAAGATCTATGAGATATTGTCGATACAAAACTTCTTGAATCGTAGTTTTGTAGAAAATTTTTTGTTAATATAATTTTATTTTTAAGGTAAAAAAAATGACAAAGAAAAATTCTTTTTGACTAAAAATTTTAACTAAAAAATCTAAACCTAAACTATTTACTAGAACTTAATGTTAAGATTTAATACTTATACTTGAGTAGTATAACATGAGTCCAAAAAAAAAAAAAACAGGGAAGTGTATCTCTGTCTGTTCACAAATCAAATTCCGCACATGATAATGCATGGAATCGTTTCTAATACCTATACTGCGAATATGGAATAATTTGCTGTGAAAAGTATTTACAAAAATTGGCAACGATAAATGTGGTTCATATAGTAAAATTCAAAAAGAATATCAACAAGAGTTGTTATTGTTCTTAAGAGTTGTTGTTGTTATTTATAAATTCAAGAAGAATATCAACAGTTTTGTTCTCAACAATCCTACCAACATCGAGTAATTTTCCATATTTCTCCATTTCCTTTATTCAAATTATTCTAATCCCTCAACCAAACGCCAAACGGTAAATTGTACTATGGGGTTCTAATCTAATGTTTGCTTTAAAAGAGAGGTGGTGTTTAGTTATTTGAAGTCCAATTCAATCAAATTGAATTGATCACATTGATGTCTTTCGGGATACTTAACATCGCGAAACAAAAAAAAATGAATATTTTTTAGTTCATGCAGGTACTTATTGGAAAAATAATTAAATCAAAAGTAATTTTAAAAGACCATTCTTTTTTTTTTATTGCAGAATATTTCATAGGTTAACGGCATAATAGTAAGTACCTACAATTCAAAATATTGTTTTAAAAATGGGCATTTTATTATCTGTATTCAATTTAGTATTGACTTTCGATTAATGAATGGATACAGCATGCGATTGATATATTTGATGTAGATTGCGATAAGTTAGTTTTTTCTATTGTTTTAACTAGATGAGAATTAAAAGTTAATTCTTTATTTAAGTGTATGCTATAAGATACTTAATTATTTCAGGTTCACGAGATATTTCGTTATTATTGATAACAAGAGATTTTTGTTGGAGAAAAAAACTGGATTTTCTCCTTTTCCTTTTTATGAAAAATATCACTTTTGTTTTTTCACCATTCATATTTCAATTTTCCATATAAAAAAATAATTTTGTATGAACATAAAGTTATTTGCAAAGTTTTGTCTAATTTTATTTGGATATTTAAAGGTAACCATGAAAGCTATAATAACTGCATATAGTCCTAGTTCGAAATAAATAATTTTTGGTAAATCTGCTATGAAAATGTTATAGGAAATGAACTTTGAAAGACAGTGATATGGATCTTAAAAAACACCAGATGTGATATTGTTAGTATTTCACAATGCTAACCTTATTTTAATTTGAAAAAATCTATCTTTAAGAAAGTTTTGAATAATTTTAGAGATATATTTGTCAATATAATATTGAAAGATTTTTAGTTCTTTATCTAGTTGTAATAATTTATGAAGATTATTTTATTTCACGTGCATTATCACCTATTTGAGTGCATCAATCAATATAAGTAAATTAAATTTGAATTTTTCATTTAAAAACAAAAAAAAAAAAAAGAGGTCTCAGTGGTCTAGAGCGTAAGAGCGTATAGAAAATACGCTGTAAACCAGAGGGAGTGTGGGTTCGAATCCCACACACGTCGTAAGAGTTATTCCCCCTTACAACATTTACATCCATGCCTGAAATTGAAATGAATGAAAAGCAGTGTAATTTCCTGTCCACATTTATGTGGCAGAGAAATGCAATAAAAAAAAAATAAAAAAAAAATTAAAAAAAATTCATAAGAGAATCATTTTATTCCTTGTTGTCATTATCATCCTATTATTGTCTGAATAATTATTTATGAATTCCTTTTTTTTTTTTTATATATTTTTTGATTTCTATTTTATTTTTGTTTTTAATTTAAATTTTACACGTTTTATATTTTAAGTGAGTTTGAATTGCAAAAAATTCTATAAAAACAGGATAAAAAAAAATAGAAGAAGAGTAAAGAGAGGAAAAGAAAACGAAACAAAAAAAAAAAAAATTACACGGCATAGTAAAATCCTTGACACAGTTATGATATTTTTTTTTCTTTTATTCTTTTTTTATATTTTCTTTTCCTTTAACTGGGTGTGAATCAAAAAAAATGTTTTTTTTTCGTATTTTTGTTTTTTTTTTTTTTTTTTTCGAAATGTACCAACGGCCAAATGCAGATGTTGAATGTTGATATAGAACAGGTGAAACGATGTTTCAATGTTTCAATTTTAATGACAAGTATAAAATAAAATAAATGCAAACAAAAAAAAAACAACCAAATTTTAAACATTTTTTATAACGTATTTTTTTAAATGGTAAAAGTGGTGGGTAGAAAAACCAGAGGTGAAAAAAAAAAAACATTATAGAAACGTGAAAAATATACGGAGGTGATATATATTACACATTTATACATTTTACATTTTTTGCTTTAAAAAACAAACATAATATACTATATATTTTTTATGTATTATTATATTTAACACATTAAAAATAACTACTAAAAAATGTATACAGTGGTGCACATAAAAATAGCATCCAGCCAATGGTGTAGTAGTTAAGACACCGGCCATTCATACGAAAGGTTTTGGGTTTAAACCCCGGCTGGGTCATATAGATTAATAAAAAATAATATAGATTTTTCTTATAATATATAATTAGTACATTATAATTAAATTAAAAATAAGTATATATATCTTATAAATTAGAATTACTATCATATTCTAATTTACAAAATAATAATAAATAATAATTCTTGTATATTAAGATAATAGATGGCGTAGAACTAAATAAACGTTTAGGCTTGTACAATAGCTACAGCCGAGTAATCAACGGCTTAGTGAAATAATAATTTCAGAAACTGAAGCTTAACTGTCCCCGCACAATGATAACGCCAACGACTATTACCATACAATACAAAAACAAATTGTCCTTGTCGTTCAATTAGATTTAAATTTAATTTTGTCGTTGTGAAACATAATTTTGACAAATTTCACAGTGTGTAATTAAATGCTATTTAGTTGTCAGTTTATGAATAATAAGATGTATAGGTGCAATTTTATGTACAAAAAAAGTATCAAATATAATTATATATTTTGTGTTCGAATTATTTTTTTAATTTATGAAGCTAAGTGATTTAAGTTTTCATTAATAATTGATTAAAAAAAAAAAATATTAATTTTGAATTAAAATTTCCATTGCCAGCAAAGTAGTAAATACAGCAAAGAATAATTATTAATGCTTTTCCACTTAATATGTCAAATATGTCAAATATGCCTATCGTTGTGATTGTGCGCCAATCAACAACAACGACGGATATTTTAGTCGTTGTTGTTCTAATTGTGCGTGGAAAGTTTATAGAATATGAATAATGAATGACTTAGTGGATGACCTATGCTCCTTATATGAGTGGGAAGCAGAAAAAAGAAAACCATAAAAATAACACATAATTTGAAAAAAAATTTTCGAGCGATCTCAATTTTTTTTTTAATGATAACAATGTATTGAAGTTGACAGGATAAGTAAGCGTATAAAATTATAGTAATCATAAAAATTAATGTTTTTGAGGTTATAAAGAATAACGATAAATGAAATGGTGTACATTTTAAAAATGTAAACAAATTTCTTAAAAGTGCATTAATATTGAAATTAATACGATTTGTGAGAGCACCACCGTATATTATATACTTAAATTTTTTATTAATGTTATATAGCAGCAATAGGTATATATTTTACTATTGTATATAAGGATGTATTCATATTAATATATTTTGTCGAAAATGTTAAAGAGAAATTTTAAATTACAAATTTTGTATATATGTATGTAGGTACATTTAACAAAAATATTAAATTCTTCCTTAAATTATTGCTCATTATTGAAAATGGCAATGTTTGTTAAAAATGTTGATGATTGTATCGTTTTTAATAATAATGGTACAGTAGAACGTCACTATAAGTATAAAAGCGTGCTGAAATATTACAATATGGTATTTATTAACGCAAAAAAAAAAAAAAAAAAAAAAATAGGAAAAAAGAAATAATAAAAGATTAGGAAACATTTGAATTTATTTTTTCTGTTCACGTAAACGGTAAGACAATTTTCAGACAACAATTCTTTAAATATTCGATTTTCAATTTAATAAATTTAATATATTGAATTTTTTTTTTTTTTTGACAGTTTTAATTATTTTTAAATATTAATTCTTATATTAAATTTAAAAAAACAAATTATTTTGAAAAAATTAAGTTTTTATAAACTTAAATGTGGGTTTAAAAATAGCTATATATGTATTATTCTTTAATATTTAAGTATGAGTATATTATTTATGATTTTATTAGATAAAATATTTAATTTTTTTTATCAAATATGTATATTCTTTTAAATAGGTTTATCTTTGTTATCTTTTTTTAAGTCCCATATCAGATACAACAACAACCTAATAGTTTGATTATGCTACTGTGAAACACTGTGAAACACAACAAACGAAAGCAATTAAATATTATCTCTATACAGATATTTTTGAGTATATAGCACAGACAGAGTTCATATATGCAAACGGGATTTAGTAGGATCAAAGAAGTGATTGCGATAGACAAAGCTATATTCATATTTAAAATAATAAATAACAAAACATAATATAAACTTACAAAACAAAGATCATATTACGGGGAGAAATACTAAGGAGTAGTCAACTAATTTGCCCCAACATAGAAGAGATATTAAAAAACTAATCACCTTCAAAAAACTTGCACTAAAACATTGACTTGACTTTTTTAAATAATAATAATAAAAAAAAAAAACTTTTTTAATTACAAAATTCAAGGTCTATACATAATATGCATGAAAACAAATATGGTAAAGTTGGCTATAAGATACACTTCTAGTCGATTTTTAAAAATTTAAATCGTATTTGAATTTTTTACGTTCAGTGGTAAGCTATTGTAGTGAAAAATCATTGTGAACAAGAAAGCGTTGATTGGAAAATTTTGAGCTGTTAAATTGTTCGTGTATTGCAGTTATGCGTCTCAGAAACTTTGGATAAGATTAAGCCAGATTTCATTATTTTATGAATTAGTTTATAACATAACACACACATCTCAAAAATCTTAAGTATATCCAATGGAAGAATCTTTATATTATTGACTTGAAGGAGTCAACATAATATGTAGATTGTTTACAAATTTTACGGCTTTGTTTTGCAAAACCTGAAGTTCACGCAGTCAGATCCCGCAGTATATGCTGAAGCAAACGACCAAATCGAACATATCAAAAATAGTACGGAATAATATAAAATAAATTGTCAAGCAAACGTCAACACTATAACCTATATTGTCAAATTAAATAGAGCAAAAAAAAAAAACATTTATAGCACAACAATACACCTCAATTTCTGTTAAGAAAAACTGAAAGATGTTTCATTATTTATTTTGTTATATTTATTCATTATATATAAGTAACATTGAATCTAAATAATTAAAAACTAAACTAATTTTGATTAGTTTTATCATAAAACTATCGATTCTATTTTGATTCTTTAAAAATTAATATACATAATATACTCTTATACAGTTTCTCTCAATCTTTCTGAATTTTTCTAAAAAAAACTGGCGCTTATCTTATACCAACTAATGGGGACACCGTATGTCATTGTTGGTCTAAATAATGTCTATAGTATTCGACTACTTCAACTCTGTTATTAATTGTTAAGTTATACAAGAGCAGGTTTTTTTTGAATAATGACCGCCGTGTTTTCTTCTATGCATTGGGATATGATATCAATTTAAATATTTTAAGGGGGTCTCAGTAGCCTAGTGGGTAAGAGCGTATAAAATATGCTGTAAACACCTAGGTAGTGTGGATTCGAATCCCATCATAAGAGTTATAAGAGTTATAAGAGTTATTCCCCCTTACAACAAGTGCAGCCACGCCTGAACAAGAAAAGCTGTGTTAGTTCCTGTCCACATTTATGTGGCAGAGAAATACATTAAAAAAAAAAAATATATATAATATATTTTAAGGTTTTCCTTTTTCAAAAAGGAAATTTTATTTACCTAATAAAAAGAAAAGTATAGCTATACCTAATCAGATTAATTTAGAAGTTAAAAAAATTTTTAGTTATTAATGATTGAAATAATTAAAATGAATTATTTTAAAACTTTTAAATTTTTCTATTTTTATATTGACAAAATTTTTATTTTTCATTAATAAAATTATTTTATAAAAATCTATATTTGTCCTTTTTTTTTTAATTATTTAACGTCTATATTTTTCTTTCTTTTTTTTTTTTTTTTGACTAATTTTTATAAATTGATTTTTCATGTTTTTATGACAAATTAGGATAAATTTAGTTTTTTGTCTTGTATTTTTAAAAAGCCATCATTGTTTTTTTTTCTTTTTCTATTTTCGTTCTTCATGAAGTGAATTTTTTATAAACAATTTTGATTTTTTATTTTAGCTTTCAAGTTTTTCTGTCACATAAATCTTTAAAAATCCATTCCATCATACATATGCGTATATTTAACAACAAAACAAACAAATAATATTTTAAAAAGTTGATGAATCAAAAAACAAAAAAAATTACAAAGAAAAATTTTAATTAATGTAAAACCATTCAGTTTCAGATATTTTGGACCCAAATTAAATATTATATAAAAAAAAAAAAAAAAAAAACAAAATGCTACGAAAGGAATTTTCAAATTTAAACTCATAAATTTGTAAGTGATTTATTTTAGACGTAATATAATATAGGTATTAATTTTTTGTATCTTGTAAATTATATCTAAATTAAAGAAAAAAAATGGAAATGAATTATATTAGAATAAATTTATAACAAGTTTAAAAATATAATTTTAAATTAAAAATATTTTTTTTATATATAAATCGATACAAACACAATCGTTTAAGAAATTTAAAAATTTTCAAATTAAAATTTCATATTCTATGCACACTGTAATAAGTGTACAAAAAGTCTATTGGATACCAAAAATCCAGAAGAATAAGACCCTTTTACAAAATTCTCTAAGACAAAATCGCCTACGGCAAAGCACTCTACGTCGAAAGAGTCTCTATAAAATCTTCCAAGACAAAAGACTCTACGACAAAACCTATTTGAAAAAAATAAGCAACCTTTTTCAAAAGTTTTGGTATTAAAAACATGTTTTCCAATTTAAAATGTGCTATTTTATTTAGGTATTATCAGGTATTACGGTATTATTTTGGTTAAAAATTTTTAATATATTTATGAATTTCAATATTGCCATCCAGTGGAGTAATTATTTTTTGAAGGGCTGCACCATAATTTTGTAAAGGACTGAAATATCCCCCTTAATTTAGAATCTTGCATATACATACGTTACGTATATAGTTGTTTTGAAAAAAAGGAATACTCTGATTTTTATTCCAACTCTAAAAATCCTCCTAATTCAGAATAATATATAATATATTCTAGAAAAAGAGAAAACCCTGATTTAGAAATTCAACTCTAAAATCTTAAAATTCAAACATGGACCTTTTTAACTCTGTTATATGGGTTTTTTTTATCCATAAGGAATTTTATATAGGGTCTATTGTCGTAGATTTGTACATTTTTGAAATTGAAAAAGAGGTTTTCTGTCCTAGGGGATTTTTAAAAAGAGTCAAACGTACCGCTCTCGTGTTCAATATGTTATACAAATATTCCATTATAAGCCTAGATTAAAGAGTAAATATATTGAAAAATAAATTTATAATAATATAAATTACGTATTTTATTAATACAAATTATGAATAATAATGAAAACAATAAGAAAAAATTGAGAACAATCAAATCACACTTTGTTGGAACTTATTTGTAATGTTGGAGCTTTAATTTTTGTGTTATTACTTCAAAAAATTTTGGACACTTGCCCAAGTCACAGGTTACAAAAATATAGCATTTTCAGTTTTTGACCCCTTACAGCTTCTAAACTATGCTTTTAGAACCTATGTTAATACAATTTGAAGACAGAGATTTTTCGAACTATGTAGGCATGTAGGCCGCAACAAATGCTGCTACAGAAAAAAGTTGTTCCAAAGAATTCGTTTTTTAGCGATTCCTATCCGTAGTTAAAGTTTAATTGCTTTATTTCAATCGGTGTAGAAGTTTTGTAAACATCCAGATGGACGGACGAATGGACAGACAAACAGAGTGAAACTCAAAAATTTTTGAAAATGGACTAAAATGGATTCTACAGTAGTTTTAAATAGAAAATGAAAGATAATATTTGTTTAAACAAAATGGACATATAAATGTTTCAATTAGTAAATTTTAAATTGAACGGAAAAACTTAGTATTTCTTAAAGGACTTTAAGAAAAGTTCCAAATTGTAAGTTATCATCATATTTATATATGGGGTTGGATATTATAAAATCATCAACAACCTCAATCTCAATAGTCAATATTCAACAACAAAAAAATATTGAAATATGTCTATCTTTCATCCTTTTTATGGCAGGGCTGTAAAATAAAATTTCTTTTCATGTTACTCTTGACACTATTTTCAAAATATACCAAATTTTCAGTTATCACCACACAATATGTTATACGCTTATTATATATAGCGTTATAGCCAAGCAAATAACAAAGTTAAGGAATTGATTTAAAATATTGGAAGTGATTTCTAGAACTAAAAATTGTAAATTCTCAATTATTTGTAAATAAAAATTAATATTATTTATTTATTTAATTTCATAGCTAGATCTATTAAAATGACAAATTTCTATAATATGTATATAAAGTAAAGATAATTAGATACATAAAATTATAGAAAAATTATAGTTTACAGTGAGCGTAACTTTTATTTTAGCTATTTTTAATGTAATTAAAACAAAGCTGTGTATAAATATCCAATGAGGTCTAGCACACGTGATATTAATTAGAATAGAGAAGACGTAACACATAGACGTCATTTTGACAAACTAAGAAAGATGTCGTGAAGGGTAGATGTAACTAGGAATCATAAAAGTTTTCTGTCAAAATTAATTTTATTAAATAAATAATTTGGGACGTCTATGAAAAAAAGCAAATATATTTGTAAGTATGGTAGAATTATCGAGTGTGCATCTCAGCGGACTTTTGGAATCATTTTAGATGCTGTCAAATCTACGACGACCAATTATAATGAATCTTATATATGCATTAATATTTCCTACCTATGATAACTATATATGAGATATTATTACTAATTTTTTTTATATTTAACACCAAACATTAAATTAAGTTGATCACACATATTAAACGAAATTTATATTTTATTAAATTTCTATTAAGTTACTTGGTGTCAAATAGGTTTTCATTTGAAGTAATTTACTTTCTTCTCAATTAACCTGAGTTTAAAATTGATAATAGTTTTTAGCACATTTCCACAAAAAAAATTTTGAAAAAATGTGCCTATTAGTTTCACTCTGTCCGTCCGTCCCCTATTTTTAAATGCTTATATATCAAGTTCTGCTTAACATTTTTTCAAACGCCAGTCGACGGTAATTTTTTTTATCTTCGTAAATCAATATCAAAATTATACAATATCTTTCAATTTAGTATTTAAATTTACCGTTATATGAAAACCAAATTTTGCATTATATTTTCATAGCTCCGGCATGCTTTTAGATAGAAACTTTTAGGATTAGTATAAGTTTTCTTAGAAAATTTGTTTGGACCACCTCTTGTTTAAGAGCTATTAGGGCTCAAAAATTGAAAATTCGCTATTTTTAGGCACCTGCACAAATTTTTTTTCGACAAAACATAAAAATTAAAGCTTCAGTAATATATTTTTGCGCGTGTTAACGGTTTTTCTTAGCTGTATAGGGTTCTGGATTTACAGCCCATCAAAATTCCAGAAAAGTCCTATTTTCACATTTTTTCTTATTACAAAAAAATTCGTAAATTTCATTTCGTGCAAGTCACAATAATTCGAACAGTTTATATTATCTTTTGGAAATGTGCGCTTTTAAAAACCATTGGTTTACATTCTGCCTTGTTTGTTTTAATACTAGAATATTTCCTGGAATTTTGAGCCGATATTTTTAATAAGTTATTAAATTTTTGTCAATATTAAAATTAATAGTTTTAAAGAAAATAAATTATTTTATTTCAATTTCTTAGTTTTGATTTAGCCTAAGGGTATTTTTATATTATTTTAATAAAATTTCTAAATTCTAAATAGGTATATAAGTAACAAGCAGTGACCGTAGATCTATTGTGTTCCTCTTATTGCTGTTGAACCATTCCATACGAGTAGTGTCCTCTTTCGTTTCGTGACTACTTTCCTCTTTTTTTTATGTTCCTCTCGATTGTCGTTACTTTTATATGTACGTGTAAATATTTCATTTTAAAATAAAATTTTTTGTGAAAGGTAGATAATAAATACGAGAATGAAATGTATGTACACATACAATTTTTTTGACCCTAAAAAAATTTTTATTTGAGGTTTTGTTTGCGTTAGTGGACTAAATTTTTAAACTCTAAAATTTTGGTTTAAAAAATTACTCCTACAAATCCCTACCACAAATCTAGTTTATAGGTAAGACGGAATGAAACGAAGGTAAAAGTCAAAAATAACGAAAAAGGACACTAATCGTGTGGATTAGCCCATTTAATGTAGATTTTTGTCTTATATTATTCCTATCAGCCCTCTACTAAAAAACTCTAAAGTTCTGTAGAAGCGGTTTATTGCTGGCAATTCAAACTGATTCAAAAAGACATATAAAAAAAATTATTCTTTAAGAATATTAAAAGAATGTTGATCTATTGTTCTCTTTTTTTCTCTTTCATTAACTTCTCTCTCTCTCTCTAGCTACAATATTTTGTATATAAACATTTATTTTGTAGCTAGAGTGTTACTTAATAATATATAAAATATTTTGATATTAATTTTATTTAATTTAATATAATTTTATGTTTTTTTTTATTAAATTATCATGTATATATGTTTATTTATTTAATTTTTTTAGTTTTTTTTTTTTAATTTTTTTTTTGTTTTTAATATAATTTTTATGCTTATTTATTTTATAGCTTTTCTTTTATCTGTCTAATTTCATTGAAGATTTATTACCGTTAAAGAAATTTATCTATGATTTAAAAAAATTTTTTATATTATACATTATATATTATTTTTGTTCATGAATTAATTTTCTTATATTAAATTTTAAATTATATTTTAAAAAACTATAGATAACCTATACATGAATAAAATAAATATATTTTTTTCTTAAATTTTAAATTTTTCCATAATATATATATATATATAAATATGTCATTATTATCATTAGTACTTATTTATAATACACGAGTAAATAAAAAAAAAAAAATATCACATTTATCGCATGCTAGAATTTTATATCACATATACTATATATAATATGTGGGAGGTGCTTTAATATAATGATATGGGGTAGGTTTTAATTTAATATAGATACATATAGTATAAATAAAATTTATTTGAAATATTTTACTTAAAACAAACTATTAATATTTTAACAAGTAAAAACAAAAAAAAAAACAATATATGTATATATCTATAATTATAATTTAGTTGTTTTCAGCCACACACTACGTATTATGAATTCCGTTTCAAGCTTTGAACATCAGTAACTACATGTTTTTTACGATTTTTCTACTATAAAACCTATACGTAATATTAATAATAAAACATAAAAACAACACATTTCATATTTACATTACAGTATTATGGTACCTACGATAGTCGGTAGTAGTAACACAACGTACACAACAGAATAACAAAAAAAAAAACACAAAATTATAAGAGACATTCTCAGTTACTCTCTTTAAAATTGTGTATTGTTTTTTTCCTCTCGAGTCGACTCAACCTCAACGGCTCAACTATTCTTTGGCTATATGTAAGAAATATTAGTATGTACTTTAACTTATGCATGATAAAGAAAAAAATTTAAAAATTGATAGAAATCATCATTTATCACAATATGTATTGAAATTTTAAGTAATGATGAATCATGAATGATATTGATCTGATATTAATAATCAATATGTATCTAAGTATTTATTTATGTATGACCAGCGGGCAGAGTTTCTTTAAAATTCAAATATATAATTGTTTTGGTTTTGTACTTTTCTATTAAATTGTTGCATTTATGTGTGAATGTTTGTATATTATTTGAAGCGATTATAGAAAACTTTTCTAATTGTATTCTTTTTTGAATTCAATTTCTTCTCATAAAGTACTTTTGTATGTCAATTTTATGCAGGGTTACCGTTTGTACAATTGTGGTAATATTTGTACGATCTTCTCGCCCTCTATACCATGTACAATCTTAATCAGGATTGTACGCCAAATATACGGTCTTTTCAGATTTTAAATTTTTTACATTAGGGCAAGGTAAAACGAACAACGGCAATGTTGTTACAGACAACGTGGTCTATAAAAAAAATTAACTGAATTTTGCTCCAAACTTTGTTTATGCATTTTACGAATATTTTACGGATACCTATTCTGTTTTCCCTACGTACCTTTAAAACATTTATTTCGAACTCGATAAATAAATAGACATAATAGTCCTCACTCACAGTACAAATTATTCTAAATATACGTACACCAACTACAGGCTCTTTATACAATTTAATTCTGTTTTGGCGTTATTTTAAAAATAATTTCAGTTAGTGTTTTGACGAATCTGGTTTTCTAAACTGCAACTGTCTATTATATGAATTGGGATTCAACATAGAATTTGACTACATATTAACAGGGGCCCCTAGTATGGTAATATTTTCAAATGTTTTAAAGGAAAATGTAAGGCTTTTTTTTTTTCGTGTTTAACTATAACTATTTATATATTATTATCATTTAGTATTAGTTCTTTTTAAAGTTTTGTGCTAATTAATTCAACTTAAACCCAAGATCATTTAAGTACTATAGATACTATAGCAAATCATTATTGTTATTTATATTTTTGTTATAATATTAATTTACTAATGTTATAAAAAAAATAAAATGAAGGCGATGTAATAATATGTATCTTAAATTAGTTAGTAGCTCAATTGTTATTAAAGGTTTTCAATTAATGAATTTCTATTGTTCAATTTTAATTTATGTTTAAATTTTATTTATTTTATTTTATTATTTATTTATTAAAATTATAAAATTTATCAATTGATTCTATTAATTTTCATTAATTATACTTTCAAAATTCTTGTATAAGATAATAGATGTCGTAGATATAAAAGAAACATCCCATAGTCTTGTACAATAGACGAATTATCAATGGCTTAGTGAAATTAATCATTCCCGAAACTGAAGCTTAGTCAAATATGAATAAGTAATAAATGACTTAGTGGATGCCCTATGCTCCTTATAGAAGTGGCAATAGAAAACAAAAAAAATTAAAACTAACACTATAATATGTGAATAATTCTGTAATTTTTTTTATAAGTTAATGCATTTAATTAAAAGAACTAGCGTTTGTTAATAATATTTCCTAAGAACGTGTACTTTTAATATAATAATTTTTCAACTAATCACATTTGTGATTAGTTTCAAATATATATACCTAAAATCTAATAAATATATTAATATATGTATATATAACATTACGTAAAGCCACACGAGTATTTATGAGGAACGTTTTACTCTTCATTTTGTACGCCTTATTTCTTTAAATCACAGAATTAGTTTATAGCAAATAGTGTGTATTTAACGAAAAGTAAAACGTTCCTCATAAATACTCGTGTAGCTCGCTGCATTATTGTTTACCTATACTCAGAATTATGATTTTCTAAAAATTTATAATTAGAATCATTTATAGGTCATTAACACATGAATTAGATAGATGAATTTAAGGAAGAAACATAAATTGCCGTATAAGGGCAATGACATTTTTATAGGTATAAAAAACTGTTAAAGATGTAATTGCGAGATACTTTTGTAATAAAAGTTTTATGATTAATTTTATTGAATTATTTTCAACACTATATCGATTACTTGAAATTAGAATTATATAAGTGATCATAGATCAAGCCCAATAGCTATAGCTAAAGTTCAAAATAAAGTGTTTTGTAATATAAATACATAAAATAAGTAAAATATAAACAAATCGGTTATAAATAAAACGCTTAATATCACAACTAGTCAAAAAGTTTTAGTTTTTAGTATGTCTATATCAGGTTGGGTAAGAAATTCCATAAAAAAAAACATTTCCAAATTCCATTTCCAAAATACCATTTACATAATTCCAAGAAATTCGCTAAATAAAAATTTTAAAGTCAAAATTTAATGGCAAGCGCTTTAAATAGTTTAGGCTGCCGCCATCAAACTACTGCTTAACAAATTATTGAAATCCTGATGTTGTGACCAACTGTAAAATCCCTCCTAATTCAGAATCCCACATATATGTACATATGTGTATAACTGTATACGTATACAAATATTTTTTAAATAGTTTTTAAACCTAATTCTGATTTTGAATTCAACTTTAAAATTTTTCCTAATTTAGAAAATCTCGCATATACATAAATATTCTGACAAATGGGAATATCCTGATTACAAATCATAGTACCACCTATAAAATTCCTTCTAATTAATTTTTTAAATGCATACTATGTATTTATTATACTAGTATATTATTTAGTCTATAAAATAGAATAATTCCTTATGAAATTTGTTTTGTAGAATTTCTTCTTTATTTTTTTAATTATGACACCATCCTGTCTATCTATATGGGCTCTACCTTTATAACGTCTTTTAAATGTCAAACAAAAAAAAAAAAAAAATATTTGCCAACTAACATTTTTTATAATTTAAGAGCTTTGAATTTTTTTTACCGCAATAAGAAATAAGATTTTTTTCCCAAAATATGGTAATCCAAAATGAGTACAGAGGAAATTTCTTTTTAGAATATTTTGGAAGTTTTTTTTTTTTGGCCATATTTAATTTCAATTTTCGGTCTATTAATAGATAGTGTATTAAATTTATTATATACACATACATATATATAATATGTATATTTATTCATTCACCAAATCTATCTTCCCCATTCATTAAAGATCTTCTGTTTTGTTTTGTTCTGTTTTTGTTTTTAATGCATTTCTCTGCCACATAAATGTGGACAGGAAATTACACAGGCTTTCCTGTTCAGGCGTGGCTGTATATCATAAGGGAAAATAACTTTTACGAAGTGTGTAAGATTCCAACCCGCACTCCCTCGGTGTTTACAGCGTATTTTATACGCTCTTACCCACTAGGCCACCGAAGCCCCCTAAAGATCTTCTTCATTCAGAAAAGATTTGATTACCTATTCTTTTTAGCTTAGAACAATTTTAATATTACAACATTTTTGTATATTGTGTGTTGCACTTGCAATAATCATGCATGACTTAAAAAACAAAGATAAATTTATCTAATAAAACACACATAGAAACATAATAATATATTGGATTTTTATTTTTTATTATTTGGCAAATTTTCAAATATAAACAATTATAATTCAAAAAAAAAAAAAAATTATAATATTAAAAAATAATTAGCTAAAATAAAACAATAAAACATTTTTTTTTTACAACCATCTTTTGAATTAATTTGTCGAATAATTTGTTTCTATACATTGTTGTCTTTTAATTTGGCAACATATATTATATTATAATATAGTGATGCATACATATATACATTTGTATATATACAATTTATAATTAGTTATTATAATAATACTACTATACTATACCATTACCATATTATACAATTCATACATTTTTGTTTTAATTTGTAAAGTTGAAAAGTTGCAAAAAAAATTAATAAAAAGTGAAGTTTTAAAATAAAATAAGATCAAAATAATTGTAAAATTGTCACAAAATTATTTTCTCTTTGTTTTAAATGTTGTTTGGTTGTCATTCTGTCAAATTAAATCACCACGACAAATGCTAGACTTTTTCAACAAAAAAACTAAAAAAAAAAACAAAAAAAAAGATACAAATATGATGATGCAACAGAAAAAAAAAACATTTTTTTTTTTTTGTTTTTGTAATCTTGTAATAATCATTGTGAAACCAAATGAAAAAAACAAAATTATATATATGAATATGTACATATATTTATATACACGTATCAATGACATAATAACAATGACAACATATTTGCAACATATTTTGTTTAAAAGAATAAAAAAAAAAAAATTAAAAAAAAAAAATTTTTTTTCTTAGAGAATCATAATATAAAAATTATTGCATTGTGTGTTGGGCTTGCTATTGTTTTACTGCGTGCAATATAATTGTGCAATGGTATTTTAATTGCAACTAAAAATCAGAAAATGAAACATTTACAGTTGTTTTTTTTTATTATATGTAATTTTATTTTTTTTTTTTTTACGATAATGTCACTAAAAACGAATGCGTCAGACAATAAAAGAAAAAAAAAAAACCAAAAAACCAAGAAAAAAAAAAAAATATAAAAATCGGAAAAATTAAGGATCACATACATTTTATAATACATATACGTATATGTATGTACTGTAAAATAAAATTTGAAAACTTTATCATGTTCGTATTGCAATAGAAGTTTTTTTTTCATTTTCTTTTTCTTTTTTTTTTTTCAAATAAATTTTAAGGTTTAGTACTTTTCAATTTTATTTTGTGGTTTTATTTTTCTATTTTCAGTAGAAAATTTATACAATTTCAAAAAAAAAAAAAAATAAAAAACATATTTTTATACAAGAAATTATTTTGTAATCAATTTTGACCCATATGACTCATTTTATGTGCATTTCATAAAAAAAAAAAAATAAAATGAATTCATTTTAATATTTATTATTTTCATTTAAAAATGATTTATTTAATTTTAATTGAAGTTTTTTAAAGTAGGTTTTTAAAAAAAAAAAAGAATATGAATGAAAAGAAATCAATTTTTTATATAATGCTTGCATTCTTCTCAGACCCAAAAAGTAATTTGGGATAGATGAGTGTAGTTTGTTAATGGTAACTCTTATCATCTTCTCCTCCTTTAAGTTCGGATTTATAAAACATTATTAATTTCATTTTATTGTTTGTAATTTTGTTTTTTTTTTTTTGTTTTTATTTAAAAAATATTTGTGTGTATTATACGAAAATCGGTTTATCATAATTCTGTTTTATAAAAATTCTGTTTTTTTGTAAATTCTGGAAAAAAGCATATAGCCCTAATTTCGACCACAATTTTAAAATCTCTCCTAATTCAGAATCACGTGTATAACCCTGATTTTGAACCCAATTCCAAAATCTATCTGTATACAATAATTATTTTTTTACAAATAGATATTTTTTTTTACGAACCGGCGGCTTTTAAAAAAATTAGATTTAAAAAAAACGAGGAAGAATACAGTTGCCTTTGTCAACTCTTAGATACCCGTACGACCCGTTAGTATGCCTATCACTCTGCTTATAATATTATTTTTTTAATATTTTAGTATTTTAAAATAATTTGGGTGAAATTATACGTAAAAATATATTATTAAACCTTTAATTTTCATGTCTTGCCGAGCAAAAATTTTTACAGGTGCCTAAGTTACAGGTGCCTGAAAATAGCAAATTTTCAATTTTTGAGGAGTAATAACTCTTAAAGAGAGGGCGCTACCAAAAAATTTTCTGAGGAAACTTATACTAATTCTAAAAGTTCTTTCTTGTCTAAAAATTTCAGATTCCTATCTCAAAACGTGCCGGAGTTATGAAAAAAGAAATATCATGCAAAATTTGGTTTTAACATAACGGTAAATTTAAATAGTAAATTACAAACTATTGCATAATTTGGATATTGTCTTATGGAAATAACAAAAATTCCGGTCTTCTAGTGTTTTTAGATTGTAAAACTACTACACAGAACCTGAGATATATACATCTGAAAATAAAGGTTTTTTTGAAATTTTGGGGGGCTGTAACTTAGGAATGCTATACAATTAAAAGAAACCATTAACACACGTACAAATATATTACTGGACCTTTAATTTTTTTGTCTTGCCGAAGACAAATGTGTACAGGTGACTAAGTTAAAGGTGTTTAAACATAGCAAATTTTCAATTTTTGAGCCCTAATACCTCATAACAGGGGGTGGTCCAAAAAAAATTTCTGAGCAAACTTATACTAATTCTAAGAGTTCTTTCTGCTCTCAAAATTGCAAGTCCCTATTTGAAAGCGTTCCGGAGTTATGAGGTTAGAAAAATCATGCAAAATTTGGTTTTCATATAACGGTAAATTTAAATACTAAATTTAAAAAAATTGTACAATTTTGATACTAATTTATAAATTTAAAAAAAATACCTGTCGAATGACGTTTTCTGATTGAAAAAATCTTAAGTAGAACATGAGACATATGCATTTAAAAATAGGGCTTTTTAAAAGTTTGAGGAGCTGTAGCTCCGTAACGGATGGGGCTACAAAGAAAAGTTGTAAATTATAAAATTAATATTTTTATGTTATCTATCAGCAGTTAAAATTTCATGTCTCTATTTCAAAAAAAATGTGGGGATCCAAAAGTTAGGTGTTCGAGAGCTACCCGAAGTTGTAGTCGGATCTCAACCAAAAAAAATAGGGAACCTACAAATTGTTGTAAGAATATTTTGTGTTAATTTCAAGACTCTAGCTTTCTTAGGTTTTGAGTTATCTTGATTGCGGACAGACGGACGGACGGACAAAGCTCAATCGTCTTAGAATTTTTTTCTGATCCGATCCATACTTTTGAAGGTATATCTAGCTAGCTTATTTCGAGGTGTTACAAACGGAGGAGCAATTTTAATATACCCGATCCTTATCGTACGGGTATAAACAGCATTTGAAAAATTAGAAGTTTAAAAAATTGGATTTTAAAAAACATAATTTAAATAAAACAGTATTTTGATAAACCGACTTCCGATACGATTCCTTAAAATTTATTAATTGAGATTAAATAAAATATAAGTTTAGCTTTATAAGCATTGAGTTTATTCTAGTAAATTAATAATTATTTACTAGAATAAATCCAATTTTTATTTAAAATATATAATTAATAGGTACATTATTATTTAATATGAGAAAACAATTATTAATAAAATGCAAAGGTATAATAAAGGTATGCTACTTTCATTTTCACACAAAATAAAAAAATTAATTCTCAATCTGAATTCAAAAATGGCATAAACAGAGATTAACTTGCAGACATTACTTTATATGAAAAGTGGATCAGTTATTTCTTACAAATTTCGAGCCCAGTTAGTGAAAATTACCTTGCCAATATACACTATAGAATCTTTCTCCCCTAATGGCACATACATTCTTAAAACTTTTGAGAATTAAAATTATTACATGGAAATTGTTGTTGTATTAAAAATAAAAGAATAACGTACAGAGTGTTAAAAAATCTGTATATACTTTTAACGTTATTTATCACACTGCACACACTTCAAAAAAATTGAGAAAAAACACTGCAGTTTTTTATTTAATGTTAGGTATTACTAATCATTCAGAATATTTATTTTACAACTATTTAAGAATGGATTAAAAAATATTCGAGATAAATTTTGAAAATTAATCAAGCCGCAGATAATATTGAAAGGCATAATACAAAATTGATTGAAAGCATTACAAAATTGATCGAAGAAATACGAGTAGCGACTGTAAGAGTTTTAGCCACACAGGTGGAAGTTATGAATGCTTAGAAGTTGAAAATGCTTAAACTGATTTTTCAAATGATAAAATTTTCTTAAATTTTTTAAAAGTTCTTTTCTAAAGAAGCCACGTATAGAGATTGCATTTTTTTATTTTTTTGCAATTGTATTTTTGTCATCAGCGGCGCCATCATTTCTATAAAATTCAATATATATTAAAAATTTTTATTTTTATAGTAGTTACGACTTCACTTTCAAAAGCGAAAAATATCTTTTATATAGAATTAATTGAAATCTGTTAAAACTTATTTTATATTTCTCAAGTCACACATTTTGAAATCTAAAAAAGAAACGGAAAAACTTTACAAAATATTTTCCAAAGAAAAAACACGTACTCTCGAAATGCACAAAAAAAATTGCAAGTTAATAAACCAATTCTCACTGGACATTTTTAATTTAAGTTCTAAAAATTTTGTACCAAATCTTTATTGTCTGTATTATTTTGAATCCAAGAAAATGTAGTTTTAAATCTCTGCAAAGATTTTAATTAAACATGTTTTAATAAATTTAATTTAAACAAAATTTTTAAAATATTGAAGTTAGTTTTACACTTTTATAAAAAACTTAACGTCACTATGAAAAATTTCCTTATTTCATATTGGAACACTCATCATAACTCATTCCAAAACTATCTTTTCTTTTGTTAATCAATGAACGTTTCATATGAGGTCTTAAAATATGACGTTCTTAGTTCAAAATTTTTTGACAATATTATAAGGTTGGCAACATGAGAATAAAAAAAAAATTGCTTGCATTGTTAACCTGTTTTGGACACTTTAAAGTAAACATTAAGTTACACATTAAGTTACAAACATTAAGTTTGGACATTTTAAGTTAACAAGTTATAGTTGTTTAATTTTGTTAAAAAAAAAATATTTTTTGAATTTTATTTTACCCGGCAGCCAGACGAGACATTATTACTATCTTGCGAATGTGTAATACGAAATGTCAAATTACTGTCTGTGTGACGTATGCGGCATTTTTGCTATCATGTTATTTCATAATAGATACAAACGAAATATCAAATTAAAAATAAAACAACCGCAAAAAATTTATTTGAAATGCATGTTGCTTTCCATTCGTCGCCATTTTTAATTGTTCGAGGTATCAAATTACTATTTAAATTACTAGCTAGAAAAATTTCAAGACAGTAGTGAAGATAGTTAAAAAAGTGTAATAGTATTGTAAAAAATGTTCATGTATTTGTACATATTTTACTAGTACTGTCTCGTCTTGCCTCTTGGTTATTAAATAAAAAATATTAGAAATTTCAAAAAGTTAAATTTAGCAAAAATGTAAGAAATTGTATTGGCATTTTTAACAGAAGAATAACACAAAAATGAAAATTCATCAAAATTAAATGTTTTCCGGAAAATTGATGTAAAAGGAATTTTAAAATTTCAAACTTACTTGAATTTAACCGAAAATAAATCATTAAAATTTGATGAAAAATAATAATTTTAAAAAAGAATATTGTAACATAGCATAGAACAATAATAAAGAGTAAAATATTATTAGAGTAAAGAGTGTCCCAAAATAAAACCGGGATGTTCAATTAGGTATGCTTGGTTTTTTCTTATTAAATCCTGAATTCACTCAATCAGATTATGCTAGTTCTTAAAAGAAATGCTAGATAAAGGGTTAAATTAAAACAACAAGACCTTTCCGTAACTTAATTTTAATCTTAAGTTTTAAGTAAAAAAAAACGAGCTATTTCGTGTCTGGCTAAGACCTTCCATTCCCACTCCCATAAGAAACGTAAGGCATCCATCTAACTCATTTATTATTCATAATTGACTAAGCTGTCAGTTTCTGAAATCATTATTTCACTAAACCGTTGATTACTCTGCTGTAGCTGTTAAGCTATGGTACAAGACATTGAAATGCAAAGATTTTTTTTTTTTGTCCAGATGATTGATTGATTGATTCAAGACAATTATTATACATTTGAAATTTATTATGTTTTTATAAGAAGATATAAATTAAACAGTAACCGGATAATAAATTGTGTGTAATTAAATGTTAGCTTGCATTTGTGTTTTGAAATAGACAAATCTTTATTTTCTAAAATCGAGTATCTGTAGTGACTGCATAAAAATAGAATCCGAGCTTAATAAGCTCATGATCTGAGAATAGTAAAGTCCTTTTTAATGTACATAAAAGAAATATTTGAGATTGTACCGTTTAATGAAATTAGTAAAAAAAAATGTTGTTTGTAAAAATAAACTTCTAAAGACGGTTTTAATCTGACACAACATTGACTTCAGTCACAAAACTTTGAATGTCTTTTAATATTTAATTTATTTTAAGTTTAAATTTTAAAATAATTTAAAGAAATTATTGTAATGTAAAGTTATTGGAACAAGAAAAGAGCAAACCATAACATCATTTTACTTTAATATTTTCGTTCGTCCTTAGGTACTTCTTGAGAAAAATTTTTCCAAGATATTCCATAAAAAACTAGTAGGTAGGACTCAGTTTTCTCGATCTTTAATTAAAAATATAGAAATTAAAATTTTTGAATATAAAAATTATTTGAATATTTCACGACCCGAAAAGTTTTTTTAAATTTTTTTTTTTGAAGTGGACATTTATCAAAAAACCATCTTACAAAAAGTATATTGCATGGATTAAAAAAAAAAGGACGACTCATATAACTACTACGAAAAACGTTTTTCTATTCGAAATTCTCAAATTATTAGATTAAGCGTATAATATTAACCCTTATGTCAAACCCTTGGTACAAATGTAGCAATTTTAAGTTTAAACCGCTATATCTCCCACACTTTTTGAAGTGCAAATCTGTAACTTCGCGACATCTAATACTCAATTAAATTGTTATGAATCAAAGACATACTAAAAATATATAATAGTTTGATGGAGACAATTAGGATTTGGGAGACTTAAACGATGTCAACTACGTTGCTTTGCTGTGCTAAATGATGCTTTGATTGAAATGAAAAATTTTTTTTTTTTAATTTTCTCTTTTATTTTCTCTTGTATTCTTTTTATTCTGTTCTTATCGAAATTAAATTATGAAATATTTTGTTAAAGTTAAATTATGAATGAAAGTTATAAAAAAAAACAAAAACATTTTATTTTTTAAATATTATTTCTTATACAAAATGTATGAAAAATATTGTTGGTACAAATGTTCCAAGCGTTTGATTAAAAAGAGTTTCAACAAGGGTTTGACATAAGGGTCAAGCATTCATGTATCTCTATAAAAATAATGACGTTTATAAAATGATTTTTTTTAGTAAATATTGTTTTTCATTCAAATATTAATTTTGTAAATTTTAATATAGACAACAATATAGTCAAGTCTGCTTATAACATAATAGCTACATTTTTAGATAAAATTGCATAGTAAGGAAACGTACTTTTTTTCCTTTTCACTCCTATTGGTAGCTTAGAGCATCAAGTACGTCCTTTAAAATGTATATTTGAGTTTTAATTTTTGAAATCATTAGTTTCATTAAATCCTTGATAATTCTCATATCCTTGATAATAACAGATATTCTTATAAAACCTATAAAAAATATGGATTCGGTTTCGAATAAAAAATTTGCATTTTGATCAATAAAATCAAATTTATTGGAATTCAATATTCAGAAAGAATTCAATAAAAATTATAGCAACAAAACAATTCAGGTTTTTTCAAGATTTCAAAATTAAATATAATTCAACAAAATAAAATTAAAGTTAATAAAAAATTTCAAAATAAAAATTAAGCAAATTATTCTTAAGTACTGTTAATTATAAGTGAATTAACGTTTAGTTGGCTTTTATAAATCCCAATCGAAACTTGATTTTTCGTCACGTTTATGTGTTTATAAAATAAAAATTCAATTTTCAAAAATTTGCATACAAAAATTTGAAAAATCACGGTGTAAAAGAAACTTCTGTATATTTTATGTACTGTGTTGTAACTAAAAGGAGTTATAGAAATTTTACATTGCCTAAAGATTTACAGTAAATTTTCCACTAGTCATTTTAAATAAAATTAAGGAACTGTGTGTGCTTCCTCAGGGTAGTATTTGACTATAGCCACCGCTCTTTTAAAACCAAACTTTAGGATGGAACCTTTAATGCAAATGTACAGTTTGGTTTTGGGGATAGGGATGTGGGAAAGATAATTGGGCAAATTGGAATTAAGAAATTTGGATTACGGGGGATTGATAGGAAAATTTGGAGGAACATTTTGAAATATTGTTCTTCTTAAACTTAAATAAATTGTATACATATAAATTACCAACTTTAGGGAACATAGGCAATGGTATATGATTCCGCAAACGTATAACGTGCGCATGACAAACAAATTTCCATAAGCTGTATTTCGCCATCTTGATAACTCTACATGGTAGGGATGAGCTTCTGTTGCCTTCCTTGTTTCTCGTTGGAAAACTTTGAGTGGAGGCATTAACTGTTTTATTTCATTGGAACAGGTGTTAAAATTCCTACGAGATATCTATAAAACAAGGTTAGTGACCCAATTTTTCGACGATGGCTGAGTGAATTGAGCATTGAAGTTGCACTGGTCGTTGATAAGACGTATTGCTCTATTCAAAACAACTTTTGTAATCTACTGTTGGTCTCCCGTTTTGAAGTATACATATACAATTTAAAAAAAAAAGTTTAATATTAATTTAAAAAAAAAAATTTCAAAAATTTTTAATTCAATGCAAGGGCGCTAACTATGACCGACTGTTCTATAATAAAATAAAATTAATAGAATAGAATATAACATTTAAGGAATTTCCACCTTAGTATACCTATAGGTATAATATGTATAAATTTTATATGAAAATTATTTAAATTTTGTATTTTGTGATTAAAAAAAAAAATTTTTTTCTTTGCTAATTAAAAACAAAAATGTTTGTTTTTAGAAAAAAAAAAAAAAATTTATATTCAACAATTTGTTAAATACATAATTGTACAATACATATACATATGTATATTTCAAAGTTAATTTTAAAATAATTATATACGTATTATTTTGCTTCTTTTTTTTTTCAAATGATTTATATTACTTTTAGATACAAATGATATAATCAGACTTATAAATATTTTAATGACAATGAAAAGAATTAATATTAAAGAAATTAGAAAAGCAAAAAAAAATTGTAGTTTTTTTCATGAAATTAATTAGAACTGACAACAGAAACGACCTTTTAAGCCATTTAAATAAAAAAAAAATATTTGATTGTACTTTTATTTTTCTTTTTGTTTTTTTTTTTCTCTTTAATAAAACAAAAAAAAAAAAAAAATTGAAAGATTTCAGACAATAAAAAAAAAAAAAAAAAAAATTTAACATTAGATGTTGAATTGAACAAATCGTTTTAGTCTTTTGCAAAAAATATACAAAGTGTCTCTTTTTCAATTGTCTTTAATTTCCATTTTCTTTTCTTTTTATTTGTTTTTATTTGTTTTTCTTTTATGTTTTTATGTAGCGCTGAAAAAATCTTAAAAAAAAAAAATGAAAAACAACAAATAAACCATCAGTATGGATACAATTGAAAAGAAAATGGAAAAATTTCTTCAAAAAAAACAAAAAAAAATAAAAGAAAACGTATATTTTTTATTTTTTTTTTAAATATGTATAATGATTTTTTTTTTTTTTTCTTTTATCAATTTCAAAATGATGCTGAAATTAGATGCTGTCCAAAGCAAAAAAAAAAAAAAAACAAAAATTAATTTGCAACATAAAAAAACAAACCGTGTGCTTTTTCTTTAATAATAATGAACCTTATCATTTGGAGAAAATTTCCTTTTTTCTTTTTACCTTTTTTTTTGTTTTTTTTCTATTTTACACACTTTTTTTTTTATTTATTTTGTAGTTTTTTTTTTTTCTTTTTGGTTTTTTTTTTTCATTGTTTCTGTGTCAAATAAAAAAGAATAGATATAAAAAAAAAAGTATCAAAAAATTTAAAGCATAAAAGATTAGTTTTTCTTTTTTTTTTTGGTTTTTCTTTTCTTTTTTTTTTTGTTTTTCTTTCAAATAACAATAGCTATATAATAACCATTTGGTAATAATTTATAATTAGAACTATTAGAGCTGTATATAAAACAATTTTAATAAATAAAAAAAAAAAAAAAAAAAAAACATGCATATTAAAATGTTAAAATAATTTTTTTTATTTATAAAATAATTTAAGTGGACGATTTATGATAGGCATATATTATAGACAAGGCATAACCATCCATGTATTGTACAAATAATTTAAACATAAATTTTCGATTTAATGATTTTTATACTAAATGTCATTATAACTACTTAAAAAAAGAAAAAAGCAAAATATTTAATTAAATAAAATAGAAAAAAAAAAACTAAAGATTGTTGCGGAATATGAAGGCAAAAAATTTTAAAGGTGACAAAAATGTGAAAAAGAAATATTTCAATATATACGAGTAATTGAACATTGATTTTCTGACAAAAAATTAATTTTAAAAGGATACTTAAACATATATTTTTAAATTCTATAGTTATTAAATTCTACAATTTAAGAATATTTTTTTGTGATACAAAAGAATAAAATTATTCTAGAATCGATAGATACATTTTCAATTTTTATCCTAAATTCAATTCTTTCGTTCGAATTTTCGATAATATATTCCACATAGCGTTTTTTAACAAAACTTTTGAAATTGTAGTTTTTCTCCAAGTAAGGAAGAAACAGTTAAGTTTGTTTTAAACATACATAAAAAATAAACATACTAAAAAAATTTCGATTCAGGATTATTATGTATATTCTGTTGTAAGTTTTTATTTTATATCCATTTGAATAAAACATTTTCTGCAAAATCCTTTAAATAAAACAAAAAAAAAAAAAAAAATAAATTGAAAGGGTAGATAATATTTGTTTTTTTTTTTTTGAAAAATTTTCATGATGAATAAATGGTTTTCTGTTAAAAGTGCATTATGTTATTTTTTTAACATTTCTCTACAACAAAATTCTAACATATACATATATGATTTAAAAGGAATAACTGCTTTAGAAATAAAGGATATCTTTTAGTCAACAATTTCAATAAAAAACAAAAAAAAAACAGTAAACGAATAATTCATTTCAAATCTTATTTCAAGATAGTTCCCTTCCTAATCAGTGATTAGTATATCAAGATTTAACATGACTATACCTTTAAAACTTAGATTATTACGTCTATAAATTTTTTATTTGAAGCTATTAAAAAAAGAAAATTTTATAATATACAATTTCAAAAATTTTTTTTTTTTTTGTAATTTCTCAGTTCTCTTCGTTCTAAAGTTTTTCTTCGTTCTAACATTTTATCCTTATTAGTAATGTAAAAAAGTTTTGATTATTCTTACAAATCTTTAAGTATTCATCTTTAGGTATCCATCTTTAAATATTACAATTCAAATTAAGCACAGATTTTTAAGTATCATTATCCAACTTTATATCTATAAAAACTAAAAAATGCTTTGTAATACCATACACTTTTATAAAAAAAAAAGAAAAATTATAATAAAGTTTTCAAGAGAAAACTGAAATCTTAATTTTCTTAACCATATTTTTAAAAATCTTATTTTTTTTTTTACAAAATATTCTATATTTATTATAGGGTTTAAAAAATTTTATTAGCGCAGTTATACCGCCCCACTATATTTTAAATGCTTGAATTTTGAAATAGTAACTATATATGTATGTAACAAAATTATTAAGAGCGATTTTATAGTCAATTACAAAATCAGGATTCCAATATTGGCCAGCCTCACAATTTTAAGTACTTGAATGTTAAAATATAGGTACATGGAAAGAAATAATTATGATGCGTGTCATTTTATAGTTGGTAATAAAATTAAGATAATACGTTTTTTCCACAATATTTGTATTTATGTATATATTATATAAATAAGCAATATAACGTACATAATATCCATGTATTTCAGAAAAATCATAAAATAAAAAAAAAAAAGATTTTTGGAAAATATGAATAAAATTTATAAGATTTAGGTTTGGCCCGTAAACTCTGCGGGTATATACCTATTTAATATAAATAAAAAATGCCTATTTGAATTCAAATTAAGATATTCAATTATATATTTAATTTTCTAAATAGATAGTTAGTAAATAATAAGTTCTAGATTCAAAAGAAAAACTATAGATACTTAATTATAAAAATATCATATTGTGGCATTATCTGAATTGAATAAATTGAATGAGTTAATTTTTAAAAATATATTTATCTTAAATAATAAATAATTAAATAAAATAATTAGATAAATAATATATATAAAACAAATATGGCAGCACTACAATAGAAATTTGAAATGTCAAATATTATTTAGTACTAACCATAGTACACGCACTTCTTACCATTCTTTTTTTTTTCTTTGTCAATTTTAATCTATCTATACAGTCTAGTCAGTCACGTATAGACATTAATAGGCAAAAACATTCTTTGTTTTAAATTTTAGTCTAGTCAGTTACGTATAGATTAAGACTCATAGGATCATAGGATCATAGATCAGACTTATAGGATTAACATCAAAATTTAAAACTTGCAATAAAAATTTATTACCCCATGTAATTAAAAAATAACACTATTTGATGAAATTAATTGTTTCATATGGAAAAATTATTTTAAAATTTAAATTTAATTTGCATCTGACCAATGGTGCAGTCACCAGTCTTTCAAGGGAAAAGTCTCGAGTTCAAATCCCGGTCCGGTCAAAAATAATATATAAAATATAATAAAATAATGTAAATAAAATATTAAATATAATTATAATTGAATACTTGTACCGAGATGACCCACATGCTAAACATAAAAGGGTCCTTTACGTTTAGCATGTCCTTTTTAACAAACGTTTAGCATTAATCTTTTTTAACAAAATATTTGAGCATTAGTCCTTTTTAACAAAATATTTGAGCACATTACAGTGAATAAGGAAGGTATGGAGTCCTCAAAACACAACCTACAATATAATTTGACTCTTTAAAAATTTGATTCAAAATAAAAATTTGATTGTAAACCAAAATAATACAATAAAGGATATTTTGGGACTTATTTTTTTTCAACGTTGTACAGTAAAATATTAAGTTAATAACTAATAATTGGAAATGTAAAAATTTTCACTATTGGCAATTTTATTAATTACGATAAGTTTATTATGTTACAAGAGGAAATATCCTAGAAAGTTTCCATTCGTAGAAGTCGGTGAAAGTTTATGGTAAATTTTTGGAGAAAAACGTTTGAAAATGGTTTGTTGTAAAAGATTTTGCAGAATAAAAAAAGTAACAAAACATAAATTCACTTAATTTAAAAATTATTTACGATTTATTTTAGAAAATTTTTTTTAGTTTATAAAATTTTTTCTACGGATAATTGAGAACATTTTATTTTACAAATTTTCAAAAAAAAAAAAGCAATTACTTATAAAAGGACTTCAACTTTAAATTATACTACGATAGGTCGTAATCATTTTTATCTTTTTAGACTTGTTGAATATTCACAATATCTAAAATATTTTATTAATTTAAAAATTTTTAAGATTTGGCTACTTATGAAAGTAATTACGAGTAATTCGCATATCTATAAATTTTGTATTAGAAAAGATATGTTTTAACAATGGACGATTAAATTTACTTTAATTATAATAACTATATACTTAATATATAATAATATATAGGTAATAAAGAAAATATTTTTAATTTAAAAAAATTTTTTCTTAAATATATTTTTATTATATTAAAATTAAAAATTTTTATATAAATTTTTATTACGATTTTATTTATAACTTTTTTATAGCTTTTGAGGCTTGAATTTTAACGTTTTATTGCTACTAAAAAAAATTTATACAAAATATTTTTTTTTTATTTTAATGGAAAAGAAAAACTATATATATTTACTTTTAACACCTAATATGATTTTTCACTTTCAAAACTTATTCAATTAAATATTTTTTTTATAATAAATCATTAAATTTCTTTAATACGAAATTCGATAAAGTTGAATAAGTATCTGAATAAATATACTATATGTAATGTAATATAATTTATGTAATGCACTATTTATGTATGTGCAAATATTTTTTTTTAAACAATAATTTTATTAATGGAATAATTTAAGTAGATTTGTAATCTGACAGATACAAACGTAACTAACTGCTAAAGTGTAAGTAAATTATACAACCTTATTAAATAAATAAAAGTAATTGTGTATAAATTAATATATCGATTATAGTTTAATTTATAAATATATAGATCTTTTGATACAAAATAAATAAAATCGTAATTTAATAATGATCGAAAGATCAAAAAATAACGTGGTGAAGTTCTATTTAGAAAAAAACTGCAGCGCAAAGAAGAAGTAAAACATCGCTTGAAGAACTATAAAGGTCAACCGCTAGAAATCGGATGAAATGAAAGGGATTTATGAAAGCCTTATGGACCTCTTAGACGTTACAGGATCATCCAAAGAAGAAAGAAGAACAATTTAATAAACTAGCTGATGGCCCGTTATGTATAACGGTTTAACATATAGTAGAAATCACGAAAACAAATTTTAATATTAATAAGAAATAAACTTTTTTAAGAAATTTAATTAAAATCATTTTTTAATAGGTAGGTAGATGTTTTTTTTAATTTTTATAAAATTTTTTTATTACCACAATAACTTAAATATACTTTTTTATAACATAATTTTCTTAATTTCTTAACACTTGTTTAAATACAATATTTTTTAGTAAATTAACGATCGTTATTTAATAATGGAGTTTGTTGACGACTAGTCAGGTATTCTTATTTGATGTTTTTTTTAAATTTTCTTCTTAAAATCTCTTGAATATTAAATATTTAAAAGTGAGTAAGTTTCAGAAAATACAAACCAACATGAGCATATAAATTACAATTTATAGAATACAATATCGAATAATAGAATAGAAATTGCTTTTATGTTTTCATGATGTATATAAAATCCCCCTTTTAACAATTTTAGCATTTTATTATGCTAAAATTCTTATTAGTTTAGAAGTTTAATCGAGAATTGAACCATAGTCCATCATAATATGTGTCGTTACAAAAAAGAAAAATCTAATATGAATGTATTTAAACTCGCTTTTATAACTCACAACTCACTCTCTTTTTCAAAATTTGTATATTATATTCTTTCCACTACACAACACTTTGAAATTTTATCTTCAAAATACTAAATTATATATAAATAACGTAACAGGAATTCCTTATATTATATCCATTTAATCATTTCTAGTTATTTATTTATTTTATTTAGTAATTTAATTATTACTATTTATAAAAATTCTTTTATTTTTATTTTATATATATATTTTTTTTTTTAATGCATTTTCTCTGCCACATAAATGTGGACAGGAAATTACACAGTCTTTCCTGTTCAGGCGTGGCTGTAAATGTCGTAAGGTTGAATAACTGTTACTCACTAGACCCACTAATATCCACTAGGCCCACTAATACCTACTAGGCTCACTAATACCCACTAAGCCCACTAATACTCACTAGGCCACCGAAGTCCCTTATTATTTTATATATTTAAAAAATTAATTTTAATTACTTTGTCTTAAATTAAAATAATATTAAATTTCAATTTTTTCATCTTAAATCTTTAATATACATATTTTCATTTTCCTTCAAATCTCTGTTTCTGATGTTAATAATTTCGGAAAGATTTAAATGTTGTAGCATGGTTCATAAGATATTTTCTAAAACTGGTCTAATTTAAGATAAATTTTCGATAAAATATTAATGTTAACACTATACCACAAGATGTTTAAAGAATAGATACCAATACCCATGGGGAAAAAACACTGTATAGTTTTCAACAATATAAAAGAGGCAACTATTTTCGGATAATAAAGGCTATAATTAGTATATAATATATATATAATTATTAAAGTATGTATAAGTTTAAGTTCTTAATAAGACATACAATACTTAATAAATTTTTTTTTGTTGTGCCACTGTGTTGTTAAACAACATTTTATCATATCAGGGACTCTACATAGATATAACAGCACTTCAAAAATATCTATTAATTATTGATATTTTTCATAATGTTTGAAAAAATTTTTTTTAAAACTATTTAAAGCGACAACAACTGTTTGTATAAAATCACCATTTTCTTATAATAAATTTTCATTTTTATTTATTCTCAACCAAATCTTAAATTCTTAATTTTTTTATGTTTATGGAAATACTCATTGTACATGACAATGTTGAAAATTTTAAAATTACATGTACGTTATTAATAAATAATTTAATTATTTATTCATTCCTTATTCCTTAAATGTTTAATTAAGTATAATTTGGTACTCTGTTTTTGGGTTTATTTAAAAAAAAAAAAAAAAAAATTAAATTTTTAATATCCTTAAAAATTTTTATATAACGTATTTAAATTTAATTTTACAGTACGAAATAATTTACTCTTTAACTTGTATACTTATACTTATAATTTTGATTTACCGTTTTGTTACTAAAAAAACTCTTTAAAACTAAAGCGTAAGCATATAATTAATAATAAATATTTAGAAACTCAATAAATACAAATAATTAGATTTTAAGAAATCGTAAAATAATTTAAGGATCAATTAATAAATATGTCCAGTTTAATATGTTGTGTAGCATGGATTTGTAGCAGACCAATATTATAAAAAAGTAAAATACTAAAAAATTAAATCAAAACGTCGGCAAATTTTAATGAAATAAAATGCTTTCAAGTGCGTATATCTTAAAATTTAATTCTTTATAGATTTGAATTTATCTTAAAACTTAGTTGTCTAAAGAGTTTCGACTAATTGGAACTTCCTGTATTTTTAAGAGTATTAATTAGAAATAAATTAAATTATTAACAGGTTATGTTTAAAATTGGATTTTTTATTGGATAATTCACTTTTCTATTCTTAATTAAATAATAAAGATTCATGACCTTGTTTTGAAAATCTGTTTTAAAGGCAGAAGAACACGTTGCATCTGTAGAATTTAAAAGTAACTGAATTTTAAATTTTCAAGTTATTTTAATATAAATTTAAAATAAACTTTTTATCTCTTTAATACTAAAAGCAAATATCATTATTTTAGTATTAAAGAGATACCTACTAAAAGAACTTTAAAAAAACTTAAAAAAAAAAAAATAACGCATTTAAGTTTAAAAACTGTAGCCCTAATCCACTTTTATTATTTTAAACAAAGAAGGAAATTTTAATTAATATAATACATTATACTTTTAAAGGTTTTATTAATTTTATATTTAATTAATATATATATATATATTAAATTTAGACTTTAATTATTTAAAACAAACAATAGACCTACTTTTGAAATTATTTTTTAAGTAAATGAAAATTTAATTAGATATTTTTGTTTTTTTTTTTTTTTTTGAAAGGATTCTTTAAATACAAATAAAATTATTTAATTATTTATTATATTCATACCTTATTTTTTTTTTTTGTTTTTTTTTATAAATACATTAATTCACATATTTATGTATGTATTATATATAGATGTGGTTATGGTATCGTATATATATTTATATATATTATGTATTTAGGTATATAAAAAGTTTATATACATTAAAACGTAAACAAATATATTATATCCGACGGTGTCAGATGTAAAACCATATATATATATATATATATAAATATATATATTTATATATTATGTGATATTATATATATTTATATATAATCCAATATATATGAAAATCAATATTTTTTCTATACATATATATATTTTGTATATTATAATATATATATATAGGTAGGTACTTATTATTATTATGTATATATTATATATATATATATATTTCTTTTCTTTAATTTAATTTTTTTTTTTATAAATAAAATTAACTACAAATTAAATTATTTTTTAATTATTTTTTTTTTTTTAATAATAATTTTTAAATTAAATTATATTAATTATATTTTAATTTCTTTTTATTTTTTTTTTCTTTTTTTTGTGTATTAAAAATGTAAAACATGAGCACAAAAGTAAAATCACTATTTATTTATGTTTTTAATATATATATATATATATATATAATAATTTCCATTTTCACTTTAAATAACACATAATTTTCATAATTTTTCTCTTATTTTAAATATTTATTTATTTATTTTTTTTTTTTTGATTATTATTTAACACTAAATACCACCACTACAGAAAATTTATAGGATTTTTAAAAGAAGTTTCTTTTAATTAATTTTTTTTTATTTGTGTATCCTTTAGATACGCTATCCTTTTTTAGTGGTTTTTTTTTTTTTAGAAAGATTTAATTATTTAAGAACTTTGTTTGTTTTTTTTTTTTTTTTTTGGTACCGTTTACACTTTAATATAAATTCCGTTTATTGGAAATTATTTATTTATTTTTTTTTTGTTTTTTTTTCTATAGATAATTTAAAACTATAAAAAAAATAAAATAGACTTTTTAAGATTTGAAAGACTTTTAGATAAATACGCAACAAAATATAATAATAATTATAAACTAACCGTATTTTTTTTTTTTTTTCTGTCTTTCTGTCTTTTTTTTTTTTTTTTCTTTTAATAAAATTTATTTTTTATAATTAATTGATAAGAAATTTTTTAATAGAACTAAAAAAAAAAACAAAAAAAAAAACAAATATAAATGGAAAATTTTCCGAAATTTAATCACTATATTTTGATGGTTTATTGTTTATTTGAGTTTCTGAAATATCCCGTCCGTAAATAAAATCTTAGTTTTAAACTTTACTTTTTTTTTGTAGTGTTTTTACTTTGACGATTTTCCATTTTTTTTTCTATTTCTAAATTTTACACAATTCTTTTTTTTTTTTTTTGCGTAAACTAAAAATTTTTTACGATTTTCTTTAATAATTTGCAATATTATTTTTTTTTTTTTTTATATAAATTTTTATACTTATTTTAGTTTAGTATATATTTTTTAAGCACACTCTGTACACTTTTTCTTTTATGTTAAATAATAATAATGAAAAAATATATATTATTTTTTTTTTTATTTTATTTTTTTTTTTCTTATATTTTTGCTTCTTATATATAAAGATATAAGTATAAATATGTATGTACTTATATATGTTTATATATTATTTTTTTGAAAATAACTTTTTTTTTTTTTTGATTTTTGGATATTTATATTTGATTTTTTTTTTATTTATTTTTTTTTTTTTTATATTATTATTATTTATTTTTGATTTTTCATTTCTTATATTTTGATATATTTTTTTTTTTTGTTATTTATTTGTAAATTTATTTCTTCTTTTTATTTTTTGTTATTTTTCTTTTTTATTTATTTTTTTTTTTTTAATCAAAAAATAAAAAACTTAAAAAACACGGCGTGCGAAAAATCCTATAGTGTGCTGTGTGTGCATGCGAGCCAACTATTATCGAGCACTACATAACATCATCAAGACAACGAGATGAAGGAAAAACCATCTCCGTTGAATTTTTGTGATGAAACATAGAATATTTCGAAAAATAAAAACAAATAAAAAAAAAAAAAACAGTAAAAATAGAAAAAGAAAAAGAATAAAAACAAAAATAAAAGTCAGAAAGAGATAAACAAAAAAGAAAAACGAAAAAATAAAAAAAAGAAAACGTGAGAAAAATTTTTGAAAGGAAATAAAGGGAAACATTTTCTATTAATGTATCATTATACTTGAGATATGAGAATATATAAATAATAAAATATGAGAGAAGAGGATGCATGCATGCAGTAGCAGCATCAGTAGCAAAATATTTTACTCTCTCAATATTAAAAAAAAAAAAAAAAAAAAGAAATTACAAAATAATTTTCTCAATTTATAGTTTTTATTTCAACTTAAAGAAAAATTTTACAAAAATTATTTTTGATATTTTTTCTATAGAAAATTTTTTCTCTGTTTTGATTTTCTCAGTAAGGACATCTGTTAATTTAAAAACTATATTTGTAGTTGTTTTGTTACAGGAGGAAAATTTATGTAAGAGAAATTTTGTAAGAGAAAATATAAAAAACTCAAGCTTTTTTTTTTTGTTTTTTTTTGATTTTTGTGTATAATAAATTAAAAAGTTGTTTTGAGTGAAATTTATTAGACACTAGATTTAAAATTTAATATATAAAATATATAAAAAAATTATATTATTAAAATGGAAAAAATAATATTTTTTTTGATTATTTATTATTTATATAAAATTACAAAAATTAATATATACTGATTCTTTTCATTTACAGGACTTTTATGTTCCATTTATAATAATTTATATATCAAGTTACGCACTATGAAGATAATATTTGTTGGCATAAGGATTCTGTATATTTTTTCACCTGTTGTATATTCTTTTTTTTTTTTTAAAGTTTGATAGCTGACTGATTTGATTTATACGCCAGATTAATTACATAGAATATAATGTGCTATATAGCTACTAAACTACACTAAAGGAAATTGACAATGTATTCCGAATCTATATGTATTGTGTTTCATAAGAAAAAGAAAATAATGGATGTGTTAGGTATTAAAAATCGATTACTCTGCTTCTTTGCAACACGTATTATAACGGGTAATAAATTAATATTTTCTTTTCTCATTATTGTAATCACATTTAAAACTACATAAATAGGAAGAAGCTTCATTATAATATTGTACACTTATTATTACTGCAATTAATACACTGCGGGAGCAAAATAATAAAAAAAAATATATTTAGTTTCTGCATTTCAGAAATATGGTATTTATGAAATCGTATAGGTAAAACATTTGTATGCGTTCCCCCAGAATTTTATTTTATTACATAACATACTTGTAGTAAATTTAAAGGGATACGATATGGAAATGCAATTTATTCCGGGGATTCAAAAATATTAAACGAAGTCCAAGATTTTAGCTAACAAAATGATTTGAATCCAATTTTATTCATTTATTTAAATATAAACTACATTTTAAACTAAACGAAACTACTCACTTTTTTTAATTTTATTTCTGAATTATAGGTAAAAAAATCTTAAGATTTAATTTATATACTTTTAGATTAAAAATTAAAAATTAAATTTGTTTTTTTATTAAACATGAAAATCTATAAAAGTATGAATACAACAAAATTCAACAACAAAATTCAATTCAGTCAAAAATAATATTGATTAACTATATTTTTTCTATCGGAAAAATAAAATTGCTTAATAAAAGTAAAATATGTACAATTCAGAGAAATTTTTATAATAACCAAAATGTACGTCTACTTACAAATAAATTTTCCAAAATTAAATTAAATGTTATTTTTAAATTTGTTCAATATTTTATTAAATTCAATAAAATAATTATAATTAATAAAATGTGCACAATTTTTAAATTCAAAACAATTAACAAAAGCTTTTAACTTTTGACAGTTTATATTAACAAAATGGCTACCGTTAAATGTCATTATAATATATTTTTCGTTAATTTTATTCTTTAAAAAATCATCAAAAATATAAGAAAGAAAGAATAAAATATTTATATAAATATATACATATTATAATATATACATTATATATTGTATGTATATATAATAAAATTAAAAACATTGATTTAAATGAAAAACGTGTGAATTTTCAATAATAAAAAGAAAAATAAAAAGAAAAAATTTCAAATAAAAAAAACGTGAATTTAATCTATCATTAGTTTCCCCATAGTAAAAAAAAAAAACAAAGATGCAAGTTCAAATGTTTTCAATGATTCTAATGACTTTATCATATACCTACTATAGATGAATATCTGAGATGAGATGAACGTGTTTTCGATTTTTTTTTTTTTTTTTTTTTTGTATTCTTTATTTTTATATTAAAATTTAGAAATATATAAATTGCGCATATTCAAGAGATAAACTGAGGAAAAGAAGAGGGAAAAATTCGAATATTTTTGCTCAAACGTGGAAAACGGTGAGAAAACAAAAATATATAATATATAGATTAAAAACATAGAATATTGTATAGTGTTTTTAGTTATATATTAAATTATATTTTAATATAAAAAATTGATAAATACTGTAAATATTTTTTAATATGAATATTCAAAACCTATATTCAAAAATTTTCTTTTTTTTTTTTTTGGTTTTTAATAATTTATTTTATATGAGTTTATTTTTCCGATATCACGTTCTTTAAACTTTATAAATATTTCATTTTCATTTTTGTTTTTTATTTTGTTTGATTATATGTGTATTATAATATTGAATTTTTTTTTTTGTTATTAATTTTTTTAATCATAAATTTTAAATCTCACAGATACCCATTATATTAAAATAATGTCATCATTACGCCTTGTATAATTTTTTCTTATATTTTAAATTCATTGAACGCAATAATTATTATTCTTGGAGCATAGATGAGCATTAAAACATCAATGAATTTTTTAATATTAATATAAAATATTTTATTAAATAAAATTTTTATTATTTTGATAAAAATTTATTTAAAAAAAAATTAATTTCAAAATTATACAAAAAAAAAAAAACAAAAAATGAAAAAATATTAATGAAAATAAAAGAAAACGAACAAAGTTCAATATTTTCTATTCTATTTACTATACATTGGCAACATTCTACAAATATTTTTTTTTTTTTTTTTTTGTGTTTTTGAAATTGTCACTTTACATATTTTTATTTTAGTTTTTTTTGTTTTTTTTTTTTGTATTATTTTTGCCAACTTTTTTAATAAAAAAAAAAAAAAAAACAAAAACAAAAAGTACCTATTCATATAACATTAACAACCTAAAATAATAATTTTGTTCTTTTATAAGAAAATAAAAATGTACTTTGTGACCATCTCCTCAATCTTTTAACTAAAGCCTCAATCTTTTGTTTTTGTGTTGCCTCAATATTGTGGTTTCTTATTATAAAAGAAGGTGCTTTTTGTACTCTTCAAACCATTCTATAACTTTTAATAAACATAAAGCGCATCTACAAAGTGTTTTTTTATTTTAATCAATAAGCCATAAACACCAATCGTGCATCAATCAGACATCAATCAGATATAATCAGGATCAATCAGGTGGAATGATTCCATAATATTGTAAAATCAAAATAACTTAAAAATTTTATGTGCGCCATCTGTTATTTTCTAGAAAAGTTAAATGTTATTTGGTAATATTACTGTACTTCATTAAAGATTTTTTAATTATTTTTTTGTTTAACTGTAGTAGGCTTAACTTAAATTTCATTAATTCATTTTTTTTCTATAGCTACAATATTTTAAAGGTTCATAAAATTAATTATTTATATAAAATTGGGGTCACCATACAAGTAGTAATATTCAACTATATAATATCTATATATCTTGCATTTTGCAATTGGGTTTTATTAGGGTTAAAACTGGACTGTTCCTAATGGGACTTTAGATTTATTCGACTGAAACATAATAGTGCAGGTGTACTAAAATTATTTTATTGTAAAATATGCATAACTTACATAATATATATATATGATTTTATACGTATATACATACATACATACATACATTATTATGTTAACAATTTTTAAAAGTTTAGAATACCGTTAACTTTTTATTTTGCGTTTGAATACCCGATACTTAGAATATTTAGTATAATACTTAAAATGATTAACTATAACTTTTTTTTTTTTCAAAATTAATAAATAATGAATATTTTTAGATAATTTTTTGTTTTTGCCTAAATTTTTTTTTCCAAAAATTTTTCTCAAGGCGAAAAATATGCGTATTGTTTTTCATTATTTATATACTATGTATGTTGGTATGTATGTATTTTTTTTTTTTTCTTTCTAAAATATAAAGTGAATGATGAATAGTTTGTTGATGGTGACATATTATATGAATACAAATAATAGAATTTTAATTTTGTGTTTTTTTGTTTTTTTTTTTTTTTATTTTCTTTGTTTTCAATATTTATTAACAAAAATGTTTAGATATTTAGGATAAAAACTTAAAAAAAAAAAAAAACTGTTCATACCTAGTTCTAATATATAAAAAAAATAGAAAATAATTATTGCATTGGAATATATTGTATTATTATTAATTTAATCATTATACGCAGTAATTATAATTAATCTGGACACGAACCCCTTTGATTGAAAAACTTTTGATTATATAGTGCAAAGTGTTTCAAAATCAAAATAAGTTGTTTGGTTTGTTAGAAATATTTAATTAAAGGATGTTTACGTAAAAGTACAAATTATTCTTGGATCGAAGGATCGGTGAAATTCTTTTTGACTTTTTGACAGAAATTGGTTGTTATTTCATGTATGAAAAAATATGCAACGATATTTTATCCTAGACTAAAATATCCTAGATCTCAACCCATTTATTTTAAATATTTTCTTCTTGGAGATTTTTCAAGTTTGTTTTTATTTAAATTGACATTTTAAAAGATAATTTATGTAATTGAAAATTTCTGGAAAGATATTAAATAAACATTTCTCTGAAGAACCAATCAAAATTTCACTCATCTGTTATTTGTTTTTACTTTGCAATATTTATATTTTGAATTGGGTCGGACGGGACCGTTCAAGTAATATAACTGTTTTGGATTTTATTTTTCTTCGATGCATTTTTAGGTGAAACTGACTGAAGATATGATATTATAATTAATGTATCTTTGTTTTTTATCTTTTTATATTCTTTAAACATAAATGTCAAAAATTTATTTTATTATACTTTAAATACTTTTATATTTATGATATTTATTATTATTTTTTATTTTATTTTTAGTTTTTAATCTTTAGGTTATTTTTTTTTTTTTTTCATTTAATTTTTAATAAAGATTTTTATATTTTTCAAAAATTATTCTCTTTTCAATTAAAAATTTATTATTAGTTTAATTTAAATTAATTTTATGCGACATTTTATGCCAATAGTTGAATATTCGTCATGAATGGATAATGAGATGTAAATGTTTTTTTTTTTTTTTTTTAAATTTATTTGAAATTTTTTTGTTTTTACTTTACAATACTTAGTTTTTTTGTTTTTTTTTTTTTTTTGTATAGAAAAATTAAGTGTGGGTGGCAGATAAGCTATTAAATTATTATACCTGTTTATTTTTTGCAATAAAAAGTTATGTTAATGATTCATTAAGACAGTCTAGACAATCTTTAATTTTTTTTTGTCCAATTTTTTATTTATTTATTTATTTATTTTTTTTTTTATTTTTTTATAAAATAAAACTTGTTGCCATTATTATATTTTTATTGAAATAATTGCGAAATTTTAAAAATTTGATTCGGCTAAACATTAAAAAAATTTTTTTTTTGTTTTTGCTTGTTTTTAAAGATTTTAAAACTTTTTATTTTTTTTTAATGGTATACCCTATATATTAAACCACAAAATTTTTAATGGTTTGTTAGTTTTGTTTTTAAATAAAAAAAAAAAAAAAAAAAAACCAAAATAAATCCATTGCATTTCATATATTATATCTTTAGCTCTCAGATATCTACCAAAAAAAAAAAAACCGAAGAACATTTTAAGAAAAAATTTTCAACAAGACGTAAAGTACCTATATTTTATTTTGTTTAGTATGTATAAGGAAGAAAATTTTATGACAAATATAACAACAGGTGTTTAAGAAAATTTATATTGAATTTAAAAAATAAAATAAATAAATATTATTAGATATATACTTATATAAAATCCATTTTAAAAATGTTATATATTATGTTATTTTGCGTATTAAAATCAGAATACATCAGATGTACAAAAATTATATTTTATAAAAAATTTTAATTTATCTCTATCCTGTATAATATACGAGTATAAATATGAAAATGTCTGTCTGGATGTTATTTATGGACTCAAAAACTACACGATCGATTTTGAGGAAATTTTGAGTACACTATTAAAATTGAGAGGAGCGTTATATGATTTACCGTTTTTTAAAATTCTGACTGATTCGGGTAACTGCCATACAAGTTGCAGCTTCCATTCGGACTACTTCAAAAATCAAAAGGGTTATAGACCTGAAAATTGCTACGCAGATCCTCTCCTAAAATTGATCAAACAAACACATCTTTTAAGGTTTTTAAAATTACTTAGTGATTTGGGTAGCTGCCATACAACTTCCACCGCCCATCAGGAATATTTTAATGCTCTCTCGAAAATGAACAAAGATGTTTTTTATGGTTTTCAAAAATTCTGAGTGATTTGGGTAGCAGCCATACAATTTTTAGCATCCAGTAGGAATATTTGAAAAATCAAAGGTTTTTATAATTTTATTTAAGAAGGTATTATATGTTTCACTTTCAAGAGTTAAAAGTCCAGATAATTTATACGTTTACACTCTAAATAATAAAGCCAAAAATGTTGTATACCAATAAGCGTTATAACTACAAATATAATATTATATAATAAACTAAAATAATTAATTAACAACATTTTCTAAATAATTATATGTATTTAAATATTAAATTAAAATTTTTTAATTCTTTTATAAGCTAAAAATAATTAATTAAAAAAAATTCTTAAAATAAAATGAATTAATTGGATTAAATTTGTCTTTAAAACACAAAAAAAGATATTTTAAAATGGCTAAAAAAGCGGAACGGGCAAGTAACGCAGACCGGGTAGGTACAGCTAGTTAATAGTTAATTTGATAAAAATTTCGAGTTTTTCACTTTGAACTTCTTGTCAAAAAAATAACTATTAATATTAAATTGTTAAAAAAATTTAAATTATAATTTTAAACCAGAATTGGCTAATAAACAAAGTAAAAGTAAAATATTTAGTTCCAGGATATAAACTGAACAATCCAGATATATTATGTATAAGTATTCTAATATGTGTGTCCAACTGCGTAATATTTTTAAAAGAATTAAAATCATTTTCTATTTTGTTTTTTTTTTTTTTTTTTATTTTTTTAGTATTGTGATATTTTAATTTTTTTTTTTCATTAATTTACATTTAATAAATTGAAAAATAAAATTCATAATAATAAAAAATACGATTTTTTTTTCAAAACAAAAATAGAAACGTAACTAAAGAGTTTATTAATTACATTCAATAAATAGTGTTTCGATTAAGACATCGGTCTTTCATTCGAAAGGACTTGGATTTAAATTGTAGCTGGATCATATTGATTAATAAATAATACTATCGATTTGGTTTTTGTAATATGTTATAATTTGTCTAATGTATTTAAATCAAAAATAAATATATATATATATCATATAATTAATTTTATCATATTTTGACGTGATCCTTTTTCGGCCGTGAATCATTATAGGCATTACTATAGTATTTGAGGATCAAAATGAAACAAAAAATTGTTCTGAATTTGAAACGAATAAAAATAGATCTTAAAAGTTGGGTAATTTTCCATAACTTTTCATAACTTTTGAACGATCGTTATCTAAAATTTGGAAATACAAAATGTATAATAGTATGTGTTTTCTAATAGTGTTTCAAAATTTTCTGATACGCTTTTAATCCCTCAAATACACCCTATAAATATTTATGACAGAAAGAGAATCATCCTGTATAATAAAATAAACATAAAATAAATCTTGTACAAGATAATAGATGTCGCACAAATAAAAATATTTACATTTGGTAGATTTATACATTATAGCTGCAACCAAATGCGAATGAAAAAGAGAGAGATAAAAAAAGAGTTCATTAATTAAAGATTTTAAGTTTTTGATGGGTTACTGTTGATCCTTAAGATATCGAATTAAAAAAAAAAAAAAATAAGATTTTCTTTTGATAAATAATTTTATTTATTTAAACTATATCTTTTTGAAACCAACCCAATGTACATTTTTTATAACTTTTGAGAAAAAATGATAACTGTATAAGTCTATATGAACTGTATAGCAAAACACCAACAAAAAATTATTACATTCACGTATATATACGTTAATTATTTATCAAAATTAATTACTTAATAAAATTTTTAATGCTCTAATTTAAAATTTGAATATTTCCTTTTTTTTATTTTTATTTCTGTAAATAAAATCATTAAAAAAAATATAATGTAATATAATATTTTATCTATCTGAAAAATATTCACGAAGTGGATTATTACTCATATAAAATAAATAGAAATTTGAGTCAAACAACAAATTTAAAAAAAATAATGACCGTTCTATATGGACGTTATTCTTTTATATTTAAGAAGGTACATATTGTGTACATGTGTGTATTAAAATTTAAAAAAAGAGAGGGAAGAGAGAAAGAATAAACAGATACATAAAGTGTCAATTTTGGCTAAAAATATTAAATAAATTTTAAAAACGTGCTACCAAAATTAAATTTATTGCTAATATATAATTTCAAAAAAAAAAAAAATAAATAAATAAATAAATAAAAAAAAATTTTAAAATGAGATAAAAACGAAAAAAAAAAACAAAATGGATATTTAATTTAAATAATATCATTGTTATATTTTTTAGCTTAAGTCGTGATTTTTATTTTTATTTTAATATTAACTCGTAATGGTATTTTAAAAAAGATTGTCAAAATATATAAAAAAAGATAAAATGAAAAAAAAATTTGGAAAAAAAAAAAAAAAAAATTAATTTAATATAATATTAAAGTTGGTTGTCTTTTAATTTTTATTTACAAAATAATTTTTCACACAATTTGTTTTTAATATTTTTTTCATTACCCACTCATTTTAATTTTATAATACACTAGCGTTGCCCGGAGTATTTTATTGGTTTTATGAAATAAAAATTATTAATTTTTGTTTCTGCGTTCATTTAATTTATAGTTAACTTATTACTATGCATTTACAGATGCTGGTAGTTAATATTCTATTTTTATTACAAAAAATCTTTAAAGGAATCAATAATCTATTGAGTACGCAATTACGGCGAAATGAGTTTTCACAATATATTCGTCAATTTCGAAACATAAAATCGCATTTCAATTATAAAAGACCATAATGTAATCAATTTTTTTTTCGTAAGTAATGTCACTTCATGTTTTTGTGAATTATCCTTTTAAGCACATTCTGAAAAATTTGCTATTAGGTGCGCTCTATCCCTGCGTCTGTTTATAAAACTTCTATACTGTTTAATAAGGAGCAAATATTAACTATGCATAGGTCTCTTAAAAGAGTAATGTAGAAGAACAACTTTTTTATGTACCCTCACAGCTGCAGATCCTACAGCACCGACAGCTCTTCAAATTTTGAAAAACTTCTTTTTAAATGCATAGATCTCAGGTTCTGTTTAACATATTTTCAATATAAAAAATACATGATTGTTTTTTACCTTGATAAATCTACCAGAATTTTTTTAAGTTTACTTTTTCTAATTATGTTTTCAAATTAATTGGCTAACAATTAAAGTTTTCTGTTCTTTAAATATGTATATACTAATTTTTGATTAAATACTGTACAGAAATGTGATATATAGTATTTTTAAATATACGCACGTTGTACATACTATATGTACATTTTTCAATGATATTTTATGGGAAATATGTTATACACATGCATCTTATAAAGTTAGACCACATGCATTTCTCAATGATGACATGATGACTGTCGTATGTAGGAAATTTTTTCTGTTTTGTTTGTCCGAAAATGTTATGTTGTTAAGACTTAAACACAGTATTCTTAAGATACTTAATAAGGTTATTTTAATTACTTTTATATATTAGAAATTTGCATTGAAAGATTTTTATGGAATATTAAAAACAGTGTAGATAAAAGTAAAGAGTGTTGGAAATATCTTTTTAATAATAATAACAATACCAAAAATTGGGCAGAATATTTTTAAAAGGTATTCGTGCGGAAATGGGCTAACGAACGTTAACAAAAATTTGTCACAGGCTTTATTTAGAATCGTAAACTCATCCTGCCAAATTAGACAAAGATTAGAAATAAAATTTTCTTTTGAAAGTCTATCGTGCTGAAATGGATTAATGTATCACCGCAGAATTAATTAAATGAGCTTCTGTCTTAAAGTGCAATAATTGTGCCAATATTCAATTGATCAAACAGTTTAAGCACGACAACAAAAAATGAAAAACTTCATTGAGGCTCGATGCTGAAATGGGTTAATGTATCGTAACCAAATCAACTCAGTAAGCTTCTATGGTAAAGAGCTAGAACTTTTGTGAATTTTCAACTCAGTTGGTCAAACCGTTTAAGCGCGACAACAAAGACATAAAAAAACTTCATTGGGCCGTGGTGCCGAAACAGTTTAGCGGATCGTAACAAAATCAACTGAGTGGGCTTCTGGGGTGAAGAGCTACACTTTTGTAATTTTTCAACTCAATTGGTCAAACCTTTTAACCGCGACAACAAAGAAATTAAAAAATATCATTGAGCCCTAGTGCCGAAACGGGTTAATGTATTGTAACCAATTCAACTCAGTGCTGTGCTAAAGTGCTGTGCTAACGAGTAACAATTTTGCAATTTTTCAACTCAATTTTTCAACTCAAAACGTTTAAGCGCGACAATAAAAAAATTAAAATACTTCATTGGGCTCTGGTGTCGAAACGGATTAACGGATCGTAACCAAGTCAACTGAGTGAGCTTCTGGGGTGAAGAACTACACTTTAACAAACTACTACAACTTACAACTAAATTGGTCAAACCGTTTAAGCGCGACATTAAGGTAAATTAAGAAATGTCACTGAGCCCTGGTGCCGAAACGGGTTAATGGATCATAACCACATTAACCTAGTGAGCTTTCCTGCTAAAGAGCAACAGTTTTGCAAGTTTTCAAATCAGTTGATGAAACCGTTTAAGCAGGACAGCAATAAAATTTAATGAACTTCCTTCGGCTCTCGTGCTCAAACGGGTTACCGGAACTTTACAAAAATTTGTCTCAGGGTTTTTTTCAGACCATAAAACCGCCATACAAAATTGGACATAAATCGGAAACAAAAAATTTGGAAGACCGCCAGGCCGAATCCGGCTGACATATGGCAATTCAATTTCTTGGGAACACTCCTAAAGGTGAGAAGAACATTTGTGCAAATTTTCAACTCAATCGGTCAAACCGTTTAGGCAGAACAACGAAAAAACCAAAACGCTTTAAAACGCTCTCGGGCCGCAATGGGTTAATGAACCGAAACGCGATATAGCCTATAACTCCTTCCGGGGTCGTAGAAATCTTCCTGAAAAATTTGGTTGCAATCGGACTGGTGGTTTTTACGTGAATCCGTGCCAAACAAATAAACAAACAGAATTTCTTCCTTATATATTAGATTTTAGTCTTTTGGACAATTTTTTTTTTAAATCATATATTAAAAGCGTTTTAAGTCAATTCCCTGTTAAACTTCATTAAAACTCTCTTTGATATACTATTTATATAATATTTAATTTTAAATATACTTACTTTAATACTCATATAGATGTTTGTAAAAGAAATCTTGTTTATAATTTATAGACGGCGAACTATGCTAGAATTTTAATAGTATCAGACACATTATTTAGTACAATAATGTCACTTAATTTATCTTAACTGATTTATCTATAACTGATTTAGTCATCATTTATTTGCCTTAGGCAAATGGTTTGAAACTAAAACTATTATATAGTGAAAAGATAAATCATCTATTAGTTAAGCATTACATGCGCAAGGATTAGTTAAACTTTGCATGCTAGATTAATCATGTAGACTACAAATGTTAATCATGCTAGCGGAAACCCGACTCTTAGTGCTACTTTGTTAACGTTCGTACCAATGATCTCAGAAATTGTGTTGGTCTCTTTTAACATACATGAGATATGATGAAATTTGCTGTATTCTGTAGAGTGCTGTGAGAAATTAAAAAGCTGGACCGATTTCAAATTGTTTTCATTATTCCTAATATCACATTTATTCTCGAATAAAACTAGAAGTAATATCACAGCGAAACTGCGAATCAACGCGAATCATCGAATCACTGCGAAAAACTTAACAAATATGTTATGTTGAGGAAATAAGGGTTAATCAAAGAAAATATTGCCTCATAAAGCGAAAAATGTATCCGATTTTCAAGATGCTTGGATGTTGTATCGGATTTTTTTATCCACGTAATATTGCGTAAAGTGAAAAGAGGAATTTTTTTGGACTGATTTAATACGAGAAATATATTATATTTGAAACTACATATACGAAAATTATAGGGTAATAAATTAATTATTCGGTAATTGTAATTAGTTTACCCTTTTTAGGGCCTTATGATTAAAGCAAAAAAAAAATCACCGAAAACCAAAACGGTCAAAAAAACTTATAAAACATTTTGGATGAGTTTTAATTTCATTTTAAAAAACAACAAAAGGTGGCCTAGTGGGCTAGTGGGTCGGTGGCCTAGTGGGTAAGAGCGTATGAAATACGCTGTAAATACTGAGGGAGTGTGGGTTAGAATCCCACACACGTCGTAAGAGTTATCCCCCCTTACAACATTTACAGCCACGCCTGAACAGGAAAGGCTGTGTAATTTTTTGTCCACATTTATGTGGTAGAGAAATGTATTAAAAAAAAAAATAAACAACAAAATTCGATTTTTATTATAAAAAACAACAAAAATGAAAAATTACCGAAATAAATGTTTTTGAATGATAATTTATTTAGCGTAAATAAACAGTTTTAGCGGTTATTATTTTTTGAAATGTACTATGAAGACGGTAATATCCTTTTCCCAAAATTTTACTAAAACTAAACGAAAAGCTTTTGAAAAAAGAGCAAATATATACGATGAGCCAAAGTAGACGATGTGAAGCTCTAATCAGCCACTTTGCATCATATATAATTTTCATTTTTGTAAAACTTGGCGATTATTTGTTTCTTTTTTGCGTTTTGTTTTAGTAAAATTTTATTTTTGTGCATTTTAGCTTTTCGCGATTATTCATGCATGTGTTCTAATATAGCTTTAGATTTAGATTTGTCTTTCAACAAGTGAAAATATTTTAATTGAACGGATACTTGTATTACCAAGGAAAACTTTATATTGAGTTAAGAAGTTATTTTGACGATGACATTCAACATTTAAATGTCATAATTATGTAACAAATCAAACTTTCCATCCAAAGTTCTTATAAAATAGTAATAATTTCTACCGTAATATAAAAAAAAAAAAAAATAAATAATTATTCTTGTATAAAATAAAACATGGCGCATGAAATAACATGTTTTGATTACAATATGACTCAATGTCCATGAGAGGTGTCATTATAAGAGTGCATATAAGGCGCATATAATTGTCGTATTGTTTAGCCGCTTTGGGATTTTAGACAATGGCCGCTTTGGGATTATTTCTTGCGGGGCTATTGCCGATAGCCTATTGTTTATTGTCAAAGTAAACATATATTAAGATCTTGATTTATTTAAACATACATAAATATCCATTGAAAATTTAAATGTATTTTTTTTTTGTTTTGTGCTTAGAAAATTTATTCCACACTTTTTCATGGTTTTTTTTTTGTAATTTAAGGAAAAACAAAAAAAAAAACAGATTACCTTAAAAATTTTAAAATAAAAACCACACAGTTAGTCATTTTTATGATATTATTTTTATTTGGTTTTTCTTATGTGTTATAATATATTTTATTAAAATAGTTATTTTATTTATTTTTAATTTATTTATTTTTTTTTTTGTTATTTATATTTTTGGATTTTTTATTTTTTTTTTAAATTTTGTTTCTTTATTTGTTTTTTTTTTTTTTATATTTTTGGCGACTACATAATTTCGTCCACCCACCAGAATTTTTATTGAAAATTCAAAAAAAAATTTTAGGAATTCCACGCTTCATGAAGCTATTAAAGAATTTGAATTAAAGAAAATTTTTCTCTACGGATGTTTTTTTTTCCAAATTTTTATTTGACCAAAAAATGTTTGTGGTTAGTAGAACTTAAGTTGCTAAGTTAATGAATATGAATATGAATTTGTATGTAACATATGAAATATGAATGAAGTATATACCTATTACTTAAGAACTTGATTTTAGAAAGATTTGAATTTTTTTTTTTTTAAGTTTTTTACCTATAGTAAATATATTTTATTTAATATGTAAGGTGTTTGTATATTGGAATGATATCATTTTTGTTTAGTTGTCAGATATATATGTATTTGAATTTGAAAAATAGTCTGTACTATTTTAAGACGTTTAGTCGTTTAAACTAAGATTATTGATAATAATCAGTTATGTGATTTCTTTATGACGAGGCTATAGGTAAGAAATTTCCAACAAAGATAAAAAGAGTTTTTGATTGATCTACGCTTAATTTAAAATTGAAATAGAAACTTTAGATTAAAAAAACAATCGTAACAAGGAAATAAATTTTTCTAGGATTGCCCCTTTTCTAAAATCCAAAAAAAAAAGACACAAAGAAATTTTTTTTTTTTTTTAACGGCAAATACTTAATTTATTTGTTTTAAATTTAAAAAGAATTTTTTTTTCTATTTTTTTTTTTTTAATTTTGATAATAATTCTAATTTTTATTAAATTTTCTTTTGTTTGTTTTTAAAATTGTTGATATGGTTTGTTAAACATTTACTTAAGAATTTTTAAAAAGCTATCAACATCATCGTTAAAATTACATGCTTTTATTATTATATTGTTTGTATTTATTTTAATTCTAAATAGTGAAATAACTAATATATTTCGCAATTTGTTTAACCTTATGTTTACCGGTGATTTGTATTTTCTACAATAATTTTTTACCATTATTTCTACAATAAGAGCTTTAATGCACAAATTTATTAGTATTATTTTTCTAAAAAATATTTTCTTTTACCTTTTTTGATATGTAGATGAAATTAATTTAAGACCAACGAAAAATTTTTTTTTTTTTTTTTTTGTGAAAAATGAATCGGTCATCAAAGTGTTAAAAATATTGAAATGGATTAGGTATGTTGATTTAATAGTGAAAGACTGAAAAGAAAAATAGGCATTAATGGGGAAATGAAATAATTTATTGGTGTAATTTGCACAATAGCTGATAATTGGAGAGCACCTGTTAGATGCATCTTAAAATTTAAGAGTAGGCAATAAATAAAATGTTTTAAATAAAAATGAATATAAGTTTAACATAAATTTTATTCGTGAATACATAATATAATAATAAATTTTATACAAGTATAGATATGTAAAGATTTATATATTTTGTATATACAGTTTTTGTTGCTAAGTGAAATTTTTAAGAAAATTAGTCGCTATTAGTTGGTATAGATATATATAGTATTAATATTAATAAATTTCGGATGTTTTAAATCAAATTTATTACAGAAATTCTTTAATTTTGATTCTAGAAGCTTTTTTTTTTTGTACTATATTAATACCGATATTGAAATAATAGAATTTTAAATAAAAATTTCATTACAACCGAAAAAACTTTTTGAACAAGGGAAGAAACATTTTGAAAAAAAAATACCATTTTTTTCCTGAGATTTTACCGTTCATATAGTCTCATATAAATAAGTAAATAAGTAAATCAAAAACTATTTATTATAATAAACGAGGAAGAGTGCAGTAGAGAGAGTAGAGAGTGCAGACTATGTCAACTCTAGGGTACCCGTATGAACGTAATATATCCTATTTCTATGTAACTAGATCATCTTTTAAACAATCTTAGATGTTCTAGTACCGACGTCATAATTACTGAGATATATTTATGTAAATTGTGGGGTTGTAGGACAGCTACCAAAATCTTTTGCACCAGCACAACCAAATTTTACAAAAGTTGTTGCCATAAAACTTGATCTTCATTTGCAAGATTGCAGACGCCTCTCTTCATTAAGTTCTAAGAAGTGCAAGAAGTCTGAACCGACTGCTCTAGATCAACAAAATTTTACAAAAATTGTTGGCATATAATTCGACATCTCTTCACAAAATTTCAGATACCTAGCTTTAATAGACACTGAGTTATTTACATTTAAAAAGAGAAGTTATATGGCAGCTACTCGAACCTGTTGTCCCAGCACAACTGAACCCGCGGCCAAAAAAGCTGAGTTTAAATAGCAAAAATAAAAAAATTGTGCAAAAGTGACGTAAAAAATTTTGTGCCTCCTAGATCCTTTATTTTTTTTCAGAATTTGATTCTGAGCTGACCCATACCTTTGACTCTATATCTAGCTCGATTCCTTTAAGATGTCACAAACGTAATGGCAAATTTATTATACCCTTGATCATAGTTCATACGGGTATAAAAAGGAGAACGTCCCGATATCCCATTTTCCCAAAATTCCAAATATACAAAATCCCAAAAATTTCAAAAACTTAAAATCATAATCATTTACCGCGGCGATTCAATTACCTAATCCCAAATTTCAAAATCCTGCAAACAGATTTTATATATTTAGCGAAGTTATAAATGAGAAAATTGTCATTCATAGAAAATAATTAGAAGGATTTTTAGAGTTGATTACAAACAGAGCTGTAAGTAATTTGATGTTGCAGTATATTTTGCAGGTATTTTTGATATATTGTAGTATTTTTCACTCATATTTATTCAGCAGAATTGATAGTAAATACATATTTTCTTTTTATAATTTTTTTTAATTTTGAATTTTATTATTTTTTATTGATTTTGAAAAAAATTTTTATTTGAAAATTATCATTAAGAAAGAATATATTTTTAAACATAATATATACAAACTTATTTAAATTTATAAGTATTTATAGCATCCCAGTATTTCAACAATATTAATTATTAAAATATTTCAACTTGAAAAATACTTGAAAATATATGAAAATACTTTAAAAACGTTACTGCAATAAAATGCTGTTACTTAAACTAAATACTTGTAAAATTATCATTACTTAAGTATTATTAAGTAGCAGTAGCCAAATACTGCAGTATAAGTATGAGTAAAAAATACTGCTACTGCAATAGTACTTGTACAGGTGCAGTGACAGAACACCCGAGGAAATAAAGCCCGCTGGCTTTAATTACAAAACTTTTCAAAAAAGAAGTAAAGCCTTCTCCTTTTCAAAAAAAGAAGTAAAGCCCACGTGTCTTAATTCCACTAGACCGTGGGCTTTAAGTACATTTCCAAAAAGAATTAAAGCCCACTGAGTAACACGAAGGTTACTATCATGAGTCTGTATTACATTTGACTGCATTTTATTGAGATCACATGTCACAAGTCCCATTGGGATTTTTGACTCAGTTCAATGAGCCAGACGTCCCATGGGACTTTTGTTTCATTGTTGAGGCCTCAGGAATTTTGGGAGGGATTTTAGAATTGAATTCAAAATCAGGGTTATAAATTTAACGCCAGCAGGATTTATTTCCTCGGGAGTTCTATAATTGCACCACTTGTACATAAATTAAATCCTACTGCTCTGGTTACAAATTCAAGATTTTAGTAATTTATTTTGCGAGAGTTTAAGGGCGGTATTCATAATTATTTTGAATACTTTGTTAAAAAATAATTAGGAAGGATTTAAGAGTCGGTTATAAAATCAGAGCTTTTTCCAGAATATTTCTAATATTTTTAGATATTTATTGTTTAGCATTTTTTTTTTGAGGTTCTCCTGAGTAGTAGGTTCTTATAAGTAATATAGTGTGAGAATGAGATTCTGCGATTTAAGACTTTGTAATTTGGAATGTTGTGTTGAATTTTGGATTTTGAGAAAAAGCATCTCGTACACAATGCTTAAGAAAATAGTATCAATTTAATTTTTTTATAAAATTTTTGTTTTCATCCCTATTCTTTAAAATAATTAATTTTCTTATTTAATTTATAATTAACAATATTTTTTTTTAATTTATTTTTGAATTCGTGTGAAAGCATTTATATATTATGTATGATGTTAATTATAATTATTGTTTTTTTTTTTTTTTTGAAATTATTTTAAGTTTCAAATAATAATTAGCAAAAATATTAAAAAAATTAAGTGAGTCGTTTAAAATTTATTTTCTTTTGCAAATTAAATTATGGTACATCAAATAAATTTTCATATTTTATTTAATTCAATTGCATATTATAGCAAATTATTATTTTATTTTGTATATTATAAGAAATAAGTAAGTGTTTTACTATAAAATTTTCTACATATTATTAATTATTTACTTTTATTAATAGATATTAAAATAGTATGTGTTATCAAAAGGCCTTGTCAATTGATGATATAATTTAAAAACTAGAACGAAAGCTCGTGTCATATTAATTGACAGATCGTTCATCAGACAGCTTGTATCATATCGTTCATCCTTCTTCAAATTATCATTTATTTCATACGGCTTTACTATCTTTGGTAACATAGGGTATATGCTTTTTACAAAAATTTTACAGAGATACTGTGTAGTATTGTAGTATTTTATAATTATTGTAGAACTCTTCCAAAAATTGTTCGTAATATTTAATTACGAATATTTAATTACGAAAACGACAACTGAATTGTTGTCGTTTTCTTATTAACTTAGCTGGTAATTTAAAATTCACCGAACATGTGAATAAACATGTGACATGTTAACAGAGATTAGAAAATACTTTTTATTGTACACTAAAGCTTCGAGTTGCGACATAATGTTGCGACTTCCGTTATTTTGGCTTCCGTCCCTAAGAATTTTAATATTATCATTTTTAATTATATCGTATTTTGGATCCAACTCTGAATTTATCAAAAGCAAATTAAATTGACTATTTACTATTATATAGTAAAAATATAAGAAAATTGGATTCTTTGATTATAAAGAATAAATTGAATAAAACGTTTTGTTTCTTTTTTGTCACAAAGAACATAATATATTTCGAAAGGAAAATTTGTAACGGTTGACTAAAAAACAAGCAATAAACTTAAGCTGTTATTAGTTATTCTGGAAATATTATTCTGGAGCTCTTATTCTGGAAATACGGAAGATTTAAAGGATGTCGATTAAAAAAATTTTCATTGATGCGAAAATAAAAAACACCCTTAGGTAGCTGGAGTTTTGTTTCGGATGACCAACTGTGCAATACCGCAAATTAAAAAAATCTGCAAAATTGGAAATTCAGAAGTCACAATATTGGTAATCCTCCATAATGCACCAGAATATCCAAGATATTTTAGGCGATATAACCGAAAATTTGATATTTTTATTTATGTCACCAAAAATATAATATAATATATTAACAAACTAATGAATTAAGGATCGATGCATCGTTTTTGTTTTACTTTGTATTTGACAGGAACACATTACCAACCAAACTCAACGCTCTGCTGTACATAATTTTTGAATTTCTATCAAATATAAATTGATACAAAAGGTTTAAAAAAAACTCTTGAGGATTAACCGTTAATTAGTAGAATAAAATAATATGTTAAATAATAAATAAAAATTTACAGTTAAAATAATAGCATTATGATCAAAACGTTTTCTTTTATTTTTATTGATAACAATCACTGATTGTATAAATTTATTTGAAAACAACAAAAAAACAAAAAATAGAAGTAAATAATTTATTAATCACATTAATTTAATTTTCCACTTAATTAAATAAACACCTAAAAAGATAATTAATAAATAAAATACTATTAATTGATTTCAGAATAATTCGGTTCACCCAATGATTAATTCATAAACAAAAAAAAAAATATTGTAATTTTTATTAATAAAAAAAAATTTTGTTCATATTTTCTGTCATATGACATTTTTCTGTTAAAAAAAAAAAAAAAAAATAAGGTACGCCTCTGATATTACTTTATTTTATATACGTACACATATTATTTGTTTATTGGTTCACAGGATTTCAGGCTAATTGAAAATAAATTATTTTTTATTTTTTATTTTTTATTCAACGCTCGTGTCTTTTACTTTTATTGATATTTTAATAATTATTATTTTATATATTATTGTGTCCATATTTATAATAACATAAAGCATAAATAAATACCATATTTTTCATAAGAATATTATATTATTATATTGTATATAATAATAATGTATATAGCGCGATGAGGTTTTTATATTTTATAGTTGGTAATCATCCAATGGCGACTATTTTATAGCGTAGGAGTGTCAACACTTATAAATGTTCAACCAAGATAAGTCTAAAAAAAAACAACAACAAAATATAAAATAAAACTTAAAAAAAAAATTTTAATTTATTTTTAACATTAATTTTCAAATTTTTATGAAAACATATAATTACAAATAAAAATATTTTACCAGTGATTTATTATACTTCATCTTATGTATTATTTTAATCAATAAATGATTTAATACTTTTAAAATATTTAAATGTGGGAGAAAAAATAAAAATAATTTGTATATATAACAAAATTAAAATATAGTGTGGAGATATTACCATTTTAAATATTATTACTTTTTTATAAATTTAATGAATAGGTATACATTTGTTTTACCGATCTCATACATATAATCTATAAGGAAGATATTGTATAGATATATATAGATAAACATCCAACTTCAGATTTTTGCATATTATATACTTTTTTCCGGTATGTAGAAATCTGAATTAAGTGTTTCTGGAATACTGCCCAAACAGACAGACTACCAGTGTAGTGTATGTGTACAGCGCGCAGTTAGACGAATTTCATATTTAATTGAAAATATGAAAATTTCATATTTAAGATTTTGACGTAAATATCTCGAATTGAAAAATTTTTTGTAAAAATCCGTTAGTCCCAAGTTCTATTTTTTACAAGTACATATTTTGAAACAGAAAAATATTATGAAAAAAGTTTTGTAAAGGAAAGTTGTTGCACAAGTAAAGAGCAACAACTTTTTCATAAAACACTTTTTGATCCGACAAACTTTTGCGTTCGTCCTCATTATCATACGATTTATTTCTAAGTTATTTTTACTAAAATATGAAATTTATTTTTTAAAAATGAAATTTAAATATGAAAACTTTTAATTTTGGGACCTCGGTGGCCTAGTGGGTAAGAGCGTATAAAATACGGCGATCGGTTCCGTGGTGGATTTAGCTGACTTTTTTTTAAATATAAACATCTATTTGTTGTGATATTATAAATTTTTCTACTTATCATTTTAACAGTATTATTTCAGCAGACTTTCAATTTCTTACTTTACGATCAGTATATTTATTATATAATTGTTATGCCTTAAAAAATTTGGAAAAAGTCTAATAATCTGACTAGTGCTCTTTAATATATGGCTCTTCTTACATATACCTTTTCTTTGATTATCACAATTTCCATTCGTTCGTCCCATCTCCGAAAATAAGTGAAAGCATCCGAATAATATCATCAGCGTCCCATCATCCAAATAATATCAATCCAGCGAAATTTTTTACTAATGATCTACGTTTCTATAAAGTTGGCACTCTATCCGTGGATAGGTATAGATATAACAACGAAAAAGTGAAAAAGGTTAAAAAGGCTCTGATGCGGAAACAGGTTAAAGATAAAAAAAAAGATCCGGAAGTTATCTGATATCAATTTATGATTCAATCTATTGTTTTTTTAGACATACTTATGCGAAAAAAATTGTTTCATAATTAGGTTGAAAATCTGTAATTTGTTTTATTGTAAAAAACAAAGATTTTTAGGTATGTATTAATAAGTATTCTAATCATATTATTATAGTTACTAACTATTTCGACCATATTACCATACTTCTTTCAACAAAACGATTAAATAAATATTAAAGAGAATATTGAAAGAGGTGAATATGGAAAATAAAATGTTGATGGTTTCAAAATTCTAGACGTTATTTTTTTTTTTTCTGTAAAAAAAAAAAAAACATAAAAGAAAAACGTAAAGTAAAAAAAAATTTACTACAAATAATTTCACATTGAATTCAATTTATGTTAAATTTTATTTTATTTAAAAATTTAATTTCATTCATGCATAATAAACAAAATATTAAAATGTTTTAATTAATTAGCATTGAGCCAGAGCATATAAAATTTGTATAGAGAAAATTTTTTTTTTTTTTTTTGGAATGAAAATATTTCTTTGCAAAAATTTCAAGGATATCATAATTTAGTGAAATTAATTAATATTGAAGTTTTCTATAATTTAACATAATATATTTTCAAATTCTTCATGAACAAAAATCAAAACCATATGTGCGGTAAGTAAGTAATTAAGTTTAGCTTAATTATTTAATTATTTATTAGCGGTAATAATATTTTATTAATTTCTCAATACTTAAGAATACTCCATACATATACATATACATATACATATACATATTATATACCTACACTCTAAAAAGTTTTCGCTATAAATTTACATTGATCATTTATGGTATTCTGTTGCCATCGATTATCATGGTGAAATTACACCCCACTCATTTACACCAAACTTTGGTGTAAAATAAACTGTACTAAAAAAAAAAGTAAATTTACACTGTAAAAATTAATTTTAAAACAGTATTTTACACCAATATTGATGCAATATTGCAAAAACGTATGTAACGATTATTATAAAACTATAACGAAATGTTTAATTTTTTACAACATTTTTGCAATGGAAAATGTAAATTTACACCAAAAACGGAATTTCTGTAGACTTTTTTCACTAAATGATGTAATTTTACATCATGTCATATAACGGTTACTGTAAATTTACAACAAATTGTTTAAATTTTAATTTAATAAATTAAAAAATATAACAATTTTGTTAATTTTGTATATAACTTTTTATTTAACATACAAATTTACATTAGTAAATATAATAATAAACGAAGAAGAGTGCACTGGGTCAACTCTGGGATACCCGTATAAACGTAATATAACACTGAACGTAACATAAAACTTGGTCATCTTTTACAAAATTTTAGATGTTTTAATACCTTGTTCATACGGGTACAACATTATGTACCGAAATATAATATTTATGTAAATTTTGGAGTTGTATGACAGCTACTCGAACCTGTTGCATCAGCACAAATAAATTTTATCGAAGTTATTATTGCCCTAAAACTTGATCATGTTTTGTACGATTTCAGACGTGTAACTTCGTTAACTTCCAACATTTGCAAAAATTTTCAATAGTTATACTCGTAGTTATTTTCATTTAAAAAGAAAAGTTGTATGGCAGCTACTCGAACCTATTGCATCAGTACAACAAAATTTTATTAGAAGTTATAAAACTTGATCATCTTTTGTAAGGTTTCAGACGCCTAAAGCTTCATTAAATTCCAATATATGCAAGAAGAATGAATCTGCTGTTACTCTAGCCCAAGCTAATTTTACAGAAGTTGTTGGCATGTAACTCGACAATGAATTGAAATTTCATTTCTGTATCTGTAACCGTGTAGAAGTTTTTGTAAACAGACGGGTGGAGAACGGATAGAGTGAAACTAATAAGCACATTTTTGTCAAAAATTTTTTGGATATGTGCTAAAAAAAGAAGTTAAATGGAAGCCATTCAAATCCTTTAGTCGAACTTGTTTAATATTAATTATTTAATTATACATGTGCATAAAAATGAAATGGTAAAAATTTCGGAGTCCTATTATTTATATTTTTGTTTGAGTTATTGGGGATATGGGCAGACAGATGAACGGACCTACTCATCTAAATTATCCCATTGTTCAAATAGGAAGAATATATAATAAACTTTTCACAAAGGTAATGGCAAAAAAAAATTATTCAATAAAATAAAATGTTTTAGTCAGATAATAGCAAAACTTAACAAGACATTTTATGATGTCTGATGCATTTTAATTGTTTTTAAGTAAATAAAAATAATTTTTTTTGTTAAAAAATAAAAATTCTTTAATATTTTGAAAAATATATATATAAAATGTTAACATTATATTTTAAATGTTTTAGTCAGACTTCAAAACAACACAACTTAGAACTAATTTAAGAAAATTTCATATCGTATATAATATGATATTGCATTCTAATTTTTCCAAATTACATTTTCCTTAACATTAAATCAGTTTTCTTGACAGGTTAAAGTATAATTAAATTTTATCTTCTAAATTTATATAAAGTATCTATATGTAGGCGCATTAAAAAATATTATTACATAAGTTAAATTTTTACAAAAATTTAGGAACACATATTATTACGAAAATTTTATGAAGCTGTGTTAAATATTTAAAAAAAGTTAAGTATCTAGCAAAAACGGAAAAACTCCAGGACACATTTTTAAAAACAACTTTAAGTTACTTCGAGCAAAATATGTATACCTAGAAGTATATTGCTTTACCGAAGATGAACTGTCAGCCACAGTTAGGGCTGAAAGAATTTAACAACATATAGTAATAGGGTGAGAAGAATAAACACTAATAGGTTGAGAGGATTTTCATCAAAAGGCAGCATCCCTTTCATTTCAATAAACATTGAATTTTCAACGAAACATTGAAACATTGTACGCGCTTCTTAAAATATATATATATATTTTCATATTTATCAATTTATATATTGATATCATATTATATATTATTTATCATATATATATTCATATTTATCAATTTATTAGAATCTTGCCACTGATTTAAGTTTTTAAATAGTTAATTAATGAAACTTTATTCAGTTTAATTTGTTTATGGTTCCTCTCATATCAAAATTGTTAAAAATCTTTTGAACTGGTAAATATTTCAGTGCGTTAATAATGTTTGGGTTCCTTTTACATAATGTAAACTACTCTTTTGTACTCCTAACTACATCAGACTTTGAGGAAGAGTGATAAACATAAATACGATTATGTTAAATTAGCGTTCCATATTTTACCTAACTACTCTCAACTACACTTTCAACTACTCTTTTCGTGTAAAAGGAACGCAAACAATATGTATTATTGTGGTTTAAAATTTCAATCTATAATAATTATAATTTTTATGTTATGGTAGGTATTATTTTCATCTGCAAATTTATTAAAATAAAAGAAATTATAAATCAATCTTGAACGTAATATATGGAATCTAAAATTATAATTATTTTTGTACCACTTAAATCAACATTAAAAAATTTATTAGAATTTAGCGTTTAATTAAATTCTTTTATAAAAGATGGCGCTGCAAAATAACCTCCAAGACAAAAATGAACTAACCACCAATATCTTTGCTAAAATTTAACTTGGGTTCATTCATTATTTTTGGAGATTAATTTATTTTATTTAGGGATTAGTTCATTTTGGAGATTTATTCAAGAATTTGGGAATTTATTCATTATGAACTTAGACTCAAAAAATCGTAAAATATTTTTGGCTATTAGGTAGTTTTTAGTTTTTGGCGGATTAGTTAATTTTATTTGGGGATTAGTTCATAATTATTAATTAGGGTTTACTTCATAATGAACTAAAACCTAAAAATATTGGAGATTAGTTCATTTTTGTGTTTGAGTATTAATTCGTGTAGCGCCATAAAATATTCATATTAATTTATGGGACGGCTAATGTATAGGGTGGGTTATATATTATATTGGAGAAATAAAAACAAAAAACATCAAAAGATAATAATAAAGATGTCTTATGAAACGTAACTATTTGTATTATATTTATAATGTGGTAAATATTTTCTTCTGATAATTAATTAAGTTTTAGAAAATTATGCTATAGGGAATTTGTAACATAATAATTAAAATATTTTTTTTTGTTTTGTATACAATTTTAAATAAAAAAATGCCTACGGATATAATTTGTTGATTGTAAATACTTACTTGTATTTTAATATAAAAAACAAAAAAAAAAAAAAATAATTTATAAGAACATAAACCAGAAAATGCATAATTTTGTAATATAGAAAATTACTATTTTATGTACATAGACATACTAAATACATAATATACCAAAAACAAAGAAAAGTTAAATAATTAAAATGCAATTTAATGCTTATGTTATTTTTTTTTTTTTTTTAAATAAATTAATTTTGTAAATAATATTATTTTATTATATCTATTAAAAATATTTATAGATAATGGAAATATTTTATTATATTTTTAATATTTACATAATTTTCTTTGTTCTTTTTAATATTCTATTTACATATTATAGGCAGTTGACAGTTTAACTCCTTTTCAAAATATAAGCATGACATCATATCATTTCGTATTAAATTGTTAATATTTAAAAATATACAAAAACAAGGTAGAATGTAAACCAACGGTTTTTAAAAGCGCACATTTCCAAAAATTAATACAAACTGTTTAGAATTGTGACTTGCACAAAAATTTGAAAATTTCATGTAATAAGAAAAAACGTGAAAATAGGACATTTTTGAAATTTTGAGGGGCTGTAAGTCCGGAATCCTATATAACTAAGAAAAGCCGTTAACACGCGTAAAAATATATTACCTTTTAAATATGAACCTTTAATTTTCATGCCTTGCCGAAGAAAAATTTTTACAGGTGCCTAAGTTACAGCTGTCTAAAAATAGCAAATTTTCAATTTTTGAGGCGTAATAACTCTTAAAGAGGGGGTGCTACTAAAAAATTTTCTGAGGAAATTTATACTAATTCTAAAAGTTCTTTCTTGTCTCAAAATTTCAGGTTTCTATCTAAAGGCGTGCCGGAGTTATGAAAAAAGAAATTTCATGCAAAATATGGTTTTCACATAACGGTAAATTTAAATAGTAAATTACAAAATATTGCATAATTTTGATATTGTCTTATATAGACAATAAAATTTTCGATCTCCTGGCGGTTTTAGATTGCAAAACTATTATGCAGGGCCTGAGATATATACATCTGAAAATAGGACTTTTTCGCAGTTTTGAAGAGCTGCAACTTTGGAACCCTTTACAACTAAAACAAACCTTTAACATACATTAAAATATATTACTGTAACTTTAAATTTTATATCTTGCAAAAGTAAAATGTGTACAGGTTCCTAAGTTACAGGTGTTTAAAAATAGCAAATTTTCAAATTTTAAGCTCTCATATCTCATAAACAGGGGGTGGTCCAAAAAAATTTTCTGAGCAAACTTATACTAATTCTAAAAGTTCTTTCTTGCCTCAAAATTTCAAGCCTCTATCTAAAAGCGTGCTGGAGTTATGAAAGTAGAAAAATCATGCAAAATTTGGTTTTCACATAACGGTAAACTTAAATACTAAATTTTAAAAAATTGTATAATTTAATTTACAAAGATAAAAGAAATACCTGTCGAATGACGTTTTCAGATTGAAAAAATCTTAAGCAGAACATAAGATATATGCATTTAAAAATAGGGCTTTTTCAAAGTTTGAGGGGGTGTAGCTCCATAATGGGAGGGGCTACATGAAAAAGTTGTTCCACAAAATTATTTTTTTTATGAGACCTACCATGGTTAAAATTTTTTTCTCTATCTTTAACGGTGTAGAAGTTTTGTAAACAGACGGACGGACAGAGTGAAACTAATAAGCACATTTTTTCAAAATTTTTTTGGAAATGTGCTAAAAATAGTTTTTTATTTAAAATATAAAAAGGAGCAAATTATTAAAATTTAAAAAAAAAATGTATTATTCTGAAAAACATGTAATTATTAAATTAAATCGAATCATCATCTAGTATTTAAAATGTTACAGAATTTCGCATTGAAGTTAAGTATTTTTTGAACTCTGACATAACTTTTCAATGCCGTTCTCCTTTATTTTACTCACTTAAAACTGGCTTCAACAACGGTATATTTTCACTTATATGGGAAATTTTTCTCTTAACATTTTTTGTTTAATAGATACTATAAAAACTCTCTGGAAAAATAATTTTTGAAAAACTACCTCGAAAATATTTAAAATTTCATTTAGAATAATAAAGAACACAATATTTTTATGATCAGGGGACAGATTTAGAATTTTTCGTACCTAATCAAATCTTTAAATACAATATCACTTATTTTTATTATATGAGAAACATATTAGAGAATTCAATTCTAGGATGAATAGAAGCTCGTCTACTGCCTTTTTTCTTCCTTTAGTTTTTGAAACTTTAGTGCTCTAGCTTTTATAATTGAAAAACGAAAAATTAATATACATCATAGGCTCTCGATTGCGCTTATTTGATGGGTGAGTAAATGAGTGTGTTATTTCAGTGATCTAATACTTTTATTTTTTTTTTTTGCTTTCCAAAAGGGAGTGGGAATATTCTGAAGATACAAGAATACCCACTTTTTAGGCTCAAATACTTACTTATGAAATATAATTTAACCATTATAAATAAAAATTAAATATGAATGAGAACTATTTATATGTATATACATTTTTGAATTTATTTAACAGTAAAAACTAAATTTTAAATAATAGCAACAAAAAATGAAAGCTTAACTATTAAACTTGCACACTCTAATATGTTAACTAATGAAAGTTGTTCTCAACAGTTACAGAGTTTATTCTTTTCAGTTAAATTTGTGATTAAATTGTCTAGGCAGTGCTGATTAGAGGAATGTTTTATTTTCTTTAGAAATTTTCCAAATTATATACAAATCGAGTTATTGACCATTAGACATGTATTCAGGCATTTGTATTCTTATTCCTTCGGTAAAAGTTTAAAAAGCCTACAAAATATCTGTAAAAAGTAAAAGTGCTCCAATATTTCGTCGAAGAACAAAAGGAGCTAAGTTTTGAGTATTATTAAGAATATACACTATACTGCGTTACCTATTATAGCATCAAAGTATTTATTTAGGAAATGGTTGTACGAATTCCACATATCTGATAGCCAAGGCAAATCCAGCTATCAATTTAAACAATTAATTTCCGAAAACAGAAACCTTCTAAAAATAGAAATTCAACATATAAAATGTATAGTTCTTTATTATTTTTAAGAGCGTACGTATAGGCCTTCCTTTATTTCTTTCAAAAGTTTTCTCTTTAAATCTAACAAAATATTATACTACCCCTTTAATGTCACTATGATCTGAATACGATATTGGAAGAAGAAAAAAAACTTCTTTCAAATTTCAATTATTTAATACGTATTAAAATCTTTAATCTATTATTAGACATTACATATTTTTAAAAGTCGAATACTCTCAATAAATTCTACAATACAAACAGCAATATTTTATTGTTTAGTTTTACAAATTTAATTAATAGTATCATATTGCAAAGAAAATATTCTAAAAAAAATGTTAAATTTTTCAAAAAAAACCAAAAAACATTGACAACGTAATGTAAAATAAGCCCTATTACATTTTTGTTTTAATTCCTTTATAAATAACTGGAACGCACTTGTCTCTTGTTTATTTGTAATGCCCGTGAACTTTTAACCTCAATTTGTCAGATTTTCAATAAATCAACAAATCACCAAATCAAATATATCTATATTATTTATACACATACATACACATTTTGTAAAATTTATTTATGTATTTATGTTATGATTGTGTTTTAGTTTGTTATCTTTAATGGGTATCTGATGACAATTAATTTAGATTTGTTAGGTTTTTTTCTTTTGATGATTTTTTTTTTTTTTTTTTTCAAGAGAATGTCTGAGAACTCAGACATGTTTCAAGAACGAAAATTGTTTGATACAAAAATAAATACTTTAATTTTATATTTTGACTGTAATAAAGCAAAAGTCACGATGTAACATAAAAATTTTCATGTTCACTAAAAGTAAAACAACATTATATTTTTTGTCTAATTTACTATAAGAGAAAAATTGTTGGGTGATTCAAAAATCAACAATATAATATATAGTGTGTGTAATGTTTTAAAAATTAATACATTAATTCAAAAACAAAATATAAATCATTAAAAATCCAAGAAGAGTACGGGCGAGTAGATTGTGTCAACTCTAGAATACCCGCATAAAAATAATACATGCTCTTTCCGTATGAAATTTATGTAAATTTTGAAATTGTATGACATCTTTCGACCCACCTGCAGCTACCTGAACCAACCAAATTTCACAGAAGTTATTGCTCAAAAATTTCATATGTCTGAGACTTAATTAATTTCCGAGATATATTTATGTAAATTTTGAATTGTATTACAGTTACTCGAACGCATTCTCCCGAACGAACTAAATTTCAAAGAAATTATTGCCACAAAAATAGTTTTAATAATTTTATAGTTTTAATTTTATAGTTTTAAAAAGTACAAATATGTTGTGATCTAAATTAATGATGCTTATATAAAAAAAAAACTTGTACAGTAGTTACTCGAACTTACTGCTGCAGACCAACCAAATTTTACAGAGTTTATTCGTCAAAACTTGACATCTTTTCACAAATTTTCAGATATTTAACTGCAATAAACACTGAATTATTTTCATATTAAGAAAGAAAGTGTATGGCTGCTACTTTCGGTTGATGCTGCTGTATTTTAATAGTTTTGACCAACAACCTTTATTTTTTGAGTTATCATGCAGACGTCCGGACGAACGTACATTGATAAATCGATTTTATATTTGATTGTGAACAAAAATATAATATATACTTTCTCATATCTAGCTTATCTACTTTAAAATGTCACAAATGTAATGACAAATCTATTATACTCTGAGAACTACGTTCATATGGATATAAAATAAAAAATAAAATTAAAAAATATGCTTTAAAATACAAAAAAAAAAATTTTTTTATAAACAAAATTTTTCATTCGAACTTTATAACTCACACTATAAATTCTCAAGAATATTAATAGTGCTTAGAAAAAGAATGATTAGGATGTACTCGTAACAGCTATTAAAAATTAAAATTCTTAACCATTATATGCTTCTCAAATCGAAGAAGGTTAGACATAAAAATTTGTTCTAAGTCAGAATTTACTGCCTTCAAATTTACAATTTAATAGTTTTGCACATTTAATTCAAATTAAATTCAAATACAAGGTTTTGTTTGACTTTTGGAAGTTTTACCCCACACATTTTTTTCACAAAATTAATTTTTAATCTACATAGTCTTCATTGTTAAAATTGCAACGATTAATCTAAAAAAGGAGAGAGTTTGCAAAAAGAGGAATAGACGAGAGAACTAATAATAAGTAAGTAAGTTGTCAATAATGTTTTTGTAGATATTTACTTAATATTGGCGTTTAAATACAAAATATATTTTTACTATTTGTAAATATAACAAAAACTACTCTAACCCTTTATGTAAAGGTTTTTATAATCAAAATCTTTTATATACAAACCGTTTCAAATTCAAAATCGTTCGATTTCCAAAAAAAAAAAAACAAAACATTATCTACTCTTTTCAAGTATTTACCCTAATACCCAATGTACAGAATTTAAATAAATCGCAAAAGATGTATACTTATATCCATTTAGAAAAATTAAAAAAGAAAATCCGTGTCCGATAAAAATAAACTATATGCAAAGAAAAATGGAAAAGAACAATAAAAATAAGAAAATTGAAAAATAAAATAAATTCCGATTATCACTAATGAGAAGGACAGTTGACAAAAGATACTTGTATATATTATATAAATATAATAAGAAAGAGACAAAAAATAAAAATAAAAAAAAAAAAAACAAAGAACATGCAAATGAAATGAACATGAAAAATTAAAAAAAAATACAAAAAAAAAAAATAAATAAATAAATATTTTAAAAATAAATCTTTTAGATGCATTCAAAAAAAAAACAAATCAACTAATTGATGAATTTTTCTATTTTGGCTTAGAAAAAAAAAAATTTTAACTTTTTTTTTCGTTTTTGTTTTGAAAAAAAACCTCTGATGTGATTTAAATGAAAACAAAAAAAAATTTAATTTTGCTTGGGGGCAATCTTATTTCCTTTGATACGATGTGTTTCAGAGTGTTTGTATATTAACACGTTGTCCGAATCTTAATTCTGATGTTCAATCCCTAACGACGGCCACAGTATAGTCTTTTCAACTGATGTAAAAATGCGTGTTTGTTGTTTGAGAACGTGTTGTAAAATAAAAAATACATTGTTTTTACTGATAAGACATTGTTGAGGTTACGCAAAGTGGACAAATCGTTTTTTTTATTAAATAAATTTTTTTTATTAACAATCATTAAAATCAATAATTTTTTTCTTTTGTTTCTAGAATGGTGGGACATGCATGAAGTACCTATCATTAATTAATTTTTAGATTATAGTTTAAAAATACAGCTTCTACTTTAGTTAATACTAAAGATTAAAACTTAAAAGATTACATAAAAATATAAAAGATTAGACTATATCTTTTGTTCCATATTATTCTACAGTTTAATTTTACTTTGCTTATAGCTATATAGTAATACTAAATGAGTTGAAAATGAACAAAAACTTTTAAATTCTTTTATATTTTAATTCAACGAATCGTATTAGAAGGAATGTTTAGCAGTTTAATAATATAGGCAGTGTAGTCACATCAAATGAAGGGACGAAAGTTGATGTTAATAACAGAATAAATAAAGCTCAAACTGCTTTTGGAATACTCTCGAACATATGGCAGTTAAATAAAATCTCATTGCGCACAAAAATATATATATAACTTTTTCAAAAACGTCAAGTCGGTATACTTCTGTACGGCTGTTAAATATGGAATGTATATGTATCCAGTATCATTAAAAAATTGCAGACGTATATAAACAAATGTCTACACCGCATTTAGAAATTCGCTGGCTGCAAACTACAACCAACACATTATTGTGGCAAAAAACGAACTAAAAAATTATTGAAGTCGGAACCCGAAAGAGAAAGTGGCGAAAGTGAAAATCAAACACACCTTGATGCTTTGCCATCATCGTAAACATTTCTTTGAATGGAATCCCCTATGTAGCCGGCGAGCTGGCATACTAAGAAAAACATGGAGAAGGATTGTTTTGACTGAAGAACAAGCGATAAATTAAAGATAGGGAGAACTAAAACGAATTGCTGCAAATCGTACAAGGTGAAAGAAATTTGTAGACGATCTATGGCCTAATTAGAGGCTAAAAGATCCAGAAGAAAAAGATATTTTAATTGTGATTCAATGAAATCGTTACTACATTTGACATCATAAACCAGACGATCCTCAACCTCCTTTTTTCTTTATTTTCTTATATAAGAAGTAGGTATATTCGTTTTTTTTTTTCTTAAAAAATTTTCTATCATATCTGATTTGTATAATTTATATGGGATTCTCCTTTTTTTTATCATTACAGCAGCAGATGCGATAACAATATTGCTGACGCCTATTTAAAAATTTAAAAAATTTTAATTAAAATTTAACTTATTATAATCAATATTTTAAGACATTTAAAACAAAACTGAAAAATTCAAAAAGAAAAAGAGAAACGAAAAAAAAAATATTACTTTAGTTGCATTTTTTTGGAATAAAAAGGAACACATATTTTAGAATTTATTATAAAGTTTTTTTTCTTGAATTAGTTTTTTTTTTAATAGGAGGAAGGGATATTAAATGGAACTTTGTGACTATAAAGAGCGAGGATAATTTAATGGGACTTCGGTGCTGTAAATCCTGAAGGAGTGTGGGTTCAAATCGCAAACACACATCGTATAAGAATAATTCTCCCTTACGATATTTATAGCCACAACTGGAAACACCTGAAAAATCTCATTAATTTCCTTGTCACATTTATTTGGCAGGGGAAAACTAAAAAAAAACACAACATTTTAATAAAAGTTTCTATCAATTTTTCAAAATTGTTTTGTTGAAAAAAACATTATTTTTTCAATCATAATTTAATTGTTTCTAAAATTAGAAAACTAATATTTCAAAATATTTATTAAATTTTAATAAGATTTATTTGTTTTAATGTAATTGACCTAATGTGACCTAATGATCATTACATTCACCTTTTGAAATACACCTTAAATGCTTCAATATTAAAAATAAGAAAAGTCTCTTAAATTAAAATGTAAAATAATGTAAAATAATTTTTTTTTTTGTAAATTAAATATTTAAGAGTGTTTAGATTATTTTTAAATTTATTGCACCTGTCTGATACCATTATAACCCATGTATAAAAAAAAATTTATGAAAAAAATGTGTCAGATCATGAACATTCCTTCAAAATTGTCTTTACAAAAGCTAATTGCTAAAATTAAAATTGTTTTTGATTTTTTTGTATTTTTTGTTGTTAATTTATTGCAAAATTTAAAAATAAATTCAATTGAATTTTACAAAAGGTTTAAAAAATTAAAAGCATCTAATAATAAAAGAGTAAAAGTAACATATAATTATTTTAGATTGAGGATGAACTATACAATGAGAACTTATTTTTAAAAATTGATCTAGAATCGCGGAAACTAGAATTGATTGAATGGCGGAATTTCGGAAAAAAAAAACATTTCATATACGTATATTTCACCGTTATAATTTTGAGTTACGAAAGTTTCGAATGTATTCATTGAATGTTGATACTTGATTCTAGGGATAAAGGAAAAGGATATACAATTTTCTTAGACTGACATCACTTGAAAACTTGGAAGAAAATATAGGTTTCTAACAGCTGTTGAATTGAATTTTTACTTCAACAATTAAATATCGTATATTTGTCTCTCATTATTGTATTAAGATTAATTGCTTAGAATCAAGCTACACATCGCCACGCTTTCACCACAACTAGACTGATCGTCACACTCTACCTAATCAATCAACAAAATAGATATGAAATTTGTAGGTAACAGTACCTATATTGAAGTTTTAATTATACAATATAAATTTAATTATGTAAATAATGGAGACAAATTTTACTGTCATTGATTCTTTTCCATTTATTTCTTCATATATTTATCGATTTATTGATGTGCTGATCTATAGTATTGATATTAGTCGATATATTTTCTCGGCACTTTTCGTGTTGGACATTTGAACCAAATTTTATGTTATTAATTTTATATAGTCCACTGTTTAATCTGCAATTAATTTTTTTTTTTTTTTTATGACCTTATCGGAGTTACCAAAGACTTTTAAATTAAAAGGCAACTTATTTAACAACTGTGACATTGCGGTCATGAATTTGTTGTTTTTTAATTATTGATACATCTTGATACCATCGCATTCAAAAAATTTTCTTTTTATTAAAATTATAGACTAAGAATCTGATTTTTTGAATCAATTTGCAAAGCCGACACAGCTGTGCCTGATATACAAATTTATTTTAACTGATATTATCTGATATAAGAAATTTGATACTTAAATAATAATCCTTAAACCATAATAATAATTAATTATTTTATAATAATGAATATTTTTTTATGTTTGTATACCAATTAGATTCAACCTGCGCCTTTTGAAATCGTCATAGTATGTGATAGTAAATTATTTATAGAAGAAACCAAGCGATGTGCCATGGAATGGTTTAAAAATAATACAGAAATTTTAGCCTTCTTAAAAGCCACACATTTTTTTCTTTTTTGGAAAATCTCCTTATCTTTTGGAGAACTTACATTATTGTTATATTGAAATACAATTTTCCAGATTTCATTCCCTAATTCCAGATTAAACAGGGGGCAATTTTCGGTTTTTTGTCATTTCAAATTTATGCTCAACACTTTTTTTATTACATTGAAGTTAGCACCATACATTGGAGTTAGCCAAACATACACTCTCTAATACATTGAGGAAAGAATATTTTTTGTTTTTTTTTTTGCAAGTTTTTTATTTTATATTTGGCAAGGTACAAAAAAAAAATATAACTTTTATTGAAAATGTTTAAATTAAAAACAAAAAAATACAAATATTTATTTTTGCAAATGGAAATTTAATATATTTCAGTTAAAAAAAATCTTTTGTATCATTTTTTTTCTTCTTTTTTTTTTTATTTTTTTATTTAATTTTTTTTTTTCTAGTTGTGATTTCATTTTTGCGAGACAAATGCAAAATTGTAAAAAAACACTTTTGGTTGCCAAATGGGGCAAAATGGCACACGACTTATTTAATGCGCACATAAAAGAAAAACATAATATACGATATACATATATAAATATATATACTTCAAATACAGGGGAAAATAATTTTTTTTAACTAAAAAGTTGTTTTAAAAAGTTGGTTTTCTTTTAAGTCAAGTTAAAAATTTTTTAAAATCAATTTTTCAATTTGTATGTTTTTCAAAAATTGATTAAACAAAGTAATTAGAAAGAAACTGTTTTTTTTTATGAACACCCTATACATGAAAATGGACTTGAAAGAAATCAAGGTGGAGATTAAACACAATGGGCCGAATGCATAAAAATGAGCTTGAACTCAAATCTCAAATTTTGAAACAAAACCTACGAGTTTCGATGTAGATTTTGTTTGAAAAAGTGAGATTTGAGTTTCAGCTCAGTTTTATGCATTTCACCCAATATACCCATAATATAAACTTTTATTAGCTTCGTATGTACGTTCAATGGACCTAAAATGGACCTGCAAAAAATCAAGGTGAAGATTACAATGCATAATATAAACTTTTATTAGCTTCGAATGTGCATTTGAATGAATATTGAAAAAATTGGAAAAATCCTTTTTTTAATAATTGAAATTCCTATATAAAGCATAAATCCAAGGAAATTTAACAATAACTCGAATAGTTTTTCCTACGTTTTGGAGATGCACTACCAAACTAGGGTTCTTAATGATACTACTGACGAGTTATACTCAGTGCGTTATTATTATAAAAAAAAAAAATAATTATTTACTTATATTGGGATGTGCACTATTTGAACCCGCGTTCACTTTCATATAAGTTCCGTATTTTTAAAATTTGCATATATTTAGGCGGATATGATAGTGTGAATAAGTATTTGATGTTGTAAATCAAAACAAGACGTACATAAATTGAAAATATATTTAATTATATGTATTAAGTTAGATGTATTTATAAGTTTTTAAGAAGTTGTAATGATCGGTGAATTTTAGGTTCGTCATGCATGATAAATGAAAATGTACTTTGGTATAAGGCGATGTGAAAAATTTACACTCATTAAATTCTTTACTGTGTGCCTACCTCTGTAGATGTAACATACTAAAAAAATTACACGAAATTCATATAACATACGGGGAAAAAATTAATTAAAATCCTATCTTTTGAGACTTTTTCGAGTTAATTTTTTGACATTTAAAAAAAAAAATATTATTAACTTTAGAGTTTTTTAAATAATGGCTCGAATGCATAAAACTGAGCTTTAGCTCACATCTCCTTTTTTTAAACAAAAATTACCCTTGAACTCATATTTTGTTTGAAAAAATGAGGTATGAGTTCAAGCTCAGTTTTATGCATTCGAGCGAATGTTTCGAATACGTAAAACTGAGCTTCAACTCAAATTCCACTTTTTAAAACAAAAGCTATGTGTTCTACTGTTCACTGTAGTTTTTGTTTGAAAATCTAAGATTTTAGTTCGAGTTGAGTTTTGTAAATTTAAAATCATTAGACTTAAAATGAAATTTAGATGGCATGTGATTGTAAAAAATAAAAACCAAAACCAAAATCGTTCAAATTCACTAAAGAATATCTTTAAAAATGCAAATCGAAATATAAAGTATAAAATGAAGTTTAAGTTGATCTATACAAGTTGATTTATACAATTTTTCTTCAGTTGAAAAATAATCATTGTAAAAAAAAAAATACTTAAAAATATTAAGTCTGTACATCAGTAAGAAAATAATAATTTCCTGAAATAACAATCAAATAATAATCATAGAATGTAGGGTAATTACAAAATATTTAAAGAATTTAAAGTTAGAAAAATATTATTTTCTGTCTTTTATTTTTCTAAATTTGTCACCATCTTTGAATTTTTTATTTGATTTTGATGTAGAAAACTAAAAAATAAATAAAAAAAAAAAACGAATCAAATAAAAAAAATTTCCTCGTTTTTTTTTTTTTTTTTTTGTAAATTGACAGCACGAATGCGTTTTAAATTTTTGTTGCTATTTTAATTTTCTACACGTTTATTTTTTTATTATTCCTTGAAAACGAATTGTTGTTTTTTTTTTTTTTAAGTGAATAAAAGAAGTGAAACACATTGGCTTAGGTTTTGTGCTATATGTTTAAAAAAAAAAAGTTTATTGTTTGTTATTTGTTTTTGGTTTATTGCATTTTTATGTTGCACAAAATTTAAAAGAAATAAAAATTAAAAAAAAAAAGAATTAAAAAATAAAACAAAATTTTCAAAAAATTTTTTGTGTCGTTATTGTTGTGAACTTAATAACTTTTCTTTAAAATTTATACAATCTGCAAAATGCACTAATAAATATTAAAAACCTGTACTGTTTCATTTACCCATTCGGTGATGACACTTTTAATATCTCCCCCCTGCATCAAATAAAAAAAACCATTTTGTTTTTCTATAACTCATATTTCGAGAGGCAGGATATAAATTGATATATCATCGTTTAATATCTAAATCATTTGAAGTTAATAAAAGTTTTTTTTTTGATGAATACAAGAATACAAAGAAAGATTTTCTAAACCAAAAATTTTTATCTTGCTTATTAAATAATATAACTATAGATACATTTGCTGACGATACTGACAACAGGATTCAGTATTAATATCCACCAAGTAATATCCAGATCCAGATCCAGCAAGTAATAAACTTTTTTTATAGACTAGAAAATGGAAAATCTAGCTTTATAATCTTTAATTCGTACAAGTAAATTTTACAAATAAGGTCGTTCCAAACCGCCCAACCGTAAAATTAAATAGAGTAGATATGTTCTAAGACAACAAGTCAAAATATCTAGGAATGTCAAACTAAGATAGAAAGAGGACGTCAAAAAGAAAACAGTTGAACTAGAATCGAAATATAGAGAAATGTATTGTCTCCTAGATCGAAATTCTAGCCGGTATAAAATATTGTTATATAAACAAATAATATTGTATGTCATACAGCTGTGGGCTTGTGCCAAAAAAAAAAAAAAAAAATCAGGGCATTCAAATTTTATAAAATAAAATTTTATGTAACATGTTTACCTTTCTTTGGTACGTACAAAATTGTGATTTATATAGGGATCTAGAATTATTTAGTGTAAGCGGAGAAATTAAAAAAATATAGAGTAAAATATAAGACTCTTCTAGAAGGGCATACAAATATAGAAGCATTAAAACTCTTACAATCCGAAAATGTTAATAGAAGGCTTAAAATAACTACGCCACTAAATTTAGCGATAAACGTATATCACCTTCAAGGAGGTCTACAATTCCAGTTGATCTATAAAATTTAACACAAAATTAATTCTTTAAGACTAAAGTTTTAATATTTTCAGACTAAGGGTGTATTATGTTTAGTGAGTTAAAGGCTCACTTAACTGTGTTGCGTACGAGTATATTTTCTTCCCATGTTTCCCACAAGAAAAAAAAATCTTGTTTAACGATGATACATAAAATTAAAAAGCAGATATTTATTAAAACTTTAATTACTTATTTTTACTAAGGTTTGCACAAGACTTTATGACATCAACTTATTTAGGAACCCTGAGATACTAAAATAACTTTTATAAGAACTTTTTAAAAAACGCAAAGAAAACAACTTTAGGACAGATAGACAAATATATTATTGTTGATAATTTTCTGAAAAACGGAAAATGAGAGGTTCACAAAAGTAAAGAATCATCACTGACAAATGATATTTTAAAAGTGTTAAGGAATAAAAACAAAAAATGAGAGAAAATAACAAAAGTTTACAAAAAGTTAAAAGTTATGTCAACTTTTACAGTACAATGAGCGCTTTGATCTTATGTTTTGAATTTTAAAGAAGTCATGTATTGTAATTTCCAAATATAAAACAAAAAATAAAGTTAAAAATTCTTTAAAGAATTTTTTTTTTAATTCTTTAAAATAATTTGAACAAAAAATAAAATGCGGTTTTTTTTTTTCTTTTATAAATTAACATTAATTTTCTTTATTTAATTATCAACAATAGCAAAAAAGGAAACCATGTTAAAAAAAAAAATTTTTTTTTTTTTTAATTTTTGCATAATTCTTTTTTAGTCCTTTAATTTTTTAGTCTTTAAATTCTTGAAAATTTTTTATTGAAACAGTATAGTTAAAAGTTATAAAAATTTCATAGTTCTATTATTGGGTAGTATTAAAATTTTTATCTATTCTAATTAGTCGAAATACTTAATAGTCTAAAAATATAATAAAAATAATATAAATACAAGCATTGGAAGTTAGAGTTTAATTTTTGTTTTATGAAAATATTCAAAACAAATAATTTCTTTTAATTCTTAAATTTCAGATTATATTATTAGTTTAAATTTTATCCTTCTTAGTTATTATTTGTATTCCTAATATGAAAATCCGCACTTTCAATCGAAATATTAAAGGTTTATGATAATTTTTCCAATTCTTAACAAGCAAAAACTATACATTTTTATGTACAGTTGGGTTACAGTTTAAAATAATAATTGTGTAAAATGATTAGGGGCCTCGGTGACCTAGTGGGTAAGAGCGTATAAAATATGCTGTAAACACCAAAGGAGTTTGGGTTCGAATTTCACACACGTCGTAAGAGTTATCCCCCGTTACGATATTTACAACCACGCCTGAACAGGAAAGGCTGTGTAATTTCCTGTTCACATTTATGTGGCAAGGAAATGCATTGCAAAAAAAAAAAATGACTAAAACTATCAAAAGCCTTTTAAATGGACACATTAAGTTTTTTGCTCATTAAGTTTAATATTATGAAGCTTTTGTCTGGATCGAAGTTCTTTTATTAAATTATATTAAATATAGTAAATTAATATAAAAGGGAAATTAAAGGCAATAATTTCCTTCTAAAACTGACTTATAAAAGTGTGGATGTGCAAATGCATTGCAAAAAAAAAAAATGACTAAAACTATCAAAAGCCTTTTAAATGGACACATTAAGTTTTTTGCTCATTAAGTTTAATATTATGAAGCTTTTGTCTGGATCGAAGTTCTTTTATTAAATTATATTAAATATAGTAAATTAATATAAAAGGGAAATTAAAGGCAATAATTTCCTTCTAAAACTGACTTATAAAAGTGTGGATGTAGGTAAAAAATAAAATGAGAAGATTTTTAAACAAATTTAACGTTTGTTCTTTATAGTATAATTATAGCTATTTAATTGGTTGATCCTGAATTTCCTCTAATCAAAAAATGAACATATCTACAATTCCACGCGATTTATTGGTTTATAAGTATTTTCAGGGAAAGGTTAGAAATTCGATTTTTTGCTAGTGTTATGATTGTGTATATCTAGATTCCTATTTAGAATGAAATTATGTTTGAATTGATTATGAGTGATTTTGAATGGAGTTTTATAGAGTTCCAGTAATATTATGTTTTTCAAGCTTAGATATTTTAGAGTGTATATAAAATCTGTTGAGTGTAACAAGGGTAAGCCTTCAGCTAGCTTTACACATTTTTTATGGATTATATCTATTTTATTTAGATAATTTTGTGGACCTCGACTCCAAATAAGCAAAAAGTAAGAAATATGTGATTTTATATTTATTTATTTATTTATATTCAGGTACCGTGGTACATAAATGTGCCAGGTAGCTATAACCCCTGTTTCCTGGTAGGAATGTGGGGTGTACGTGATATTATGATATATAAAGTATTTATATATTGCGATATATGAATATTTTTTTTTTTATATTATAATTATTGTACTCAGCCGGGAATCGAACCCGATACCTCTCATTCCCTTATGAATGAGAAGCGGTGCGTCAACCACTGCCCCAATGACTGGATTGATTTTATATTATAATCATATATTGTATATATCGATTGACCCGAGAGGAATTTACGTAGTCTTCTCATTAGGAATATGTATGAATATGTATGTTTTTGATTATTTTTTCTATATGTTTATGCCAATTTGATTTGCCGTCGAGTATTAAACTTAAATAATTGAAGTTATTGACTATTTCTACATTTATATAATTATACTGCATGGAATTTGAGAAGTTAAGAATCTTGTTTTCAAATATTAATATTTTTTTTTTTTTTAAGATTAATAAAAGCCTATGCTTATGGTTACTCCTCAATTAGCTCCTCCTCAATTAGCTCCTCCTCAATTAGCTCACCCTCAATTAGCTGCAAATCGTGTTGTATAGATAGATAAATATTTCCCTCTGGATCATTTGCATATTTTATATTACCGCATCATCTGCAAATAATTGAATACAACCCTTTAATTTTAGATGATAAATGTCGTCAATATATAATTTTAAAAGAAACGGGCCTAAAATTGATCTTGCGGAACCCCTCTTGATAATAGTTTTTCACCACTAAAGTTATTGTTTATACGAACCTTTTGTTTACGACCTTGAAGATATGACTGGAAGAATTTTAACTTACCTAATGTATAATTGAATTTGTTAAGTTTTAATAGAAGAATGTCATGATGCTAGTTCGTTAACCCAAATTCAATCAATATCTGTTATGGCTATAAAAGCTATCTGGAAAATTTGTTAAAATTTATTTACAAAATCAAATTACTGAACAGATGTAGTGGAAAATGTTAATGAATATTTACGAAATTCATTTAGAAAAATGATTCGACAGGATAGAACAATTTCGCAAGGTTTGAGCCATCAAGCCATCAAGCCATCTAAACTATTTACATATAAAACAAGAAAAAAAATAAATTTTTTTAACAAACTCAAATGCTAAAATAATTGACTTAACAGAATGTAAAGAAAACGATCGCATGACCTCTGCTAGCAATAAGAATACTACAGTTACTATGGTACAATTCTATGCTACAATTCTATGGTAATATTTTGCCGCAACGGGTTAATATATCATTAAAAAATTGATACAGTAGTTTCCCTAACAATGGAAACAATTAAAATAATGAAAATGAATTTCCACAAACAACTAAAAGCTCAATTTTTAAACCATAAGTACTTCATTTAAATTACAACAGCAATCCTAAGATTATTAAATTTTATTTCCTACAAAAACAATATTTTGGATTGATGATAAACTGTTTATTTGTTCTGTCCTTGCGATTTTTCTTGTAAATTCTGTTGATTCTAAAATGCTGTTCCGGTTTTGAATTTCGTCATAAGAAATTAGTAGCCATTTTGTTTTGATTTAAATATAAGCAATTTGTCCAGTTATCTTTTAATCATTTATGGTTAAATTATCCGGCCCTAAGGACAAATGTTGTGGAAAATCGAGATGAAACCTAACATAAATGAAACCTAACCTGTAATACTTTCCACGTCTCAAAGAATGTTTCCTTTGAAACTTTGTTGCAGTGAAATCAGTTATTTTTACTTTAATCATAGACTTTTATTTCTATTTCCCCAATCCTCAAAACAAACTGTAGATATTGTACCATAGGTTCTATTTTAACCTAATGTTTAGTTTAAAATGGAGATGGCGTTTAGTTGGTTAAAGTCCAACCCTATACCACGGAGAATTCGTGCGTTAATTTCATTGACGTCTTTCGTGATTCTCATTTACCCTCGCAAAAAAAAAAAACTAAATAATAAACTTTCTATTTTATATAATAGATATAAACAGCTAAATTTTAGTGTCACTAGTTCTACAACAAATAAAAGAAGAAACACAACTTTAAAATTCTTAAAAAAAAAAAAATAATAATTTATTAAGTATACCATCAAATTATAATATCCAATATTTCAACCTTACAATGGCACTTTATATTATGATTGATGTATCTCTACATAAAAAATTTGGATATTTGCCAGGTAAGTTAAATAATAAGTTTATTAGTCGATCTATTTAGTTTTGGTATTAGATTACTTTTTTTTGTTTGGTTTTTTACAAAACAATTTTATATAAAAACTGTTGAATTATTTGAAAAGAATTTTTAACTAAATTTGAAGACATTATTAACTGAAATGATGCGGTTAATTTTTTTTTTTTACTAAGGTTTAACTTGAATGTTATTTTAAAGCAGGGCAAAAAATTCAATAGAATAACCCAATATATAATATATAAAAAAAAATTAAATATTATTTTTGAAAATAGTTTTTTTTTTTTTTGACTTTTTAATTCTAATTTAAGATCGTTTCAACCAAATTCTAATATTTGCGGTCCTTTTGCAGGAAAAGTGTAGTTAGGTGTAGTAGAAATAGCGTCTAAGAGTAAATAATGAAGTAAAATATAAAAATAAAATTTAGATCTTATTTCACTTCTCTAAAAATGTATAAAATGAAGAAATGAATTATCTACTGATGTGAAGCCAATATTTTTGTCAAATGTTAAAATATACATTTTGTGATGGTAACAAATGTATCTTTGATCCGTTCATGTCAAAATATATGTACGTAAAAAAAAGGATTTTAAGATTTTAGATTTGATTACAAAATAATATATTATATTTGGAATTTTGTAATTTGGTATTCTGTGATTGATTCCGAGCTACTGTGAAAGATTATTTGTAAGTTTTTATTTAAAATTATGATACATAAATTTGATTTTATTTTGGATTCTTTTTTATTTTGTTTTTTTTTAATTTTTCATTTAGTTTTTTTAATTAGGAAGCATTCATATGGGATGCATTCACTCTGAATGCAAGATTTTGATTGGTTTAAAAAATATATCGTATTCATGATATCTTCCCCCTTTCGCACATTTAAGAAGCAAAAAATTTTTCAAATAAAATAATTAATATGCTTCAAATTAAGCAGCATATTATTCAAACGTCAAAACGTCAAATAATATATTTGTTTTTAAAATTGTTTTTTTTTGTGTTTTGTTTTAAAAACGAAAACAAAAACACAATAGCTTAATTTAAATAATTTCTTTTATTTAAAATTCAAAATAATCGCCTTGTAATAATGTCAGAACAATAAAAACCAAAAAAAAAAAAAATCGCCAGCCAAAATAATATGTCAAAATATAAATTTGTAGCTTACGTGCAGTCTAAATGAACGAGCGCATGCATGTTGAATGTAAAATATTCGTTAATATGTACGAAGAGTACGCGAAGTCTAACTGAAATATGTTTTGCATCCAGATGTAGGCATACCATGTGAACGTACTGTTAAATTTAATTTCATTTCAATATTATATTTTGATTCTCAAAATCCTTTAATAAAAAATTTGTTTAATTAATCATTTTGATATATTCAAAATTATTCCTTCTCTAGTTTTTAAGTCATAGTATGTAAGTTTTTATTTTTAGTTATAAGTCAAAGGTCAAAAGAGGTTTTCAGTTCCTTTCCTCTTAATAAATTTGAATTAAAAATAATATATGTATCAAATAAACAATAAAATTTTTATAGTTTAGCTGTAAAGTGAAAACCGACCACTATATTATAATTAAGTCATTATAAATTAAAACGTTTGTAAGTTTGGAACAAGAAATAAATGAATAATAATAAAAAAAATATATTTTATTTTATTCAAATTTAGATCTTATTTCACCTAAAATTTTTTAGATCTTTTTTCATTGCGAAATGTATTCTAAAAAATATGAACATTTAAGATGTTTTTCCATATTATATATTTTTAAACGCTATATTTCTTTAGACATTATTTCGTAGTGCCAGTTAGGAGTAGTTGTTACATTGAATGCTAATTTAACCCAAACTTATTTACTCCCATCTATTCTTCTTCAAAGGCTGGTGTAGTTGGGAGTAGAAAAGAGTAGTTTACTCTGTAAAAGGAACGCAAACATTATATAAACATTTTTTTTTTTTTTCAAATTTAAGAGACGAACTAACTGCCAAATAAAATGCAAACATTTACTAATAAAAAACTTTAATTTTTTTCGAATGTCTAACAAAAAAAAACAGTCAGGTATTAAATGAGGTTTTATTTTATTATTTTTTTTTTTTAAGAAATGTCTTAAATAAATTTAATTAAAATTTAATTAAATAACCACTATAGTATCTATATATTTCTTGGCATTTACCAGTTTTTCATTTTGTTTTATTTATTTTATTCCTTTTTCGGTTGAAAATAAAAAAAAATATTAGAAGAATATTGTTGAGAGGAAAAATATATATTTAATAGATTTTTTATTTTTTTATTTTTTTACAATTTTTTTATTTAAGGTTTTTTAACAGGCTATGAACTATGAAATTTTTTTTTCCCATAAAAACTCTATCCACCTTCTTTTTTTTTTTTTTTTTAGTTTTTATCGAGTACTTTTTTTTTTTGTTTTTTGTTTAAGTTGTAAATATTTAGAGAAAAAGTAAAACGAACCCCCAAAAGACTTAGGAAACAAAAAAAAAACAGAAAAATAATTTTTCGGTTTATGCTTTCTTATATAAAAGTCAAGAATGTTTTTTTTTTTTTGTATCTTATATCTATTTATTAAATATTGAAATAGAAAGATGAAAAAACAAAAAAAACTTGAAATTGAGAACGAAAACTAACAACCAAGTGGCCTTCATTTTATCACCCAATTTTTCAAATAAAAAAAATTTAAAAAATCTGTACAATTTAAAATAAAGAGTGTGGTTTGGGTTTTTAAATAAGTTTTTTTTTTTTTTTGTTGGCTTACAATTGATGGTAATATAGAAATAAAAAGTCTTTTAATATTTTTTATTTTTTTTTTTTTTTTGGGGTGGTTTTTTAAGTTGAAGAAATACTAAAGATAAAAATAAAAGGATTCTTGAACTATTTTGAGATTTGTGTTTATTGAACCAGATGATGCATCATTTTGTATTCTATAATAAGAGTTGCTTAAATATTATATCTAAAAACATTTAACTATATATATAATAATAAGTCTATTTTATATTATTATATACATATAATGTTTTTATACATATAATGTATTGTATAAAGACATATACTATATAAAGACATAATATTCAACACCTATATTAGATAAAAAGATGAATCAAATAATTAACACAATTCCGATATTATATTCTAAAATAAAAAAACATTTACATATGGTATCTGATCATCGGATTGTCGGTCTTTCAGACTTTATCTTTAGATTGGAATCCCGGTTCGCTTAAAATTTTATATAAAATAATAATAATATAACGTAAATAAAATAAATTATATAATTATAATTGAATATTTGTATCGCAACTACACTTGAAAAGGAAAAAGTTGATTTATTTCCTTATCGTGATGTCATTCAATATATATACAATGTAAGTGGTGGGAGAACCAAAATAAATATGTACTTAATTATAACCAAAAATTTACAAATCGGTTTTATTAATAAATTCTTCAAATAAAAATATTCTGTGGGTATTTGAAATTTTTCCTAATATTATGCACCGCTATTTGGAATATATTTGTGTTCATTATTTTGTAATATTCTAATCGTAACTATCATCCATCATGCTATCCCTTATAGTACAAATACTATCATATGGTAATTAAATTCCCTTTTTTGAGCTTTCCCTTCAAATACTTGAATTTTTAATATTGTTAAAATGTAAATAAAGTACAGATTTACGGATGAATTATAAGCTCTTAGTAATTATGGAAATTCATTTAATTTTCAAATTTCTGGTAAATTATGGAACTTTTTTTTTGCCTTTCCACTCCTATAACGAACATACGGCATCTCGCTACTAAGTTATTTATTATTCATATTTGATTAAACTTTAGTTTGTGGAATCATTAATTTTATTAAGTAAGTAGTTGATTATTCAGCTGTAGCTATTTAAAAAAAAAATTATGTGACATAAAAATTACTTTATATTTCTACGCCATCTATTATCGTATACAAGAATTATTTTATTCTTTTAATATATCTAGAAACATTTTAACTGTGTAGTCTTAAAAAACAAAATCAAATTTAAACTTTAAAAATTTTAAAAAAAAATTTGACATTTGATTATATTTGACATGAAAATATTGCACAATTTGTTAATTCAAACTTTACCGTTTTCTATAAGTTAACACTTTATTCATTCAAAGGCATTTGAAGGTATTCACAATAACTCATCTGTATAATAAATTAATTGATGGAATTCTAAATTGAAAAGAATCAAAATTTCAATATTATAACGACATTATATAGGTATATATAATATAGATAATATACCAATAATTCTTTCTTTAAGTTTTAAGCAAAAAAAAATAAATAAATAAATATTTTGCATTTTTCTATATATTTTAAAATAAAAGTACATTTTATGCAATGGTACAGAATAGTTTTTGGCTCAATGCCAAAAACAAAAAAAAAAAAAAAAAAAAACTGAATTGAGGGTTTTATTGAATCATATCCAGTTTATAACAAAAAAAAAATTTTTGTCTTTTCTATTATCTTTCATTTATTTACCACAAACGAAATGAATAGAGTTGAGGAGACTGAGATTTTTTTTTTTTTTTGTTTTTTTAACCACACTGAAATATTATGAGAATATAAAAGGATTGTTTTTTTTTTCCTCTTTTCTTTTTTTTTTTTTTTTGGGTTGAAATCACTGATGTCGATTAAAGTATAATCATTGATATTGATTATGGATTTATATATTGTGAATGATATATTTTCTCAAATATTATTTGCAGTTGTATGCAGTTGAAATAAACAGCGCCTTTTCAGTATCATTTCTTATACCATTCAAATTTTATTTTATTTTTTTTTTTTTTTTTTTTACTGAGGGGGAGATAAATTTTCTTTTTTTATGCACTCATTCATAATTGCAATACTTACAAAAGTCTAAGATATGATGCAAATATAATACAAAAAATTAAAAAGAGAAAAAAAAGATAAAAATAAAATAAGAAGTGTTATTTTCATTCTTCTGTAAATAATGTAAAATTAATATGGGAAACGGAAATAATTATTTTAAAAAGTGTTGATTGCTTCATTTACGACTGCATATCCTTGAAAGTAGGAAATAATTTTTGCAAAGGAAAAATAATAATAAATAACAAAAAAAAAACAAAATAATAATTTAAGGTAATAAAAAATTCACTGAATTTATAATAATTATAGTATATATACTTTTTTTAAAAAATAATTATAGTTGAAAAGAAAATTGTTAATAATAATTATAAATTTTATTATTTTTTTATTTTTTTGCATATTTTTTTATATTGAAGAAATTTTTATAATTTTTTTTTTTTTTATTCCTGATATATTTAACAAAAAAAAAAAAAAATATTAAATTCTGAAAAGTTTTCATTTTTTATTGATTATTATTTAAGTGGAAATTTCAATTGAATAGTAAATATAATATTATAAACCTACAAATTTACGACCTTAAAAAGATTTTGCAAATGAATGTAAGTTTGATGTTTTTATTATTCAAGGTAACATAAGATGGGTTGAGTACGAAATCAAATTTCTCAAAATCCTTATCAAAAAATCTCAATTACAAAATTCTAAAAATTTTTCAACTTATTAGAAAATCCTAAATTCAAAATTTCGAAATCTTATTCTCGCGATTTGAAGAGGTTGGGTACGAAACTCCAAAAGGAAAATTCCTATTCCATAATTCCATTTACATAAATCCAAAAAAAAAAAATCATAAACCCAATTAATTGTAGTTGTAGTCTTAAGTTTTTAGTTAAATTCTCAAATGAGGTTTTTAGGCAAAAAAAAACCTAATCAGCTCTATATTTAGGTAATCAAAAAGTTGTGAACAAAAATATTTTACGTGAAAATAAACTAAACTAAAAATCAAAATTTAAACGCAATCTAATTTCATGTTTTAGAAAATATATAGAGTGACATTATTTTATTATAATATAAATGTGGGAAAAAAGACCAGAAGTGGCAAAACATATACTAAACATTATACAATACTAAATGTACTAAAATGTACTTAAACATCGAATATACCAAAACAAAATAGTTAGCACCACTGACGGACATATTAAAACACTGACTTACTAAACTCTTCGGTTAACGCCATTTTCGGCTTAAAAGCTATTCTTCTAATCTCCTCTTTCTTTTAACTTTGTAAAAACGTGTTCACTTTTGTAACAGACGCCATCAAGTGCAGTTGGGATTTCAAATTGTTAATACGATGTTAAAATGTTAAAGTCTTGAATATTTTGGAAAAAGTGTATAACCCTGCTTTTGAATCCAACTCTTATATTTCTTCTAATTCAAAACCTTGCATATTATAAATATTTTGAAAAAAGTGAATAACATTGATTTTGAATCCACCTCTAAAGCCCCATCTAATTCAGAATCTCGCATATACATACTTATATAATATAAATATTTTGGAAAAAGCGTATCTTGCAATTTTTGCATTGAAAATTTCTAATTTTCGGATTTAGTAATTTTGGGATTTTGTAATATTTTGAAATTTTGTAATTTTAGGTTTTTATGAATTGGGATTTTGAGACGTTCCCATACAAGATAAGATATAAGAAAAGGACTTGTCTATAATTTTGAAATTTATTAAGAAAAATGTTATTTTTAATTTTTTTTTTAATTATGCAGTTTATAAAAATTAAATTAAACATTTTATAATTTATATATTTTCCAAGGTTTATTCTTAAAGTTTCTTAGAAATCCTTTAATATTAATTTTTATATTTCTTTAAAACGAATTTCATTTAGATTTTTTATTTATTTATTTTTAATGATTTAGAAGAAAAACAAAAATAAATACGTGCTTTTGAATTAATTTTAATGCTTATAGTTAGTTTCCTTTGATTTTATAGAAGAGGCGAACTAAGGAAGCTCACGAAGAAAAAAAAAATTAAATAAAAATCCCTAGTATTAATTATAACTCATATTTGCAATTTATTGCACTTTTAAGAAATTTTATGTAAAACTAGAGCAGTGTTTTTTCGCATATCTAAAAAAAATTTTCATGTAGCCTCATCTATTACTGAGATACAGCCCCCTAAACTTTGAAAAAGTCCAATTTTTAAATGTGTATATCTCAGTTTGATGCCATATAATATTTTGAAATTTAGTACTTAAATCTACCGTTATGTGAAAACCAAATTTTGCATGATTTTTCTTTCTTCATAACTCTGGCATGCTTTTAGGTAGCTGAAATTTAAAAATCTTTTAGAATTAGTATAAGTTTTCTCAGAAAATTTTTTTGTACCACCCTCTGGTTAAGAGCTATATTAGGGCTCAAAAATTGAGAATGTGCTATTTTTAGTAACTTAGACACCTGTACAAAAATTCTTCGACAAAACATAAGAATTAAAGCTCCAGTAATTTTCTTTTACGTGTGTTAACGATTTCTTTTAGTTACCTAGAATTGCGAAGTTACAACCCCTCCAAATTGCAAAAAAACCATATTTTAAAATGTATATATCTCAGGTTCCGTTTAAGAGTTTTACAATCTAAAAACGGTAAAAGCCCAGAACTTTTCTTACCTTTACAAAACAATATCAAAATTAAGCAATGTTTTGCAATTTAATATTTAAATTTACCGTTATGTGAAGACAAAATTTTGGAAGATTTTTATTCCTTCATAACTTCGGTATGCTTTCAGTTAGAGCCGTAAAATTTTAAGAGCAGAAAGATCTTTTAGAATTAATATAAATTGGGGGCCTCGTTTACATATTATGTAAGAATCCCACACACGTAGTAAGAATAATTCCCCTTACGACATTTCAAGCAACGCTGTGTAATTTCCTTGTCACAATTATTATATGACAGGGAAATGCACTAAAACAAAAAAAAAGTATATAACTTGTCTCAGAAAGTTTTTTTTTACCACCTGCCGTTCAAGTGATATTAGGGCTCAACAATTGAAATTTTTCTGTACAAAATTTTTCAAAATAAAAGGCCAAAATTAAAGTTTCAACTTTATAATCTTACATGTGTTAATGATTTTTCTTAATTATGTAGAGTTCCCTTAAAATTCAAAAAGTGTCTCCTTATTTTTCACATTTTTTGCTTATTATATGGAATTTTCAAATTTTGGTGCAGAATCACAATTCTAAACAGTTTTGTGTTGTCTTTTGCAAATGTGCGCCTTTACAAAGCGATGGTTTACGTTTTGCTTTGTTTTTTAATTCCTAATGTTATTGTCAGTTTTTATTTGTGCGGAAATCTTACTATCTTAAGAAATGTTATACTTCTACTGTAAGATAAACATTTCATCCAGCTTTTATTTTAATTTGTTATCTTAAATATTATGCAAGTATTTTCATTTAGCACTAAAAGAATAGGAAACAATGAGGATCTATAATAAATTGAAATGTAATATAAACCAACATAATAAAATATAATTTTGGCTTGATTTTAAAGTTGGCTAAAAAATCAGGAATACCATAATTCTGTTAGCGATGGTTAGGACTTCACGAATATTATAATTACCTATCTAAAGTTATGACAAATTTGCTTTGAGACATTGATTTAAATTCTATTGATTTTTTGTCGCTATTTTATAACTTAAGTTCATTTGAAAATGGAATTTACATTCATGTAACATAAGGACATTTTATTTGAGATTTCCAATAAAAAATGGTCAGAGCTTTAATTTTATTTAGGCGGCAAAACTAGGCAAAGCTATATTCTTCTATAGCAAAAGTAAACTTTATAGCCTTAATGTCATTACATTTTTATAATTTAAATATAATTTGTGCAAATTGTAATAATACCAATTTGACTTTATTACAATTGGCTTGATTATAGGTCATTGGGAAGAACAGCTATTAGTAATGTCTATAATTTAGAGAAAATTTTCAAAATAATTATTATTATTGCATATTATAAATAAAAGTACAATAAGTTTTTGGCCGGTTGCCTTAAAGGTATGTGGGCCATCTTATACTAATTAAACTATATAATAAAATTATTATATACTGACCTTATCTGACCCTGACTCTGACCTTTTAATTATTTGCTAGGGTTTTCATCAGTGACACTCTTTCATTTGCCCAAAAGATCGTTATTTCGCTGCAGTTGTTTGATGGTTAGCATGTTGTTGCAGAACCGGTAGATTGGTGGTTCTTCTAAAGTAAAAATTTTAATACTTTTTATTTTAAGAAGAAAAACGATTTTTTCCAAATATATAAAAGTAATTTTCAAATTTATTTAATTTTAATTATATAGAGATGGGCTAACTGTGGAACGAAGTTGTCCCATCGCATAAATGTGTCTTTATATTAAATTTCAAAGTTTTTTTGTATATAAATTTTCCATACTTCATAATGACGTTTACTTTTTACTTAATCATTTTTCGTTCTCTTCAAGAGGTGTACCTGATTAAAAATAGGGTTTACTATTACACATTAACTTTATGATACGATATTTATTTAAATCTAATGACATTGGGTAGGTAAATAAATTTGGAAAATACAAGTTTAACTTTCAGAGTAACTCCTAATTTATTTTTATTAATTATAATTTTCTATTTGTAATTTCGTAGCATTGAAGCTCAAAAAATATTCCAAACGTATATAATATTATATAGTATATAAAATGAACTAAAGTAAAAAATCAAAATTAATTAATATTTTAAAATTTTTTTTTTTTTTTCATATTTTTTTATATAATATCATGTTACTTTGACCTTTAATTTAATTTCATTCATAGTTTTTCCATTTTAAGAAATAAAAAACAAAAACCAAAATTAAAAAAATATATTTCACCTTAATATAAATATTAATAAAAAAATAAATATAAATTTGTTTTTTTTTTTTTACAAGATACATTTCATATTTTTCAAAGAATTTTAAATAAATCAACAAAACAACTTGTTAATTAATGAAAATTTAAAAGAGTTTACATTTCCTACGGGAAATGAAAATTATCATGTGTATTTAAAATCAACTATGTAGTTACAAAATAAAATGTGAAAGAATATTAAAGTTTTTATGTCAACTCTAGGATACTTTTAAATGAATATCTGTATATATTAATGGATACTTTTAATTAATACAGTATCTGATTTTTATTACTCGAAAAAAATCAAATTTTATTAGAAGTTTTTTCGCTAAAATTTAATAATTTTTAACAAAATTTTAAATGTTTGACTTAATTAGGAAATATACAGGGTGATTCGTAAGTAAGTCCAGTGACATTAATCATCATGTAGAAAATAATGTGTCGATAAAAGTTTTTATGGGGGTTAAATTGTGTTTCCAATAGTTTCGGAGCTGTGCGGCCTTAAAGGATATTCAGTACAATTCTCTTTATTTTGATTAAATCTACCTATACCAATTTACGAAAATATGAGGTTGTAAATTTCGCGCAGTTTTTATGACAGCTAACCAAACTTGAATAAAATTTTACTGAAGCCGTATACATAAAATTTAACTTCTTTTGACAACATTTCAAATGCCACACAGACAATATATTAATTAAACATATGATTACAGTGATGCTCATATTTAACAGGAAGTTCTATGACAATTATTTTAACCTGCTGGCCCATCTTGTTCAATTTCAATAGCAAAAATGTCATTTAGGTGTATAAAAATAAAATGATAAAAATATTGAAAAATTCTAGAAATATTAAATTGACTCAGAATTTAATACTAAGAGCAAGAGTAAATAATACTTTTCCATATCTAAGATTTTGTCTCCTTTGCAACGTCATAAATGTAATGGCAAATTTATTATACCCTTAGAAATATCTAAGTACTATAATAATATGTCGGTATAAATATTCAAAATTATAAAAACTATGGAAATATTTGTTTAAAGAATTATAGAATCGTTACAGAACTTTTGAAAAACGAATTTAAAAATTTGTTTTTCTATATTTGAACAGAGTAGCAACATTTTATTTATTTTTTAATTATTAACCGTTTAATATAGACTATAAGATACTATAGAATATGGAATATATTAAGTTCTTTAAAATGCTATAGTGCTAGAATACTAGGATACTAGAATGCTAGGCTGCTAGAATTCTAGAGTACTAGAATGCTAGTATGCTAAGATGCTAAGGTTCTGGAATGCTATAGCGCCTAACTAAAATATGAATATTAAAAACCTGATATTGCGAAAATACCTAATCAACTAAAGAATATAATTTTTTTTGAAAGATCTAAATTGAAGTGAAGCTTTTGGTTAGTTGATTTATATGGCTTCTCTCTACAATTCTATCTTAGATAGCAAAAATAGCAGAGCTAAATAGTCATTTTCATACCATACACTTGTATATTTCATTATCAACTATATATTCTATAACCTGCGTTAAAGTTTAAAAATAAAGTTAGCTTTAACTTTACTTTCGGATCAATGCTTTTATTTGCTTTTAATCATCCTTTGTTACTTAAGATATCATTCGATTCACGATTCCTTCTCAATCCAATGTAAGCAACTTTTACTATATTTATAGTATTTGAAATCCATAATATTGAGAAGCATTTATTAACTTTAGAGTCGGCCAAAAATAAAAAAATTTATGGTTTTTATACACTATACAAATGAGTCTTTTGTATTATAGTGCCATACAAATATTGCTAACCATTTAAAAAAAAAAACACTTTGTTTGGTGATGAAAAAAGATGTTCGAGTAATCAAATATGTAAAAAGAAATGCATTTTGCACGATCTCCTGTCAGTAGTAGTTACTATTTTTACTTGGTTTCAATAAATGAGACTAACTTTACTCAAAACCATATAAGTGCTCAATAGAGCATCAAACTTGTTAAACTCGTTTTACTACTTTTCAAGTTTAGCCTACTTAAGGGGTATTTTTTTAAAAAGTTGTTTTAAGCGAAATTTAAAATTGATAACAGATAGCGTCAAAAATATTTGCGCGTCTTAGATTTAAAGAATAGATTCTTTAGGTACGTCTTTGAAAATTTAAAATAATTTGTTAACAATTGGATAGACAAATTTTTTTTTTTTTTTTAATATTATAAAAATATTATTTCAAAATGTCTAAATCTTCTAAAATGTAGGTAATAAATTTTCAGACTAGTAAATATGTCTTTAAACAGAATTTTAAAGAAAAAATTTTTAAAGAAAAAAAAAGAAAAATTTAAACTTTGCTATAAACAAGGAAAACATCTTGGGTGGCTATGACTTACTCAACTTTTACGTCTGTCCATTGATTTGTAAAATTTCCGTTCAAAAAAAAAAAAAAACTATAAGAATTTCGAAAAAACAAAAAAAAGAAATAAAATAAATAAATAAAAATGTTTACCTGTAATACAAATTATGGAAATAATATTACAACAACAAAAAAATTTTAATTGGTTAAACATAAAATTTTGTTTAATCAAGAACATATTTTTTTTTTTTTTTCAAATATTTGAGGCAACATTAAAATACATAATATATAATACATAATTATATTATTATATACATGAATATTATATACTATTTATTTTAATATTGCCTCCTATTTAAATGTACATAAAAAAGAAAAATTGATATTTTAACCGCTTCTAATTAAACATTATATATATACATATTCGTATGTATAGTATGTATATACATAATATGTATGTATATTTTCTCTGTGGTTAAGTTGTAATGTTGAACATTATGTTAAATATTTTATGAAAATTATGATGAATGACTAATTTTATGAGTAATAAAAAAATTTTGATTTGATTTTTTTATTGTTTTTTTTTTATTTTAAAGTTGAAGTTTAATTTAATTTAATTTATAGTTTTTCTTTATTTTATTTATCATGTCACATAATATCATGTAAAAAATCTATATAATTGGAAAATTTACAAAAATTAAATATATATAATAGGTATTTATTTCAACAAAAAAAAAAAAAAAATGTGGATTTAAATGCACTTCCTGCATTTTATTATAATAATATTTGATTATAAATTAAGATTTTTTTTATTATAGTGGGTGCTATTATTTTATAATAAAAGAAGAAGAATGATGTATAATTGACTGTGACAACTGTATAATATCGATATAGGAACATAAGTTATGCTGTTGCTATAAAATGTAATCATCTTTTACAAAATTTCAGATCCCCTTACGACATTTACTGCAACTCCTAAAAAGGAAAGGTTGTGTAATTTCTTTGTCACATTTAACCTAACCTAACATATGTGACAGAGGACTAAACTAAAAATAAAAAAAATGTAGATGTTTATAGTTAAAATAAGTATACTAAGATTTGACAGTTATCTGAACCTGTCGTGCAGCAATCAAACCACAGAGAAATTATTGCCATAACACATGATCATCTATAAAATAATTTTAGCTTTTCTATAAGTTCTATGGAAAAACTAGAATTCCAGTTTACCTAAATGTGAGGATGTAAAATTAGTAGCACCCGAACCTTATTGTGTTAGAGACTATAAAATAATTTTTTAAACATTGTATTGTTTTAAAACTTAATTTCGTTTAACAAAATTTAAAATACCCAACTTATATATAGACAGTTAGACACTGAGTTAATAAAAAAAGAAGTTGTATGACAGCAATTTCCTAATCTAGACTAAAAAAAATTGTCATAAAACTCAACTTCTTTTCATAAAATTTTAGATATGTGTTTTACCTGCATCTAAAATTTTATCAAAAACTTACTGTTTAGAGAGTAAATTTGATGAATCAACAAGAAATCTGTGACAATTATGAAAAAAAAACAACAATTTTCTATTGGTCTGGATCAATAAGAGAGGAAGTAGAATGATTTTGATTCAAATATGTGAACAAAAATCAGATGTGAACTTGTACTTCATTTTGTATTTACTGCTTATAAAGTATTTTTTATAGCGCAAAAGTACCCAGACTGCTCAATTTATTTTTCAAAAATTAAGTGACATTAAGTCACATTTGAACCATATCGAAAATTTTGCCATTCCATGGTATTTTTAAAATTTCAAAGCAAAAATTGTCATTCCATGATATCTATATAGAATCGGAAAGCAGAGTTCTTTTTTATCAATATTTAGGGCAGCATTAGATTTTTGTATAATTGTAAGTGTTTATTTTTTTAAAACCGTTTATGGTTGGTTGGTTGGTATAAGTGACAGGTGTCGTCGGTCGTGACAAAGACCACAAGGAGCGCATTAGTACCATTTTACTACCACTTACACCACCACGATAAGGCTTATATTAAGTCTATATCGGGTTTATTTCGCTTTTTTCAGGAACCTTACCATTTTTGTAGGTGGCTTAATTGTTAGATCGCTATAATATCTCTAAATTTATAGCTAAGCAGAGCTACTGTTCTGATCCTAGCCAATTCTATGCATTTACAGATGGAGTATATAATAATTTCATTCTCATTCTCTTCACCACAACTACGGTATACCAGATTGAATGAGATACCTAGTCTGACGCATGTTCGCCAATTTGCCAAAAATTTTAGTTCATACATTATAACTCACAATATGAAATATGTAAAATAAAATAAATATAGTAAGTATATGCATATATGATTATAGATAGTATATATTATATAGATACAGTTAATTGTTGTTAAATTAGAATTATTATTTAAGAGGTATATAAGTAACATTGAAATCTTTTGATGTAGAAAATCTATTGGGCTGTCCCTATTACCGAGTTTTCTGGATTTTAGCTTCACATAATATTATAATATACTTCTGTCAGCCCTACTATCTCTAAGAAGCTATATAGAATTGATTTACTTGAATTTAGTGAATTTAGTGAAAAAATTATGACACACACACAATTATTAATCTTGTATGATTGGTGTGAGATAAAACGAATCTGTAATACAGACAAGTGATGATGTTATTATTGTGTTGTATAATTATATTCTAAAGAAATGTAAATTGGAACAATTTTTTCATCGCTTCGTTAATGACTATAATAATATATTATATAATATTGTATTATATAATATTTTATATATTACATTAAAATTTATCCTTTATAACTTTTGTTTTCGGTATTTTCAAATAATGACAATAATAAAAAAAAAAAAAAAAAAAAAACAAAAAATTTGGAAACAATAAAGAAATAAAAAAAAAAATTTAATTTTTAAAAATAAATTTTTTTTTGAAGAAAATTAATTGTTATTAATTTAAGCATTTATAAATTGGAAAATAGATCGCCAGACATTAGGGAAGTAAAATTAAATTTTTTTTTGCACAGAAAAATTCCGCACTTGCATGAAAAAATATTTATTTATTTCTAGTTTTTTTTTCATCTTTTTTTTTTTTTTTATTTATTTTTGGCACAATTAATGTGATATTCAAAAAAAAAAAAAAATAAATAAAATAAATATTTTTATTTGTTTTTAATTTTTATTTATAATTTATTTAATTTTTGAATATATACAATTATATATATTTAAAATTATTTGTAACATTATAGAAATGGTATATGAGTTTTTAATTTATGTAAAAATTAAATTAAAAATAATTTTCTGAATAAGAAATATTGTAATATGGTATATACTATTTTTTGAACTATAATTATAATATAATAAGAATATATTATGTACACTTGTATATCGTATATTATGTTAAAAATGAATCAGAGCATAGATTTAAGATAACTTGAATGAGAATGAAACTAATGAATAAAGAAATATTCTTGAATAACGAATCTATCTTATTAAAAAAAAACCTCTTTTTAAGTTTTTTTGATATCCAAAAAAAAAAAAAAAAATTACATTTTTACTTACATAATTAATACATTTTTTGGTGTATCGTTTTATTACTTCCAACATTTTGTAATAATATGAGTATTATCATTTCCCTGATTTAAAAGTGTAGAGTAGATTTCAACACTTTATTTTCGGAGTGTATCATCATATGCCATGCCTGTAGTGTCATTTGCCTGTAGTGTCATTTGACTGTATCGTCATTTGACTCTATTTTTTTCAAGTTGCCTGTATTATCATTTGAACTGTATTTCATTTGCCTATATTATGTAAAACACACAATTAGGGGAGATTTTAGAGTTGTTTACAAAATCAGGGTTTCAATAATTTGTTAAGCAGGGCTGGGTATTTGTTATTGAATTATGTGTTCCTTTTTTTTTTCTTGCCACTCCTATGAGGAGTAGTATATAGGGTATCCACTAAGTCATTTATTATTCATATTTACTTCAGTTTCTTGAATCATTAATTTGACTAAGCCGATTATACAAGAAATACGTTTCTTTTTATTTCTACGCCATCTATTATCTTATAAAAGAATTATGGTTTATTATTATTTTACTATAGATATACCTATAGCTATTACAATATGATAATAATTATAATTTATAGGCATTATATACTTATTTTTAATTTAATTATATTCTACGAATTTCATATTATAAGAAAAATTTATATTATTTTTTTTTTTATTAATCTATATGACCAAGCCGGGGTTTGAACCCGAGATCTTTCTTATGATGACCGGTGTCTTAACCACTACACCATTACCTGGATAAATTATGTGTGTAAAACATACAATTGGGGACAATATTAAAGTTGGTTACAAGTGAAATCCTGTCAAATTAAATGCAGTCAAATGAAATACTGTCAAATGAAATACAATCAAATGATACAGACAAACGACTTACTGCCAAATTGTATACGGTCTTGTGATAGAAACCGCTTTATTTTGTGTAAACATTTATTATTTCATCAATTTATAAAAAAAAAATAAATAATTATTATAACCTGTAAAATTCAATCAAAAATTCTTTTAAAAGAAGTATTCATTCGTTTTTCTTTTTACCTTATTTTAAAAATACGGACTACGGATCCAGAAACATGACAATTTTTTGAATCTTGTGTAATCATATAAAATATTTGATCTTTCACAATATTATTTATCTTATATCCCCATACTCCAAGCCACGCCACGCTTCATTGTCATTGCATTAAATCTTCACATTTTTCGGAAGCTTCTGTCAACATTTCTTTTTCCTATCTTTACTAAAAAATTAATAATTTCTATAATAAACTAGTTTGAGATAAGTGTTCGGTTTCCAGCCCGTAGATATCATCTGTTTCCTTTTTGACAACCTGAAAGTAAAGAAATGTTTTTCATAGATCATCACATACCTTCTAAAAAATAAAATAATATAAAGAACATTTTTTAAAAAAAGTATTTGTTAATGTTTTTTCAAAACCAAACTCGCCACCTAAAAAGTAGAAAATAAAATTGATTATAGAGTTCGATCATCTTGGACTGGACTTTGATAATATAAAAGTAAATTGCCGGAATAAAAAAGAACCACTCTTTTTTAAGTTCTTTTTAGGTTTCTGATTTTTTAGCCACAAAATTTTTCAGTTTTCCGTTAACCTTATTCCAACAATTTACTTTTATATAATATATATATTTCATATAGTAATGTACGTGGTTTTTTCATATCTAAAGTTAACTCTTATTGAATTTAAGTTAATTCGTCAAAATATAAAAATAGCATAAACTTATTTTCATTTTTAACACACTTACAGTAAAAAATCCTTCTAGTAAAATTTTTACACTTAAACAACTGTAAAGCTTGACGTAATTTACTGTGCCAACTCTGAGACAGAAAGTAAGTTTCTATTCTTTGTTCGAAGCAACTCCTTTTATATTACATGTATTCAAAAACAGGTGCAGTGACAGAACGCCTGTGGAAATAAAGCCCGCGGGCTTTACTTCACTTTTGACTTAAAATTAAAGCCCATAATTAAAAGGAATTCCTTTTGAATTGAAATTAAGACCCACACTATTTTTGTTATTAAAATAAGAGAGTAATAGAATATGTAGAGCAAACGTATATCTAAGTTGGAGCAAACGTATATCTACCTTTGGATCTAACTCTAAAATCCCTCCCAATTCAGCACGTCAGATATACATATATATAAACACTCTAGAAGAGGCGTATAACCCTGCTTTTGAATCCAACAATAAAATACCTCCCAATTCAGAAACTCACATATATATATATATATATATAAATATTCTGGGAAAAGCTTATAACCCTGCTTTTAAATCCAACTCGAAAATCCCTCCTAATTCAGAAACTCACATATACATATATATAAATACTCTGGATAAGGCGTATAATCTTAATTTTAAATTTAATTCTAAAATCCCTCCCAAAATCCCTGAGGCCTTAACAATGCGACAAAAGTCCCATGCGATTAAGTCATTGAAGTGAGTCAAAAGACCAAATGGGACTTCTGACATGTCACCAAATAAACTCCAGTCAAATGAAATACTACAGACTCATGATAGTAACCTTTGCGTTACTCAGTCGGCTTTAATTCTTTTCCGAAATGGACTTTAAGTCCACGATCTAGTACAATTAAGACCCGTGGGCCTTAATTCCAATTCAAAAAGGAATTAACGCCCATGAGTTTTATTTCTTCGGGCGTTCTGTCACTGCACTTCGAAAACATAATTAAAATTTTGGAAAAAAAAGAAAATCTAAAATTTTTTTTATTAATAATAATAATTTTAACACATTTACCACATGTTTTTGGCATTTTTATTTAAAAAAAAATTTTATTTTCTTTTGTTTTACTCTTAATTTATTTCAGTAAATTCTTTTTTGTTTTTTTTTTTTCTTTATTTCGAAATTCTTTCCTGAAATTTTCAATATTTTTCATTAATTTAATTTTATGATCGATAAAATTTATGAAAAATCTAAGATTAATATTCAAATAATTATTGTTAGTTAATGTTAGACATGTAAAAAAATTACTAAAGTCTAACAGTCTCTAACATTACCACATACCATAATTTTGTACTATTTAATATCATAATTAATAAAAAACAAAAAGAAAACAAAATAAGAAAAATTATGTATAAGGTGGCACCTGGTGTTCAATATAATATTTCAATAAATGTTAAATTTTATAGTTTTCCCTCTATATAGAGTTTTCTTAATTTCTTTATTCTTTGCCAATTTCAATATCTTACACGTCATACAGCAATACCAAACTATGATGAATTTATAAATATCTACAATATTATATCGAAATATTATATTATATAACTTACTATATAACTGTATTTGCTCCCTAAAGAATTTTTACAACCATTATATAAAATATCGTTCATTAGATGTTATTAACTGTCATAATTTTCCTGTTATTGCATATGTCGTTTATGTCATTTTACATTCATTTTATAATGTTGGAAAGAGAAAGAAACATTAATATCTGAAAAAAAAAAAGAAACTTTATTATTTATGTAAAAATTCTTTTAATAACTTTGTGGTTAATAAATTAAGTCAAAAAAAAAAAAAAAAAACAAACAAAAAAAAAAATTGAATTTTATAAAATTGTTTTTGAATTCTTTTTTATTATTTGATATTAAAAAGGAAAATTCTTCAGGTTTCAATTTAAAGAGGAAAAAGTTTCAAGAATAGTAAAACTTTTTAATCTATTTATATATGAACAAAATTTTTCTTTTATAATAATAATAATATTATAAAGTACTTGGAAAAAAAAAACCAATAAATTATTAAGTACTCATTTAAATTGGTATACAATTTCCATTAAATAACTGCAGTTTTTTTGATGATAGTTGAATTGATACTTTTTAGACCAGATTGAGTAGATATCAATTTTTTTTCCTTTACTTTTATAATATTTTACATAATTAAGTACCGAAATATATTTATGTAACTTTTGAAACTGTTGTCCCATTAACGAACAAAATTTTACTAAAGTTTTTGACATAAAACATCTGATCATCTTTAACAAGATTTCAAATTTTGTATTTTCATTAAATTTCAAAATTCGAAAGCTAAATAAACCAGCTACTCTATAACAAAACCATATTTTACAGAAGTTATTAGCATGCAACTTAATATCTTTTCACAAAATTTCAGATATCTAAGCTGAATATATACTGAATTATTTCCATTTAAAGAAAGAAGTTGTAGGGTAGCTATTCAAATCCGCCAGTGGAACTTGTTGGATTTAAATAGTAAAATTAAGAATTTTTCAAAAGTCACGTAGTAAAAATTTTGGTGTCACAAACGTAAGGTGTGACAATTAACATGGTGACAAATTTATTATACTCTTGAAGATACCTCCATACTGGTATAAAAATATTTGTTAAATATCAGTAATTTTACGGTATATTTTTGTAAGGATGAAAGGAATAATATTACATTTTCGTTTACATGGGATAAATTTTTAGTTCAGCATTACATTCAAATTTTTAAAGTTTTAAATATTGTTTTTAACTAATAAACTGTGAAATCAGTTACCTTAAGTTTTACAACTAATATAAATAGTTTTTTAATGTTTCTTCCTGGTGGTTTTTTTTTTTTTTTTTAATACGGTACTTTCTGAATCATTTAGTAGTGATATTTTTAAAGTCATTAAATTATATTTGAATAGTCTGTTGGATTTTGTAGGGCAAAAATAAAAAATATGACGTTTTAAAGGTTAATTTTGGAACCCTAGTTCGAAAAGGTCGTTGGTTGGAGCTTCCTAAACATTATTGTGTATTATAAAGCTTATATAATGTATTTCTGGCAAGCATAAGTAATCAATTTTTATCATCATAGATATTGTTATACAAATTGATTTATGATATATTATAATTAGAGTCTTAACTCTTTGTCATATTGAAAATCTAATATTATTTCAGAAAGTATCGTTAACCTTTACTCCTTTATTTATTTTTGAAATGGTTTTATTGAAAAATAAATTTGACATAAAAATTGAATAGTAATGGCGATAAGATGCATCAAGTGATGCTTGTTGCACATTTTTGACTAATTTCTATATCATCACTGATTAAATCATATTTTTTTAGTCTAATATGTGCTATTTTATTTCATTACAAGGTACTAATACATTGTATATCTTTTCGAACTAAATCGATTGTATTCAAACTTTCAACTAATTTCTGATCCTGTATTGTGTCAGAAGCTTCGTCACAGTCAATTAAACAGAAGTGCATGTAAATAATAATGCTCCCCTTAAATTGCATTTTTTTTCCAATTAGTCTAGACTTTTATATTATTTATATTTAAATTATGGATAAATTTGAGAAAAAATTTTAGAGCTTCCTTAACTCAATTTAATAAACAGTGACAACTGCGACAACTGGGATTAATTTGCTTTAGAAGTTCGATAAATGTGGACATGAGGAATTAAGTAAGGAATGTTCTCCTATATCGTAAATGAAATTTTCAAGTATCTATCACTCATCTAGAATTTATTTTATAAATGTTTTGTGTGGATTTGTGTGGAATATTACAACAAAAAAAAAAAAAACCTGCATTTATTAGATTTAAAAAAAAAAAAAATGTTCAACTAATTATGACGAAAAAAAGATAAAAATAAATTCTACGTTATTTTTTTTTTTGTTATAATAATTTTTCAGTTTATTTTCAATAAAATGTGGTTAATCAAAATTCTTCGGAAAATTAAATTATAGAATTTATTCAGGCGAAAAAGTTTAAAAAAAAATTTTTAATAAAAAAATAAAAAAATTATTACCATGTTTTGTTGATGTGGTTATTGTGGTCGATACATTCTATTCGAAAGAATTTAATAAATTTTATTTAAATTATTGAAAATTAATTCTATCTATTGGAAAAACACAGTGATTTTTGTTGTATTTTTAGATATAGTTTAGGTTATTGTTTAAATATTTTTAGAAATTTAAAAATTATTGTAAATTTAATAAGAAAAATTTTGATTGAAGTGATATTTTAATTTTAAAGATACTATGAAATGTTAATGATAAAAATTAAAAAGAATTTAAATGTTTTTATTGGAAAATTCAAATTATTGTGATAAAAAATCAAAGAAAGAGGATAAGGTAGGTATATAATTCTGAGAATTTATTTTTTACTAAGACAGAATACCCCCTTGATAGTGTCAGATACCTATTGACTAAACCCACCTTCCACTTTAGTCAATATAATGGTATGAAGTCCTTATCTGCTAACGCAGTATTTATGTTAGGAAGAACAAATAGGAAAGAATAAGACAGGGATACAGGAATTTTAAATTTTGGAATGAGACAGTAAGAGAAAAATAAATCCGCCTAATGTTATTATAGTTTTCCTATCAGTTTGTTATCATGCATGAGATAATAATTGCAGGCATTTTGATTAGTAGTAGTTATTACTATTAGTATTAGTTATTATTATTATTACTATTTACTAAATAGTTAAAGCTATCAGTCACAACATGTTGCAACATGTAGTAGAATAAAGTATCTTCCTGCTTGAGGTAATTAAAGGTAGATACTTGAACTGTAGCAGCTTATTATTATTCTGACCAATGTGACTGGAGTTTGAACCCAAGCCACTTTGATTCAAAGGAGGTTGACTTAAATATACTACACCATAAGTCAGATAATAATGAGTTTTGAGAATTACACAAAATTCTGGATTAAAAAAATTTAAATTACGAAATTCTGTTTTTTTGTAAAATTTGTTGAAAAAAACATACACAGTTTTTTCTGATGAAATGTGTATACTTGTGCCTGAATTGGTGATGCATACATAAACACTTTTTTCTGATGAAATGGTGATGCTTGTGTCTGAATTGGTGGTGTAAAGCTCCCAGATAAATAGTTATTATTTTATATTCGACATTTTAGAAACATTCAGAATTTTTTAAACTCAGAATTAACAATTTGTACAAAATCAGAATTCAAAAAAAAAAAAAATAATCAGAATTTTGTAATTAATAAAATTTAAAATACAGAATTTTGATACGATCCAAAAAAAAAAGTTCTTTGGCACAAATTATAATAACAATTTAATAATCAATATCAGAAGCGGTGACGTGTAATAGTTTTTTGGCCTGCCACAATCCCCTTGGGGTTTATGTGTCACCAATATTGGAGATCATATAATCTTTAAATTATATTAATAAAATATACCTACTAAAAATTGATGTTTTTTTTCAATTCATGTCTGAAATTTCTTGGGGTTTATGACTTGATGCTGATAAAGATTATTCAATATCATACTCTTATATAATACTCCTTTGTTAGCCATTTTATTAAAATTTCTTTTTCTGTTATTTTGCAATTTGTATTAAATTTTTTTATAATACATAGGTTCAAATATCTTCTCGCAATATTATTTTTTTAACCATCACATCCACCATTATTTTTTTTTTTTCATTCTAACCTTCATATTCAGCAAATACATAACAATTGACAACAAAAATTTTCTTTGCACACTAGTTGGTTTTTATATAACATTTTAATTCTAAGAAATTTTTTGTTAACAAAATTAACTTTGTCTTTTATTTTACTCAAAAGAAAAAACTGAAATCTTTAATTTTTTAGTTTTATTTTAAGTATCTTAATAATATCAAAGTTAGACTTTTAAATCTTTATTTCAGATTCATACTTAAATACTGTTTTTTTTTTTCAATCCTTTTCTTCTATTAAATAGAATTATTTATATAGCAAATGTGCATAAAAAAATTTTTTAATAGTCTTTTTTGGAATTGAATTGAGTCTATTCATTTTTAGTAATAAAAGTAAAGTGTAAATATGAGATATTAAAAATATAAATGAAAGAGATTAAAATATGGAATATAAATGGGTAGGAAGAAAAATAAATACATAAAAAATCAAATATATACATAATTTCCATTAAGAAATGATTGTTGTTCATTTCACTGTGAAAACTTAAAAAAAAAAAAAAAAATTGTTCATATTAGAAAGTCATGTTCTTGTATAAATTTTCAGATTCAAAGAGAACTAAGAGATCTTCTAAGAAAAATTTTCCACATTAACACGTACATTTTGCACAGAAAGAACAAAGACGTTTCATTTTAAAAACCTTTCGAAATAAAGAGGTTGAACATTTAAAATAAGATACAATTTGTTTTTTTAATTCAATCTTTTCTTTATAGCGGAATGCATTCAAAATTTTTTATCTAACAAATTTCGACATTTTAATTAAGTTTTTAAAATTATTTTCATTTTAAAGGAAATTTATTTTAAAGTCTGAATACAAATGCACTTAAATACCACTGAATATCAAGAAAAAAAAATTAAATCAAAATTTTACTTACCTATTACAGTTATATAAATGTTCAGACTAATTTCTGCTTTTGCTATATGTATGATTCATTAAAATTTCTTTTAAAGCTAAGTTTTTTTTTTGTTTAGCCTTAATTTTCTTTTATTACTTCATATGTGTTGAAAGGAAAGTATTTTTTTTTTTCAATTTTTTTTTTTTATAAACTTTTTAGTCATATATTTTTCTTTTAAGAGGACTTTGAAAAGTACTTGAACAAAATTTAAAAAAGAAAAGAAAAAATTTTTAAACTTTACTTTTAAATCTTTTCAATAATATGATAGCAATTAGCATTTTTAAACAAAAATTAAGTTGATTATTATAACGTAATTACAATAATTTAGAGCTAAAGTAATTTATCTTCAAAATTTTAGCCTATAAATATGCAATCATTATTTCAAAAAGCATTACACAATTTCGATGTATGTTGTTGGTTGGGGGCTTCGGTAGCCTAGTGGGTAGGCGTGTGGCGTATTAACCAAAGAAGTGTGGGTTCGATCCCCACACAGGTCGTAAGTGTTTTTTTCTTTACATACCCTCTTACGACCAAATATAATGTAAATATATAGTATATAATATAATATAAACAAAATAAATAATATTAGTAGATAATTTAATAATAGTATAAAAACCTATAATGGCCTTTAGTAGCCGATGGATGGTTCAATAATATTGCATTACATTTATGTATGTAATATTAATATAAATAAATAAATAAATGTTGTTGGTTGGTTTATATATTACTTGACTTTATCTTATACAGATACAATCAAGAGGAGAAACTTTCTCCTTTCAGATGTGTGCCTATACAATTTAAATATCAGATACAAAAAAAAAATCAATCAGATGATAAAAAATTTTGTAGAAAGAAACAAAATAGATCTTAAAAATATTCTTATACCCATATGAAAAATATGTCAAATCTGTAAAATTTCGAATGATATTTAGTTCTGGCTTTGTTAAATCATAAAAACGTAGGAAAATATATAAATATGTATTTACGTATTTAAATTTTTTTAAGACAAAAATAAGTAGACCCATAGGGTTAAATAAAACCATTAAAAATTGTATAAATTGCTTTTGTTTTTCATTTTAAAATCAAATCTATATATAACTTACAAAATTAAAATTTTCCTGCGTTGTAAAAATACTTACTTTAAAATACATATTAGCTATTTTTTAACTCTGTTTCAACAACAAAAAAGTGAAAAATTAGGACTAAATATTTGGTACTATATATCTAATAATTTTACTATCTATCTATCTAACTAAATAATAATGTAATTTCAACTTCATTTAGTCTATAACGACTTTGGTAGCCGAAGATAAATACTTATGATTGCTAATTTATTATGTAATTTATTAGATATTACTAAATAATAATATTAAATATCAGAAATGTATTCGAGGGTCTCGCTATCGGAGTAGTTAAACATATTACAATTCAATGTTGTATTAAAGAAAATAGAGTGGGTTCAAATCCTGCATAGGTAGCAAGTTTTTTTCTTAATTTTGAGGAAAATTATTCCAAAATTTTCTTTTTTTATTATAGCCCCTTTTTCATCAAATATAGTATAAATTATATACATAGCATTCGTATACAATTAATGAATATTGATGAATTCCTTTATTAGAATATATTAGAAAAGCATCATTAAAAGGTTTAGAATTCCGTTCTGAGTTTTAGGTAAATCAGGTTAGGTTTTATAAAAAAAAACAAATTGACTGTCTAAACATAATAATAAACTGAATATTTAGCAGTAAAAAAAAAATAAAATCAATCTAAAACATAATAAAATATAATATTTGTTAAGAAAAGAACAAAAAAAGTACATACAATTTAAAAATATCAGAAAAATTAAAAAAGCAGAACAAAAAGTAAAATATAGATCTGATTTTCTCGGAAAATTCTTTTTAAAATACTCATTTCAAACAGAATTTTATATCATTTTTGACTCTTCCTTTTTTAATAACTAGGCTTTGTCTAATTTAAGCCGTTTTAGGGCATTTCAAAAAATTATTTTTTGACAAAATATGCTAATTATTTTCATTCTGTCTGTATTTTTCCAAAAATTAGTAGAGCTTCAAAATGGATTATTTTAACTCTACTAAATATATTTTTTTTTTTTTTTGTAAAACTGTTGAAAAACAAGACATTAATTTTTAAACTTTACAAATAGATTTCCTTTTCTCAATTTATTATGTGAATTTACCTAAAATCAAAAACTTTAAACTAATATGAGATCTTTGGTAATTTTTAAGTTGACCAACAAACAAAATAAATTGAAAATTAGTAGTTATTATTAAACGTGAGATGTAGAATTAAAAATCAAAACGACCAGAAATTTCAAAATGAATTCCCTCAAAATCAAGTGAAAAAGTTCCTCTTAATTTTTCAGAATTTTCTTTACAGAAAAATTCTAAGGATTTTTTTTTTATTATAAAATAAATATCAATTTTATATTTAACACTACCATTTAAAAATCCTTAGTTTTACATATTGCCTTGTTACTTTTATTTTAAAAATGTTTAAGTGCTTTTGAATATTTTTTTTTGTATGCAACAAAAAAAACTAAAATGAACATGAATAAAAAATTTATTAAAAAGTTTGATAATATATGGTGTCATTAAAATATTTTTTATAAGCTAAATCCTCTTTAAAATAAAACTTATTGTAATTATTATTTTGTTTAAATGCTGTTAATGTCACTATTTAAAATTAAGATAAAAAGTATTGAACATCAAAAATTTTAAAATATTCTTTTGTATTTGATATATAACGTAAAGTTGTAAGTTGTAAAAGTTAAACAAAACCATTGATATTAAATATTATTTTAAAATATATTTGATTTTATTTTTAATATTGATTTTTTTTTAATGCATTTATTTCTCTGCCACATAAATGTGGACAGAAAATTACAAAGCCTTGGCTGTAAATGTCGTAAGGGGGAATAACTTTTACGACGTATCCTGGATTCGAACCCACACTCTCTTGGTGTTTACAACGTATTTTATACGCTCTTACCCACTAAACCACCGAGGCCCCTGATTTAAATATTTTGTATATAAGAAAAATTATAGATTAGAATTTCTTTTTTCTTTTCTAAAAGAGGTGACAATCTTCCGAAGACAACAACAATTCCCCCTTGGTAGTGTCAATTTCCTACTAACTAAACCCACCTCATCCTATAGTTAATATACTGAGATGAAACCCCTACCTGCTAATGCAGTATATTGGCTAGAATGTGAGGATAGGAAAGATAAAACAATACGATGCGGAAACATTGAATTGGGAGCAGGACTGTAAGGAAACAATGAATCTGCCCATTATTATTACTATTTTGCTAGTAGTGACAACAGCCATCAACAGTTACAACATACAGTAGTATGTAACACCTTTCTGCATGATTAGAGCATTTCTTGATATTATTGGTGTCTATCGAGATTCCCACCTACCCTCGCAAAAAAAAAAAAAAAAATTAATAGATCCATTGAAGTTAATTACCATATCAAATAATACAGGAACATCTTAAACGGTTTTGTATTTTGTTAGCTCTAACGTTATTAGTTAAGTAATTAGCTAAAATACTAATATAATTTTCTAAACCTAATGATACAGTTATAATTAGTTTGCTACAATTTTTGGTAATTTAACTTTTTTGTATAAAACATGTAAAAATTAAAATAAACAAAGTAGAATGTAAAACCAAAGGTTTTTAAAGGTGTACATTTTCTAGAAGACAATAAAATCTATTTGGAATACTGTTAGCAACATATTTTGTACATTATTTCAGCACTTTATATGTAAGAAAAATTGTGAAAAATAATGCAACACTTCATCAATTTTAAGGAACCTTATTTATAATAAATAGGTTTTTAATAAAAACCTTTTAAAACTTTTGGAGGCATTAATGTTGAATGAAAATGTTGAAGCTATAATTGATGCGTTTTATTTTAAAAAAATTTGTGCAAGTGCCTAAATTACAACAAGTGTCTAATAGCAGCAAAATTTCAATTTTAGTCCCTTAATAGATGTTAAACAAAGGGAGGTACAAAAAAATTTTTTAAAACAAACTTATGATGATTCTAAAATACATTTTTCAAGGTTTTAACTAAATACCAAATTTCAAGGTTTTAACTAAAAGCATGAGTGAGTTACGAAGGAAGCAAAATCTTGTCTTCATGTATCGGTAAATGCAAATACTAAATTGCAAAAAATTGTGTTCTTTTAAAAATGACTATAATAAAGACAAGAAAAGGTTCTGTCGTTCGACGTTTTTATATTGAAAAAATTTTAAGGAAATCCCGAGATTCACACATTTGAAAATAGGTCTTTTTAGCACATTTCCAAAAAAATGTGCCTATGTACCTATTAGTTTCACTCTGTCCGTCCGTCCGTCTGTTTACAAATCTTCTACACCGTTAAATATAAAGAAAAAAATTTTAACCATGGGTAGGTGTCATAAAAAAATTAATGTTGTAAAACAACATTTTCATGTAGTCCCACCCATTACGAAGCTGCAGTCACTTATAGTGGATCTTAGTTACTTCCCACTATGTTAAATTAAAGGCCAAACACATGTTTTATTTCTATATTCATTTATTATTTGTTTTATTTATATATTTTATGTGTTGTTTCTCCAACTTGCTTATATCAAGTCAAGTTTCAAAAATACAATATTATTTCTTTAGGTTAATAGACTTTAGTTATTACACTAATACATCATTAAAATATATACAATAAAACTAATCATAATTCATAATATGCAACTATAATAAGAAATTGGTGTTACATCATTATCGATAAAATATTGAGTTATTTTGTATTTGTGACCTAACTATTTATCAAAATTTAGAATATTATTAATATGGGTATATTATATTATGCATGGTGCATCTGAGAAAACTTAACTTTAATGGACAATCCATTTGTACGTGTCGTTAAGCTTTGTGAGGTGGACACTACACCCTCAAACTTTGAAAAAGCCCTATTTTTAAATGTGCATATCTCATGTTCTACTTAACAGTTTTTCAATCTGAAAATGTCATCCAACAGGAATTATTTGTATCTTTTTAAATCAATATCAAAAATTATACAATATTTTGTAATTTACTATTTAAATTTACCGTTATGTAAAAACCAAAATTTTGCATGATATTTATTTTTTCATAACTCCCGCACGTTCTTAGATAGGAATTTGAAGTTTTGAGTTAAGAAAGAACTTTTATAATTAGTATGAGTTTTTCTCAGAAATTGTTTTTGTATCACACCCTGTTTAAGAGCCATTAGAGCCTAATGGGAAAACTCCTATTTTTAAACATCTGTAACTTAGGTACCTATACAAATTTTTCTTCGACAAGACATAAAAATTAAAGTTTTAATAATATATTTTTACACGTGTTAACGGTTTTTCTTAGTTATATAGTGTTTCGGACTTACAGCTCCTCACAATTACAAAAAAGTCGCATTTTCACATTTTTTCTTATACGCATTCTCACAAATGAAATTTTTAAATTTTGGTGCAGGTCACAATTCTAAGTAATTTTTGTATTGTCTTTTGGAAATATGCGCTTTTAAAATTGTTGGCTTACATTCTGTCTTTTTGGAGCTGTAATTTCGTAATGGGTGGGATCGTACATAAAAAAAGTTGTTCTACAAAATTATTTTTTTAGGAGATCTAATTTATGCTTAAAACTTCAATGTTCTATTTTAAACGTTGTGGAAGTTTTGCAAACCGGCGGATGAATGGACGGACAGAATTAAACTAATCAGAATTTTTTTTATATTTTTACTACTATGCTAAAAAATGAAATTTAAAATACTGTTAAAAGTAAATGTCAATCTTTGAGAATCGTACAAAAAAAGATATAATTAAAAGTTTTCTCTTATTTACTCCTGATTATTTAAGCTCTAACAGTTTCATTTAACAATTTAATATTATTTCATCACTTTCATTTTCTTTAATTGCTTTGTGGTTGATTCAAAATTACTGCAAAATTGTCTTTAACAATTAATACAATATTTTATAAACATACATACATTCATATATTATACATGTAGACATATCAAATAGAGATATATGGATATACTGTTACTAATTTCTTTTAGATGTATCTATAAATATTTATAACTTCTGTGTATATCAGATTCATTATTTTAAAGGAGAAAAACTTCAAAATGTATCTTTAATATATATACATGTATATTATATATATATATCTCTTACATTTGATTTTTGTTATAGAAATTCTAGAATTTTTCAAGATATTAGAAACCATATGTGTATATATATAAATACCTTGAAAGTAGAATATTCGATTCTGTTTATTTAAATATAAATAAAAAATTATGAAAGTGAATATTTTGAATATTTTTAGTTACATTTTCTTTCATTTTTGAAGTTTTCCTTTAAAAGGGACACCAAAACAGAAATATTCACAAAATATAAAACTAATTTTACAAGTACATTCATATTCTATCATTTTCAGCAGTTTTCAAAAGTTTCTTTATATCACCGAAACTGACATAAAAAAAAATTTTTTAAAACTTAGCAGAAATCATGGAGATTTTTAAAAATTTTCTTTATTTAGTTAAAATTAATTGATTTTATGTATTGGAAATTTAAAAAAATAAGGCAGAATGTAAACCAACGGTTTTTAAAGGTGCACATTTCCAAAAAACAGTATAAACTTTTTGAAATTATGACTTGCACCAAAATTTAATAGCCGTAATAGTCCTTAAATACGGGGTGGTACAAAACAATTTTCTGAACAAACTTATGCTAATTGTAAAAATTCTTTCTTATCTCAAGTCTCTATCTAAAAGCGTGCCGGAGTCATGAAAGAAGAAAAATTATGCAAAATTTGGTTTTAACATAACGGTAAATTTAAATATTATATTTAAAAAAATTATATAATTTTGATATTGATTTATGTTTAAAAAAAAAAATACCTATCGAATGACGTTTCTAAATTGTAAAAATGTTAAGTAGAACCTGAAATATACATATTTTTTTCTAAGTTAGAGCGGCTGTAACTCTGTAATGAATAATGCTAGATGAAAAAAATTGTTCTACCACATTAATTTTTTATGAGATCTACCATGGTTAAAATTTCATTTCTCTACCTTTAACGGTGTAGTTGTAAACAGACGGACGGACGGATGGACAGACGGTGGGATAAACAGAGTGAAACTAATAAGTACCATTTTTTATTTTTTTGGTAATGTTCTAAAATTGTATCAGCAAATTTTAGATATTTTCTGAAAATATTTTGATTTTAAGTAACAAGAATATATATATACAAACAAATATATATATTTGTAGTTATTTATGATGGTTATAGAATTTTATATTTGAATAATTTTTAAATAAATCATTTAGTATGTAACAATTAGATTTAAGTAAATGGTTTAGTATTTAATACAATTAGATTTAGTATTTTAGAAGAAGTATGCAAAATTGAAGAGCATGAAAATTCAGCTCTTGTATTCAAAGAAGAATGCCTTTGCTAGATGTTTTCTTTAATAAATTTCCCGATATTTCGAATGTAGATACATAATAATTCAATATTCAATAATTTATTTATTCCCCAAATTATATGACCCAGAAAAAATTATTGAGTGGCCAACATTTTCATATTACAATCCTCTGAAATATAATCCTATTTCAAAATATGAAAAAAATTTTTGTAACCCTATCCTTGTGTATCTCATTTTTATACTCTCTAGCAATTATATTACAAAAGTAGTTGTATGTATATAGTTAATAGAGGAACATGAGTTTAGTAAGTACCTAAAACTTTAACATTACCAAAAGGTGAACTGGTTTTCTTGATGTCTTTTGAAGATTCCAAGCTCCATTAAAAGTAAAAAAAAAAAACCACTAAAAGATGCTAGGAGTTTTGTTTTTATTGTTATAATATTAATTATATTTATTTCAATTGTTAGGGATTATGTCCTTTAAATTGTGTTTGTAAGCAAAATTATATTTATTTTAAGCTGTATTTTCAGATGTAGATATATCTCAACTCAAAAAAAAAAAAATCTGGTTTATGTCGAAAATTTATGGAAATCACAAAAAGTCCATATATTTTTTTTTTATTTTAACTGATTTTTTTATTTAAAACCGGTTTTTTTTTTTTTTTTTTTTTTTTTTTTTACTGAAATCTTCAACTGTTTAGTATGTAATTGAATACAAGTTTAAAATATACTAAAAAAAATCTTTGTAGGAGTTTTTCCTGGTATAATAAATTTTCATATGTCATGCTGTGCACCTTTTGATTTAATTTTTTTTTGAAGAGTTAGAATATATTTTATTGTTTTTTTTTTTTATTTTTTTTTATTTTTCATTTCTTGTTTTTGTTTAGTTTTTTATTTTTTTTTTTTTAGCATTTCTACAATCTTTTTCTGATTTTGGTTTATAGAATGCCGTCGTCGTTTTTTATTTAAGTAAATGTTAGTTCACAGAGGCGTAGTTTTTGTTTTTCATTCTTAATGTATTTATGTTGTCGTTTCTTATATATTTTATTACCTTTATTTATATTTTGTATTTATTTATTTTTCTTTGTTCATATGATTTTATTCAATGTTTATTTTTTTTTATTTTGTCTTTCCTATGTTCTCTTTTCATGCCCTTAATATAAGTAGTTTCTTTTTTTTATTTTTTTTTTGTATTTTTTTCTATATATAACATATAATAAAAGGTAATTTATTTTATTTCTCAGGCAATATTAGTTGCCATTGAATACCTGCTGCGAAAAGTTATTGCAGTTAATATGATAAAAATAGAAAAGGAAAAATATAATGGAAAGGAAAATATTAAAAGGAGTTAATGCCTATATTCTTTTTCTTTGTAATTTAGATATAGTAAAGTATATTGCTTTCATTATTTTATTTGATGATTAAAATGTATAAGTATATATAAGATGTATATATAGATACAAGTCAATAAAAGTAGTTGAAGAGATGCATTCACAAATAAAATTTTAGTTTTATCGAAAAAATACACCGTTTTTTAAATTGAAACCGACCATCGGAAAATCGACCATTGACCATCGTTTCCGGAAAATTTTTTTTTTCCTAGAAGAATATTATTATTACATATTATAATTTTGTTTTCAAAATTTTATAAAATTTATATAAATATTATAAAAAGTCCTGTACCCTTAGCAATTTTCATTTAGCAACTGGACATATTTTAATAAGTGGATATTTCGGAAAAATGACGCTTAACAAAAGGACATTTAGCAAACCAGACACTTAACAAAAAGATTATTAGATTATTATTTAGAAAAATGGACACTTAACAAGGCGCTACATAAATAAAAGCTTCGAAATGTCCAAATATTAAGGGAATTAAAAATAATAACAATTATTTCTATATAATTTTAATTTTTTCATCATTTCCTCAAATTTATTTTAAATTAAATTTTTTTTTTTTTCAAAAATAAACTTTACGTTTTTGATATTAATTATTTTGACACAGACTCATGCAGCCAATCAAAGAGATGATGAAATTATAGAGTTGAAAATTAAATTAATGAATATTAAATGCTGCAGAATGTCCACTTGTAAATTTTGTTAATTAGTGTCATTAGTCCTAAGTGTTTAATTTACCAAGTGTCCAGTTTATTAAGTTGTTAAATGTCCTTTTGATTATTGTTCATTTTGCGAAATATATTTTTGTTAAGTGACTTTTTTCTAAAATGATCACTAATCAAATGTCCAGTTGTCAAGTTTTCAACTGGCCGCTTTCCATTATAAATAAGAGTTATTCAAATATTAAGGATCTGTCCCGAATGCAATGTATATAGGTACTTTCATTGCATACTAAAAACATATTGTGATAGATTTATTTTAAAGTATAGCTTTAATTCAATTTTTAATTAAACTCACGAAAATTATGACACATATGACATATATTTTAAAACAAAAATAACCAAAATATAAAATAAATTAGGGGTTAGCCATAAATTTTAAAATAATTTGTATTTTATTCTACAGAAGAGAGTGTAGGAGACTAATAAATGGCTAAACGAAATGAGTGATGGTAGCTAAAAAGTGAGAAGTGATTTTGTGGAAGTGTAATGAAATGAGTGATGATGGCTGAAAAGTGAGAAGCAACTTTTGAAAGAATTTAAGTTCTTAAAAAGTGTGGAGCGCAATAAAAGAACAACTTAATAACTTTTATGGATTTAGAAGAAAGATAATCACGAAGAGAAATTTGATTTAGATGTTTTTTTTTGAATTAATATAGAAGATTCAAATATTTATTTTAAGTAAAGTGAAATTTTTTTGTTGGATCCCATGTCTAATCTATTTAGCTTAGATTTAACTATAGTATATATTCTTAAAACATGCTAATTTGGGACGACAGGTCTGTACAAAAATAACTCTCTGTATCATCCCTTTGCAAATTTTTTTTTTTTGTTTAGATATTTTGTATCACTTTTCTATTGACTTACAATTTATTGTTTTTCAGTATTGAACTTAATAGTACATTTCAAAAAAAAATTTTTTTAAAAATCTTATTACTTAATTTCTTTCCGTTCGTCCTTCTGTGGCTTTCTTCTTTTTGCATATCGGTTCAGATGAAGTAATCAAAATGTTAACTCGTGGATAGAACTCACAAAATTGTGGTTAATTTTAAATTTTTAAATTTAACCTTTATGTGAAAGTAAAATTTTTCTTCCCTATATTTCCAGAATGCCTTTATTCAGAAGCTTGAAATAAAAAAAAATAAAAATATATAAAACTTAAAAATATAGTTAAGAGTCAAACATTGAAAATTTACTATTTTTTAACATAATGATGTGTCAAAGTGAGACACAAAAAATAAACCTAGATACAACATTATATTTTTTAGTTTTTCAGGATTTTTTTCTTGTGTTTCTGATGCAAAAGTCACAATTTTAAAATATTAAAAATTCGCCTTTAAAAATGTTTGTTTTTACATACTGCCTTGTTAACTTTTATTTTTACTCTTCTCTATTTCTTTAGAGTATGTACACATCAAGTACCTATAAAAATAGTATATCCGCCTATAGTTAAAAAAAGATATTTTTATATTCAAACTGTCATTAAAGGTTTTTATATTCAATTTACTTTAACCTAAAAACAAGGAAGTAATAAAATCAAATTCAATTGAATTAATTCCTATTTTTTAAATTACTTTTTATATTATTATCAATATTGTTTTATTTAAGTACTATTATTATAAAGCTTTAAAACTCATACATTGAAAAACTTTCCTTAGATATTTTTTCTGTGGAGATTTTTAAAATATACACAATATGTAAAAATACCATATGGTTCAATTTTATTTTTATCATATCAACTTTAAAATATTTAATTTTTAACCACAGAAAGCTTAACAATTGGAAAAAGTACTTTACTGTTTGAGTTAACATAATACTATATTATTGCTTTTAAGGATGTATCTCCTTTTAAAGTTTCCAAAGAACTTACTCCCATTAATTGTTCATGAAATGTATAGCAGCTTCAAAGCAAAATTTTTAAAATTATTTGTTTCATATAAGATTAAGTTTATAAATACTGAATTTCAAAAACCCCTATTTTTTTAATAAGCTTTAAGGAAGTTTTTTTTTCAATTTTCCAAATAGGTACAGGAAATTGAAATTTAAGCATAGACAGGGTCTTTCAAATTGAGTTTTCAAAAGTAGGCAGTAGTGTTACACAGGCACACACTTCAAACATTGAACGTACCCATATTAATTGTCACTTTACCAATTTAAGGTTTGCCATTTATAAAAATAGAGTTGTGTACATTACAACAACGTGTTGAAATTATTGAATTATTTTATGTCGTTCTGTAAAAAAATGTATTTCGCAAATTACGCAATGTTTATGGTCAATATAATCGTCCAACTGAGGAACAAATTGGTAATATTGCGCGGAAATTTACAAACTGGTGTAGTACAAGATCGAGAAAGACATCAGTATGCTCTTGCCAGTCGTTCACAAGAAAATATTGGTGCTGTGAGTGATAGTGTTACAGCTGACCCCACCATGTCAATTTTCCGACGTTCCCGACGACGTTTCAGACGAGGACTTTCTAACGGTATAATAATAAATATAGAGCACTTTCCAACGGTATAATAATAAATATAGGGAGTCTTTTAAAATTTCGAAAATTTCACATGTATAGTGATTTTTTTGAAAATTGGAATTTTTAAAAAACCAATTGCAATATCTCAGAAACGCCGGTACCGATTAAGATGAAACAAGATATATTAATGATGTTACAAGACGTATTAATGATAGTATTATGCTCTACAATATTGTAGAAAATCGTTCCAGTTTATTGTCTTACGGGAAAAATATAACGGTTTAATTAAAATAGTATCAAATGTTAAGAAAATTTGGAAATGCTTTTTTTGGGTACTAGATGGCGGCATCGGTACTAATATCATATATATCCGGAAACTTGGAGATATAAAGTACCGCTATATGACGACGTCATCTAAACAGATGATCATCCCTCTTCGGAAGTATATTCCTAAGTTATTTAAATTTTTACATAATATTACATTATTTATTTAAAAATTTCATGGAAAATGGTAAACAAATCTTATGTGACACACTATAAGTGAGAAAAGTTATAGATTGGAACTGGAAACTGGAAAATTTAAAAAAAAATATAAATATGATTCGTTTATAAGTAATTACGTGTGGAAATTCCTATAAACATATAGTTTCTATATTTTCTTTGTTATGTTTACAAAAAAAATTGTTTAAATTTTCACCTGGTCTTTATATTGGCCTTCAGATGGTCAAACTGACAGCATAAGAAATTAAAATTTAAAAAACATCGCGTTAATATTATACTAATAGTGTGAAAAATTTTACCTAAACGATGATACTAAAGAGTATGTTTTACTTAAGATCATTAAAAAGTTATTTTAATATAATAAACCTTTTTTTTTATTTTTATTTTAAAAGTGGTGGTAATCTACAAAAGAAATCAAGAATACCCTCTTTGTCGGTCAGACTTCTACTGACTAAACCAAGCGGAGCCTTTTATCAAATATAATGGGATAAAACGATTAAACCCTAACGCAGTATATTGGTTAGGAATAGAGATAGGAACAAATAGTACAGAGATGTGAAAACTTTAAATTTGGGATCGGGGCTGTAAGATCACAATGAATCCGCCTATTATTATTCCTATTTTGCAATCAGTAACGAAGCCATCGACAATTACAACAATCAGACCCAATGCAAGACCCTCCGGTCGAAAGGCCAGTGACTTAACCATTACGCCAAGAGTCAGAAAATGTAATTTTCCAACAATTATTGTGGTATAACGATGTTTTTATTTTATCTCTCTTTTATCTTTTCTCACTTATTAAAGTTTAAACGTGTAAAATCTACTTTGATATCATTGACAAAGCCATCAACATTTACAACAAGTAGTAAATATTGTATAACATCCTTCTGTATGCGATAATAATTAACGGCAGCTCAACTATTTTTAAATCATCTGGTCGAGGTTTGAACCCAAGACTGGTGATATCATTACTTAGCCAAGAGTCAGTTAATGTAATTTTCCAACAAATATGTGATATTTACGAACATTTACTTTGTTTTTATTTGATCCCTTATATTTATTAAAGTGAGACCGTGTAAAACACTCCTTATTAAAACAAGGTATATAACATTGCAATAAATGACAACAAAAACAAAATTGAAATTAAACTATTATTAATTTGGATGACAACTATCTGAAAACATCTTTAAGTCAGTTAATATAATAATGTTACCTATATATTGTAACAATTTCAAACATATCAAAATGTAACACAAATGTGATATTAAATATAACTTTTACATGTTTTTCTGCATCTACATGGCAGTGTTTTTAACACAAGTGATTCATGTTAACAAAATTATTTAGAATCATTTCAAAAGGTTCAAAAAGAAAAAAGAAAAACAATTAGAAATTTATTTACAAAATTGATTTAAATTATAATTTTACATATTTACAAGATACACATATCGGATACAAGTACCTGTAACTAGCCTATATATATAATAAATATATCAGTACCTATTTAATGTTTTTATACAATAATGCATTCGTTAATTAAGATGCAAAAAATAACAATAGAATTTTATGTCGTATAATATAATTATCGATTTTTCATTGTATATGTGCTGACTACTGATATTTTGTAGAATTTTCTAATATTAAATTGAAACTCAAATAAAATTTACAAAAAAAAAAACAAAAACAATAGATACAAAAGTAATATACCAACTATTGTAATTTATGAACTTACGTAAAATAAAATAAAGTTTAAAAATAATAAGGTTTATGTACAGGGTGAATTGAGAAACCAAAATGAATTAAAAAATTATTACACAAGGGAAGGTGTAATTTTCATCGGTTTTTATGGGATTAAGTTTTTAAGTTTAAAAACGAGTTTCTAAAAAGTGTTTTTTTTTAAATTTTGTATGGCGGTTTTATGGTCTGAAAAAAGCCCTGAGACGAATTTTTGTAAAGTTCTGGTAACCCGGTTGGGCACGAGAGCCGAATGAAGTTCATTAAATTTTTTTGATGTCCTGCTTAAACGGTTTCACCAATTGAATTGAAAATTTGCAAAACTGTTGCTCTTTACCATAGAAGCTTACTGAGTTGATTTGGTTACGATACATTAATCCATTTCAGCATCGAGCCTCAATGAAGTTTTTCATTTTTTTGTTGTCGTGCTTAAACGGTTTGACCAATTGAACATTGGCACAAGTACTACACTTTAAGGCAGAAGCTCATTTAAGTAATTCTGCGGTGATACATTAACCCATTTCAGCACGATAGACTTTCAAAAGAAAATTTTGTTTCTAATCTTTGTCTAATTTGGCAGGATGAATTTACGATTCTAAATAAAGCCTGTGACAAATTTTTGTTAACATTCGTTTGCCCATTTCCGCACGAATACCTTTTAAAAATATTCTACCCAATTTTTGGTATTGTTATTATTATTAAAAGGATATTTCCAACACTCTTTACTTTTATCTACACTGTTTTTAATATTCCATAAAAACCTTTCAATGCAAATTTCTAATATATAAAAGTAATTAAAATAACCTTATTAAGTATCTTAAGAATAGTGTGTTTAAGTCTTAACAACATAACATTTTAGGCCGTTAAAAACAGAAAAAATCTCCTACATACGACAGTCATCATGTCACCATTCAAAAATGCATGTGGTCTAGCTTTATAAGATGCATGTGTATAACATATTTCCCATAAAATATCATTAAAATATGTACATATAGTATGTATAACGTGCGTATATTTAAAAATACCATATATCACATTTCTGTACAGTATTTAATCAAAAATGAGTACATACATATTTAAAGAACAGAAAACTTTACATTCTAATCCATATACAATTTTTATACATATTTTTAGCCAATTAATTTGAAAACATAATTAGAAAAAGTAAACTTAAAAAAATTCTGGTAGATTTATAAAGGTAAAAAACAATGTATTTTTATACCCGTATGAACTATGTTCAAGGGTATAATAAATTTGCCATTACGTTTGTGACACCTTAAAGGAGTCGAGCTAGATATAGTGTCAAAGGTATGGATCGGCTCAGAATCGAATTCTGAGTCGATTAAGCCATGTACGTCCGTCCGTCCGTCCGTCCGCACGATAACTCAAAAAATAAAGGAGCTAGAGGGCTGAAATTTTTTTTACGTCACTTTTGCAAAATTGTTAGTTTTGCTATTTAAATCCAACATTTTCTGTCGGCGGGTTCGAGTAGCTGCCATACAACTTCTATCTTTATATAGAAATAACTCAGTATCTATTCAAGCTAGGTTTCTGAAATTTTGCAAATGATGATCAAGTTTTATGACAACGACTTCTGTAAAATTTGGTTGTGCTGGTGCAGCGGGTTCGGGTAGCTGCCATACAACTTCTCCGTTTAAATGAGAATAACTCAGTGTTTATTGAAGCTAGGAATCTGAAATTTAGTAAAGAGGTGTCGAGTTACATGCCAACAACTTTTGTAAAATTTGGTTGGTCTAGAGCAGCCGGTTCAGACTTCTTGCACCTCTTGGAACCTAATGAAGCTAGGCGTCTGAAATTTTGCAAATGATGATCAAGTTTTATGGCAACGACTTCTGTAAAATTTGGTTGTGCTGGTGCAGCGGGTTCGGGTAGCTGCCATACAACTTCTCCGTTTAAATGAGAATAACTCAGTGTTTATTGAAGCTAGGAATCTGAAATTTAGTAAAGAAGTGTCGAGTTATATGCCAACAACTTTTGTAAAATTTGTTTGGCCTAGAACAGCCGGTTCAGGCTTCTTGCACCTCTTGGAAGTTAATAAAGCTAGGCGTCTGAAATCTTGCAAATGATGATCAAGTTTTATGGCAACAACTTCTACAAAATTTGGTTGTGCTGGTGCGACGGGTTCGGGTAGCTGCCATACAAAATCTCCTTTTAAATGAAAAGAACTCAGTGTCCGTCCGCACGATAACTCAAAAAATAGAGGAGCTAGGAGGCTGAAAATTTTTTTACGTCACTTTTGTAAAATTGTTAGTTTTGCTATTTAACTCTAGCATTTTCTGTCCCCGGGTTCGGGTAGCTGCCATACCACGTCTTTCTTTAAATAGAAATAACCCAGTGTCTGTTCAATCTAGGTATCTGAAATTTTGCGAATGATGATCAAGTTTTATGGCAACAACTTCTGCAAAATTTGGTTGTGGTGGTGTGACGGGTTCGGGTAGCTGCCATACAAAATCTCTTTTTAAATGAAAGAACTCAGTGTCCGTCCGCACTATAACTCAAAAAATAGAGGAGCTAGGAGGCTGAAAATTTTTTTACGTTAATTTTGTAAAATTGTTAGTTTTGGTATTTAACTCCAGCATTTTCGGCCGCCGGGTTCGAGTAGCTGCCATACAACGTCTTTCTTTAAATGGAAATAACCCAGTGTCTGTTCAATCTAGGCATCTGCAATTTTGCGAATGATGATCAAGTTTTATGGCAACAACTTCTGCAAAATTTGGTTGTGGTGGTGCGACGGGTTCGGGTAGCTGCCATACAACTTCTCTTTTTAAATGAAAATAACTCAATGTCCGTCCGCACGATAACTCAAAAAATAAAGGAGTTAGGAGGCTGAAATTTTTTTTACGTCACTTTTACAAAATTGTTAGTTTTGCTATTTAACTCCAGCATTTTCGGCCGCCGGGTTCGAGTAGCTGCCATACAACTTCTTTCTTTAAATGGAAATAACCCAGTGTCTATTCAATCTAGGTATCTGAAATTTTGTAAATGATGATCGAGTTTTATGGCAACAACTTCTGTAAAATTTTGTTGTGATGATATGACAGGTTCGGATAGTTGCCATACAACTTCTCTTTTTAAATGAAAATAACTCAGTTTCTATTGAAGCTAGCTATCTGAAATTTAGTGAAAAAGTGTCGAGTTGCATGCCAAAAACTTTTGTAAAATTTGAATGGTCTAAAGCAGCCGGTTCAGGCTTTTTGCATTTCTTGGAACTTAATGAAGCTAGGCGCAATAGATTCGGGTAGCTATCATACAACTCCACAATTTACATAAATATATCTCTGTAGTTCGGTACTAAAACTCTGAATGTTTTTAAAAGATGATCAAGTTTTATAGAAACAGGATATATTACGTTCATACGGGTATCCCAGAGTTGACACAGTCTACTCTACTACACTCTTCCTCGTTTGTAATAAAAATAGAATATTAACTACCAGCATCTGTAAATGCATAGTAATAAGTTAACTATAAATTAAATTAACGCAGAAACAAAACTTAATAATTTTTATTTTATAAAACCAATAAAATACTCCGAGCAACGCTGGGTACTCTGCTAGTATTATATAACCAAAAAATTAAACCGATTTGGTTGTATGGTATACCGGTCAACTCCTATATTCTGAAGGTGGAATGGAATATGCAGAAGGTTTAAAAGAAAGAAGCCATTAGAAATAGCAGTAAATGCAGGTCCCTACATGGTTCCTGACATTTATCGCTAAACGAAAGTCTCTCCGAGGCATTTTCTCGCAACCAATACATAAAAAAAAATTAATGGTTAGTCTTCACGACTAGTTTTAATTGCTTAAAAATGGGAACGGGTTTTAGTTCGGGTGAAGACCCCACATATCAGCACCGTCCTATGGAATGCTTTGCAGAAGGTTTCAAAGCTTTGCCGGCCCCCAAATAAAAAAAAAATAAAAATTAAAACTAAAAAAAAACTTTAGATCCCATTATCTCAAGAACCGAAAGAATAGACTCCCCTCTTTCAAACAAATTTTTAACCTTCAAATGCACTCTATAAATATTCAAAACCAAAAAAGAATCACCCAGTAGTATATAATAATATATACATGCAGGATAAATAAATTTTATATAATATGAAAATTTTATAATAAATAGTTATATATAGGATGTAGGAGTATATCACAGATGTATCTTAGAGATTGTTAATTAGATGTTGTGGTTTTTTTGTAATAATTTGGAATTGTAGTGTTGTATTGGATATTATGGTTAACTGTTTATTTTCTATACATTTTATTTAAAATAATATTAAAATATTATATTTGAAAAGAAAAATGAGGTTTTATTTATTCCTCACCTTTCGTAGTTAAAAAATACAAATGAATACCGCATATGTCGAATATATAGAAAAATTTCGTAAAAGTAGAAATTTTATAAAATTTAAAAGATCCAACTGTTTTTTTATATTACAAAATTTTAAAAGATTTTTTTCGTTATATCAAGTCTTTTCGAAATAATTGAAAATAGATCTTTGATTTTTACATAGTCTTATCCCAGATTAAGATTTGTTTAAGAATTTTTGTTTTTTCCTAAGGAAACTGGAATACAAAGACCCCAATATTATGCTATTGATAATGTCAGAATTTACTTAATAAACGCATCTGTCCCTTTCAAATATATAATGGTATGAAAATCCTAACTGTTAACGTAGTAATAATCTGTGGTTAAAAGAGATAATCGCTTAAGTCGAGATAAGAACAAAATCAGTTATTATCACCGCTATAATCATTTAGGTGAACTTTACTTTCTGATAAAAACCCGTTTACGTATAGCTTTCTACACTTGAAAAATAAGACATAATTTATTAGCTTAAGTCGTTTAAACCGTGCTATACATATATTATAATCCCTTAACCCAGTTAATATATGTTAAAAACGAGGAAGAATACAGTTGACTTTGTCAACTCTTAGATACCCGTACGAACCGTTAGTATGTTCACAGCCTGTCACTCTGCTAACAATATTATAATTTTAATATTTTAGTATTTTAAAATAATTTGGGTTAATTTTATAATTTCTAGAACTATGGGTTGTACATATATTCAAACTATATGTTTATATGTACATTCTTCAAAAGCAGATTCTAACCTTCCACATAACGATTATCAATCCAAAACTTTTTCAAATATTCTATAGTACCATTTAATACTAAACGGTAAATGTATATTAAATTTACTAAGTACAAAATAATAAATATAATTTTAAATATTATATTATATTATATTTAAATATTCCATTGACAGAATAATTTCTTATAAGTACAATAAAATACATATATGTATATAAATACGGCACTATATAATATACACATATACTCTTATCATTCACTCACTAGTGACATATGCGATATGTAAATAAACATGATATTATATAAGTATGTGTATCAATATCATATAAATAATAAAAATTCTTCAAGCAACCGTTATGTTGTTTATTTATTTACATTTTTTTTACTACGCATTATATCCTCAACAATTTCAAATTATCGAGTAAAACAAATGCAAAAAATTTGTTGAAGAAATTTGTTAGAAAATTTGAAAAAATCAAGTAACACTTTCGACAATTATAAAGTAACCCTATATTATTAAAAAAAGTTATTAACAGAAATAAGAGTATAATGTTGAAGCTTTAATTTTTGTGTATTACTTCAAAAAAATTTTAACAGGTGTTCAATTTACAGGTGTTTAAAAATAGGAAATTTTCAGTTTTTGACCCCTTACAGCTCCTAAACGGAGGGAGATATAGAAAAAATTTCTGAGATGACTCATACTTATTTTCAAAGATCTAACTTCTGTCAAAATTTCAAGTTTCCAGCTTAAACCGTTTAGAAGATAGAAGGGTTAAAGGATTTTGCACAATTTGAGTTTCGCATAACGGTAAATTAAGACACCGTATGCCACAAATATATATTTATTGTATATATAATTTTAAAGCTAATAAAAGTAGTAATCGTTTGGCGTTTTCAAAATGAAGATATACCTTATATAACTTGTGCTATAACAATTTAAATATAGAGCTTTTTTGAACCTTTGGGGAGCTGTAGCTCCGTAACGGGTGGGGCTACAAAAAAAAGTTATTAAAAATGAAATTAATATTTTTGTGAGATCTATCAGTAATTAAAATTTCATAGCTCTATTACAAAAAAAATGTGGGGACCTAAAAGTTAGGTGTTCGAGAGCTACCCTAAGGCTTGGTCCAAACTCAACCAAAAAAAATAGGGAACCTACAAATTATTCCCAGAATATTTTGTGTAAATTTCAAGATTCTAGCTTTCTTAGTTTTTGAGTTAGCGTGCTGACGGACGGACGGGCGGACGGACGGACATGGCTCAAAAGTCTTAGAATTTTTTTCTGATCCGATCCCTACCTTTGAAGGTATATCTAGCTCGCTTATTTCGAGGTGTTACAAACGGAGGAGTAATTTTATTATACCCGATCCTATCGTACGGGTATAATAAAATGTTATGTATCTTCAACTTATCTTATCGCTTAAGTTGAAGTAAGCTATTTAAAAAAAAAAAATAATTTTCTAACCCCTAAATTATTCATATTGAAACATAATAGCTTATTTGAGTTAAGTTATTATATAATTTTTTATTAATCTTCTAAACATCACTTATGTCGACTTAAGCGTTTACATTAAGTCAACTGAAGCGTTCGTTATTCTTCCTAATCGAGTTAAGTTACTATGTAAAATTTGTAACGGGATCCTAACGGAAAGCAAAGTGCAATTAAGGTGTTTTATGCAGTGCATAATTCAGTTGTTATTTGGAGATAAGATATATCGTTTGATAGTCTACAGTGTAATTATTGAAATTTATATTATTTTTATTAACTACAATAAATTAATAACATACTTAAAATAATTATTATTATTCTAAGATAGTGTTAAAAGTTTTAAAAATAAAATAAATATTGTTAAGTGCTTAAAACTAAAAAAAATGTCATTATCATTGTCACGTACAAGAAAAATAGTTGAATTAGCTCGGCAAAACCTTGAGCTTCGACAGAACAGTAGTAAGTTTGATATTTTTTTAAACAAAATTAAAATTACTACGAAATCATAATAATATTATTATAAAAAAAATTTAATGTAGTCAAAAAAATAATATCACAATAATAATATATAATCTATTTTTAAAAGCACAAAATAAAAACTAACTACAATTCTATACATCTAGGTAAAAATTTAGTTAATGCTAATGAGCCGCAGACTTCTACGTGTGCTATTAAAATGACTTTTTGTGAAAATAAACTGGAAATGAATAACGATACACAACAAAATTTGATAATGCATCGTGACTCAAATCCAGATTTTTGCAGTGATGACTCTACAGCAAATCCAGATTTTTGCAGTGATGACTCTATAGCAGATCCAGATTTTATTTTACCAGAAACGTCATTTGATGAAAATTTATTAGGTAAACAGATTGAAGACAATTTGTTAAATTCTTCCTTCATAAAATCAGAAGATGCTTCTAAAAAGCAACTTAGCGATAAAGATTCCCAAAGGTCTAGAAAAATAAAAAGAAATACTGGTCAATCTTACAAATATGAAAAAGGTGAAATACCGGCCAGAAAATTTATACCTTTATCAAATAATTGTAGGAGAAAATGTAAAGAAAAAATATCTTTCTCGGTTCAAAAAAAACTTTTTGAAAATTACTGGCAACTAGGTACATACAATCAACGAATTGTCAACATCAACGAATGTTTATTGCATCGTTAAAGGCAATTGAAGAAACAAAAACGCAAGTCAAATTTAAAAATCAAGATAAACCAAGAAACCGGCAGCATCACATTCGATATTATTTAGAAACTGGTGATACTAATAGAATTGAAGTTTATCAACGTTGTTTTAAGCAATGCTTTGCGGAAAGCGAAAGTTTTTTTAAAAAGCGTGGCAAATAAAAGTTATCACATCCGAATGTCCAAATAAAAGATTTTAGAGGTGGCACTGGAATGAGAAAAATTGACGAAAACACAATCAAAATAGTAAAATCTCATATAAACATGTTCCCTTCATATGAAAGCCACTAAAGTAGAAGGAACACAAATTTGAAGTATTTTCATGCTGAATTATCAGTATCAAAAATGTACAGACTCTTTTTAGAAATGCATCCAGAAATAAAAATTAGCCTTGTCAAATATCGTCAAATTTTTAAAAGTAAGTAAAAAAAATAAAAATCATTTAACTATTTAAAAATAAAATAAAATATGTACCTATATATGTGTACATAATAAGCGATTTCAAATTTTAAAATTCCGCAAAAGTGATATTTTTTGAATTCTTACTTCTTAATAGCAATGGGAATTAAATTTAAAAAGCCTAGTCTTGACACTTGCAACACCTGTGATACATATAGAACGAAAATTGATCTAGCGAGACGATGTGGTTCTCCTTCATTGCAATTGTTAAATAATGATTCGGATGAATATCATAAAAAGTCAAACTTAGCCTATGAAACAAAAAAAAAATGATAAATTGTTAGGTACTACAAATAAATCAATTCAAACATTCACTTTCGATTTACAGCAATGCCTACCGACACCATTTCTTCGAAATTCAATGTCATTTTACAAGAGGCCCTTGTGGACCTACAATTTAACTATTCATGATTGCGTAACCAACAATGATTACTGCTATATGTGGCATGAAGCTATTGCCAGACGCGGTGGAAATGAAATATCTTCATGTCTGTTGAAACATCTGGAATATTTAGAATCGGTAGGTCAAGCAATCGTAATTTATTATAGTGATTCATGCACAGGGCAAAATAAAAACTCTTTTGTGAGTTCTATGTTCAACACTTTTCTGCAATGTAGTAAAAATATTAAGATTATTGATCATAAATTTCTGGAACCTGGTCATACTCATATGGAGTCGGATTCGGATCATGCTTTAATCGAGAAAAAAAAGAAAAGGACAGATTCACAAATACATCATCCAAGAGATTGGTATAATTTTATCCGTACTGTTGGAGTTAAAAACAAATTTAACGTTATTGAAATGAATGCCAATGACTTCAAAAATTTTTCGGAATTTTCTAAAACAAATTTCATGTGAAGAAATCAAAATGATAAGTCAGAGCAATTTTCTTAGAAAACAGTTAGATGGCTTAGGTATGAAAAAGCTTGTTTCGGAAAAGTTTTTTATAAAACGAATCTAGCGGATGATGAATTTAATATTCTAAATATACAAAAACGAGGCTTCAATACAGCTAATTTAAATAAAGTTCAAATAATTAAGGAGGAGATTAAAATAAATAAAAAGAAAGATTTAGAAGATATACTCCCTTTAATAGACCCATCATTTCATGAATTTTATAAAAATCTTCCTACTGAAAATTTACCAGATATTCATCCAGATCTAATTGTCGAGGATTCATGCCCAGATGCTTAAATGAATGTAAATTTTTTTATTTAAGATTAGTAAAAACGTTGATTATATTTTGATAAAACCGTTTAAGTAGATATAAGTTTGTTGTTTGAAATGTTGTATTTTTTATACCCTTACGATAGGATCGGGTATAATAAAATTACTCCTCCGTTTGTAACATCTCGAAATAAGCGAGCTAGATATACCTTCAAAGGTATGGATCGGATCAGAAAAAAATTCTAAGACTTTTGAGCCATGTCCGTCCGTCCGTCCGTCCGTCAGCACGCTAACTCAAAAACTAAGAAAGCTAGAATCTTGAAATTTACACAAAATATTTTGGGAGTAATTTGTAGGTTCCCTATTTTTTTTGGTTGAGTTTGGACCAAGCCTTAGGGTAGCTCTCGAACACCTAACTTTTAGATCCCCACATTTTTTTTGCAATAGAGCTATGAAATTTTAACTACTGATAGATCTCACAAAAATATTAATTCCATTTTTAATAACTTTTTTTTGTAGCCCCACCCGTTACGGAGCTACAGCTCCTCAAAGGTTCAAAAAAGCTCTATATTTAAATTGTTATAGCACAAGTTGTGTAAGGTATATCTTCATTTTGAAAACGCCAAATGATTACTACTTTCATTAGCTTTAACAGTATATATACAATAAATATATAATTTTGGCATACGGTGTCTTAATTTACCGTTATGCGAAATTCAAATTTTGCAAAATCCTTTAACCCTTCTATCTTCTAAACGGTTAAAGTTGGAAACTTGAAATTTTGACAGAAGTTAGATCTTTGAAAATTAGTATGAGTCATTTCAGAAATTTTTTTTGTATCTCCCCCCGTTTAGGAGCTGTAAGGGGTCAAAAACTGAAAATTTCCCATTTTGAAACACCTGTAAATTGAACACCTGTTAAAATTTTTTTGAAGTAATACACAAAAATTAAAGCTCCAACATTATACTTTTATTTCTGTTAACAACTTTTTTTAATAATATAGGGTTACTTTATAATTGACGAAAGTGTTACTTGATTTTTTCAAATTTTCTAACAAATTTCTTTAACGAATTTTTTCCATTTTATTTTACTCGATAATTTGAAATTGTTGAGGATATAATGCGTAGTACAAAAAAATGTAATTAAATAAACAATATAACGGTTGCTTGAAGAATTTTTATTTATATGATATTGATATATATACATACTTATATAATATCATGTTTATTTACATATCGTATATGTCACTAGTGAATGAATGATAGAGTGATATTTGAATGAATGAGTGATAGAGTGATGAATGATATTTACATACATATATGTATTTTATTGTATTTATAAGAAATTATTCTGTCAATGGAATATTTAAATATAATAATATAATATAATATTTAAAATTATATTTACTATTTTGTACTAAGTAAATTTAATATACATTTACCGCTTAGTATTAAATGGTACTATAGAATATTTGAAAAAGTTTTGGATTGATAATCGTTATGTGAAAGGTTAGAATCTGCTTTTGAAGAATGTACATATAAACATATAGTTTGAATATATGTAGAACCCATAATTCTAGAAATTATAAAATTCACCCAAATTATTTTAAAATACTAAAATATTAAAAAAATAATATTGTAAGCAGAGTGACAGGCTGTGAACATACTAACGGTTCGTACGGGTATCTAAGAGTTGACAAAGTCAACTGTATTCTTCCTCGTTTTTTAATCACTTAACTGATTTAGTTCTTGTAAATGAATTTTTTAATTTATATTATAACCACTTATTTATTTTATTTTTAATGAATTACTAAATAATGTATAACACACATATAAAAAGTAGCTGAATTTCTAAAACTAATCATAATACATACAAAAAACTCAAAAAATTCGTTTTATTTCTTTACACATTTTTCAGAAATTGAATTAAAACTTTATAGCACCATACTGAAAAATTTAATTTATGGACTTAAGCGGTTATCTATTCTAACCACAGGTATATTCACGGTAATTTTTTTTTCCAAAATTTAGATAAAATCTTTGACATATATTAGACAAGCTTTCAAAGTTCTTCTGTCAGAGTGATATCATCATGCTATAAAGTGAGAGAAACTTAACACAAACACTGGCCAAATAGGTATATACTTCTACGTTTTGAACGTACACTATAAGTACCTAAAGTATAAGGATTACTAACGCAATACTGACGGAGTAGGGTAAATAGGACAAGGATCCGGTAAACATTGGAGTGTTGAACTTTAAGCGAACAATGAATCGTCCTAATATTATTACTATTTTTCTATCAGTGACATAGCCACTAAGAGTTACAACATACAGTAGTATATATAAGGTAAGGAAAATAAGTATGAGTCATCTCAGAAATTTTTTTTTGTATCACCCCCAGTTTAGGAGCTGTAAGGGGTCAAAAACTGAAAATTTCCTATTTTTAAACACCTGTAACTTGAACACCTGTTAAAATTTTTTTGAAGTAATACACAAAAATTAAAGCTCCAACATTATACTCATATTTTTGTTAATAACTTTTTTTAATAATATAGGGTTACTTTATAATTGACGAAAGTGTTACTTGATTTTTTCAAATTTTCTAACAAATTTCTTCAACAAATTTTTTGCATTTTGTTTTACTCGATAATTTGAAATTGTTGAGGATATAATGCGTAGTACATAAAAATGTAAATAAATAAACAACACAACGGTTGCTTGAAGAATTTTTATTTATATGATATTAATATATATACATACTTATATAATATCATGTTTATTTACATATGGTATATGTCACTAGTGAATGAATGATAAGAGTATAGATGTATATTATATAGCGCCGTATTTACATACATACATATATGTATTTTATTGTACTTATAAGAAATTATTCTGTTAATGGAATATTTAAATATAATATAATATAATATTTAAAATTATATTTACTATTTTGTACTAAGTAAATTTAATATACATTTACCGCTTAGTATTAAATGGTACTATAGAATATTTGAAAAAAGTTTTGGATTGATAATCGTTATGTGAAAGGTTAGAATCTGCTTTTGAAGAATGTACATATAAACATATAGTTTGAATATATGTACAACCCATAGTTCTAGAAATTATAAAATTCACCCAAATTATTTTAAAATACTAAAATATTAAAAAAATAATATTGTGAGCAGAGTGACAGGCTGTGAACATACTAACGGTTCGTACGGGTATCTAAGAGTTGACAAAGGCAACTGTATTCTTCCTCGTTTTATTACTAGTTTTTAAATATTTTGATAATAGCAATTAGCTAATTTAAGTGTTTTCAAAGTATTTTTAATTAGAAACAAAATAATAAATTGAAAATAATATGAGGCTAACGTAAATATAAATTACATTTATCTTTATTGCCATTATTCATCGTATCCATTGTCCATCGTAGATTAAATTATATTAGATTAGATCTATTTAAGAGATTTAAATGACATTTCGAACTTTTGATATACATTTATTGTGTTCCCTCTGTTACTGTGTGTTGTGAATTTTGCACTCCACTTATAATACTTCTATCAACCGTACTGCTTCTAAAGATTGGTATAGGGTTTGTTGCTGGCAGTTCAACTTTGGCAAAGCAATATGCTCCTTTATGCATGTATGTTGCTCGGAGTAAACGCTCCGCAGTTTTTAAATATATGACCTAGAGTTTACTCTTACCTATTGTTCATGGTAACCTAAAATGAATATTCTTGCTGTTTAATTTGAAGTTTAATCGGTTTAAGTTTTTTAAATCTTCAGGTTGTTTAAAAGAATGAGAGATGTGTTTTTCTAGATTTTGTTGCTAAAAATATGTTCAATAAAGTATGTTATAGATTTAACCAAAAAAAAAAAACGATTACTTTATAAGAAATAACAGTTTTTATATTAATTTATTGAATTTTTTGGGAATTTGAAACTAATTTTTTCTTTATAACTGTTTATTTAAGTTAAAATCAAATTTTTTTTTTTTTTTTTAATAATTATTTTCAAGATCCCAAGATCGCAAGATCAAGATTGAGGGTAAAAGATGCAGGTAAAGATGCATTGGTATTAATTTTAACAAATACATATATGCAATTCTAGCTGATCTTTAAATAAAAAAATCGTGACATAAATAAAAATCAAATCAAATCTAATACGTCTTTAAAAAAAATTATAACTAATTATCTTAAAAAACTGAAAATCTATAGATAATTATAAACTTTTATTAAAAATAATGTGCATAAAAATAATATTCTAATAATACAGTTAATCATCTATAGATATCCTTTGTATGAAATTTATTTCTTTCATAGCCTTGAATTTATCCGAAATAAAAAAAAAAAAAATAGGTATCTTAAAAAAACAAAGTTCAAAATTTTTAGTTCAAAAGAAACAATTTTAACTGTATTTTTACTGATTTAAAAATTTAAAAACAATAATAAAATAATATAATATAGCATAAAGATACAATTATTATAACAATATTATTTCTTTTCTAATATTATGTTAAAAAGATGTCCAAGGGTATTACATGATTATCATAAAAAAAGCATATTGTATCGTTGGACATAATTTGTATTGTGTTTCACTGATTGTCCCTATTCTGTACAATGCATAATAGATAAATAGTAAGTTTGTCTAGACTTTATTATAATTATATTAAAGTTTTTTCTTAAGTTTATATGTATGTATATATAAACATTTATAATGTTGTTATCATCAATTTACAGACATTAGAATATATTTTCATATATATTTTTTGTTTTTAAATATCGTACACATACGAGTATAATATTGAAATTTGATTTTTGGCCAATAGAATGAATGAATTTTTATAATAATTTTGAATCAAAAGACAAAAACTGTCTTACTTATTTCATTTCATTATTTTCTGCTTTTTTTGTTTTTTTTTTTCTAATCTTAAAATTACAGAAACAAAAACAAAAACAAAACAAAAAGTTTTGAAAACTCTAATCTTTATGAATTAAAATCGAGTTCAGAAGAAGTGATGTAATATTATTATAAAAATATCTAAACTAAAACATATCTACTCATAAAATTCTTTATTTTGTTGCTTTTCTTTTTTTTTCTCTTTTTTTTTTGGCAAAGTAATGTTTTTGCATACAAAATTAGGTTTTATTAAGATTAAAAATAATTTTCTTTTTCATTCATTTTTTCTATTCCTTAAGTTTTCTATTAATCCCTTTCAAAAAAAAAAAAAAACAAAAGAAAAACAAAAATGAAAAGTTTCAAAAATATGAAAATAAGGAACGTATGTGAATATGTAGAGAACTAAAGTAAGTATATAAAAAAGAATGTATAAGAAAATTAAAATTTTTTTTTATCATAAAAGATATAAAAATTTATGAAGAGGTGTTATATATCTTATCTTACGTTTATCAATTTGTAGAAAGTTGTATTTTGCTTCCTTTTTTTTTTTATTCCAATTTTGCTATTTTTATTAAACTGACGGGTTTCATATAATCTATACGTAATATAAGCGCAGATTTTTAAATATTTTTTAATTTTTGTACAATATTCTTGAATTTTTGAAGCTGTTCGCAGTCGAAACCATTTTAGACACGGTATCCCGTAAAATGTCGTAGCGGTTAAAAACCAAAATAATTCATATACTCTTTTGGTTTTAGGACTATTTTCATATTGTAAATATGATCTTTTCAAAATGACATGGCGTATTTGTGTTAGTGAATTACCCAGAACTTATACATAAATCATACTATACTTATATGAACTTATATAAATTCATATTTAGATTCGATAGAAACGGTAATTTGGTCAGAAGATAATCTTTATGTTTGAATATCGTTTATCACAACGATATTTAAAAAACAAAAGAGTATTTTTTTACTTGTAGATGTATGTTCCGATGTACTTCCAAATGGAGCATTAAAGGCAATACTTGGAATGAGTTTATCATTCAATTGATAAGAATGTCATATACCTGACAACAATATTAACAATTGATCAATTTTTAAGTAATAAGATTAATTATTAGAGAGGCAGTTGAAAACAAAAAGAAAGAAGAATATTTTGGGAACGTTATAACAATTTCTCAGAGTTTATATTCAATTTTGAATTAGGAAACTTTGTTTCATTAAATGGAAAACAATTTAGTCAAAATAATAAAATTTTAACAATATAATCCGGGCGGCTTTTTTTTAATAAAAAAGTAAATAATATGTTTATTTAGCTACCGATACCAGTCAGCGTCATAAAGTAATCTTTTAATAAAGTATAAATGTATAATTCAATTTTAAAAACATTTTGATAGTCCGCTTTATTTTGTCCGGCGACATTTTTTCAATGTGATATTTATCCCGCGACATTATCGCTTCCGACTTTTTTCCTTGCGAGATTATTACTCGGAATTTTCTCCAGGTGACATCATCTTCAAAATTTTCACATTAATATACATAATATGTTAGGCACACGTCTATGCATATTTTTGAAACTTATTTCGGGATAACGGTATTGTAATCTCTATCCTAATTAATGTTACAAATCCATTTTAAACAAGCTTTCTAACTAAAATTCATTATAATATTATGATTTAATAATTTATACCAAATTCATTTTAACTATCAATTGAAATCAAGTAGTACAATATTAAATTCTTATTCTTATAGTTGTCATTTAAATAAAAAAAAAAACTGATTAACTTCATATTCTTATGTTTATCTTTCTTTGTAATAATTTTATAATAACTTTTCCTTTTCGCTTCTTCATTTTCTTCCTGGTAACAAACAATTATGAACTTCGAAGTTTGTTATGTTTTTAGCCAGATTAGAATGAAAAATTTAGATATGGTAATTTTTAAGTCCGTTGATAAAAAGTTACTGGTTTTTTTTTTGTATTGTAATATGCTTTTCTTCTATGGTTGATTTAGTTGTTACTTATAGATACATATATGTATACATATAAAACAAAAAAAAAATAAAAAATGTTCACATATCATACTTAATTTTATTGAATATTTAGATATGATACCATATCATAATTCCACATCTCATAAGGCCATAATTGAGTTCCATGTCACACATATTGTAAATGTATGGTGTTATAGTCCACCAAATTTTGTACATATATGTACATATAAATTAATGATAAATAATTTTAAACAGGTGATTTTGATAAGATTGGGAGCCGTTATTTTTAATTTTAATGAGTTATTAAATTATTTAAATGTTAAAACTCAACAAAAATAACAAATTATTAGTAAGAAATTTTCTGCGAAACAAAACGAAATACACATGGGTTCACAGATCTTAATTTCAAAAATTTTGGGATTTACTTCATTACACTTTAATTTGGTATAGTATGTATTTATATACCAAATATATTTGGTATAGTATGTATTCCATATCCTATAGTAAAACGATACTTATGAAAAAAATGTGTGTTTCTGGAAAAAGAGAATATTGATCCAATTAAACCCCTAACCTAAAGTGTAAGTAAACTCTGTTAAGAACAAATTCCCCAAATCTATATATACATTTATGGGGTTTATAACTATAATATTGTGTGACATAAACTCATTAAGGGTTAATCATCTGAGGAACAATAGGTTAAATGCATAAATGCTCACTATTTCATACAAAAACTACATAGATTTTGTTTGAAAATGTAAAATTTGAATTTAACCTCAGTTTTATGCATTCAGCCAAATGTCAGAGCACCAATATAGAAATATTTTGTATGTACAGAATATTTTCAAGAATTGGAAGTGAGGCCTCATAAAAATTAAGGAGTTATGATCTGTGGGACAATGCCACAGCATCTGTAGATATGTTCTATATGTACAGAATATTTTAAAGGATTGGATTGAAAGTGACTCCTCATACAAAACGAAATATTATTAGGAAATAATTTTCTAAAAAACTTATTTAACACATTCTTTAAATGTACAAATGTGTGTATCTGAATAAAGGATATAATATATAATGATTAATATTATTATTTTAAAACTGTTATATACACAAAGGATCTTTAAAAGATCATACGCCGACTTTCAAGGTTAAATTTTGTCCTATTTCTTAATGAAGTTTGGATCTTCAATTAAAACGACAAATATTATCATTTGAATGTGAAGCACCCTTTATTTCATAAAATATTTATAAAAAATCATTAAAAGGGTTTTATTTTAATTAGTTCAATACTCTTTATAATTTTCATTCTTATATTAATAACTCACTACTTAATCAACTAATATTAAATTAAAAAGCATTCACGTATACCATTATTAATATTCACCCTGTAAAAAAAAAAAAAAAAAAGAAAAAAATGAAACTGCTGATTACTAAAGTAATTTAAAAATTTATTTGTTGAATTTATTCAATAGATATTTTTCATACTTAATTTTATAAAACTTTAAATATGTATTAGTGTATATGTGTTGCAGATTGGTGTAATAAAAAAATATAAAAAAAAATATGGACTTACAAAAAGGATTTTTTCTAAAAAGCCATTAAAAGGATTAAAAATAGTTAAGCCAATATAAAATATGGTATTAAAAGAAAACTTTTCTATATATTTTATGATAAAATTAACTAAAGATTAAAATATTTTACGCAATTTTCATTTTATTTTATTTTTTACTTTTATACTTCAATGGATTGAATAAAATACGTTTTTTTTTTTTTCGAATTAAAACTTTTAAAGGTTAAAAACTTATGATTTTTATATATTTTTAGTATCATCCATCCCACATTTTATTTTTATATCATAATAATTATTAATGTAAAATAAAGTTAAGATGTTATTATAACCTTATTTATTTAATTAAAATTATTTTAATTGTTAAAAGTACAGATAATAATGGTGAACTAATTTAAATAAAATATAAAAAATAAATTTTAAATGGAGAAAATGTTGATTTTAATTAAAATATTTTAGTTTTTGATTTATTTGCTATAGTAATATAGAAAAATATTAATTAAGAGAATAAATGTTGGAAAATGGATGTCCATATTTAGAAAATAATGTATAATATAACATTGTGGTGTCGTTGCTCGGTTAATACGTTAGTAGTAGTGGGTTAGTAATTTTTATTAATATAGTTTTGTTCGTGGAACATAAAAAATTAAGTTATGTTTTATAAAGGTAATAATATTTTGAGTTAATTAAGAAAATTATTTATAATGATAACATTAAGTTATTATTAAGGATGTTGTTCTGTTGTTGCCAACTTGTTGAACAAAAAATTATAAATACCGTATAGCAGAGCTGATCAATAAATTTGTGTTATGCAAGTTCTTGTTGTACAAAGAATTGGGTTTGGGTCAAAACATTAAAGCATCGGTGTTTTAACGACTGTTTTAACATAAAAACAAAACTTGCATGATTAGAAAAGACAAGGTAAAGATGTGGATACTTTTTTTTTTTTATTTCATTTCTCTGCAACATAAATGTGGACAGGAAATTAAACAGCCTTTCCTGTTCAGGCGTAGCTGTAAAAGTCGTAAGGGGGAATAACTCTAACAACGTGTGTGGGGTTCCAACCCAGACTTCCTATATACGCTCTTACCCACTAGGCCACCGAGCTCCCGAAGTGGATAATTTTTAGCACAATTTCAAAAAAATTTTGAAAATATGTGCCTATTAGATCAAATTTTGCATGACTTTTCTACCCTTATAACTCGGGAACGCTTTCAAATAACGACTTGAAATTTTGAGGGCAGAAAGAACTTTTAGAATTAGTATAAGTTTGCTAAGAAATTTTTTTCGGACCACTCCCTGTATATGAGCTATTGGCGTTCAAAAATTGAAAATTCGCTATTTTTAAACAGCTGTAACTAAGGCACCTGTACACATTTTACTTCGGTAAGATAAAAAAATTAAAGCTACAGTAATATATTTTTACGTGTGTTAAAGGTTTCTTTAGGTAGTATATGATTCCAGAGTTACCGCTCCTCAAAATTGCAGAAAAGCCCCATTTTTAGATGTATATATCTCAGACTCTGCGTAATAATTTTACAATCTAAAACCGCTAGAAGACCGAACATTTTGTTATCTCCATAAAGCAATATCAAAATTATGCAATATTTTGTAATTTGCTATTTTAATATACCTATTTTAATATATGTGAAAACCACATTTTGCTTGAAATTTCTTTTTTCATAACTCCGGAACGCTTTTAGATAGGAGCTTAGCAAATTTTTTTGTAGTACCCCCTGTTTAAGAGCTATTATAGCTGGAAAATTGAAAATTAGGCACCTGTAACTAAGAACCTTCACAAATTTTTTTTTGGCAAGACATAAAACTTAAAGTTCCAGTAATGTGTTTTCACGTGTGCTAACGGTTTTTTTTAGTTGTATAGGGTTACGGACTTACAGCCCCTCAAAATTCCAGAAAAGTCCTATTCTCACATTTTTTATTATTTACATGAAATTTTAAAATGTTTGTGCAAGTCACAATTCTAAACAGTTTGAATTGCCTTTTGGAAATGTGCGCTTTTAAAAACCTTTGGTTTATATTCTACCTTGTTTTTAAATACTCTCCCAAATGTTGTGACCTTGTATAAGGATGACCTTGATAAGGGTGAACTTGTATGATATGTTTTTAATATGCCCCTATCGTTGTTAAGTTGAGCTGAGTTTCTCTGTAGTTTCTTGATTAGGGTTATATAGGCATTCTGTTATTATATGGTTGATGATCAGTATATTTTGAGTAGCTTTAGTATATCCGAGTCTTATCCTTGTCATTTTCAATTACTTTTTTGTACTGAAAATGTGAAACCTTTCCGGTTTTGCCTGTCATTCTTGAGCAGAGGCGAAGCTAATTTTTTCTGTATCGCTCCAATCTTAGTATATATTCTGCCAAAGCATGAAGATATTATTTAAAATGTTATTATATTATAAAAATTACAACTTTCACATTTTTAAATTTCTCAACAGTTTTTTATCTCTCTAAAAACTCTACTTTCAATTAATTTAAATTTGAAGTTTATGAAATAAAAGTTAAAAATGTCATTAAGAAAAGCAATTTGAAAACAAAATTTGTAAACACAATTTTTCTTTTAAGCTTGGTATGCAACAAGTACTCACCTGCTAGAAAAAAAACTTTAATCGAAGAAATATTTTACCCCAGTAAAAATTTGACAGTTTCAAGAAAAATGTTTGACATTTATGTAACGTCATAAAATATTAAAAGTGTGTTTATTTTATTTACTACAAAATCAAGAAGTATAAATTTAAATTATGGCTCAACTTTTTTAAGATAAAAATTTTTCTTCTAATTTTGAGGAAGAAGAATTAGAAATATGTCTGGTTTTCGCTGGATATATACATACATCTTATGCATCATTTCAATAATACCAAATATAAAAAAAAAATAAAATATTGGGTAAATCCTCTTATCTAAAGGAAAGAAATAGTGGAACTTATTCCCTTACAAGTTTTGGTGCATAATAATTTATTTTCATAGTTACCGTTACTTCGCTTTCTTTTTACTTCGTCCTTCGTATGTTTGACCTTCAAAGTAGAATAATATCTTCAACATTCGTTTCTTCAATTTTCTCGAATTCCAAATACTTTTGAAAATTAACTATTAGTCTTCCTCACCTTCATTCATTTTGACATTTAAAATTTATAAAAACAGCTCGAAACACGTCTGGTCAAAATGACATTTGATAGAAAAATAAAATATCCACTTAGGTAGATATATCTAGAGAAAAAAGCTTACAGAAGTACTTTAAACTTTCGGCTAATTGAAAAACTTTTTTTCTAGCAGCTGAGTTCTGAGGTGCGTACTAAACTTGTTGGAAAATTTTTTAGATTTGACAAATACAAGGAAAATGTTGACAGAAATTCCATACCAATTTATTTTTTTTTTCTAGCAGGTGAGTAGTAGTTGCACACCAAGCTTAAACTAAAATTCAAATTTTATATTCTAAAAATAAATATAAAATTTTTATTTCAAAATAAGGATAACAAAATAAACATTGCTTTATTATATGGCAAATAAAAATTTCCGAAAAAAAAAAAAAAAACGAAATTTATTTTTAAAGTAACAAATTAACTTTTTGCTGCATGCTAAAAGTGCCTAATAAATGTACACCCATACATTTTAATATTTAAAACCTATATGTATATTATATAGATGCAATCTCACATTTAATCTAAAAAAAAAAATACCAATTTTTATAAAGTACAGATAGCTGATATCAAATTTCAATAATAAATAAAAAAAAAAAATTTTGTTTTTTTTTTAATTTTCTTAAAAATATTTTTTTTTTTTTATTGCAGAAACCCCAAAAAATTGTATTTTAAACTCAAAAAAAGTTTCGTTTCAATCATAAAAAATAGAAAAAGGTTATTTTATCACTTGTTCGTGATTTTATTGAGATATAGATTCCAATAATATTCAGATACAATTTCCCTTTCCCAAATTTGTCAAAATTATTTGAAATTTTTTTTTTGATTCAATATTAAAAACGTGAAATTGAAAGTGAAAATTTATTTTAAATAATTTTCACCAATTTTCAGAAAATTTTCAAGTCTGTTTTAAATCAAAAAAAAAAAAAAAAAAAAACACATTAAGGTTCACGTATTCCTTCAAATATAATTTTCAATATAAAATACACATTTTTATAGTTCTAATAATAAACGTGAGTATTTTATTATAGAAAATACCTATAGTAAAGCAAAAAAAAAAAAAGGTAAGAAAGATAAAGTGAGAAATTTAATAAAAACTTTAAAATTCAATTTTGTATCTATCTATACATTATGTAATTTTCATATTAAATATTTTATTATTGTAAAGGATTAAATTTTATTTTTATGATTTTTTTAATCCTTGATAAATATAATTTCAATAAATTCACAATGTAATAAAAAAATAAAAATATTATTGACAGTTTATTACTCTTTATAAAAAATAAAAACAAAATAATATAAAAAAATATTATTACGATAAAAAAAATTTCAAGATTTAAGGATAGAAATTTACAATTTAAAAAATTAATGTTTTCATTATGTTTTATTTTACCCGTTTCCTGTAGTTTTTCTTTTTCTTATTGTTTTTATAATTTTCTAACCACAAACAAAAAATAACTTGCTGTCAATTTAAGCTTATCATATTGATATTATTAAAAATTTGAATCAAAGTTTTTCAAATTAAATTTTTATTTTTATATTTTTTTAATTTAATAAAGATTTTTCTAGACTGCTTCTTCTCCTTCTTATACTCTATTAATGACGTAGCCGTGACATTATTACTCATTTTCATAATATGTATTCTCGTGAAATTAATTCGGATGGTTCCACTTGCCTGCCTTATTCCATTCTTTTGATCACATTCCGATAGTTTATCCGCTTTTGCAGGCGATTCTCGCCCCCAGGACAATAGAGTGCCTTTCCCTTGCTGGTTTGATTGTTTTGTCCGACAACCACTCAGTCTCCATACATGTTAACTGACATTGACGTTGTCTCCCTTCTATCGCTTTAAGATTTTCCTTTCCTTCAGTTTAATACCGCTCTGACTCCATGAGGACTTAAAACCGCCCAGGGCTTCAGAGGACTTTCTATGCTAGGAAAATTTAAAACAAATTTTTTTTGTATATATTATTATAAATTGTTTTTGAATATAATATTTTGTATTAATTTGAAACTTAAATTTCTATACAGAGTGTTTCCGACTCGAGTATCTGTGTTGCAATCATTGAGGGCGGCTGGTCCATTCTGCACCATTTTCGAGATATTTCAATAGTTTTTTTTTTATTTTCTAATAGCTTTTTTTGTGAAGGTTAAATTATTTAAAACTATAAAATTATGTTTGAAACTCAATTTTTTTTTGAATCATTTGGGTTACTTTTTATACGTTATTTAGAAAGAACCTTCAATCACTTCAACCTCTTCAATTCTGTACTTAAAATTTTTTTTTCTTATTTCTTCTTCGTTCGTAAGCCGTTTTATTTTATCAATTTATGAAAAACTATTAAAACTATAAACATTTTTAAAGCCTCATATCTAGAAAATGATGTAAAATGGACCCCTTTTGAATACAATGTTTTGCTTGTTTTAACCCCCGGATCGTGTACAGTACGGGTACTGGTTACTTGAGTTTGAAACACTTTCTATATTAAAATCTTTTCTTATAGAATTTTGAAAAGGTTTGTTCCAGTAAGTTTAAATCGTTAATTTTATTAATTATAATTTAGTGAAATAATATATTGATTATAATATGCGGCCGATAATCTAATTTGAAGTTTTATACAATACCAAAGGAATTAAAATAAATTCTATTTAATAAAAATAAAGAATTTCCCAAAGAAATTTTTTGATGAAAACTAAATTAATTTCCTGAGATTTCAAAATAGAAATATGCATTCTATTAAGCTTATAGAATTTTAACAATTTACCGAAATAATGTATTATCCTTTTTACCTTAAAAGTTTTATTTTAGCCGCGTGTATCTGTTTACAGAGCTATACTACACCATTTACGTTTTTAAGTTAAATTTTTTAACTTTTATAAATTCCATGGATAGAAGTGCAAAAAAATAATAAAAGGATGGGAGTGCTTAGTCAAACTAAACCGAGTTGGAACAAACAATGTAAAGTAACCCTCGGTTGAATACCTCCAGACATTTAGGTGTAAGGAAGCGGGTGATATAGATGGCATAGATAAACAAGCACTAAATACAGAAAATGAAAACTGTAGGACGAAACTGTGGTGTAACAAATCCAGATTCAGACAATTTTTCAAAAAAAAAAATAATTATAAATTTAAATATTTTTGTAAGGCCTAAAATGAGTGTAAATAAATAAATAAATAAAAACCTTAAAATTTGACACTATATTAAAGTTTTTGATAATGTGCACCCATTTTTAAACCCTTCCTTTTACATTTTTTTGTAATAAATTTTAAAGTTTATGTTTAACTATAAAAATTACAGTTTTGTTTTTATTAGTTGAAAAGGATTTTTTAATCCCATAACATTTAGAAAATTTAATGAAATATAAAAGTAAGTTTATAAAAATAAAACTAAGTAAAAAGAAATCATTTTTCAATTTTTTGATGCGTATAGCAAATCTTGTGTTTTAGAATGTCTGATGAAATGAATCTTAAAATGTTTTTTTAATAAATAATATTATAGTTATTTATTAGACAGATGTATTTAGGCGTGCCGTACTTACAAACTTACATAAATATATCTCGGTTTTTAATTAATTTAAACATCTGAAATTTTGTAAAAGATCATCAAGTTTTATGAAAACAGCAATATAATATTCATGGGAATATCATAGAGTTGACACAGTTTGTACACTCTTCCTCATTTTTAATTAAATGAAGAGATAAACGAGAGCTACAAGAAATAAAAATCAAAAATTCCGACAAACAAGTAAAATATTAAAACTAAACAAGATTTTTACCTATTATTTGATATTTCCAGAAGTTTTTTCATATTAAATTGGAAGAAAAAGGAGGTTAAATGATCCGCACAGTCGACACCAACACTATTTATTATTATTACTTTCTTTTTAATTTAAAACTTATGCACATGCTAAATTTAAAAACTAATTAAAGCAATACTAAACCAATGAAACCAAAATATTAATTTGTTTTTATAACAGTATCAACATAGTTTAAGGGTATAATAAATTTGCCATTACGTTTAGCTAGTCATAAGAAGCTAGATATCACAAAGTCTATAATATATTCTAACTCAAAATTCGAATTCTGAAACGATTTAGCCATGTACATCTGTCCATCTTTTATCACAGTAACTTCTATGAAGTTTACTTGCTCTAGCACAACAGGTTCAGGTAGTTTATATCTTGGTAGTTAGAACTAAATTAAGTTGGACATCTAAATTAAAATGTTGTTTTATGGTGATAACTTTTATTAAATTTCGTTGGTTCCCGGCAACAGGTTCGAATAGCATTCAAATCCAAAAATTTATATAAATATATCTCGCTACTTAATTAAGTAAAACATCTGAAATTTTATTAAAGATGATAAAGTTTTATGGAAACAGCATATGTTATGTTCGTATGAGTATCATTGAGTTGATTCAGTCTACTCTAGACTCTTCCTTGTTTCTAATTAATTGAAGAGATAAAATAAAATATATAGAAATAATATTAATAATACACAGGGCTTTTCGCCAGTAAACAGAATCCCTAAAGGGGGTGATAAGGAAGATAATAACAAGCAAAAAACTTAGTATGAAGTTACGTCTATTCCTAACAAATTTCTGAGATAAACGGACTTAAAGAATTTATCTTCTTCATAATTCTTTTAATTAGGTTTTTTGTTTATAATTTAGGAACTAACACACGTTGGATCAATCTTAATAATATAAGTTTTAAGATTGATCCTATACGAGTGTTAGTTCATACTATAATTTGTACATTTTTATTATGAAAAATTTCCATCAAATTTTAGATAACAAATTAACATCAAGATTTTTATTATGTGCCGGAACTTTATTTTTTGGTGTCGTGGATAAAGTTCCCCTAACGACACGTTATAAAAAATATTTTCGATTAAATAGTTTTATTTTTCAATTGTACTTAAATTAAAATATAAATTGTTGTATATTTTGATCAAATTTAATATCATCATCATCATTATAATCATCACCAACATTAACAACAATAATTGAAACTGAAAAGAACTTCTAAATAGCTGATATCACTTGAATTTGTATAGCGGAACTTTATTTCAATTTCAACTCCGAATTATTCCGAAAACTTTATTTGTGTTCAATTTAAATTCGAAAAAACAAAACGTTGAAAAAATGATTGAAATTTGCTTTAATATCCTGTCGTCTCGCTCTCGCACGTTTGTATTTTAAAACATACGTTAAAAAATATTAAATGTCTCTTAATTATTATTTTATTTTATGTTTAGTCAGAGTTGATGATAATTAAATCAATACCACTAAATCAATCAAAATAGCTATACGAATTGATATGGATCTTAATATCTTTTCTTGTAAATTATACAATTTAGGATTACGAGTTTAAAAACTTAAACCAAATTTCAGAATTTTGCACTATTAAAATATGAAAACATATTAAATTATAAAATATAATTTAAGGAGTAAAAATGAATTTTACGTTAAGATGCACATATAAATATAATTTTTCCGATTTTATATGCTTTTATATTAACTCGTCGGTGTCGGTTTATTTATTTATTTATTTGTCATTCTGTCACGCTTTTTATTATCTTCGTAATCTGTTAGCAACATTTGTAAGTGTTGTATGGTGCAGAGGAAAGTGTACAGGTTTCAAAAGTGGGGGTCATGTAGTTCGCATGCAACTTTTTATCTCTAAATTCATGCATACACACGCAATATATTTTTGATCTTTTCTCCTATAATAGCATATTTTTATGTATGTTGCTAAAATATTTTGTTTACAACATTTGTTTAGTATTTAAATCAAAATATTTGCTGTCAACATTCTTTAATGAATATTGAATATGCATGGTTAAAAATTAAGATTTTATGTTCGTAATATGTTCATTAAATATTTAAGTGTTGTGCAGAGGAGAGCGTACAGGTTTTAAAAGTAAGAGTAATTTGGTTCGAATCCAATTCGTATACGTACATTTTTGTTTTTTGTTAACTGTATTCATCAACATTTTTTTAATAAAATTTTATACACATATACACAATAATATACACATATTATTTGATCTTTCCTCCTATAAGCAAAAACACAAAATATATAGGTACAATATTTTTATGTTGCTAAATTATTTTGTTTTAAAACATTTGTTTAGGATTTAAATCAGAATATTTATTGTCAACATTCTTTATTGCATATGGAATATGCATGGCGCTAAAAATAATTGTTTTATATGTTTTATTTAGGAACATTTATTATGTGTATATAGATATACATATAAAATTTCATTCAAAATAATTCCAATTGCCAAATTCAAACTACATACATACATAATATATTTTTGTATGTACCTAGTAAAGAATATAAAAAGTAAAGATCATTACAAAATTATGCTTTAGCGCATTACGCATTATGATTTACAAACAAAATTTTGTCAACACAAAAAATTAAAACTACGTATGTAAATATGTACGTACGTATGTAAATAATATTATGTTAAACTAATTTCCTAAATTATTTTGTTCCGCTCCATTTGTTTATAATTTAAATCAAGATATTTGTCAACAATTTTTACTGCATGATCTTATTAAGGGATTAGGTATGTAGGTGGTAGGTGTTCAAGGTTAGATGTTTGTTTGGATATACGATATACTACTAATACTGTACTATAGAAATATACAGTAAAATACATTTATGTATATCATTTTCATACGTGTTAGAAATGTTGCTTCAACTAAAATTGGATTGTAATATTTATAATCACAGTATTTTGGTACATATTTAACCCTTCGATGTACTTTCATTATTTATAAATTACTGGGATAAAAAATGTTTACTTTTGCTGTAATGGAATCGATTTAACATCTCTTAATTTACTTAAACATTTGGTATAAAATTGTAAAACGTATTTTATATCAGAAACAATAATTAATGTATGTAAAATTATCCCATATTATTTAAATTTAAATTATGTGTTTCATTTAAAACTAAAAAGTATAAAATAAAATAATAAGTAAAAAAAATAATTTTTAAAATACATATGCTTTTATCAAAACCGAATTCGCCCCCTACAAAGTAAAAAATAAAATTGATTTGCAAAATTTTAGCTTTTTGGACTGTTATATATAAAAGTAAATTGCTGGAATAAAAAAGAAACACGAACCTCAAATTTCGCAGATTTTTATTTAACCTTATTCCAGCCATTTACTTTTATATTATAACAGTCCAAAATGCTTGCACTAGCAACTCACTTTTATATTATAACAGTCCAAAAAGCTAAAGTTTTGCAAATCAATTTTATTTTCTACTTTTTAGGAGGCGAATTCGGTTTTGATAAAAGCATATGTATTTTAAAAATTATTTTATTTACTTATTATTTTATTTACTTAAATATTTAGTCCCAAATTATTTCAGACATGTCAATTGAGTTATATAAAATATTGTATCAATTATTGTCAATATTAATTCCATTTTCAAACAAACATTCCCAAAAAAAAAAAAAGAAGTCATAATTTAGATTTTCTGATGTTCTTCTAATATTCTTTTTTTTTTTTTAAATCATCAACTGTCAGAAATTTAAAAAAAAATGTTTTAACAAATTTTTTTTTTATTTTGAAGATTTTCAACAAAATCATTTTTGTTTTTTTATTATAATGCAGACATTCAACACATCTGAGATTTAAAAAAAAAAAATATTTTTGATTTTTTATTATATGTATAGGTACGTTACATATATATAAAACAAAAGATGAAAATGAAAAAAAAAGCAATTTTCCATAATTTCAATCAATGTCATTCATAAAAATATATAAGATTTTTAGATTTAGAGGTTTAAGATTAGAAAGGATTGTGGGTAAAATTCCTTTTTATTACATAAATATCTCGAACAATTTTTTTGTTTTCGGTTTTGAAAGGAATGATCGTTTTGAACGTTTTTGGTAGTCGAATGTCTACGTGATTTTATTTTGTATTCCCGTATTCCCTTTAAAATTTAATAATCATTTTTAAAAATATATTTAAATCTTGCGTAAAAATCTAAAGACAATGGTATAATATATACGCAAAAAAAAAATTTTAAAAATAATGGTACTATATATGGTGGGAAATACTCAATTTATTTGTAAAATTACGCAATTGAAATTTTATCAAATGTGTATCTTTTTCTATTTGAAAAAAGATCTGTATATCTGTCCAAAAATATTCTTTATTATTGATAGAAGAATAGGAATTGTTAGTATGGAAAATAGTTGTACCAAATGGACATATTATAATTTGTTATACTTTGCAAAATTAACATTGTTGGGTTTTTCAAAAAAAAAAAAAAAATACCTTCCATTCCTTGTATATGAATCGTAAGTATCTTTTTTAAAAAATGTTAACTTTTGTCAAATGCGGAAAATTAGCTGTACGTGAATTTTTTGAACAACTTGTTAGATATTTTAACTGTCAATTAATTGATTTATTTATTTAATATTACAAATAAAATAAGTGATAAGATAATGCAATATTTTCAAAACTATCAGATACTATAGGCATTATTAGGATACATACTATTTTATTTACTTATAGAGTAATATCATTTTTTTGTTTATATTACATTTACTTATTACTATTAGTAATATTTACACTATATTTGATGGAAATGTTAGGAAAAATTATTTTTTCAGTAATCTTTCAACTAAATGAGATATTTCGTATGACATATTTGTTTTTGTAACAAAATTTTCGATGCATTCATTAGAAAAATCAATGCATTCTTTAGTAGAAATTAATTTAAGCCATTTGTTTTGAAAAACGTCCATTGTTTTTGTACCAAAATTTTCGATGCATTCATTAGAAAAATCGATGCATTCTTTAGTAGAAATTAATTTAAGCCTTTGAAATAAAAGAAAAAATCAAATGGCCCAGTTTTTTTTTTATCATGTTTTTTAGGACATTACCCACACGTCCACATACATAAGTATTCAAATAACTATAACTGGGTCTAAAAAATATTTTAGAGTACACTTTCCACTATTTATGAATCACATATGATTCATGGGCGTACAAAACATGGTACAAAATTTGAAATTTGTATCATATGTGATACATCGGACATGGATCATGTTAAGTACAAAGATTCTGTATAATTAAATACCTAATTGCATATGTTAAGGCGAAATTATTATTTTTATTAAATACATACGATAAATACTAAAGAAAACAATTCTATACTGTTTCTGATATTTTTGATTATCATCTTATAAAATTTTCCCATATTACATAGATACACTTGAATAAAGTTTTAAATTTTCTCGTATAAGTTATGTAGTTATGTATACATATGTGGAATACTATTTTACTAATGGTTACTTATTAAATGAAATTTAAATATTTAAAATTCACGGCTTTTAAAACAAACCCTCGGTTATATAAGAAATTTATTTTGAATTCGAGTTTTCAATTGTGTGCTTGTGTTGCAGAAAAAATGAGGAAGAGTATAAAGTAAACTATGTAAACTCTAGAATATCCCCATGAACGTATATATGCTGTTTCTTTATAATTTAATCATCTTTTACAAGATTTCAGATGTCTATTTTGATTAAATTCAAAGATATACAAACTACGTGAAACTGTTAGACTAGAGTAACCCAAACTTCGTAAATGTTATTGGATCATAACTTAATAATTTTTTTTTAGAAAATTTCAGATGCCTATCTTTATTATATACCAAAATATAATGATATAAATTATACTTGCATAACAAAAGAAGTTGTATGGCAGTTTTCCGAATTTGCTACTTTAGATAAAGCAAATTTTACAGTTGTTGGTATAAAAATTGATTTCTTTTAACTAAAATTATGTGATAATTGGAAAAAAAAAATTTTTTTTTGTAAGACATAAACGAAAAACTACTTTGAATACCGTTATTTCAAAAAAAAATTTTTGAAATACGTGTACACCATTCACATAATATTTTATTTAATTCAACATCCTTCAAACATATTCATCCGTCAGTAATGTTTTTATCTTCCGCTCTGAGTAAAATTTATCATGGGACACTGTGTATATGTTATAAGGATTTCCCAATTTCATTTGATAAAAGTTACCAAAAACTGATAAAGCAAATTTTCATTGTATCATAAATGGTAAATATATTATATACTATACTATAGCTATAAATGACATTTTCATAATCTAATTTAATAATTTTCCTGAAATATATGTAGAAATTCAAAATCATATAAATTAAAAAAAAAAAAAAAAAAAAGTCTTTTAATCACATTTATACAAAACTCAATACTTCTGATTTCATATCAAATATTTTTAAAGTAATTTAATTCTGAAATACATATATACATCTTAATATAATAATATATAGGTATATATATATATATTTAGTATACATATAATGTATTAATTTGGTAACTATTTGGTAAGTCACGTAAATACAAAAAATTGGTAACATTTTATATCAAAAAGTGTTCATTTATTTCTTAAACTTTGATTTTGTTTTCCGTCAGGTGTCGCTTTTTGTTTTTAATTTCTTTTTAGAAAATATTTCTTGTGTGTTATAATATATTTCAAACTTTGAAAAATTTTCCTATAATATACTTATAATCTGTATATTTGTATATTTTGTATATATGTATGTAAAGGAAACTTTATATACCTATATATAGGCATTGTAATTTTTATTGTTACTGGATTGTTAATAAATAAATAAAAAAAAAAAAAATATCCTTTTGAAATTTCATATGAATACGTGTGGTTAGATATGTATAAAAATGAGATTTTTTTTTTAGAAAGATAAGAATTGTTAATGTCAAGAAATAATATACATAAATAATACATATATATATATAGTATACTTAAATACTATATAATATATAAATTCTAAATTGTGCATAATATATAAGTTGAAAAATTGTTTTATATGGATAATTAATACTCTTAGAAGAAATCTGTCAGTATGAATAGAAATTTTAAAAGAAAAACCAAAAAACGAAAATAAGAAAGAAAACCAAAAAGTGTTAACTCAGCTTCTTTTGACAGAAATCACGTTTTGGTTTCTTTATTTTAATTTTTTTTTTTGTAATCAACGATTTATGGTAATTTTTTCGAATTAACAGACAGTATTGAACAAAATGTATTGAATTACAAAAAAAAATTAGCATAAATTTGATGAAGAATTATTTAAAAGATTGTCACAGCTGTTATTAGTTTAAATACTAAAAAGTGGAATACTTATGCAAAAATATAATGCATTCACCGCATTCACTCATTTAGCTAGTATAGGGTATACTGAAAATTATCTTTCGCTTATATTTTAGTTATTTTGAATCATCGATTGTTAATCAAAAATTATGATTGTGACAAACATTACAACTTTATTTTGAATTTATTTATTTATTTTATTTTTTTTTCCTTATTGTCCCTCTTGGGAGCATAGGATATCTACTAGGCATCTCTATCTAACTCTATTCGGAACAGTTATTTTTGCTTCCTCCCATGTTTTTCCCAATTGAGGCTAGTTCTTCTAATATCGTTTGTATACAGGTGTTATTGGGGCGACCACGTCTTCGAGTTCCTTGTGGGTTCCAATCTATTGCTTCCCTTGCTATGCATTCTTGCGACTTTCTAAGTGTGTGCCCTATCTATCTACACTTTTTTCTTTTGATCTCTTGCTCAATCGGTTCTACTTTAGCAAGCTTCCATAGGTCATTGTTACGTATTGTATTTGGCCAGTATACTCTGTATTTTGACTTCAGCGTAAAATATTAATAAGTGATAATCCTTACAGTAATTGAATTGCTTGTTGATCTCCTTGTAGACAACAAAGCAAACTTTTTTTTAAAATTATTTTACTTTTATCCAGTTTTATAATAAAAATTTAAGGCAGTTACAATAAGATCATTTTTTTTTTTTAACAATATTTCTAATATTCTTAAAATGCAGTTACCATATATAAGTTTAGTTATCACCAAGGTGTGTTAGTTGATTCTTTAATATTTAAAAATTCTCATATTATTTAAATTATTATAATTAGCAAGAGGTATACTTGATAGACAATGATACGTCTGCGGTCTGACACTATTAGTGTCACTATTAGTTGATCATCAAGTGATAACTAACTCCATTTGTTAAACGTAAATTAATTTTCCCGCATACCCTTAATTTTCTCACTTATTTTCTAACTCCTAGAATAAATTGCGTTTCAAGGAAGCTTCGCAGAACTGTTCAACTACTGCTGTTACTTTTTTTTTTTTGTGAATGAAAGTTGACTCAAGTAAAAAAATTTTAAAAAGGTTAAGAAAAACAATGTTAAAATTAAAGGTAGGTACCATTAAAATCAATTTAAATTTATATTTTTGTCAAAACTGTTTATAAATTTAATAAAATGCATATTATAAAGAATAAATTATTGAGGTTTCTTTAACAAGTAAAAAAAAAAAATAAAAAAAAATTAATATAAGGGAGAATTATATCTTTTTAACTACTGTAACTACTCCTATTAATTTGTAAACTGAAATTGTATAAATGACAGTAAAATCAAAAATTACTTTCATATATTGAATTTTTATGTATGTAACATGATTTTATTTTTAACTATCATTAAATCGATTACAAATTATTAGGTATTCAAGAAAAATATCTTAATATATATATATATTTATACATATTACAATATATATTATATGTATGTATATATATATATAAGATATATTTTGGTTAATTTTGGTTATATATTGGATAATTTATATTTTCAAAATAATTTATACACATACATTTATATACCTTAATCTCTATATTATATGTATGTATATAATATTATATTATATATATATAAAAGAAATACCAATAATGTGGTTTATTTGTAATGTTGAAGAATAAAGTGATGAAAATAAAATTTTATTTTAGAAAATTAGGGAAAAAGAGTAATAAATTAATAAATATTTGAAATGAATACTAAATTGTGGTTATTTCTATATACAATTTAAGTGGTATTTTAGAATGCCAAAAAATTAATTATATTTAATGTAAATGAAGGTAGTAGTTATATATAATATGTACATTATATTATATATAATTATAATGCATACTTAATTTTAAATAATGACATGTATTATTACAGATTTCTGAATAAATGAAATATTATTGATGGTAATTAAGATTAGATTTTAATTAAAAGATTTTTTTTTTTTTTTTTATATGTTTTTTATATTTTGAATTAATATTCATCTCATGTATAACATGTAAATCAAATTTTTAATAATACATATTATATATTAATTTTTTAATATATATATTAAAATTTATTTTAATTAAAAATAGAAAATTTCTCTTAAGCACAAAATTTGTAACGAATAAAAATGAATAAATTGAAAATTTTTTATTAATATTATAAATTTTCAAATAAGCAGGAATTTGAATGGATTATGGATTTACTATCATTAAATTTAAATATTTTGAGAATTTATATTTACTTCAATTTGAAACAATTCCTCAAATAATTTTTAAAATGATAACTTTTGTATCAGTTTTCCCTTAATATTCATTTTAAAAGTACCTTTAAAGAGCTAACAATAACTCAACATTTTTAATTAAAGTACGGATTTTTGACAATTATAAATTAATTTACACTGACGTCTTTTTTCATTTTTATATAATATATGATTTCAAAGTAAAAGTGAAGATATTTTTTTTTTATTTTATAAAACATTAATTTTTTATTTATTTATTTATTTATTTTTGGCCAGCATTATATTAATTATTTATATTTTAATTTTATATTCGCCTAAATGTATGCAATTACAGACTAATAATAAATTGTTCCCATTAATTGTGGGACCTGGTGATGGCGGAGTGGTTAGACATAAATATACGTGTTGAGATACATGTCTGAAGAAGATCGTGTTCAAATCGTGCATAGATAACAAATTTTTACAATTGTATTTGGAAAATTATAGAAAATAAGAAAATAATATAAATATTATGATTATATGGGGCCTCGGTGGCCTAGTGGTCAAACACGTGGCTTATTAACCGAGGGAGGCGGGTTCAAATCATGCTCAGGTAGCAAGTTTTATTAATTGAAAACAAATCTCCCTTGCTACCAAATATAGTGTAAATATGTAATATAAACAAAATAAATAATATTAGTGTATAATATATAATAATAGTATTCGACCTATAATGGCCTTTAGTAGCCAATGGTTTTTTAATATTGCAATATCCTATGTGGTTTGTAATATTAATATAAATAAAAATAAATAAAATAAAAATATTATGCTTATATAAAAAAAGAAGTTGTATGGCAGCTATCTGAACCTGTTGCTCTAGACCAAATAAATTTTATAAAAGTTCTGGGCATGCTACTTGACATTTTTTTTAGAAAATTTCAGTTATCTAGCATAAATGATTTGCAAGTTAGAAACTGACTTATTTTTATATAAAAAAAAGACTACTCGAACCCGCCAGCTGAATTTGCTAAATTTAAATAGCGAACGTAATAATTTTGCAAAGGTAACGTGGTAAAAAGTTGTAAAATAAATCTTCTTTATTTTTTGAGCTATCATGCGGACGGATGGACAGACGGATGTACATGGCTTAATCGACTCAGAATTCGATTCTGAGCCGATCCATACCTTTGACACTATATCTAGCTCGGCTCCTTTAAGGTGTCACAAACGTAATGGCAAATTTATTATACCCTTGAACATAGTTCATACATAGTTCAATAATATTTTGATTATTACTTTACGATACATTTTTCAATGTCAACAGATCTCATTTGACTAAATATATATTAAAAATTTAAACTACTATTTTGTCTCCAATTTGTCGTCACAATTTTTAATAATTTTAAATTTTTTTATTCGATTTACGAATATTTAAGCCTATTTTTTTTTTGAAGTAAATTAGAATTAAAAAAAATTGTTTTTTATATGTATGTAAATAACAAAATGTAAAATGTTAAAAATTTCAATCGAAATAGATAAAAGAAAATCAAAAATAAAAACAATCTACAAATAAAATTATTATCTATAGATGCTAATAAAGACACAGAGATTTTCTAATAAAATATAAAAGTTTTTGTGTTTTGTAATATAGGATATAATACGAGTACATTTATAAGAAACACAAAACTTAATAAATTTTAAATCGCTGTTAAATACATTTATAATAGAGTTTATAACTTTTATTTTATAGCTATAAAATTTTTATAGTAAATAAAAATTATTTTTGATAAAAATCATTTTGAAAATAAACATTTTATAAAGAATTTTCAAGCAGAGAAGGGACATTAAAAAAACAAAAAAATATATTTTTTTTTTTTATTTTAAAGTTTTCAAAATTTTTGCAAATAAAAAAGGCAAAAACCATTAAAAAAGCGAAATGAATATTGAAAGCTTGTAAGGAATTAAATATTAAATTTATATTTATCTTTTTTGGGTCGCATAATAATATTTTACTTGTCTGTCCCCACTTTACATTGGTTTTGACTATACTAATATATTAAGAAAAGGGTGTCCCTAATAAAAAGATTTTATGTATGATAAGCATATAAAGAGTTATGAGTTTTATAAATTTTTTTTATTTTTTTGTAAACAAACAAATAAAGCATTTTCCATTTTTCCTTATTTTCTTTTTTTTTTTTTAATGTTGGAAAAAAAAAAGGACGGTTCTATTTTAATTTTTAGGTCACACAATAATATTGTTAAAAAGACTTTTAATACGTCAAAAATGTCTTTATTTATTGAAACATTTATTATCATATTAAAATAATTTGAATATTTTTAGATATATCTTTACAGTTGGATATAGGGTTTTCTTGGATGTAATATTGTATTATGTAATAATTTTATTTTGAAATAGACAAGATTTTGATAGAGACGTTTCAATACAACATTAATTTTTTTAAACAATTTCTTTTTTTTTTATTTTATTTTTTTTTTTTTTTTGTAGTCCTTTTGAATGTATAAATCGTAATTTTTCGTTAGCAATCTTTAATTTAAATTTAAATGATTTACTTAGATAAATTAAGAGATAAAAAAAATTGACAGTATTTTCCTTTTGATTTTCTCGTATGTGTTTAAAGTAAGGGAAAATAAAGTATTAAAATCATCATATCAAGTATTCAGAGGATATCAAGTATTACAGAGATTTAATAGTAGTCTAGAATAGTATAGAAAAGTATTATTTAAAATACAAGTATGTAAAAACGGTTGGTTCTTGGTAACTGATAGTGGTTAACCAAAGGCCATATTAAGCGAAGGTTTATTTTCAATCCTTTGGGAGATTTTTATCTTACAGAAGAAGTAAACGTTCGGGGCCTCGATGGCCTAGTTGTAAACACCGAAAGAGTGTGGGTTCGTATCCCACACACGTCGTATGAATTATTACTCCTTACAACATTTACAGTCGCGCCTGAATAGGAAAGAGACATGCATTAAAAAAAAAAACAGTTAAGGTTCTTAATTACTTCGCCTTGGTTTGAAAATGCAGTACAAACATAGAGTCTATTGATGACAGTTTTCGATTGATAATTTTTGATATTTTGCTTGATTTTGATGTCGATATATTAAAACAATTCAAAAAAGTTCTTAATTGGAAATAATTTTTTTAAAACTAGGTACTATATATAAAATTTGCAAATAAAGTTTTTGAGACAAAAGATTTATGTACACAGTTTTGATGTCGTACTTATCTTAAAACATAAAATTTGGATATTATTGTTACAAAATCAATTTAGATTGTTAACGAAAAATATTACGATTTATTCATTGAAAAGGAAAAAAAAGAAAATTGTTCAAATATTATTTTATATAAAAATTTTGTTCTGGTTCTTACATCTATTCCAACATTTTATTCCCCTCCTAAGGATTAAAATATTTTTGAATTGTATTTTTCATTTTATTTTCGAACTTATAAATATTACTATCATAATTTCAAGAATAAAAGTCAAGATTCATCAAAATCACAAAGACGAATTCATTCAGGATTTCAATACTTCTCTTATAGTCATACTATGTATAAGAGAAAGTTAAAAAAGGATGAATTTGTTTATAAGAAAAATATTAAATAAAATTCGATTATTGCGATAAAATATCAATAAATTAGTTGTATATAAATAATTAAAAAAAAAAAATTATATAAGAAAATATTTAAGATTTATTTTATAAATTGATATTCTATATTAAGTCATTATTAGGTGAAGACGTTTACCGAATTTAAAAGATACCAAATATTTCAATAATACACTCTCGGAACTGTTTTTTATGATGCAAGTCTTTGCTATTGTAAAAATCTTCTATTGACATATTAAGAATTTCTACTTTAGAATAATTATAGTTCCTCCAATGTATTTTTTAACAAGCTGTAAAATTGTCATGGTGATAGAAGACAGAAATCTGCTAACAGATTTCTTAATGAGACAAATTTCAGATGTGTCGAAGTTTAAATTATTTTTCAAGTTTACTACTTTTACTGTATTATTTAGATCTAATGTAGTTTTTAGCTTGGGTGTGTTCAATGTTAGAGTTTTTAAAAAATTGTTGATTGCAATCGGAAGAATAGTCTGCATAAAAATTTTTTCCAGTGGCTTCGGCCTACATACATCGCAAAAATACTTCCCTCCACCCCACGACATTTACAGGTCCGTCTGAAAATGACAGGCTGTGTAATTTCATTGTAGGGAAATAAACTAAAAAAAATATATTTTTCATTCCTTTATTTCTTTTATTTTTAAATTTTAGCCGGGCAACAAGTTTTCTTAGATCGTTCCATTTTAAAAATATTATAAAAATATGAAATAAAATAAAACTACAAATACATTTTTAACATTAGCTTTTGTATATTATTATGTATTTTTTGTATTTTATATAATAATTGATATGATCTTTACTAATCAAACAAAAAGACATACAAAAAAACATAAAAACTGATAACAGTGATAATTTAATTTTATCTTACGTTAAGTAAACTAGAAAGTAACACGAATTTAATGCATGTATGGTATGGTCATGTCTTTCAAATTTAAACATTTATTAAAATTACAAAATTCTATTAAATAAACTTTTTAGCATATTACATTTTTTAGATCTCATAAAATCAGGAAGAGTATAGGGTGTACCAACTCTATACTCTTTCAGGTGTAGAGTTGGTACAAACATATAAAGTCAGCTATTCGAATCTTTCGCGTTATAGACTAATGCAATTTTTCAGAAGCCATAAAACTTATCTTTCCTTGAAAAAATTTCTGATACCCAACTTCAATAGACATTAAGTTATTATCATATAAAAAAGGAGTTGTATGGCAGCTACTCAAACTAACCGTTATTAAAATAAAATGATAATTCAGAATCCTAGCTACATTGTTTATTGAGTTATTGTATGGGGACGAAGTATGGAGATCAGTGAACAACGAATAATTCAATTCTGAGCAAAAAATATATACTTTTCCATATTTATGTCTTGTCTGTAAAATATCACAACGTAATGGCAAATTGATATTACGTCGTTACGTTGTGATTTTACGTTCGTACGTCTGATATTACGAACGTGATATTACGTTCGTTCGTACAATATTACGTTCGTACGTCTATTAATAGTTCTAGAACATTTTAAATGAAATTTTTAGATATGTAAAATCTGTATGAATGAATATAATCTTTTGTTTAAAATACAGCAAATATTTTTATACGCTTAGGTTAAGAAGCTATAATTGGCTAAAAAAAGAACACATTTTAATTTTAGGCACTTGGAATTTGTATGTATCTAAGGATACTATTTAACTCTTAGCAGTTAACATGCCAAAAATTGTGAAGTTTAAACAATACATTTTTACATTTGTTAATGGCTTATATAAGGAGTTTCCTTAAAATTGAAGGAAATATCTCTTAATTTTTCATAATCTCAACAAAACATGTCAATACTAACTAAATAAGAATTTTTATGGTACTTTCTAATAAATATGAAACTTTTTGTTTATTACTAACAAAATAATTTATAAGTTTTAGTTAGAACTGTTAGAAGATGTGATGCAAAATTTTGATTTCCCAAACACTTTTAATTATAAAATGTAATTTTGTCACTTGTGCCCTTTTTAATTAGAACAGAAAATTATACAATAGTAAATACAATTTTAATTTTTACTTAATAATGCTTGTATCTAAGTCGTTTTTTTTTGTTGGATCGAAAATAAGTAATATGATAAACTGATTGACATTTTGTCCAGGAGTCTTTTATTATACTAAAAAAATGTATTAACTTATTTTGTATCATATTTTTAAGATTGAAGAATTGTAGACTCAAAGCTTTTCTTTTTTAAAATTTATTAATTATTGTAAATTTTACTATTTTCAGCACATGTTACAAAAAAAATTTGGAAAATATGTTAATAAGTTTTAATAAGTCTATTTACAAAACTATCAGTTCGTCAGTCTATTTACAAAACTATCAGACCCGTTAAGATAGAGTAATGAAATTTTAGCTATGGATAATAAAATTTTGGTGAACAATTTTTATATGTAACCCCACCCATTACAGAATTAAAGTCCACTAAAATTTCTATGTTTATATTAAATAATGTTCTGCTCAACATTTTTTCATTTTAAAAACTCCAAAAGACAGGACCTTTCCTTTTCTCTATAAGATATTAAAATTAAACAATATTTTGCAATTTAATATTTAGATATACAGTTATGTGTAAACATATTTTTGACAGATTTTGCTTCCTTCATATTCTCCCGCTTCTTTTATTTTATATCCTTGAAATTTTGACAGAAGAAAAATCTTTTAGAATTAACATAAGTTATTTCAAAAAATGTTTTGGTTCTTCCCTCTGTTTAAGATCTTTTAATTGAGGATTGTAACTGAGGCATCTGTCACATCTGAGGCATCGGAACAAGTGTTTTTGAAAATAAAATAAAAAAAAGTTTTAAAATTCTAACTTTATATGTCGTTAGAGCAGCTCTATCTTATTATGTAGGGTTTCATTAAAATTAAAGAAGTGAACAAAAAAGTGTCTCTTTATTTTTTATATTTTTTTATATAAAATTCGAAATTTAAAACCTTTTAAAGTGCCTTTAAAACTCGTTGGTTTTCAATCTGCCGTGTTTAATTCAAAAAGCGCGATGGAAAATAATATCGGCCGGAAAATATAAAGTTGTTCGATTTTATATTTATTAATAATAAAATTTATCAATCTCGACCCAAAAAAAAAAACCAATTAAGAAAACAAGGTTTATTTTTATGTATCAGTTGCCAGTTCAAAAGAAATTTTTATTTCATTTAACTTAAAGGAAAATGACTTCAATAGTTGGAATGGAAAATATTTTATGTTTTTAATAGTTCTCGTAATATTCTTAAAAAAAAAATAGATGCACTTTTAATAAAATAAAAACTAAACTATACTATCTATTCCACAAGTTAAAAATTGTAATTTTATTTCCACAGGCTTTGTTTAAATAAAAATATTGTTACTTTTGTTTAGTAATAAATGACTTCTAAAGGAACAACTAAATGTATATGTTAAGTATACCTACTTATTTAGTTTTTGCAATGATTCTATGGAAAAAACAAAATTACTTTCATTTTATATTATTTCTATTTTACTAAAAATTGAAAAAATAAAAGTAACTTAGTTTTCTAAGTTAATCGGATTTAATTTTTGCAACAAACTAAAAATTTTAAAGCAGTTTAGAATACAAACGAAAAGTAAAAATTTAAAAATTTTCTATTAAAGGATCAATAGTCGATATGTTCAAAGATTTTTATATCAAAAAAAGAAAATTTTAACAAGGTTTTAAATATAAGTAATAATCGGCTTCACGAAAAATGTTCCTAAAAGCAAAACGAACTAGTTCCCAGTTTTCATATGCAAAATGTCTCAAAAACATAAAGTCCCTATACTAAAAAAAAAAACTCAATTTTTGGGGATTCATATGCAAAATATCTCCAAAGTTTTATACATAGTGTGGGGACTTTTTTCGTTTTAGGTTTTGGACAAAATGTTATATAAATGTAAAGGAAGCACGCTGTTTTCCTGAAAAAAAATCTTGAAAAAAAAATATTTTGAAAAGAAAAAACCTTGAAAAAAAAACCTGGAAAAAAAAACCTTGAAAAAATAAGTGTTGAATTTAATCTTGAAATCAAATATTCTTCAATAGATTTTATAAAGTCCCTTTAAAAACAAAAAAAAAATATATTTTTTAACTAAAAAAAATCACGAATTAAAAGTTTTTCAACAAAAAAAATAACTACCAAATTAGGATTGCCCCTTTTTGCGGAGTATTTATATATATCTATATGCGAAATTCTAAATTAGGACGGATTTTAAAGTTGAATTTAAAAATTATGATATTTCTTTTTTTTTTTTAAGAATATTTATATTAATGCATTTGCGAGATTTTAAAAGTCGTGATTTCGTTACAGACCCTATTCTTTTTAATGAATTTTAGTGACATGCTTAAATCTATGTACGTAAACTTTCAAAAGAATATGTTTTAATAATTTAATTAAAACTATATTTATATATTATAATGTATTTATAAAGGTAAGGTTTTGATCTCGCGAACTAAAATCTACTGTAACAAAATCTTCTACTTTTATAAATCTGGCGTTTCTAAATCGCGCGTGTCAAACTCTCGTGTCTCAAAATCGCGTGTTTCATAATCTCGTGTTGCAAAATCTCGCGTTTTTGAAAACATCTTATTTCGCGATATTTTTTTATATTTTTGAAATGGAAAAATACAGTATTAGGAGGTAAGTACAGTGCAAAAGTAAAGTCAATTAGGAGGGATTTTATAGTTTTGGGGTTTCAATAATTTGCCAAAATTGAATTAGGAGAGGTTTTAGAGTTGTTTTGTATATATAACGCATCAATTTCAATTTGAAAATTTATTTGTGAAATTTTTTGGATTTTCATACCCACCTAACCTATTTAATTAATGAAAAATATGAAATATATTAAAACGCGAGATTATGAAACGCTTGATTTTAAAACGCAAGATTTTCGAGAGATTTTGGCAAATTACGCGAAAAGAAACGCGAGATTTTGGCACGCGAAATTATGATTTATGATTATGATTTCGTACGTAATAACCCATTTATGAGTTTATGATTTTGTACCCAACCCATTTTTGTTTACTTTTGGTAAGAATGTAATCTATTACGTACATATTTAAAATTTGATATACATTTTCCTAAATAACAAAATTAATGTTTTCCTTCTTCCATAATATTTCACAACATGAACATAAATATTCATAAGTTTTATAAGAATCATACAAGTATAAACGTACTGCCATCTTGAATTACAATTTTTTAGTTTCGAAATCATCATTTCAAAAATTAATAATTTTAATTCAAGATTTTATTTTTAAGATTTTTTTTTTCAAGTTTTTGTTTTTCAGGATTTTTCTTCATTCAACATTTTTTTTTCAAGATTCTTTTTGTTCCAGATTTTTTTTTTCAGGATATTGATGGGGACCCAAATTTAAATAGAGTAATAAAAATACTTAGTTTTCTATTTTTCTATCTAATCTACTATTTTTCCTAGAGAAATGTACATACTATTAGTATATTGATTTTAAAGTTAGATTTAAAATTAGTATTGTCACTTTTGCAGAATATTTATATGTATGTATACGTATATAGATTCATAATTAGGAGTGATTTTAGAGTTGGACACAAAATCACAATACTGCCATTTTACAGAATATATTTAAAGATATGTGAAAAGAAATTTTTTTTTTGAAATTTCCTACCAATCCCAGAATATTTTTTTGATTGGGGACTTTTTCCCATAATACTATTTTAGATTTTCTATATGCAAAACGTCCCCAAAGTTTCATACAAATTTTTGGCCACTTTTTTCGTTTTGGTTTTGGGGACTTTTTTCTTGGCGACTTTTTTCATGGAGCCGTAATAATCATTTTCAAATAAATGTTTTATAATATTGTTACTATTACAATCAATTTAAAAGTAATTTAGGAAATATGTGTACTTTTAGGTTTAGTTATTGCCACATTATAGAAAAAAAAAATTTAAAATAAGGTTTTTATATGTCCACATCTGTTGAAACATTTTAATAAAAGTCATTTTAAAATTGCTAAAAATAGAAAAACTTATTCCAGTAAACTTTTAGTTTTGTTTCAATCTCAATTCTCAGTTTTTCGTTTGAACTAGCAGTTCAGGTACGTTTGAACTAGAAGTTTTTTGTTTAATAATTGAGATTAGAGTTCAAGCTTAGTTTTATGTATTCGGTACAAAACGTGCTAAAGTTATAACTGTATGAAAAAGCTTTGTCTGGTCAAAAGTGATCAAAATCAATAATGATAAATAAGTCTCCAATTTTGCATATGAAAAAAATCATCAAAGTTTCTTACAAATTTTGGAAAACCTTTTCTGCCTATGGTTTTGGGCAAAATACAAATTTTAATAAATAAATAAATAGCAATAAATAGCTTTAATATAAAAAAAAAAATTATTTTTAATTTCTAAAAAAAAATATTTGCAAAGAACTTCCGACATATTGTCTACAATAGTAACATTACAAGATATTATCGGATCTTTCACGACTTTTCGCTTATTCTTCTTCTTCAATTTTATTGTTACATAGCAGCTATGCTATAGCTGCTAATTTGTTTTTGTACATATTTAAAAAAATATCAAAATTTTCGTACGACAAACTTAGGGTTTACCCTTGAAATTCAATTAGAAAATCTTCAATTCAGAATCCTCAATTATAAAATCTGCAAATTTAAAATCCCTAATTACAAATACACATTTTTATACATACTATATATATATATTTGCTGAATTTAAAATTTCTAAACTTCTAATTATGATATTTTTCTTCAAATAGTTTGGAAATGATTGACTATTAACTTGCCATAATGCATAGTTTTACTAGGAACAAATAAATTTAAATGCAATGGAACATGATAAATTAAAACTAAATTGGAACTTTTGAGGGCATTTACATAAAAAAAATTTTCAAAATAATCAGAAAGACAAATAAATTTTTATTAGCTGATGGACCAATCAGAATAATAAAATTGAACTGTACGAAACATTATTTATAATCATATTAAGGTTGCAAAGAATAATCACGTAAAAGTTATTGTGAAATAGTAAACAAAATTTTTTCGTTAACATACGGACTTTTTAACAGTGTTATTATTTTATTGTGCAATTCATAATTCCCAGTTTCCAAAATTCTACTTAAATTTTTTTTTTTTTTTAAAGGAATTGAAAAAAAAAAACATTAGGTATATATCCTTTTCTTTTTTAATTTTTTTAAAAAAATATTATTATTTGTGCTAAAAATATATTAAGTATTTATTCTGTACAGATTTATTTATTTTACAAAAATGCAGAAATTCCTTAGTTTTAACTCAAATTATTTATTTATTTTAATATTATATATTATTATATAGATTTATGCAATATTATTATTAAAATATAAGTCATTAAGGATATTTAAGGTTGAATTATATTATTAATTTTACAGTTATATTAATATTTATGCTTTATATTATATATTCATTATATACATACTTACTAAAAAGAGCGATATATTAAGAAAAAATTATTTTTTTCAGTTCAATAAAAAATTTTTTTGCAATCTGTGCAAGATTTGAACCCACATTCTCTTAGTTTAAGAACGTTGTGTTAAACCATTCGGCCACCATGGTTCCAACAAAATATTTTCCTTTTTAATTGCATACTTTCAGGGGTTAAAATATTATTAATACAAAAGAAATGTTTATAAATAAAAAATAAATAATTTATTGAACATAAATAATTTATTTTACTTTTAATTTTAATTTAATTGTATAACAAAAAAAAAAAAAAAGAATTTGATAAGAAGCTACAATGAATTGTTGAAAATCACTATAGACTTTATATTTTATTATATTAAAGCTAAGAATCTTAAGATTAAATTACAAAATAATTATAATAACATAAAAAAGAGATAAAAAATAACAAATATTTCTTTTGAATTAAACTTAAAAAATTAATGAAATTTCGTTAAAGCCCTTTTAAGATATAACAAAGAAAAAAATGAAGAAAAGTTCTTAAAAGTCATCCAAATAGTTCAGTTAATTTAAATGTTAAACAAAGGCCAAATATTATATTAAATTCTTTCTTTTTATATTTTTGAACTAAAGAAAATTCGTAAGAACAAGTGAAAAATTTATATTTTTTATTTCATTAATTTTCTCATTTATTATTTATTTTCATTGTAATACAAAATAGTTAATTACACAAAACATAATTAAACGGAAAAAGATTTATTATATTAAATTCTAATTTTTAATTAAAAAATGACTTATAAAATTAATATTGTATTAAATATTAAAATTTTAAGTAGAAGTTAAGGATTAAAATTAAATTTCATATTATATTTTCCTTTTTGTTGTTTTTTTTTTTTTTTTGAATTCTATTGAATGGTTAGCTATTAATAAAATAACATTAAATATTTGAAATTATTGAACATTATAAATGTAAAATTAAACAATACCTATTTGAATTTTTCAAAAAAAAAAAAGAAAAAAAAAGTGAATCATACTAAATTATCTGCACTTAAACAAAATAGGTGTATGTTATTTAACTCTTAATATAAGTTAAAGTTGAATGAAAAAATTAAAATCCACCAACGATATCAAAAAAAGTTTATTATTCAAAATTTCTCAGCCCATTGCGTAAAATTAGCTTTCTTATCACCCAAACTCTTTATTTTGCTTGATTGAAAAGGGTTATTTTCAAAATAACGACCACAGAACGTGTATTATATCGTTATACCGTAATACAAGGATTACATGTAACAGAATATAACATTCAAAAAATATTTTATATCATAGCTATTACTTAAACTATACCTAATATTCTTAAATAAAAACTACTTAATAAAATTATTAAATTGTCGTTTAGGAATAATAGTTTAGGTTAGCTTCAGAAATGTCGGAGACTAACTGTCGTCTTTACACCCGTACGATAAGGATCGAGTATATTAAAATTGCTCCTCCGTTTGTAACACCTCGAAATAAGCTAGCTAGATATACCTTCAAATGTATGGATCGGATTAGAATCAAACCCTGAGTCGATTAAGCTTTCGTCCATCCGTCAGCTAGATAACTCAAACACTAAGAAAGCTAGAGTCTTGGAATTAACAGAAAATAAATTCTTACATGAATTTGTAAGTTCCCTATTTTTTTTTGGTTGATGTCCGACTAAAACCTCTGGTAGCTTTCGAACAACTAGCTTTTAGATCTCAACATTTTTTTTGAAATATAGCCATGTCATTTTAACTGCTGATGGATATCATAAAAATATTAATTTTATGGGACAACTTTTTTCTGTGCCCCACCCGTTACGGAGTTACAGCCTACCAAAGTTCGAAAAAGCTTTATGTTTAAATTGTTATAACACAAGTAGTATAAAGTATATTTTGAATCTGGACTTTCTCCTTAACCCTTTCAGTACCTTTGTGTACAATTGTACACATAAAAATTGGACTGCCGGTAACTTCTTTATATATGTATGTATATGTAATTTGTAATTTTTCATATTATATTGTTAATGGACTAAATACATCAAGTTAATTAAATCTCTTAATGTGTCGTAACTCTTACAAACTCTTACTTACATGAGTGATCCTAAAGCTCTCTTCCTAAAGTTCCTCTTTTAAACGTATTAATACATATACATATATTACGATAGGTTTGTCGCAAAAAAATTAATTTAAATTAAAAAAAAAAAAGGAAATAATTATTTGCGTTGCAACATTAATACTAATACAAAATACGTTTGGACCTTTACCTTCCAAATGTTAATCATAAAAATACATATTTTATTAATTTATTTATATATTTTTTTTTTTTTTTTTAATCTTTATTTAGATCTTATAAATATAACTTACAAAAAAAATTTAAAAATATCGGTTTACTTCATTGTTTTATAATTGATTTTAAGATGGCATGATTTCTTATTTTATTAATTTTAGGTTTTATATTTCAATGTAACATTAAATCTTTGAATGTTCCATGGTATTTTACAACCTTATATTTATTATTTTTTTGGTAAAAATTTCATTTAAAAATTCAAATTTATTTCTTTTAGATTTTAAAATAAAAACTTAACCTATCTTAACCTATATATCTAATCTAATTTACTCTGTGCTATCCTACTTATCCTAAATACTTAATTAAAAATAATTTTAATCTTCTATGAAGGTGTTTTCTAACCACCAATAATTTCTACTAATGTTTTTGTCCCTTTCTGGTATATGTCTATCAAATTTCAACATCGAATAATCTACGTTTCGCGCAATATAGTCAATGATCTTGAACGAGGCACACCTATTATAATGAAATGGAACATGGTTTTGATCTTGAATGAAACCATTTCAATCTAGGTATATAAAGAATTCCGGTGCAATGAATCCTGTATATTCATGCTGAATCTTATATACTCATCATTGTGGTAATAAATATTTGACACTAGATTATTTTCCGTTACTTGTAGAATTCTATTAAAATGGTTACGTATTAATTTAATAACAAAGTTATCGGACATTTTAATTTTTTTTTTTTTTTTATTACTTTAAATGTGTATATAAATATACCCATAAAGGGTGGGCCCTTTTCCTTTTGGATGTAGCTCATTAATCGAATCTTATTATGTTTGCATCTTTATATATTACTTTATTTGAATAAAAATGTTGAAAATTTGATTCTGGTTTTCTTGTTTTATTTATGCCATTTATACCATAATGCATTTTCTCTCAAATTTTCTAATAAGTTACATTGTGCTAGCATTTATGTTAAACCAAATAGAGATATTATTATATTATATTATTTATAGTATAATAATTGCTTCCATGTGTGAATTTAATTAAAAAAATATCTAATTCAAAATATTTATATTTCAAAAGTAAAATGTTTCTAGAAAAAATATTTTTGTTTACGAACATATTTTTTTAATATTACAGGAATATCTAAAAAAAAAAAAAAAATTTCATTCAAAAAAAATTTTCCAAGTAGATTTTTTAATAAAATTAGAAAATTTTATTTATGTTTGTTTATATTTCAAGTATGTATTTTAAAGTTTGTTTTATTTTAAGCTTGATTACATTTTAGAATTTTTATTTTGTTTAGATTTTACTTAAAAAATACAAAAATATAAAAAGAAAAAAAAAAAAACAAAAAATAGAAAACATATTTTGAAAAAGAGAATTTTCTCATATTTTTTCAAGTGTCCAATTCACAGACTTACAATGATTTCCTTTGTCCAAAACAAAAAAAAAATCAATCTAGGTAGGTATCTACATATTCTACAGAAATTTAATATTTACTAACCTGTTATTTATAGGTATATTATTAAGGTACGTATGTATGTATGCAGTAATTTCAATTAGTTTTTAGAATTTCAAGGAATTTTTAATCAAAACAAAAAAAAATGTTTTAAGATTTTTTTAGTAAAATTTTATATTTGAAAATTATTTTTTAAAGAGAAATGAATTAAATTGTAATGAAAAATTTGAATATTTCATATTATAATTCTTAAAATATCTAAAAAAAAAAGAAAAAAGTAAATTTTTATGTTTATTTTGGTGAATATTGTTTTGAATATTCTTCGAATCCTAAAATTTCAAACAGTTCTTTTAAATTTTATAATAACGTTTTTTTTTTTTTTTTTTGACTTAAGTGCTAAAAAGTGAAAAATTTAATTAAAATGAGAGTAGGTAATAAATATTAATTATATTTTGGTTGCCCCTATAGATACAACTTGATATTGAAATAAATTTACCCAGGTGGGATTGCGGATATATTAAATTATAGTATTAAATTATAGTTTTATTTTATATAATATTTTGAGCTAAACAAAATTTGAGCCCGTGAATTTTCACTTGAAAAATATGTCAATTTGTGCACTGTATCACTGGTCTCAGATGGCAGTAAAAATGTTAATAGAAATGAATAAACAAAATTTTTATATTAAATAAAAAAAAAATCCTTTTTTACTACATTTTTTTAATTAACAATTAAAATGTTATTTTTTTTTTTAGTTTTACGCTGCCCGTCCATCCGTCGATTTGTTTATAAAACTTCTACATAGTATAAGGGAAAGCAAGGAAATTTTAACCATAAGTTTTTAAAAACAAGTTAAATTTTAGAACGACTTTTTTTATGTAGCTCCACCAATTATTGAGACCTATTTCCAAATGAGAATATATCTCGAATTCTATTTAATAGTTTTTTTAATCTGAATGCTAAACGACAGGAATTTATTTTAGCTTTATAAAAAAATATTCAAATTCAATATTAATTTTTTACAATTTAGTACTTAAATGTAGCGTTATGTGGTTAACATAATTTTACAAAATTTTGACCTCTTTATCTTGAAATTTTGGAAAAGCAAAATGTCTTTTAGAATTAGCATATTAAGTTGCCTCAGAAATTTTTTTTTGCATCTGACCCTGTTTAAGAGTTAATGGGTATAAACAATTAAAATTTACTACTTTTAGAAACCTGTAACTTATAGGCATTTAAAAAAATTTTCTGAAACGTAAATATTAAAACACCAAAGTTAGACGAACGATTTCGAATAGCTGCCATACAACTTCTTTTTTATATAAACATAGTTTATATCCTCATGTCTATATGAACTTAATAAAGCATCTGAAATTTTCCAAAAGATTATCAAGTTTTATAGCAATAGCTTCTGTTAAATTTGGTTAGTTTGACGCAACAGATGCAGGTATTCTGAAATTTTTTTTCAAGATATTCTAGAGAAATTTTTTTTGTTTATACCAAAATTTTCCGTTTGAACTGCAGTATCTCGGAAACGGTAGCACTGATTAAGATGAAACAAGATATTTATTAAAAAGAATAGTAGATCCCATATTATTCTAAAAAGTTGATTCCTGTATACTATCGTTGATGACGTTTGGTTAGTTTGACGCAACAGATGCAGGCATTCTGAAATTTTTTTTTCAAGAAATTCTAGAGAAATTTTTTTTTTTTATACCAAAATTTTCCGTTTGAACTGCAGTATCTCAGAAACGGTAGCACTGATTAAGATGAAATAAGACATTTATTAAAGACAATAGTAGGTCCCATAATATTGTAAAAAATTGATTCCTGTGTACTAGCATAGACGAAAATATAACGGTTTAAGTGTAATACTACAAAATGTTAGAAAAATTTCAAAATAATCAATTTGATCTTTAAAAGGCCTTTCCGCCAAAAGCCATGTTCAATGAAATGTAGGTGACATCACTAGGTACCGTTATGTAAAATTTCAAGGCAATCGATCAATGCATCTAAAGTAAAGAATATCCAATATTTTTAACGGTAATAAATTCATATTTTAAAACCGAATAATTTATATTATAACAAATCTAAGATTCGATACGTAAAATTTATAAAACCTAAAACAGTAATTAATAATTATTAACTGTTTAATATTAATACATTTAATGTTAAAATAATAAAAATCTAAAAAAAAAAATTTTTTATTATTTTTTGTTTTTTATTCAAATTTAAATAAATTAAAATTTCAAAAAATATTAATTAAATTTAGTTTTTACGGATATTTTCAACTTGTCTTATTACCTCACAGAAGATTTTCTGAAATTTTCTTATAAGTAGGAAGACTTGTTGAAGTTTAAGATTAGGATTTGTCTAAGCATATCAATCCTACTTGCTTATTGAAGAGTTTCGGTAGTATTGTAGAACGAAACATTTCCTAAAATATTAATACTTTTGTTATAAGTGTTATATAAAAGGAACTCTTATACAAAAATTTAATGCAAATTTTTATTGTGAAAATAATAATTTTTTTTAAATTATATTGAAAAAATTATATGATAGCATAAAATATTACATTAATACATTTTGTACATAGTAAACTTTTAGATGATTTTATAATATTTTATTACTAGGGGCCCCTGTTAATGTGTAGTCAAATTTTATGTTGAATCCCAATTCATATAATAGACAGTTGCCGTTTAGAAAAATAGAATTTATGGAAAAAGTACAATCCGTAAAAATTCAGAAAGCAAAACCAAAATTAGTGAAAACACTAACTGAAATTATTTTTAAAATAACGCCAAAATAGAATTAAATTGTATAAAGAGCCTGTATATTTAGAATTTAGATTATTTGGTATTTTGAGTGGGGACTATTATGTCTATTTATTTATCGAGTTCGAAATAAATGTTTTAAAGGTACGTGGTGAAAACAGAATAAGTATCCGTAAAACATTCGGAAAATGCACAAACAAAGGTTGGAGCAAAATACAGTTAAATTTTTTTAATGAGCAACGTTGTCTGTAACAATATTGCCGTTGTTCGTTTTACCTTGTGAAAAATTTAATGTGAAACCTAATGTGAAAAATTTAAAATCTAAAAAGATATTTTTAAATAGGTATTTGTCGTACAATCCTTGATTAAGATTGTACATGTAACATGGTACAGAGGGCGAGAAAACCGTACAAATATTACCACAATTGTACAAATGGTAACCCTGCATAAAATTGACATACAAAATATTTAAAAATAAAAAATTATTCAAATTTAATTTTGATTATAAGAACTGCTGTATACTCAAATTTAAGTACTTATATGAGAAGAAATACATCCACACATAAATGCAACAATTTAATAGAAAACCACAAAACCAAAAAAATTATATATTTGAATTTTAAAGAGACTCGCCCGCTGGTTATTCATAAGTACATACTTAGATACGTATTGATTATTAATATCAGATTAATATCATTCATCATTATTTAAAATTTCAATAAATATTGTGATAAATGACGATTTTTATCAATTTTTAAATTTTTTTCTTGACACATGTATAAGTTAAGTACATTATATACATATAGCCAAAGAATAGTTGAGCCGTTGAGGTCGAGTCGAGACTCGTGACTTGAGAGGAAAAAAAGAATACACAATTTTAAAGAGAGTAAGTGAGAATGTCTCTTTTTTTTTTGTTTTTTTTTGTTATTCTGTTTTGTTGTGTACGTTTTGTTACACATACTACCGTCTATCGTAGGTACCATACTACTGTAATATAAATATGAAATATGTTGTTTGTTTTTTATTATTAATATTATGTATAGGTTTTATAGTAGAAAAATCGTAAAAAATATGTAGTTACCGATGTTCAAAGCTTGCAACGGAATTCATAATACGTAGTGTGTGGCTGAAAACTACTAAATTATAATTATAGATTAATTGCTATGACATACGAAAATTATTGACATAAAGAAAATAAATAATAATATATTTGCAACATAATTAAAAAAATGATTAGATACCTTTTTAGCACATTATATTCAAAAAATTTTTGATAATTTGCTTATTAGTTCAACTCTGTTGTTCTGAACGTTCGTACGTCCGTTCAAAGATTGATTTACAAAACTTCTACACCGTTTAAGAAAGTACAATGGAATATGTTAACCATGGATAGATAGGTTTAGGTTTTAAAAATTTAAAATTTCCTGTCCCTTATATGGGGAAATTACTCCTTCAACATTAACGTCTTCCCAGCTTTTTAAGGAAATAAACTTTCTTTAAATTACTGGTGCAAGTCACAATTCTAAACAGTTTCTCAATACCTTTTCAGAAATATGTGCGGTTAAAATAGTTTTGGTTCTACATACTACTTTGGTTTGCAATAGCTTTACAAATTCTTTATTTTAAAATTAAGACATACATTCTCTTTTGTAAATAAAGACAACATAATTTTACTATAAGTGATTCTTATTCTTAATTTAAAAATTAAAATAATTTAAAAAATTATTTATTTTTGCCATTTTATAATTATTTATTTTTATATTCAAACATCGTTCAGTTTGCTTTTAGCATGTTTAATATTATTATGGAAAAGGATGCATAAAAAAATTAATAAGTACTATATTTTTAACCTCTACTCGTACAATTTCCGTTTATTAATAAATTGAAAAATTCATTTATTGAAAATTTATTAATAATTTAACTATGTTCAAGGGTATAATAAATTTGCCATTACGTTTGTGACAGCTTAAAGGAGTCGAGCTAAATATAGTGTCAAAGGTATGGATTGGTTCAGAATCGAATTCTGAAATTTAGTGAAAAGGTGTCGAGTTACATGCCAACAATTTTTGTAAAATTTGGTTGGTCTAAACTAGCCGGTTCAGGCTTCTTGCACCTCTTGGAACTTAATGAAGCTAGGCGCCTGAAATCTTACAAATCATTATCAAGTTTTATGGTAACAACTTTTGTAAAATATGGTTTTGCTGGTGCAACATGTTCAGGTAGTTGTCATACAACTCCACAATTTACATAAATATATCTCTGCAGTTAACGTCGGTACTAAAACATCTAAAAAGTATTTAAAAAATGGTCAAGTTTTATGGAAACAGGGTATACGGATATCCCATAGTTGACACAGTCTACTCTACTGCACTCTACTGCACTGTTCCTCATTTTAAGTCTATTTTTGTAATGTTGGACATTAAAATAAAAACTAATACAATAAGTTATAAACAGAACCGTATAAAGGCACAAAAAGAAAGAAAAAACGAAAACTAAATATAGAAAAATTAATAATAAAACATTTTATCTAAAACGTCTGTTTCTTTAAATTTTCTTTTATTAAAAAAAAAAAATGTGATTTTCTTCATTTTGTTGATATTTTCAATAATGTTTCAAAAAGAAACGGAAGGAAATTGTAAATAAATTAATAGTTTTAATAAAAATATTTTCTGCTCTTTCGCGATTGATATTATAAAAAATTTTTTACTTAATATCTTATTTATTTTTCCATTTTCTCATGATAAAAATTTTTAGAATGAAATAATATTTTTTGTTCTTTGAATATGTCCTTTCTTTTGATATTGTATATTTTTGTTTTGCTTCGATAATTTCATAGGCACCAAGGGCCACTATTATTATGCTATGCACAATTTTATTTTGGGTAAAAACTATATACTCTGAATATGTATTTGTTTGGCAGAACCCCATTAACCCTAGATTGGTAACAGTGAGTAAATTTTACTCACTTTGAACTTTAGAAGCTAATATCTCTTATATATCGAAGTAAATTTTACTGTCTCTTTTTGAGTATGGTCTATAACATGTCTCTAATACTTTACTTTTGTTACCAAGGGTCTGAATGTTAATATTTTTACACAGCTGTTAGATTTCTGAAAGTTAGTAAGTAATTTTTACTTACAGTTAGCATTCGCAGAATATTTTTTTTTATTTTGTGAGTAAACTTTACTTATGGTTGATATTAAGACGTTCAATTAATTTGTAGCAAATAACTCAAAAAAAAGGACCATTACTATATCTTTGTGAGTAAAATTTACTCATAATGGTTAGTATTGACGCTTAAAAATAGACAAAAAGTAGGATATTGGGGATAGGAAAGAGGATATGGGACTACGATTTTGTCAGAATAATTTTTCAGCGTTATCTTTTCATAATTTCCATTCTTTGTTAAATTTTATTATGTGTGAGTAAAATCCTATGGTTAGTAAAATAAGACTACTGAAATGGGTTAGTAATATAAGGTTAATATATGATATATAGCAGCATATAATATGACATATGGCAGCACGGCAACCCAGAAATGAAATAAAAAGCTTTTTTTTTTGTGCGGATTTATTTCATTCCTATTTTACGGATTTTCATTTTACCATTATGATTTTAGTCCGCAAATCAAAAAGGAATGCATTTTATAGTTGAAAAGGAAATCAAGATTTACCCTTCACCCAAAATATTTATAAACAATATGTATATGCGAGATTCTCGATTAGGAAGGATTTTAGGATATTGGGGACTTGTTTCATTACAAAATAGTTCCGCAACTTATTTCAATATGAAATGGCTCCATAACTTATTTCATTATGAAATAGTTCCGCAATGAAATAGCAGCGACATTTTGCATTGCAACTTGATGAGTTATTTTTATGCCATGCCATGATACAACTAAATAGGCATTTTTGTTTGATGTTTTCCTTTCATACTCTGGCAGAAATTTTAGCTTTCAGTTTAATATCTATTATCATTCTTGTGCATCTTAATTTGTTTTCTTGGTGTATGTGTACCTCATTTAATTCCTGATTTTAAGTTTTATATGCTAATATTCAGCTAAAATTGTTATAATAATAAATTTATTATTTATATTCAATTTATTAATTAAATATAAATTATTACTAAAAAATTTGGTTGTGTTCGATTAAAATTCAATTAAAATATTGGTTATTTATCTGTATTAAAACCGAATAAAATTTAATGAAATATCAACTTTTTTCAGAAATTTTATGGAAAGTAAATTTGTTATAGAAAATAATGTCCTCTATACAATACCTCTTGATTATTCTTTTTTCAGATATATATTTCATCAAAAAATCATTTCTAATAGGGGAACTGTCGGCCACCTAACGCCTGCTACAAAAAACTTTTGGAACCCTTATTTTGTAACCAATTATAAAACCCCTTCTAATTATTTGTTTTTTATATGTATACATATTTCAACAAAAAGGCATTTAAAAAAATTGAAACCGCCACTAAACGCCTGCTAAAAGAATTATTGTAACCCCAATTTTGTAACCATCACTGTAAAATCCTTCCTATTTTTTTTTTGTTTTGCATATATATTTACACAATAAGCTATTTAAAATAATTGAGAGGTATTTTATAATTCATTAAAAGATCAGAGTATCAATAATAATAATGGTTTAGTGAGGGTGGCAGTCCCATCAATTTTAAATACCTTGTCGTTGTAACATATCTTTAAATTAAATAATTTAGATGGATTTTAAAGTTAAAAAAAAAATCAGCTATCTCCACCACAGGACCGACCGCCACTACACAAAAAGTACAATGCCAAAATTTATAGATTTTTTACATAATAATTTATATCAAAGCAAAATAACTTCTAATAATTTAATAATATTTTGTTTTATTCAATAACAATAATTATATGCAATGAAATCGTAAAAATATATGTACATTCATTCATACATCCATTTATTATTATTATTATTGTAATGTAGATACATGATTTTTTTTTCATTCAAAAAATAAAAATAATATTAAAAGTAAAAAATAATAAAAACTGTAAACAAATACAAAACAAACATAAGATTAATATTAAATCTGCTAACAAAAATTTTACCGTTTTAATTTTATGTCATCAACAAATGAATAATATGCATTTGCATAGATATAAGTACATACATATGTATGTATAAAAATTTTTAGAGATATAAAAAAAAAAACAAAAAAAAATTGTTCATATAAATTCATATGGAGTGTTATGTATGAAATTTGGACTTAGAAAAAAAATTAAATAAAAGTTAAAGTTAGTCGGATCAAAAAATGTTCTATGGCAAAGTTGTTCCTCTTTACTTGTGTAACAACTTTTTCTTAATAATTTTTCTCATAAAATTTTTCTGTTACGAAATATTCGTAAAAAACTTAAAAAGTACACTAGTAAACTACCACTTGCGATTGTCCGATTTGCTCTAAAAGCTTATCAATTATTTACGTCAAAACCTTAAATATGAAATTTCAAAAAATTCCACTCAGTCGTTTAAGCTGTACACGTGCCCACATATATACCCACACACGCACCCACACACACACACACAGACAGATATCATGCTGAAAATTTTTTTACAGCCTTCTCCACACCGGAGTAGTGCATTTTTGCGAAAATCTCGAGTACAAATTTTTAGTATGAAAACAATACCTACCTTATACATTAATGTATGCGGTCGGTAAAAAGAGTGAAATAGATTTAAAATTTTATCAAATTATACCTGGTCAAAAGTATTCTTGACTTTATTCCGTTTTTATAAGTCAACTAAAGTCGAAAACAAAAAGTTCATGATTTTGACTTTATTTCAAATGTGAAATTGATATAGGGTCAAAAAAGTGCATTTCGGTTTTATTTCATGTACCTAACCAAAATATTTATAAAAACAAATTTTCTTTATTAGATATTATATTCTACTAGTTTTTAATGCTTTTCAATTAATGATAACCTTTATAGCAGAAAAATTAGTATCTACATAAATGTTTGATTTGTCAGTTAATTCAGAATTTTAAAATAATAAAAGTAATTGAAAAAAAGACATTTTGTAAATTGTTTATTTTTTTTTTTTTGTCAAGTTAAATAAACAATTTTCTCATTTTACATGACAACATGTCAATCATATTTAAAATGGTTGAACCGTTAGGGAATAAATTTTGCAAAATAAAATTTTTTTTTTTTTTATTTATTTAAATTTTCCTAGTATTTGTTTTTATTTTTTGTAGGATGATGAAAGTTTCATTGTAAAAGTAAAAGTTACGGAAGATTCTCAGAAGGAAACATTTTTTTTTTAAATTCATTTATAATGAATTTAATAAGAATATTAAAAGTTTTTTTATTTTGGGCACCATTTTATGTTGTTTCAGTAAATATTGAATTTATGAAGGAGCTTTTGAAAACAGTCGATTCGTTACATCATATAGTATTTTTTGGATGTTCTATTATAGGTATGAATATTATTACTAAATTATTGAAATTACCCCTAACGGTACGCAATATAGTGTTTCCCGGAAGATATAATTAAACTTTGAACACTTTAATAATTTAAATATAAACTTTCAAAATTCGAAAGGTGCAAAGCGTTTGCAAAGGTGCAACATGTGAATTAAATTCAAATACTAAAGAATGGGTTGGCTTTAATAGATACATATATTATTTTCGTTGATTTAAACATTTTAGTGTTCATAGTGTGTATTTAGTAGTATTAGTGTTATGTTTATCCCATCTCTTTTATATTTTAAATTATTTTATAAACAATAATAAATTTTAGAATTTTAATTAATAAAGAAGCTCTATTTTTAATTATAAAAGAAGCTGCATAATATAAAATATTTCATTTTTTATAATTCAGATTCCGTAAAAGTTGCTAAATTGATACAATCTCATCAAAAATATTATAATTTCGTTCTTCTTCAGAATGATACTTCAACAAGACTACGTAGGATTTTGGCCTACAAATTTAATCCTCCATCAATAATATTAATAGATTTTTCTTGTTCATTTGCTATTAATATATTAGAGAAAGCTACAGAATTTAAATCATTTAATAAAACCTATCAATGGATTATAATTGATGAAAATTCTACCGGAGCTCTAAATGCACTAAACGAATCAATGTCAGTTGGCTTGAATTCTCAGATTCTTTATGTGAATAAAACCGAACAACAAACATATGAATTATATGATGTTTATTCATATGGTCGTCATCTGGGAAGTCCCATGAATGTATTATTTTTTGGTAAATGGTCATATAATAAACGCTTAAAAACAGTGACTAGTTTACATCTTATTCGAAGCATATTATATAGAGGTCAATTTAATATGTTAAATTTAAGAGGAGTATTAGTGGTAATTTTATGCATTTTTAATTTTAATAAAATACGTTAAATTAAATATTTAAGATTGATAAAGATAATGTTACTACAAATGAACAAGTGCATGAACTTTTGAAAGCCAAATATTATAAAGCAGTTGGTTTAAGTGGAATCACTAAACATAGCTCAGAAATGGTGGGAGTCTTAAGTGATTATTTAAATTTCACAATTCGTTATCGCGTAACAAGAGCTTGGGCTGGTCGTTTAGGTAACACTTCGTATCGTTTGGGATTGATGGGTGTTGTACAACGTGGCGAAGCTGATATAGCAGCGTCACCAAGTTTTTTACGTATAAGTCGTTTAAATGATTTGGATTTTTATCATCAAACTTGGAATTTCAAATCCGGATTTATTTATTTGTATTCAAATTTGGTGAAACATAATTCCGGTGGCGGTGATTTTTTAGCACCATTCGATAAAAGAGTATGGATTATATCTTTAATGTCTTTAGTGATAACATCTGCAATATGGCAATATTTTAAAATAGCTTCGAAAAAATTTTTAGATTCTCAAAGAAAAATGGAAGACACAAATGAAAGTATTTTATTGCATTCAGTGGCTGCTATTTGTCAACAAGGTAAAAAATTATCAAATATAGCCCGTTATAATTTTCACCTGAATATATTCTTTTCAATTTTAATTCAGGACTTGATCCGGCTCCAAAAACTACAACAACCAGAATTCTTGCATTTTTTTTAATTCTCTTTTCACTTTTAATGTACAACTATTATACATCATCAGTAGTCGGAGGATTACTTAGTAATAATGATCCTGGAATAAAAAATTTAGATGAACTAGTTAAAAGTCGTCTAATAATATTTTATGATGATATTGGATATAATAAAGTTGTAATGACGGTAAGAATACATGCAAGTGCGAACAATATTTATAACATAATTGGTTGTTTTTTTTAAGGAACAAACAAATCGTTCAATAACAATGAAAGTTCGTCAAAAATTTTACTCTCAACCAAATATTTTACCAGACGGATTTACAACTAGAATCAAAGCAATTCCTTATATACGAGCTGGAACACATGCATTTCATTGTGAATTTTCTCAAATTTATGGTGAAATAGCAAAAGAGTTTGATGCAAATGAAATTTGTAATTTGCGAACTGTTACAGGACTTTTAAAACATGAAACGTTAGCTCTGATATTAACAAAAAAATCACAGTATCTTGAAATGTTTAAAATAATGTAATATTTTTGTTAAAAATATACCTAATAGATTATTTTAAGTCTGCTAATATATTATACAGAATGCACAAGGTTGCAGAAATTGGTGTTGTAAAGCGTGAACAAATTCGTATTAAAGAGCCACAGCCAGAATGTCAAGGAAGTCTTACGGTTTTACCAGTGGCTTTAGCAAGTGTTTTAAATGCATTTTTTTTACTAGCAGGTTTGAATGTTAATGCATTTTATCTAATACTTAAAGTTTTTATGTTTCAATTAATTTTTTTTTGTGTTCAAATTAATTAGGTATGTATTTTTAAAATTGTTGTTCATTTTTATTTTAGGTGGGACTACCATCTCTTTGATAATTTGTTTTCTGGAAATTTTATGGGTAAAATATAAATTTCGTTGGTATCGTAAATAAAATCGAAAATATTGTTTTGTGGTTATTATTAAAATATTATTCTGAAGTTTTCTATAGTAAACTTTTTAAAATAAATATGTTATAAAATATAACAATTTAAAATATACAAAAATATAACAAAAAAAAAACTATTGTTTACTAGTCAAGTAATCTATTAACCTGCTATATACTCTATGAGTCTATCTGACGAGAATATTTTTGTTCATTTATTGTTCTAGAAAAAGAAAAACTGAAAAGTCCCCTTAAGGAGAATAAGAACTAGGAAAGCCTATGATTTTATAATACTACGGCCTAAGATAAGAAAAGTCTATGCTAAGAAAATACTATGATTTTCAATACATTTTATTATAAATTGATATTGGAAAGCTGTAACGTACAACAATCCTTATAGATCTAAACTAATTTTGTCAATTACAAAATTTTACTTATCAATATTTCAGGTTGCGTTTTCTTAATTTTTGCCAATATTTAGTTTACTTCTATGACTATTATCTAAATATTTTAAATGAATTAAAGGTATTCATGTAAAATTAGAAATTGGTATGACATTGCAAGTTGCAACATTGCATCATCTTGGACAACTACTTTTCAAAACAACAACAAACAATTCTATCTGTTATTTTCATCACATTCTTTAAAACGCTTAAAAAAATTTTACTTATTTGTCCGTTCGTTTTTCCTTTCGTCTATTGAGGTAACTTTTAATGAAGCAATGGCATTTTAAAAATTTATAGGGTTCATAAAAAATAAATTTTGTAATATAATGTTTTTATAATATATAGCCGCACCCATGACTGAACCGCTGCATCACAAATATGACATTTAGTTGGAAATGTTTTACAATATATTTTGTATCTACTTAAATTTACTATGTTATGTAAGATGAAAATTTTGTAAATTTGTGTTTTCTTGTTGTTTTTTAAACACTTTCAGTTAAAATTTTCACAAAAAAAAAAATTTTTAAGAATGAACATAAATTATGTAAGTCAGTAAAAACTATTGAACTTCCCCTTGCTTAAAAGCCAATATTAAGTGTTAAAAATTCAAAAATTAAGTATTTTTAAATAACCGTAACCTGGGTACATATATTGGTACTTCTACTCATGATTGTGAGTTGTTGTAATATGATCTCAATCAATTTGATTCATAGTGCAGAAAAAATAATCAACAACAACAACTTGAACTAAATATTAATAAATGTCTAATTATGAGCTTTTCAAGGTTACAAACTAACACAACAATCAATAATGATTACGTTTTTAACGATCAACCTATTAAAATAACAGATCGAACTTCTGATTTGGGACTGATCCATGATAGTAGATTAGAATTCAAGAGTCACTACAACTCCATAATAAATGAAGTTAACTCAACTCTTGAATTTATAATGCGTTGGTTGTTGGTTTTCTGATCCTTATAACACTAAACAACTTTTCATTACGTATGTAAGACCTATTATAGTTGAATACTTAATTAGGCAAAAGTATGGTCTCCGTATCGTGATATAGACATTTCATGTATTGAAACATTTGAGAGATGTTTACCGGTGATACACATGGGACTCAACGCAAATTTTTTTTTATGTTCCATCATGAGTTCATATGGGAGCGTGAGACTCATCATTTTAATACACTGCATAGTGAACATACAATACAGATTCTGCAATTGGTCATTTCCCTAAAATCATTATATTATATGCTATTTTTATCATTATGCTACAATGAACCATTATGTAAATACTCACAAATTTTTAAAATAATTAAAAAAAAAATTGTCATAATTAAAAACAAAAGATAGTTGTTACAAAAAAAAAATAAAATTTTAATTTAACAATACAAAAAATTTTCTTTTATTATAAACACCTATCCACATTTTATTGATTTTGAATATTTTGTTTAAAGCTCGTCCATTTTACAAATATATAGGTTTTTTTTTGTTATCATAGAACAAATATTCGATTGCAATTTTTGGGATGTAAATATTGAAATTTTGAAATTAATATTGAAAAAAAAAAAAAATATAAATATTGAAATTAATATTCGCGCTTTGTTTATTTTTTTAATATTAAAACAGAAGTAACAGATGGGAACTTTACATATATATACGCAAAGTAACTATAGAACTTTTTTTTCGGTTTTTTTTAATTTTGTTTTCTCTATTATTTTTGTAACGTTGACATTTTATTTTTTTTAATTTTCATATCGAAAATAAAACAAAAATGCAAACATTATTAAAAACTATAGAACTAAAATAAAGGGAAACCATGTCTATTGATGGAAAATTTTCATTTATCTATAGATATAATAATTGTTTAGATTAAATTATAAATTTACTTTAGTTCAAAATTGATAAATTTTTTTTCTGTGCCATCATTAAATAAATTATTTAAATTCAATTTAAATCAATATTTTAATGATAATTCCAGTAAAATATCTTTCATATGTATAATATAGCCATTGAAAAGTTATCTAAAATTTCAACAGAAATTTAGATTTTTACTGATCAATCGAAAATATTCGATAAAATATTGATTATATTGTATCATCAGCACTAAAATTTTCTTTTGCAAATAGCCTATCTCTTAAATTTCATTTAGTTCAATTAAATAATGTTTAAATAAATCATATTCCCGATTTTTCCTAATTACATTCTGGACTATGATAAAATTATTGTGTTTAAACAAAATTACATAAATCAGATGAAATAGCGCCAGAAATCTTTTATACAATCAAACCTCGATATCTACTACTACACGTTGTAATCTACTGATGGACACTTACGCTGTAGTAAAATAATAATAATATTAATAAGTAATAAGTAAGTAATACATACGAATAATAATAGCTGCTACAGTGAAAGTGGGAGTTGCCTTCAATAATTACCTCATGCAGAAAGTGTTATATACTACTGCATGTTGTAACGGCTATAGTCACTGTTAACAAAATAGTAATAATAATAAGCGGATTCTACTCCCAATTAAATGTTTCCGCATCCATTTCCTATCCTTTCCTATTTCTACTCCCTAGCCAATATACTGCGTTAGCAGATAAGGGTTTCATCCCATTATATTGGCTAAAGGAGGAGGTGGGTTTAGTCAGTAAGAATTTGACACTACCAAGGGGAAATTTTTGGTGCATTTGGAAGATTCCCACCTTCCTTAGAGAAAAAAAAAAGATACATATTCTGAGATTTTAATTTTTTTCATAGAATACAGTTTTGCTTAATATTTAATTAGAAAAGAAATTTAAAATTAAATTAGGTACATATTTTGTTATTCGACATAAACAATTCGATACAGGACTTTAAAATATGATAGTTATTGTAAAAATATATTTAGATATTAAAAAAGTTGTGCTGCCTATGCATTTTATAAACTGAATATTTTAATATTATATTTTATTAATATTTTTTTTTTTTGTTAAATTTTTAATTAAAATTTTTGTTTGTTCATATACCTATTTATTACAAAATATATTATATGTATATATAATATATATATTTTTAATTTTGAATATTTAATCCATTTTTTTTAAATACATGTAGTTTCTAGGACATTCCCAAAAATATTTTGAAAAAATGTGCCTATTAGTTTCACTCTCTCCGTCCGTCCATCCGTCCTTCCCTTTGTCCGTCTGTTTAAAAAACTTCTACACCGTTAAAGATAGAGAAAAAAAATTTTAACCATGGGTTTTAATTTTGTGGAACAATTTTTTCATGTAGCCCCATCCATCAGAGAACTACATCCTCTCAAACTTTGAAAAAGTTCTATTTTTAAACGCGTATATTTTATAGTTCCGCTTAACATTTTTTCAATCTGAAACGCCATTCGACAGCAATTTTTTTTTACCTTTATAAATCAATATCAAAATTATATATAGTATTTAAATTTAGTATTTAAATTTACCGTTATGTGAAAACCAAATTTTGCATGATTTTTCTACCTTCATAACTGCGGCACGCTTTTAGATAGGGGCATCAAATAGTATAAGATTTCTCAGAAAATTTTTGACATCTGTAACTTAGGCATCTGTAAATATTTTTCTTCAGCAAGACATGAAAATTAAAGGTTCAATAAAATATTTTTACGTGTGTTAACGGTCTTTCTTATTTATATAGGGTTGCGGACTTACAGCCCCTCAAAATTCCAGAAAAGCCCTATTTACACGTTTCATCTTATTACATGAAATTTTCAAATTTTTGTGCAAGTCACAATTCTGAACGTGTGTATTGTCTTTTGGAAATGTGCGCTTTTAAAACCGTTCGTTTACATTCTACCTTGTTTTTTATAAATATGGTAAGGATTTTAAATTTATAAAAAATAAGAGTTCTAGAACAATTTTTTATGTATCTTGACCCATTACAAAGCAAAAATCCGTTAAAATTGAAAAAAAACTCTTATCTTAAAATATTTTATATCTAAGGTTTTGCTTAATATTTTTTCAATCTAAGAATGCCTAACGGCAGGACAATATTTAAGTTTTATAAATCAATACCACAATAATTCAATATTTTGCCATCTAGTATTTAAATTTCATTGTTCTATCTTGAACAGTGTAGAAATTCTGTAAACTGAGGAACGGACGGACAGACAGAGAGAAACTAATAAAAAAATTTTTCAAATTTATTTTGAAAAATGTGCCAACATTTTTAAAATTTTTATTGTTTAATTATTTTTAATTTCGTTATTAAAAAAAAAAATTGGACACTAATATAATTCGCCATCTAGGAAAAGGTTATGACTTAAAATATTAATTATTCACAAAAAAAAAAGGCTTCCAAAAAGGTTTTATAATAATATCAACTTTGGGCATGTCCTTCTAGAAAAATGAGTTTCACTCTACCAAATTGACAAGTACGATTACAAATTCATTTCATCATTATACAGGGGTAAAATAGAAAAAGTGTACGTATTTAAACTTTTTCGTTTTTTTTTTGTTTCGACAGAAAATTTTCATTTCGGATTTTCTTGATTTTCCTTCATATTGTTTTGTATATATATAGAAAATAAGATTTTTGTGTGTACGAAAAGATTAAAAAGAAAATATCAGGATTAACGCTTAAATAAAATAAATCGATTTATATGTGTTTCCTTAATAAAAATACATTTGAAGGGTCTATTTTTATATCCGTACTTGAGTATATTTTAATTCTAATAAATTAAATTCTATAATAAATTTACCATTACGTTTGTGAAATTGTAAAAAAATAAATAGGATATATATGAAAAATAATATAATTATCATTTTTGGACATTCGATTTAGTTATATGTGCTTTCGTCTGCACAATTTAAAAAAATAATTAAGAAGCATTTTGAAATTTTTATCATTTAATTTTTTTTATAATAATTGTTACTACTTTACTTTCAAACTTGGAATAGTTCGATAGGCGAATTCGAGTAATTAACATACAATTTTTTTTTTTTTATATGAACCTAATTCAGAGACTAAAATTAAAGTGGATTTTTTGTAATTTTGTTAAAAGAGTTAAATTTTATACAAAAGACTTCTGCAAAATTTCTTGAATCTAATGCAATAGGTAGCACTAGGTTGCGCCATTTTGATCCCACTGCACTCACGTTACCTGTGTTTTGCAGTTGCTATCGGTTTTATATCCAACCCGAGGAATTCAGGTACGAAATCAATTTATTTTATCTTTTATGTTTGAAAAGTTCGCTAAGGTTGTGATAGCCGGTTTTCCGTGTGAGATAAGTCTGACTTTAGCTAGAGTCGAACATCTGTAAAAAAACTGGTCAAGATTTTCACTTTCGTTTGCTTCTTTACAACTCTTGCAGGAAGTGTTGTGAGGAATTTCCAGTTTGGTTTCATGAGTTCCTAATAGCCTGTGGCCTGTAGTGAATGCCACTAACCGGGCGATAACCATGCTTGATATGAATATCAATTCATTTGATCTCCTTTTGTTGTAGGTGGATCTCAACATTCGAGATATGATATAATTTCTTAGATTGCTCCACATCTGTTGCGATTTCGCTATATACAAAGAAAGGACGCACGTGCTTACGGCACTTAGTGAACACTGACTCTTTTAGGAGAGTAGGTGTTCAGAGTAACTCCTTTATTTGCTAGTTCATCTGCTTCTTTGTTGCCTTCAATATTGCTATGCCCTGGCACCCACACGAAGGTTATTGCTTACATTTTGGCTTAGTGTAGAAAGTTCCTCTTGACTACAAAATACAACTACAAAATTTATATTTTTATATCCGGGTACTAGATATCTGAAATTTTGTAAAATATTATTAAATTTTATGGAAAGAGCCATTATATTCCTATCATGATATCCTAAAGTTGACACAGTCAACTTTTTCACTATTCCTACTTTTAAATGACGTGTAAGTCTTTTTACTCACATCTCTTTTACGTTATATTATTTGCAATAAAAAAAAAAAAAAAAAACTCAGAACAAACCAAAAATCCATAATCAAAAATGTTTGTTTTATGTATTTCTAGTAAAATAAAAAAGTATATTTATATGTATATACTATGTATGTATGAATATGTACATAAATATTATAATGTAATCATTAATCTTCAGTTTTATTTGAGAAAATTGTTTATTTATTCGATTGGAAAATCATAATCCGAATAGTTAATGGGTTTCTAATACCAAAAAAAAACGTACTTTTTTTTTGTAACTGTATTTAAGCAAACCTAGATAGTTTTATTTAAAATGGTAAGGTTATCACCAGGTAAAGATATATATATATATATTTTTTTTCGATATAATACACGTATATCCTTATGTATCTTTTATATATCTTAAATAAATAATTGGTTAGTTTTATAAAACAAGGATGCAAAATATTAATTTTATGTACAAATATATTTAAACAAATAAATTATAATGTAATATAAATAATAATCCAAGATAATAAGGGATATTATATACAAAAATTAAAGGAAAAATAAGTAATAATTTACGTATACTTTAATCTTTGATTATTTTTGAGAACAAATTAATAAAATGGTAAGTTGAAATATTGTTTTTCTTTTAAAATTTAATATGAATTAATAAAATTATAAAAATAATCAGTTAATAAGTAATTATTGAACATATTTAATATTTTTTTTTAGGGAAATTATTTCATATCCTGTTTCAGTAAATAGGTACATACAGTAATAAATTTATAAGAAAATTTATTTTGATAATTACTTGTTACAAATTATTACTACTTACAAATTATTAAAATGTGATTTACAAGGTAACCACCTCCGGGGGTCCTTAATACGTAAAATATGATAAGTACTATATTTTTAATGTTGTTGTTGGAGATATGCGTTTAAATCAGGAAAGAAATTTTTTGTTTTTCAAATTCTTTTATAAAATACTACTTAAAAATATTGCACTATGAAGCACAATTTATTAAGTATATTGAAGTATACAACCCGAAAACATTATTTTGTAAAACGAGATATTTCACCTAAAGTCACTCAACAAAAAAAAAAACACTTCTAACAAAATGCCATTTTCCAAAAAAGAAAACGTATTATCAAAAGCAATTTTTAACACCAAAAAGCAAAAATAAATTGAAAAAAAAAATAATTGATTTAAAGAAAGATTTAATGCATATGCTGTTTTCGTAAAAGCTTTAAAACATTATTTTGAAAATTTTTTGGAAAAAACAGGACAATTATATTTTCTAACCTCTTAATGAGGTCATCATAGAAACCGAACAATGGTAAAATTCAATTTGAACGTCCTAAGATAAATTTTTGAAAAAATGAAGTAAAATCAGAGATAGGAGCTTTCACAAATTTATCGTGAAATCATGAAATAATTAAAATTGCAAAAATTGATGTTGTGCAAAGTTATTAAAAGCTATTTGTATAATTAAAAGCTATTTTATTAGAATTACTTTGAAACAGCAATTTCTGAAATAAGAATTTAGGTCAAGTATCTATCATTATACTTAAAATGGGATTTGATATATGTAAAGTTTGCCAGCTGATCTGGTCCTAATTTATAACATTAAGCTTATTAAATTAAACGATTGTAAATCCTAGATTTTTTATTTAAAAATTAAAAAGAAAAAAAAAACAAAAACCGTCCTCTTCTTTAAGAAATATTTAAACTTTTGTTAAATGTTTTAAATACCAAAAGTTTATTAGAAGATATTTGCCCTTGTTCTATTAAACGCCTCAGTAGGACTTAACCTTTTAAAAAATTTATAAAAAGGTCTGTGAGTTGAAAAAATTAACCTAAAAAAGATTATTTTATAATCAAACATTCATCAAACATAAATAAATTTAATGAAAATTTAAAAATGCTCATTAGTACTTATATTTATGACTAGTTCTGTAACTATTATGTTTATTTTTTATTTTGAACTTATTAGATTATGTTGTTAATGTGTTCTGTCTTCCAAATGGAAAAGATTTTATAGATACTTTGTAAGTGTGAGTTCTTGTTCTGACGAGATTGAAATTTTGATGCCTTCTTTCAAAAATATTCTAAAAGAGAAACAAGAAGAACTTTAACTGTTCGTCTCTATGTAGTTCAAATTCCCAGATGGCATAATTCGTTTTACGAAAATTTTATTTTGGTATAAGAACATCGCGAATGTGCAATAATCTCTCTCCTCATTTGTTTCCTAGAATTGGTGACGATTACGATATATTATATAAAGTTCAAAGATTCTCGTAAATTTGATAGCTAGTAATACTGAAGTATATATTAATATTGACCAAGCAGTACATTAGTACTAAAGGACATACTATAATCTATTGTTTGCTTATAAAATTGAGGATTAAAGTTCAACATACTCATAGAAGACTTGAGTGCGATTCACTCCTGTGGCTTTTAAATTATTCCCACCCACCTTCCCGAAAAAAAAAAAAAAAAATTTTACTATGATTGCAAATCTTATGGTTCTGTGATACTGAAATTATTTTACACCTTAACATTAAAATATTAATATGATATTTTTAATTGGTTTCACAATTTTATAATTCACATTAAATTCTATTAAACATTGCGATATTATTATAGCCATTAAAATTTATATTTTGCTAATTTGAATTTGTTGAAATTAAAATTTATTTAATAATTTCTAAAAAAAAAAGCAAAATACGTTTTTTGAGTATTTTATACATCTGAGTATTTGAATACAATGTGTGGGTATTTTCACATTCTCAGACCCTTACAAAATCTTACACAAAATACGAAAATATATTTCGAGTCTAAATTTAATTCAGTGGTGTAAGTTTGTACATACAGTAATCCCTCTATCTGTGCGTAGATACGTTATGTAAAAAACGTGTACTGGAAACCCGACAATGTATAAAATTATGGGGTTGTGTTCTAGATATTTACATTACGGGAAAAAATGTACCTTATTTAACCGTTAAATTGGATCAGGATTTGCTGGATATTTAGAGTTGATTAAATATGAATAAATTTAAAAAAAATATAACAAAAACTTAAACCATTACAATGAACTCAACATTGGAAATGAATTTAAATATAAATTGAGAGAGAATCAAAGTTGTATCCTGTATAAAAAACCTTGGTGTCAATGGAGACAATAAATTAAACTTTAATTAATGTTATATAACGCGCTAGGGTTATCGCACTTTAATTAATGTTCTACAATTATTTTGTCTTGTTCATCAGAAATGAAGTGGAGGCTGCAGGTTTTACAAAACAAGGATAAAAGAACCATTCTCAAGTGTAATATAAACACCCCTGCACTACATATGTTGCAGAGTTTGAATTGGATGACAGTAAACTAAAGCAATGTTTTTAATTGCTGATTTTTGTATTCAAAATAAAATATAACTTATTTCCTCTATATTTGGTTAGAAACCTCCAGTATGTCAGTAATGTGCAGCCGTATAGTATAGGAAACGCAATCAATTTTAGATTTCAAAATTTTAATAAAGCGTCGACCTAAAAATTCGTTAATGTATTATAGAGGCTTGTAAATTTTTATTCAACTACCAAGTGCAATAAATATGGAGTCAAATATTGGCTGGTTTATCGGAGCAATAAATTAATTTATAAAACAAAATTTTTAAAAATAAAAAAATTAATAAGAATAAATGAATTGTAATCTTTGATTAAATTATAATATTTTAGAAGTACAAATATTATAATTATGTATTATGTTTATATTTTTATATTAAAAGTTTTTTTTCGAAACTAATAAATGAATAAATAAAACAAGGTCTGTAATTTTTAGAGGATTTAAATCCGGAACTCTATATAATTAAGAAAAACCTTTAACACAAGTAATATATTACTGGAGCTCTAAATTTTATGTCTTGCCGAAAAAAAATTTGTACAGGTGCTTAAATTGCAGGTGCCTAAAAATAGCAAATTTTTAATTTTTGAGCTCTAATAACTTTTAGACAGTGCGTCCGTTAGTCCGTCTGTACGTCTGTTTACCAAACTTCTACACCGTTAAAAATAGAGAAAAAAAATTTTAACCATTGTGGAACAACTTTTTCATGTAGCCCCATCCATCAGGGAACTACAGCTCCCCAAACTTTGAAAAAGCCTTATTTTTAAACGCGTATATTTAATGTTCCGCTTACCATTTTTCCAATCTGAAAACGCCATTCGACAGGAATTTTTTTTACTTTTATAAATCAATATCAAAATTATGTATAGTTTTTAAATTCAGTGTTTAAATTTACCTTTATATGAAAATCAAATTTTGCATGATTTTTCTATCTTCATAACTCCGGAACGCTTGAAGGTAGGGGCTTAAAATTTTGAGGCAAGAAATAACTTTTAGAATTAGTTCAAGTTTACTCAGCACATTTTTTTGTACCACCTCCTGCTTGTCAGCTTTTAGGCCTCAAAAATTGAAAATTTGCTAATTTTTTGCTTTTAAACACCTGTAACTTAGGCACCTGTACACATTTTTCTTCGGCATGACAAAAAAATTAAAGCTCAATATAATATTTTTATATGTGTTAATGGTTTCTTTTAATTGTACAGGGCTGCAAAGTTACAGCCCCTCAAATTTGTAAAAACGCCCTTTTTATATGCTTTTATATTAACTCGTCGCTGTCGGTTTATTTATTTATTTATTTGTCATTCTGTCACACTTTTTATTATCTTCGTAATCTGTTAGCAACATTTGTAAGTGTTGTATGGTGCAGAGGAAAGTGTACAGGTTTCAAAAGTGGGGGTCATGTTGTTCGAATCCAGTTCACATGCAACTTTTTTTTTTTTTTAACGATCTATTCATCAACATTTTTTGAATAAAATATGTATATATTTTGTATATATGAATTTGAAACTTAAATTTTTATCTCTAAATTCATGCATACAATACACACGTAATATATTTTTGATCTTTTCTCCTATAATAGTATATTTTTATGTATGTTGCTAAAATATTTTGTTTACAATATTTGTTTAGGATTTAAATCAGAATATTTGTTGTCAACATTCTTTATTGCATATTGAATATATATGGCGTTAAAAATTAATGTTTTATGTGTTTTATTTAGGAACATTTATTATGTCTATTGTGTACATAGATATACATATAAATAGTAAAACACAAAATATATAGGTACAATATTTTTGTGTTGCTAAATTATTTTGTTTTAAAACATTTGTTTAGGATTTAAATCAGAATATTTGTTGTCAACATTCTTTATTGCGCAAATTTCGCAGATTTTTATTTAACCTTATTCCAGCAATTTACTTAACAGTCCAAAATGCTTGCACTAGCAACTCACTTTTATATTATAACAGTCCAAAAAGCTAAAGTTTTGCAATCAATTTTATTTTCTATTTTTTAGGGGGCGAATTCGGTTTCGATAAAAGCATATGTATTTTAAAAATTATTTTTTTTACTTATTATTTTTTTCAGATGTATCTATTTCAGGCTCTACGTAATAGTTTTAAAATCTTAGTAAACTAGAAAACCGGAAATTTTCTTACCTCTATAAAACAATATCAAAATTATGCAAGATTATGTAATTCACTATTTAAATTTACCGTTATGTTAAAATCAAATTTAGCATGATATTTCTTTTTTCACAACTCCGGCACGCTTTGAGATGAACCTGAAATTTTGAAACAAGAAAGAACTTTTAGAATTAGTATAAGCTTCGTCAGAAAATTGTTTTGGTATCACCCCCTCTTAAGAGTTATTACGCTTCAAAAATTGAAAACTTAAATTTACCGTTATGTTAAAATCAAATTTAGCATGATATTTCTTTTTTTACAACTCCGGCACGCTTTGAGATGAACCTGAAATTTTGAAATAAGAAAGAACTTTTAGAATTAGTATAAGCTTCGTCAGAAAATTTTTTTTGGTATCACCCCCTCTTAAGAGTTATTACGCTTCAAAAATTGAAAATTTGCTATTTTTAAACACCTGTAACAGTCACCTGTAAACATTTTTCTTCAGCAAGAAATCAAAATTAAAGGTTCAATAATATATTTTTACGTGTGTTAACGGTTTTTTTTACTTATATAGTGTTCTTTCAACCCCCCAAAATTCGAGAAAAGTCTTATTTTCACGTTTTTTCTTATTACATGAAATTTTCAAATTTTTGTGTAAGACACAATTTTAAACTGTTTGTATTGTCTTTTGGAAATGTACGCTTTTAAAATTGGTTTACATTCTACCTTATTTATACATAATATACACATATATTGTTACATAGCTAATTAACATAAATATACGTATATTAAAATTTCAATCAATAAATTCTAATAAGTAAAAAAATCGAATACAAATTTAAGGTAGAATTATTATTTCAAAGGAAGATTAATTAAAGGATAATAACAAGATAAAAAAAAAAGGAAACTAACATAAAACAAACACAAGGATAACAAAAAAAAAAAGAAAACTTATCATAGTTAATTTTTATTAGGTTTCTTTTTAATTAATTATGATACATGAAGAATACTGCTGTAATATTAAATATATACACCTTATGTGTAAAATATATAAAAACTGTGGTAATTCTACACACATACATATTATATATATATAATAAAAATAAGAAAAGAATAAAAAGGAAATGTAAAATAATGTTTTTAATGAAAAATTATACTAAAATTATAATGAAATTTATTTAATGAAATACAATTTATAATTTAATAGAATGAGGTAATTATATTCTAAATATATGTATATATATATATATATTATGTATATATGTATATGATAAATTAATTTTTATATTATTATTATATACACATGTGAAATGATTATATAATTAATGAATTAACAATGTAATAATAATAGAAATAAACAGATTGAATTTTCATTAAAGGATTTAAAAAAAAAACAAATCTTGGTTTAAAATTGATGCGAATTTTTGGAAAATGTAAAAAAATTAAATTTTAATATTTTATGTGGATTTCAATTTAAATAAAATACTTTTTTCAAAAAAGTCTTGCAAACTATATTTTACAATAGCTTTGAATTTTAATCTGTTTAATATTGTCTTATCCTTTTTTAGAGTAAAAATTAGTATGTGATAGAATAAATCAAAATTTTACTAATTTCCGAAAGATTTATGAAAATAAAAAAATTTTCTGGAATTTTTAAATTTCAAAAAAAAATAAATTAATGATAATTTACTAATGATTTTTATATCAGAAAAAAATGTTTGCGGAAAATTGATTAAATTAAATGCTTTTAACGAATTTGTCATGGCATAGTAACAAATGCTATTTACGAACATATATTTATTTGAGTTTTTTGTTTGTGGACATAAGTAACAGCGTTGCCTTTTTCCTAATGGTATGGAAGGAAGAAAGTTGTAAAACGTTGATTTTCTTGATTAGTACGAATTTCTGGTAATCTTTTCACTAGAGTTTTACGAAACACCATATGGTAATCTTTTCCGACGTAAAATATATGGCTATTTTTCCAGTTCTGTCAAAAGTAATAATTTTTTGAATAATTTATATTTGTTCCAAATTAGGTTTAATATGTCGGTCCATATGACAAATGCATTATACTCAGAAATAACATACATATTAGAAAATAAAGCTAAACTGACCAATGTTTTGTTTGACGTTTACATGTGCAGTAGTTGGCTACTAATTGATCCAATCCATCAACTCCAATTTTTGTCCCATTTTAGTGGTGGATTTATTTAAGTATTCTTTCTTGGATAATATTCCATTTTTTAAATAATTACCATTTTTATATTATAATTGATAATATTGATATTATTTCAACAGAGATATAACTTTGTAATATCAACAATTTATTTAGTACGTTAAAACTTATGTCAAAATCACATGAGCTCAACAAATAAAGTGTAGAAATGGTTACAATAAGTAAAATAATAAAAGTTCCCATTAAGGCAGGGAAACAATTTGTTTTGTTATTTTGTTTTATTAATACTTTATTAGATTGTAGCCAAATTGACCCAACTTGTGCAGAAAGATTAAATCACTCTGTTCAGAAAATTCGCCTTTAAAAAAATGTTTTTATTGGAAAGAATGATATACATATCATATAATCTATACTATATACTTACTATCATATAATATACTTCTATCTATACAATATTTAGATCTTAATTAACGAAATTATTTAATCAACTAAAACTAAAAATTTTTAGCATTGTCAGCATATAAAAAAGATTTATTCATATCGTGTCAGATTTGGTTTCACAACAACCTGAAAGATGGAGTACAGCCAGTTAGAGTAGACTTTGTCTATACATAATGTACAACACTTTAAATGATTAATAAATTATATTTTACACACTCATTGGATAATTTGTTTTTTATATAATTGGCTAGCTAGGAATCATAGAAAGACGCTAAAGCGGAGCAATGCGAGCACGATTCCTCTATTATATGTGGCACTTTAACCCACTAAAATACCACCTCTCTTTCTAACTAACCTATAGGTAGGTAGGATATGGGAATTTTTGTACTATTGTAAAGGTCAAGGAAAGATTCTTCTATGGAGTAAAAATAGGTTTAAGTTTTGTAGGAATTTTATGAACAATTCTATCTAGTAGAAGATGTTTTTCTTAAAACTTTGTAATTTGAAGATAATAAATTAATAATCGGAAAATTTTACCGAACACATGAGGTGAAAGATGGTTCCACATTCGTAACATTCGAGTCACAAACGAAATATCAGTTTTCTAAATTATGCCATTTAAGTATTTGAACTATGTATAGCAGTGGTTAGCGGAAACTTTACTTGTTTCTTTTTTATAATTTTGAGTGAAAGCATCAGATTTTTATTTTGGTGGAATAATCTACTACCTCTAAGTGCTATATCTGTAAAACAAATAAGATAAACTAGGGGACCAAGTTGAAAGAGTGATGAGATGACATTGTAATTGTTTATTAAACGAATTGCTCTATTTTTGACTTGATTGCGAAATCTCAATGCCGTCTTATAGTTTTCTACCGAAATATGTCCCTTAAACTAATTATAAATTAAACTATTAATTATACTTACATATACTTACCAAAGCATTATCTGACTCACGGCGCAGTGGTTAAGTCGCCAACCATTCAATCGATGGGTCTTGGGTTCAAACCTCGGTCAGGTCATAAATAAAAAATATGTAGTACTAATGTATATCGTATAATCAATAGTAGTAATAATAATAATAATAATAGTAATAATAATAATAGCTGCTACAGTGGAGCTATCTTTGGTTATATCATGCAAGTAAGGTGTTATATACTGCTGCACGTTGTAATCCACTGATGGCGCTGACTCTGTAATAAAATAATAATAATATTAATAAGAATACTAATACCAATAATAGTAGCCGCTACAGTGACAGTGGGGGTTGCCTTCAATAATTACCTTATGTACTATATACTATGACTACATGTTGTAACTGTTGTGACGGCTTTAGTCACTGCTTTAGCAAAATAGTAATAATAATAGGCGGATTCATTGTTTCCTTACAGTCCCACTCCCAATTGAATGTTTCCGTATCCATTTCTTATCCTTTCCTATCCCTGCTCCTTAGCCAATATACTGCGTTCGCAGGTAAGGGTTTCATACCATTATATTGGCTTAAAGGGGGAGGTGGGTTTAATCAGTAAGAATCTGAAACAACCAAGGCTGAAATTATTGGTGTCTTTGGAAGATTCCCACCTCCCTTAGGGAAAAAAAAAAAAAAATGTAAAGAAGGGTTAACAAAACGTTAAAGAAAATTTTTCTGTCTTCTATCTCATATTGTATAATAAAATGTAGTCAGATTTTTAACATAACTTCACTTTATTTTCGATAACAGCTACAAAAAAAAATGTGATAGCGAAATAAATTTAAAAACTCTCTAAATGAAGAAAAAATGTGAATAAATGGAACATAATTAAAAATATTCTTAGTTATAATAATGATCAAATAATATTGGAAGTTCTTCGTTTGATCCTTGTGAACTATTATATCTATATATGTATATGTTTCTTCAAAATTACACAACATAGCCGTATGTATTAATGTCATTTGTAAATGTTCTTGATTTTTATAAAAATAAAATTTTCATTAAGTATTAAAGTATAGTATGCTCCTTTTAAAATGAAAAGGAGTCAAACTATGTTGAGTACAAAAAAAAAAAAGGAAATTAAATACAAAAAAAGATAAAAACAGTTTTTAAATCAAAAACAAAAGGAATAATTTTTTTTGTTCTTTTTGTTTTTCAATTTCACGCTGATTTTCTTCGCTTCTGTTTTGTTTGGCGTGGTGAGAAATTGATATAAAAGATGAAAAGCATATGAACAAAAAGAAATTAGGATAGAAAAGGAAGATTTTGATATCTTTCTTGTTTTGTTTGTTGTTTTTTTGTTTTTGGTATGAAAGTTATTTTAATTATACAAAGCTTCTTACAAAATTATCACCAAAGATAAAAAAAAATTGGTTTGCAAATCTCTTCTGTTTTTTTTTTTTTTATTTGTTTTTTTTAAATCTTTTTCTTGAAATTTTGTTTTTAAGCAGATTGTGTTAAAAATGTAATAGAAAAGTTTTTGTTCCATTTTGCCTTTAATCCGAATTAAAAATACTAAAAATAAAAATTTTTTTATTTTATGTTTTGGAAGAGATATTTTTGCGTTGGTTTTTATTGCTTTTGATCTATATATTAAAGAATTGATAATAGTAAGAACTATAGAGTTTGAAAATGATCATAACATAAAACGAAAAATAGGAGCTGTGTATATAAAGGAAAAATCTGATAAATTAAATTTTATATCTAAAATAATTTTATTTAATCCTCAACCTTATATTACGTACAAAGTGCAATCATCAAAATTTTTTCAATGTGATCTTTTAAATATTATATTTTACTAAAATCTAATTGAGGTACCGCTAAGCAAGTACCTTTTATACATTGCATACATTGGTACCGCTAAGCAAGTATACCTTTTATACAAATTTTTTTTTTTCCCGTAAATTTCTGAATCTTTAAAAACATCTTCTTTTGTTTTTTTTTCTAAGAGAGGTGGGAATCTTCCAAAGACACCAAGAACTTATAGTATTTCTAGAAAAAATAATAGAAAGAACAATAATTACATCGTAAGATGATATATGAACTTTAAAACTTAATAAATAATAATTCAACAATAAGCAGAATACTAAGAAGTTAGACTGCAAATATTGTCAGATTTCATCAGTTGATAATCACTAAAGCTGTTAAATACAGTTTCATATTCTATTTCCGAAAAAGGCACAGAAAGTACATAGAATGGCCTAATGACTCAGTATTAAATAAAATTAATAGAATATAAGGAAATATTTAATAACATTGTGAACAATAGGTAAAAATAAAGAAACATTCTGAGTTTGACGCAAATGGTTTACGCTGTTTAAATTGTTGGGAAATATGTCATTATTTTGCGAAATATGATGAAATTATGTAATCATAATAAAATGTGATAACAATTAAAATAATCAATATTAAGTATCATTGGTGAAAATAAAAAAAAAAATTTTTTTCGATCCTTTGTATCCCTGTTGAACATCTGGTATACTTTTTCCTGAACTCCAGCTGTTATCACCTTTGTTCAAAACCAGTTCAAAAAACGAAGTAAAATTTCCAATATCATATTTTATATTACAAAAATTTAACAAAAGGCACACATATTACAAATAACGAGGAAGAGTGTAGAGTTTGTAGAATGTGTCTGCTCTAGGATTCCGGCACGAACATAATATATATATACTGTTTCAATTATACTTTAAAACATTTAAGATCTCTGACTTAATGAAACTACTACTCGAACCCATTGCCCTAAACCAACCAAATTTCACATAAGTTATTACCATAAAATGTTATCGTCTTTTACAAAATTACAAATGTCCAGCTTAATTAAGTGCCAATATATACAAGCCATCTCAACCTACTGCGCTAGAGCAAGCAAACTTCATAGATGTTATTATGGTAAAAGTTGACCATTTTTTAGAAAATTTCAGGTAGCTACCTTAAATAGACACTGAGTTATTTTTATAACTAAATAAATGCAGAAATTGAATGGCAGGTACTGAACACTCCGGTTGAACGTGCCCGTATTTTTGAATTTAAATACCAAAACTATCAATTTTACAAAAGTAACATGATGAAAATTTCAGAATCGTAAATATTTTTATTTTTGAGTTAACATGCGGAGCAAAAGAATACATATACATACATTGTCTAGTTCATAACCTTGAATGTGTCATAAAAGTAGTGGAGTATTTATTATACTCCTAGAATTGCATTCGTATGGGTATAATAACCTAAGCATGTGCAATATCATTTTTTTTTTTTTTTTCTATTGATGGAAAATTTAAAATGCAAAATGGTTGTTATTGATGCATACCACTTGTTAAGGATATTTTATAAATAATTATATTTTATAATTACAGGCTAGAACTATTTTAAAAATAAAATTATATTGAATTGATTTTTAAATACTAAAAGAAATTAAATGTTTAGTATATCTTTTTACTTTTGATAAATTTTAATTTACAATAAATAATACGTAGGATATTAAATTTTATGAAGTGCTTTTATAGTTTTTTGTGCAAATAGAACGATTAATAATTCAAAAACGGATTAAAACAGATTACATTTTATTAAAAAGTTGAAAAAAAAAAAAAGAAAATTTGTTTTTATTTAAAAACTATTTAATTATTTATAGATAATTATGCATTCAATAATAATTTATGAATTTTCAATGAAATTTTGGAGTGTTTTTCATAATGATTTAGATTTTTTTTTTCTATTTTAATTCAAAAATACTGCTGGTTTATTTAATATTAATTTTTTACGAATTTTTAGCTATCCATCATTTCAAACTTTTCTTTACTATACAGATTTAAGATAGAAAGTTGTGGATTTTTATTTCTTTGAATTCCCATTGAAAACCATACTGTTTTTGTTAAAAATATTTTAATATTGTCAAATTTATTATTTACAAAATTCAAATTACTCACATTAATATCTAATTTATTTTTTTTGAAAAAGGGTGGAGGATTAAAATCATATTGCATATAGATCTTTAAAAAGATTCCGTTATGCAAAATATAGATATTTGTTTGATAATTTATTTATTTATGTATATATTTAATATTTAATATTTCAAATCCCCTAGAATTATGCAATTATAATTAAAGTTAAACGGCTGTTAAGGTCGTTTCGGATTGGAGTTCGATAGTGAACCCGAAGCGGAAAGGACGTATCCCTTAATAATTAAAACAAAAACATAAAAACCGGAAAAAAATAATAAATTAAAAAGAACAAAAAATCTATAAAAAATTTTATAAAAATTTAAAATTAATAAATAAAGCACAAAATTAGTGGAAAATATAAGTAGTTTTTCTTAATTGGATCCCCTTAGCAAGGGATTTCAATAATGCAAAATAATGAAACAAGTGAAAATATCTTAACCGAAAATGAGTTAAAAAACACTATTAATACTAAAATAAACGAAATTATTAATAAAGGAACAACAAAATTAAAAACACTCGGTGCTAAAGGTCCAATTACTAAAATGAAAAAGTTAAAATTGATAATCAAAAGATTATCTGATGAAAATGCTAAATTATCAAAAATTGTAATGGCCAACAACGGCGGTGAAGGTACGAGCAGCAGCACTAGCTGTTTTGCACCATTGATGGATATAACAGAGGATAATGAAGATAATGATGATAAAGACTCTGAAGATAACATTTTAAAACTGGAAAAGAGAAATGCTGAAATAAAAAAAAAAGAAGCAGAAAAGAATGAGAATAAAAATAAAAACAAACTTAACCAACAGCAAAGAGTCCAATCTCCCAATGTGGGCGAAAACCAACAAAAAAATACGAAAATGCCTCCAATCAGCATTTTCCAAACCGATGTAGGTGTACTGAAGGACACCGTAAAAAATAACCTAAAAATAAAAAACTTTTTAATAAAAGCAAAAAATGATATGCACGTTGTATTGCATACCAACAATACAAACGATTATGCGCGTGTATGCGAAGTTTTAAAAAAAACAAATACGAACTACTACACCTACACTCCTAAAAGCGAAAAAAAAATAACTCTGGTGCTTAAAGGGCTGAATAGCGGCTATTCTTGGAAGAGATTCTTGAAATTCTAAAATTAAATGAAAATTACAACATTCAATTTGAAAAAGTAACGCGACTTACCACAAAATATTCAATAAATAATAATAAACCATTATCACATTTTGTGGTACAAGCATCTTCCAATAGCTCAATGAATGAAATAATGAAAATTAAAGCATTAGATCAACAAATAATACGATGGGAAAAAATTTATAAACCCCAATTAACACAATGCACAAGATGCCAACGCTTTTCACATTCAGCGTCCAACTGCAACATGGAATTCAGGTGCGTAAAATGTGGCAAAAACCATACACCTGGAGAATGTAATATCAAAAAAGAAGATCCCAAAGAAGAACTATTTAGTGTACTTTGCAAGAAAAATGGTCACCCAGCATCGTACAAAGGTTGTCCAGAGTTCCAACGAAGAATGGAGAAGCGTGAAACTATGAAAAAAATATTAAAAGATAAAATCAACAACAAACACTTGCTTACCAGCGGAATAATTCCAAATATGTCATTCTCCAATGTAGTAAGACATTTAAATAAAAATAATAATACTAACCTTAATGAAATAAGTAATATAAATACTAACCAAATTAATTTTAATCAAAACAGTAGTTTAATATTAGAAGAAATTAGAAATAGTATTTTGACAATTAAAAGCAAATTCACAACTATAGAAAAAAAAATTAATGATAATTCAAACAGAATAGACCACATATTTGAAATTATGAGTGATTTCTCCAACCATTAAACATGGTAATTTCTCACTCCAACAACAATTACATAGAATTAAAATTAATCTCTATTAACGTTAATTCTCTTATTTCTATTGATAAAAAGCTTTCTCTCATGCACTTTCTTGATAATAACAAACCTGATATATTATGCTTATGTGAAACAAAACTAAAAAAAAACCATAATTTGTGTTTTGACAATTATAACACTGTAAGAAAAGATCGAAATTGGTTACCAGAAGGCGGAGGTGTTGCCATATGTATTAAAAAAAATATAAATTTTGATATAATAAAAAATAATAATTTTAGTAATTTTGTATGTATAGAAGCTTGCATTATTGAAATAAAATTAAAAAATAATTTTAAATTATATATCGTGTCAGTTTACGCTTCAATTCATAACTCCCACAAATTTATCGAAGAGTTTGATAAACTATATCAAATACTCGACCTACAAAATTCAAAAAACTTTTATATTATTTGTGGCGATTTTAATGCTAAACATCAATCTTGGCATAATTTAAATAATAATAGCAGAGGAACAACACTTAACAATTGGTATAAAAAAAATTGTATTTTATATAAATGTAAATTAAACTCAACAGACTCACCAACACTCCCACGAGCGAACTCTTTTCTCGATTTAGTTTTTACAGATATTAGAATTAAAGTCAAATACAAGAATAATCAAAGTAATCTAAAAACACTTCCATATGATAGTGATCATAAAGCTATTGTAATTCCATTCACAATAGCCAAACAAGAACAATTAAAAAAAGAATTACCAGAGAACTACAAATTTATGTACGATAAGGTTAACTGGAACAAATTTAAAAAGAATTTAGACAAAAACTTTGATAGAGATTATAGTAATAGCGTTAAAATAGTAGACAATAGTAATTTAAAAATAGACGAAATCGATTCTCACCTTTTAAAATTAAACCAAATTATATTAAATACAATAAATGAAACAGTTCCAAAAATAAATAATACAAATAATATATTACCAAATATTATTCAAAAAAACTAAAATTGTTGTTAAATAAAAAAAACTCTTTAATGAACGACATACATAAAATATATAAACAACGACTTGATTTCTCTACCCAAGAAATGCAACTACTTAGAAGCCTTCTGAATAACATTAAGACTTTAATAAAACAACAAATTAATATCGAAATAAACTCCTACTGGAAAAACAGATTAGAAAAAATAACGCCAAAAAACAGAAATATGTTTTCTGAAATAAAAAAAATATTCAGAGAAAAAGGCAACAATAATATAAAATGCCTACATATCGATTCTGGTGATTTAAACCTGCTTCTGCAAAACAACATTGACATAACAAAATTAAATATGAATACTAACAATAGATTCATATTAAAAGAACCAGTCGACATTTATAATGTTATGGGTTCATACGTTGAAAAAACTCATAAAACCGATTCTAACCAAAATAATTTTCATGCCCATGTTACAAATAAAACCCACCTTTTTCAAGAACAAATTAAAAACAACCGATTAAATAACATAACACTAGTAACTTTTAATAATAACAATAGAGCTTCCAATGTAAACCCAAACAACAACTATTTTTATAACTTCAATGAACTAATCCAAAAATTTAAAACTTTAAAAAATAAAACATCGTGTGGAGCAGATTTAATCCCAAACATAGTATTAAAAAATCTAAGTAATAAAATAATACCACAATATCTAATCTTATTCAATAATTGTCTTAACCTTTCTTACTTTCCTAAAATATGGAAAAACGCGAAAATATTAGTATTAAAAAAACCAGGCACAGACCCATCTAGCCCAGCTAATTACAGACCCATTAGCTTAACGCCAAATATAAGCAAAGTTTTCGAAACACTAATAAACGACAAAATTACAGAATTCGCAACATCTAAAAAGCTAATACCAGAGAATCAGTTCGGATTCAGACATAAGCATGGAGCAATCCATGCAATTACGAAATTAACATCAGACATCTGCTGGTTCATAAACAAACACTTTGGCGTTGGTGCATGTCTGGTCGACATGGAAAAAGCCTTCAACTCAGTCTGGTTAGATGGGTTAATCTTTAAGCTTATAAAGTACAAGTTTCCGAAACACTTGGTCTCGATTATCATGGAAATGGTTTGCAAAAACCAGTTTTTTGTACATAATAGTTTCAGTAGGCAGTATAAAACCTTTTCTATTGATAATGGCCTTTTGCAAGGTACCGTCAATGCACCAATATTATTTTCATTGTACCTTTCTGAATTATTAAACCTGCTAGAACGAGTAAGAGGCAACAATTATGCTATAGCTTTTGCCGATGATATTATTATATATTCCGCTAATGAAAGTGTTGAAAACAACAAGAAAAAAGTACAAGAAATGTTTAACATTATAATCGACTACTGCAAAATATGGAAGCTTAAAATAAACTTTAACAAATGCGAAACTATTTTATTTCGCAACACTGTAGATAAAACCAACAGCGATATTAGAAGAAACTGGAAGAGTTTCTCCATTAGAGCCCCAAACCGGTCACTCTTGATAAACAAAAAAACAGTTAAGTATCTGGGAGTCCAACTACATCGAAACTTACATTACATAGATCACACAAAGCATATTATATCAAATGGTAACAAAGCGTTTATGGCAGCAAAAAAACTGTTTTACAACAAAAACATAAGTAAAAGAGTTAAGATAGTTTGTTACCAAACATTAATAAGACCAACACTTGTATATGGTGCACCTATATGGTACAACATTAGTGCAAGTTTAATGGAAACACTTCGAAAATTTGAAAGAAAGTGCATAAGAGCTTGTCCGAATCCGAATACAAATATTATTATTCCAACAAATATTTGTATAAGGAAGCACAAATCATAAGAATAAATAATTTTATAATAAAATTAATCCGAAATCATTATGATAGAGCACAAAAAACTCCTGAAAATGGTTTAATATCACATATATTCTACCACAATGAGGAGTATATTAAAAAGACAATGCTCACCGGCTTCATAGCCCCTGAACATTTTATCTTTTTAGATAAACACGGCTATATTCAAGACGATAACCATGTCCCTCTATTATATCACTATAATAGACGGGCCACATGTAAAGTCATTGAATACCATCCGGGCGAAATAAACGGAGATAATTTAAAGTATGAAATGTCCATACCAGAAAAGGACAAATTAATAAAGAGAAATTACTGGTGGTTGGAAAACACTCATTAACTAGAATTAAGTAATAAATATACATAATGTTTTTAATTAGGTTAAGTAGGTTAAGTAGGTTTAGTTGTTTTTATCTTATAGAATGAAATAACATTGGTTTTTTTTTATTCACCTTTCCAATAACAAAATTAAGAAAAGAAAATATTTGTTCAAAAAACTAAAAAAAAAAAATTCTGATAACAAAACAATGCGTAAAATTAATATAAAAATTATATCAAATTTAAATATTAATAGCATTTTCAAAAAGCTGTTTTTGTTAAACTTTTTTAGGCTAAGTTATTATAAGAGTATTATGAAGAAAAATAAAGTTTAATTTAAAAAAAAAAAAAAAAAAGTCGTTTCGGATTAATATTTTCAACATGATCAGTATTTGAACGAAGTTCTTAATTAATGAAATTATTCTTCAAAATTCAAGAATATTCGGAAAATGTGCTTATTAGTTTCACTTTGTTTGTTTCTCAGTCTGTTCGTATACTTGCACTCGTACTTGTACCTTTTCGTACTTGCACTCATGTGCGGTTCTTTCAAAATATATCAAACAATTTTATTCAGAACTTTGAAATTATGAAAAAAGGAAGACTTTTGAGATAAGTATAAATTACCTCAGAAATATTTTTTTGTACACTTCTCGTTTAAGAACTATTATAGGGATTAAAATGTTAAAATTATAGCTCCAACATTATATTTTTACATGGATTCCAAGAGTTTATTTAAAATCAAAAAAAATTTCTCTTGATTTTCAAAAATTTTTTCTTACAAATTTTAATAGCCAGTTAGTAACAATTTTAGAATCTGCTTCATTGTCTTTTTTGAAAATGATCATCTTTAAAAAAATGGTGTTTTTATATACTGGCTTTTACAATTTTTTTAAAATTGTAGTTAAAATTATATTAAATATTTTAATTAAAAATGAATGAAAAACAAGGTAGAATGTAAACCAACGGTTTTTAAAAGCGCACATTTCCAAAACTCAATACAAACTGTTTAGAAGTGTGACTTACACAAAAATTTGAAAATTTCATGTAATAAGAAAAAACTTGAAAATAGGACATTTTTGAGATTTTGAGGGGCCGTAAGTCCGGAATCCTATATAACTAAGAAAAGCTGTTAACACACGTAAAAATATATTATTGAAGCTTTAATTTTTATGTCTTGCCGAAGAAAAATTTTTACAGGTGCCTAAGTTACAGGTGTCTAAAAATAGCAAATTTTAAATATTTGAGGCGTAATAACTCTTAAAGAGGGGGCGTTACCAAAAAATTTTCTGAGGAAACTTATACTAATTCTAAAAGTTCTTTCTTGTCTCAAAATTTCAGGTTCCTATCTAAAGGGGTGCCGTAGTTATGAAAAAAGAAATTTCATGCAAAATGTGGTTTTCACATAACGGTAAATTTAAATCGTAAATTAGAAAATATTACATAACTTTGATATTGTTTTATATAGATAATAAAATTTTCGATCTTCTGCCGGTTTTAGATTGCAAAACTATTACGCAAATCCCGAGATATATACATCTGAAAATGGGGCTTTTTTACAATTTTGAGGAGCTGCAGCTTTGGAACCCTTTACAACTAAAATAAACCTTTCACACACGTAAAAATATATTATTGTAGCTTTAATTTTCATGTCTTGCCGAAGAAAAATTTTTACAGGTGCCTAAGTTACAGGTGTCTAAAAATAGCAAATTTTAAATTTTTGAGGCGTAATAACTCTTAAAGAGGGGGCGTTACCAAAAAATTTTCTGAGGAAACTTATACTAATTCTAAAAGTTCTTTCTTGTCTCAAAATTTCAGGTTCCTATCTAAAGGGGTGCCGGAGTTATGAAAAAAGAAATTTCATGCAAAATGTGGTTTTCACATAACGGTAAATTTAAATCGTAAATTACAAAATATTACATAACTTTGATATTGTTTTATATAGATAATAAAATTTTCGATCTTCTGACAGTTTTAGATTGCAAAACTATTACGCAGAGCCCGAGATATATACATCTGAAAATGGGGCTTTTTTACAATTTTGAAGAGCTGCAACTTTGGAACCCTTTACAACTAAAATGAACCTTTCACACACGTAAAAATATATTATTGTAGCTTTAATTTTTACATCTTGCAGAAGTAAAATATGTGCAGGTTCCTAAGTTACAGGTGTTTAAAAATAGCAAATTTTCAATTTTTAAGCCCTAATAGCGCATAAACAGGGGGTGGTCCGAAAAAATTTTCTGAGCAAACTTATACTAATTCTAAAAGTTCTTTCTTGCCTCAAAATTTCAAGCTTGTATCTAGAAGCGTGCCGGAGTTATGAAAGTAGAAAAATCATGCAAAATTTGGTTTTCACATAACGGTAAATTTAAATACTAAATTTAAAAAAAATGTATAATTTTGATATTAATTTATAAAGATAAAAGAAATACCTGTCGAATGACGTTTTCAGATTGAAAAAATCTTGAGCAGAACATAAGATATATGCATTTAAATATAGGGCTTTTTCAAAGTTTGAGGGGGTGTAGCTCCGTAATGGGGGGGGCTACATGAAAAAGTTGTTCCACAAAATTATTTTTTTTATGAGACCTACATATGGTTAAAAATTTTTTTCTCTATCTTTAACGGTGTAGAAGTTTTGTAAACAGACGGACGGACGGACGGACGGACGGACGGACGGACAGAGTGAAACTAATAAGCACATTTTTTCAAAATTTTTTTGGAAATGTGCTAAAAAAACTACAGTTAGTTCTAAAATAATCCTTTAATACAAAACATTTAAAAAAAAAAAAAGGAATTTATTTTTTGGTAAAGAAAGCAATTTTATAATGGTGGCGGATTTTTTTCTCTTATACTAAACATAAAAAGTTAACAAGGGACCTCGGTGGCCTAGTGAGTAAGAGCATATAAAATACGCTGTAAACATCGAGGGAGTGTGGGTTGGAATCCTATACACTTCGTAAGAGTTGTTCCCCCTTACGACATTTACAGCCACGCCTGAACAGGAAACGCTGTGGAATTTCATGTCCACATTTATGTGGAAGCTAAAATTCGTTTTTGATTCTGTTAATTTTTTTTTTTATATTTTATTGTACAGATTTGTGCAAGTCATAAATGCTTTTAATAATAAACTTTTACTCTGTAAAATAAAATTCTACATCTTATAATATTTTGTACAAATTTACTATAATAGATCTTCTTTTTTTAAGGTCTACCATAGCATTTTCCACACTTTCCAAGTTGTGGGATTTAAATACAGTTTCAAGAGTTTATTTATGTTTAACCCTATTGTAGTATTCGCGCAATATTATTAACGACCGCATACATGAATGTATAAGATATGTGTTGTTTTCACACCAAAAATTTGTACCCGAGATTTTTACAAAATATGTATGCATTATTTTTTGTATTTTTGATACTTTTTGCTGCAGCCTCAAAAATGTTATACCAAAATTCATGAAACTTTACAGTCTAATGTAAAATTTGATGATAAACATTTTCTCAATATAACAAACAAATACAAATAAAGATTTTGATAAATTGAAAATGAACTGACCCAGACTGTTTTTCATATTGCAATAATATGAATAAAGTTTTCAAAAAATCAAAGAGAAAATAATACAGTTATTGTTTCAGAAATTTTCCCAGTAGCTACTGAGTTAATGAAGAGTATTATGCATAAGAAAAAAATTTTGGGTGGAAAAGACCTGAACGTGAGTACCGGATGAGGTTTAATTTATGAAATGTAGAATACAACCACCATTTTAAAAAAAAAAGTAGTAGACATAAAAATTTTGCAGGATCTCAATATTACTTTTAAAAAAAATACCTTGCAAAAAAAAACAATCAAAAAAACAGGAATTATGTTTTATTTTTTCAGTTTAACTGTTTAAAATTAATTAAGAATTAAAAAAAAACCAGACAGAATGTTAACCAATGGTTTTTAAAGGCATACATTTTTAAAAAGACAATAAAAACATATTAGGCTTATACTTTCTTCCTTTGCAATAAAACTTTTTAATTTTTTAAAGATTTTGTTATGAATTAGTATAAGTTACATTAAAAATAATGTTGATACGTTCCCACAGTTAAGAGCTATTCGGGATCTGAAACTGAAATTTTGCTATGTTTAGACACATGTACCTTTGACACCTCCTTCTGCAAATTTTATCGTAATTGAAGCATAAAAACTAAAAATATTATTTATATTGACTTTTTGAAAATGTATGATCTAAAAAGATTTTACTGCCAAAAGAACATACTGCCTTTTAATATTAATTTCTTACTTTGGTTTAGAAAATCGTTCTTACAATTTGACAATCCATAATTTATTTAAAAAAAAAAAAAAAATAAACCAAAACATAGATAACAGACAGGAACAAGAATAAAACTGACCCGGTAATAACCGTGCCTTCCGATAAAATTAATTAAATTTACGGTGTTTTCTTAGCAGAACATTTTTTATTCTCTAATGTCTTCACAAATTATATTCAATTCCAAACGGTACCAGAATATTAGATAATCTTGATAGATTTATACCATGTTTTATTTGACTTCCTTTAAATTAAATTTTCTTTTTAGTTCTTTAGAAGTTGAAGTAATTTATTCCATAATATTCTTAAGTAGGTAGGTAATAATAATCTGATTACAAAATTTCGTTACAAATTTGATACGTGGTTCATAATTACAAATTATAATTATTAGTATAAAATTATAAAATATTAAATGGTATAATGAAATATACAGTGATGTTTGTGTTACTGTACTGTGTTATAAAGTTTTGTGATACTGTACAGTCAAATTATTTTAATCAAAATATCTTGGAATCCTTTCACTTCCCACTCAAATCAAACTTGTTACATTGATGAAGTGAGGACATCTTTTAGCAATTTATATAGTATGATATTTCAAAGTTATAATCAAAGTTATGAAGAAAAGCTATAATGAAATAATCGTTGGCTTGATGAAATCAAAACAATTAAATTTAGGCTTTTATATGATACAAGGCATTGTATTTATATGATTGATGAAGATTAAACTAACGCATCAATAATCACAAGACTCTCTAGATCAGTAACACATCTTGAAATGTGACAGAAGTCATCAAAATACATTTCTAGCAATCCTTCCTAGGATCTGATATACCCTCGGTTAAAAAATCATATAGCTCTTCATTTAATCTGGATCAGTAGCACATCTTCAAATGTAGGAAAAGTCATCAAAATTTGTTTGCAACCTTTCTAAAATTTAACACCTACTCCATTAATTAAAAACCCATATAGTTCATCATTGAACCATCGAGGTTTCTAAATGGATAACCAATTCATTATTTGGAGTGACAGAGAACTTTAAAATATGCTTTTTTTCTCAAAGGAATCGATAAAATAAGAATGATAAATATATAATTTATTAATAGGGATTGAAAAAAAATTGTTCACACCGTCACATCATGTTTTGATTTGTCTATTAATCTAGAACATCCTTATAATATTGAACACAATTCCATTGGGAACAAAATTCAAAAAATTATTAATGGGTTGTAACCAAAATCAGGGGTAATCTTTGAGAATAATTAATGCTTTTTCTGAATGTAAGTTCAATCGGTTAAAATATAATTGCCCAGGCATATCGAAATAGTAAAACATTTTCATCAGATTCTCTTATCATATATTATTCTACATATAGAAAAGAACTTTAGTATTCTCTTATTGTATTCAGTGAAAATTTTTTGTCAAAATAATATGATGCCAGTTGCGTTTTTTTATATTCCTTATCTATCATTGAAATCTTAAATTCTAGTATTAGTTTTTCTCCTTAACAGAATTTATTTATTTTTTTTTTTTGAAGAAAATATTTGAAAACCTCTATATTGTGTCTAATACTTTTAACTCTCCTTTTTTAATCATATTTTATAACTGAATATTGATTGTGTATCGTATAACAATGAATATAATTTTCTATTATAATGCGGTCAGATATTAATCTTCGAAAGAACTGAAAAAACAATTCAAATGAAAAGACTTAGTTAGAGTATAGAAAAGATCCAAGTTAGGGTCAATTGTAACAAATCACGTACATATAAATAAAATAACTCTTGATTATAGTAACAAACGTGATCAATATTCGTCGAATTGTTATAAATTCATAATGTATACGTGTATTTTAGGATATACATACTAACATACATTTAGATGAATGGTGAAATATTATGTATGTACGTTGAAATGTAAAAAAATAGATAGTACAGATATAACGGTTGAAATAATAAAAAATAAATTTAAAGATTCGTCAAAAATATGAGACGACATATCCGCAGTTGATGTTATATTTGAGCTAAATTTATCTTGAATGCATTTGTTTTGTTTTTTTTTTTTTGTAAACTTATTGATACATTTTGTAAGTTGCACGGTACGATTGCAACTATTACCGCATTTTAAGATTTCTGTAGAAACTGTAGTAGGGGTTGGGTCCAAAATCTCAAAATTAAAATTCCAACCAAAAATTCGTTTAAAAAGAATTCCAAATTACAAAATCCCAATGTTACAAAATTCCAAGTTACAAAATAATCAGATTTATGCATTTAAAAATTCAAAATTAATTTAAAATTTAAAATAATGTTTATTTTAAAATAAAATTAAACACCAGGAGCCTCGATGGCCTAGTGGGTTAAAAGTATGTAAAATATAATATAAACACTGAGGGAGTGTGGATTCGAATCCCACACACGTCGTAAGAGTTATTCCGCCTTAAGACATTTTCAGCTACGCCTGAATAGGAAAGGTTGTGTAATTTCCTGTCCACATTTATGTGGCAGAGAAATGCATTAAAAAAAATAAATAAAAATTAAACACCACCAAGCTACAACATTGTCATTTCTATTGCTTTCAAGGTTATTGTTATCGAGAAAAAGATTTTTGTTTTTTATTAGAAATATAAATCAACAATAATTATTAAATGTTTGTAATCATTTTATTTTGGATTTGAATAAAATTCTTGTCGAGTCATTAAATGACTGAACGACTGACAAAAGTTCTTAAAATCAAAATAAAAAAAGTTCCCAAAAAAATTCAAAAAATTTCCCGTGTCTTAAAATCTTGTGTATTAAAAGTAATTTTTTTAAAAATAAATAAAAATTAAATCTAATTTAGAATCTCGTATGAAATAACTATTCTGCAAAAAGGATCAACTCTGATTTTGAGTCCTACTCTAAAATCTTTCCTAATTTGGAATCTCACCTCATATAAATAAATATTCTAGAAAAAGGGCCAACCCTGATTTTTGACAGCAACTCTAAAAAATTTCCTAATTCAGAATTTCGCATATACGTAATAAAAAAAATATTCTACAAAAGACATATTACATTTCAAAATAGTGGGGGCTACCACCCCCAAACCCCCGCTAAAGAAATTATTGAAACCCTCATTTTGTTAACAACTCTAAAATCTCTCCTAATTCAGAATATCGCAAATACATATATAGAAATAAAATACATATACATGTTTTTTAAAAAAATTTTATTTAAAACTTCTTTATACATATTATATATATGCAATACAGAATAATTATAATCCTTAACATTTTTTTAATTTGAATTTTATTTCTGCCATATAACTTAGTATCTTCATTGTACTTTTGTTCCTACTTTGTGTTGCTCAAATAATTAATAATGGCCTCTTTAAAATTTTTATTTAAAAATTCTTCCATTACATTTTTATCCGACAAGGATAGGTTGATCCAAAACCGAAAATGCAATGATTAAAGTCTGGTACACTGAAATATAAAAAAAAAAAAAGGAATTTTAATAAAGTTTAGATTTAGATTTTTATAATTAAATAATTTTGTTTAATTTAATTTAAAATATTATATAATGTATATTTGAAAAAATAAACGTGACAGATTTTTTTTATAAAAAAAAGTTATAGCTTTGCTGAAACTATTATCAATTCTAATTGAAATCAGTTTTAATCGATAATCTACGATAATCTTACAATTTTTCCATGAAAATCAACTCAAAACATTTAGTTATTTAGTAAAATAATTTCCTTTAATATGAAACATTTTTTGATTTAGTATCTAATATGAAATATTATATTGACCCCGATGTCCTAAAATATATTTTTTTTTTGTGCATTTTCCTGCCACATAAATGTAACAAGGAAATTACACAGATTTTCCTTTTCAGGCGGGACTGTAAATGTCGTAAGGAGGAATTATTTTTGCAATGTGTGTGGGATTCGAACCCACACAAACACTTGGTGTTTAGAGCGTATTTTATACGCTCTTACCCTCTAGGCCACCGAGGCCCCCCTACCCTTAAAAGATATTTGACAAACATTTTATTTTTTTCATTTGTTTCTACAACTTCAAAGTTTCTAAATTATACTCCCCAAAAGTTAAAAAAAAAGAACGCTATTTAAGTAGTTATGATTCCAATATATTCTACTTATCGGAAAGCATATTCGAAAAGAAACCTCAAAAGAAGAAAATTAAATCAAGAAAAGTTGTATAATTTTTATCTATTTAATTTTTTTAATTTACCGTTATATGAAAATAAAGTTTTTGCATAATAATTTTGTATCTTTTGCATCTCCCAAAAAATTTTAAAGTAAAAGCTTGAATTTTTTAAGGGTAGTAAGACCATTGTAAATAAACATATATGTAGGTTCAAAATATTAGATTAATTTTAGATTGTCCCTTGAACCTGGACAACTGTAAAAATGTTTTAAAGTTAAGATGCTAAAATTAAAGTTTAAACATTATATAATTTCAATTATCTTTCCTTTTTTCTTTTTTTTTTTAGTTAATTAAGAGAGAGAAAATTCTGGAAAAAGAAATTTACTTAGGAATTCAGAAACTAAAAGCAATAACAGCTTTTACAGAGGCACACATAAAATAAAAGATCAGGTTAACTAAATCACACAAAAAATAATCCATAGAAGAATATAATAAAACTTTAACATGTTTATTAATAGAGATACAAAATTTAAAGAACAAGGATCCAAAAACTTAAAGTTCAAAAGAACATCGTTTATTCTCTATATAAATATTTTATATTTAAATCTAATCGAATATATGTAATAATATATTATTATATTTACATATGTATATGTATGTTAAGTCCTATACAGTTAACAAATCTACTATTTAATTTTGTATTAGTATAGAATTTATACACCATTGATTTGGAATAAAGTTTTATTTCAGGGTTTTTCAGTTCTCAATATATAATTAATATATTATATCTACTTTTTTTATATACCATCATTATATTATTATATACATACCTATACCTATATATATAAATAGAAAAAGTCGTATATAATATTGACTAAAAAATATTGTTATTGACTAAAAAATATTGTTTCCAAATGAATTAGGCCTATTATATTTCGCAAAATTTTGATTTTTGATTGTTTTTTTTTCTTGCTATATTTTTCTTTTGTTTATATATATATTTTTTTTTTTTTTTAATTTTCTTTATTTCTAATACATATTAAATAGAGTTTGGTTGTATAGTGTTTATTCTCTATATGATTAGTTTCCGGATGAATGAAGCGGAAAATAATCTCTCAAATGAATATATACCTACTTATAATATATGTAAATTTAAAAGGACAGTGATTTGGAGAATAAAAAGACTATATATATACATATACAATATTATCCTTTTATAATTTACTTATAAATGTAGTAACATTATAATGATTATTTTGATAGAAAACATCAAATCCTTTTGTTTTATATAAGAGTATAATATACAATATCTACAAGATATTATAAATTTTTGTTATTTATTATTATTCAAAAATATTAAAGTCATTAGCAAGAATGATTTTAAGACGCAGCTCATGAATAACCATAATATTAAAAAAAATTAAAATTGCATTCTTTACATGATCAACTTCTCACATCTGTGATAACTAGGTCTTAAACGGTTAAACAAATATTTTGTTTTTTTTCTAAAGTCATATAAAAATTCGTACTGAAAATTTTAAAACAGTAAATCTTATTAAAATACATGATTTAACATATGTTCAAGGGTACTATAAATTTCCTTTGAACATATGTTAATAATATATAATAATAAAGTTGCCATTACATTTGCATTAAACGAGTCGAGCTAGATATAGGCTCAAAAGTATGGATCGGCACCGAATCGAATTCTAGAATAGAATCGTTTAAGCCATATACGTCCATCCTTGTGGATTCAGTGTCTATTGAGACTAGATATAACTGAAATTTAGTGAAAAATTGTCAAGTTGTATACTAACAACTTTTATAAAATTTTGTTATGCTATAGAGCAGCAGGTTCAGGTAACTTGCACATCTTGGAAGTTAATGAAGCTAAGCAACTGGAATCTCACAAAAGATGATGAAACTTTAAGGCAATAATTTCTGTAAAATTTGGTTGTGCTGGTGCAATAGGTCAGAGTAGCTGTCATACAACTCCAATATTTACATAAATATATCTCGGTTCTTAACGTAAATACTAAAACATCTAAAATTTCATAAAAAGTTATCAAGTTTTATGGAAACTAGCATATATTACGTTCATACGGGTATCCCTGAGTTTATACAGTCCACTCTACTGCACTCTTCCTCATTTTATGCTAACTTATTTTTCTAGGCGAAAAGGTGTACTAGAAATACGAAGAGTATATCATATTGAATACGAATACCTTAGTCTGTTAAATGGCTTTCAATATACAAGCAAAGCTTACAATTAAAACTTTACTATACCGTAATGAATTCTATGTGAACAAAATGTCAACAAAAAAGACGGAAGATAATGAATCAATAGCGATTCTTTTGAATTTGATTGGTATTTATAAAAAAAAAAAAGAATTTTAACCTATTTCAAAGTAGAAATACTTTACATAGAATGTCATGTGACATGTACACATGCGTGTATCGTACGATTTTTAGATACAGAAAGTGACATTTCGTGTAAAATACATTGTCAAATAAAATATGACCATAAGACAGTATAAAATAATATTGCTTAATATTTTATTAAATATATTATTTAAAGAATTATTTAATAAATATTTTACATCATGAGACGTTGTATTCATTTCTTATGTCAAAGCTTCTATATTTGATTAATTGAGTAAGTTTCCAAAACAAATGAGCTGTTTTTTTTCCGTAGAGTTGATTCATATACATTTTTATGAATTACATATTTTTTATTTATAAGTTTTCTGCGAAGATCAAAGAAAATTAACAAAGAAAAAAAATAAATAAAATGATAATTTCTTTTTTTTATGCCAATAACAAAAAATAATTTTTTTTTAAAACCGCAATATAATATTGCAAAAAAAAATCAGATAAAAAAAATTTGCAAATGATTCACAATTAATAAACATAAGACTAAACTTGTTAAAAAAAATAAATTACAATAAATTGATTTAAATTTAACAATTAAAAAGAAAACTGTAATGTTTTTAATATTTTTTGAATAAAATTAGAATTTTAATTAAAATGTATAAAAAAATATCAGAATTTATTTTTAAAAACTTTTGGTTCAATTAACTTTAAATTATTTAATGATTCATTTTTTTTTTTCATCTCATCCAATTTATATCCCCAAGAAACATATGACAATTTTCCCAAAGGCATTGTATCCTTCATTGCTTTCACTTTAATTTGCATAAAATTTATTTTAATTCATATTTAATTAAATTTTGTAAAAAAAAAAAAAACTTCACTGGAAAAACGAATCAGATCAGAAATTAAATTTTAAAGAAATCAACAAAAAATACAGAAAGTTATGAAACAAAAAAGGAGTTAACATATGTTTTTTTTTAATAAACATAGAAAATAATTAATTATACATACATACATATGATAATTGTTACTTTAAATGGCAACGAAACTTAAAAGGGCATTTATTATGTTTTAGTGTTTGTTGACAGTTGACAGTATATCTTCATAACCAACAAAGATAGAACCTTTAAATTTGGTGCACTGGTGTTCTTTTATGTTTTCTTTATGTGTCTGAAATTTGAGAGGATTTGGTCTATGGGTTCGAATTTTGGAAGCTTTCAAACGATCCCCAGAGCAAACGAGATTATCTCCAAAATCAACAAAGATAGAGCCTTTAAATTTAATACAATGGTGTTCTTTAATGTTTGATTTATGTCTCTGAAATTTGTGAGGATTTGATCTATAGGTTCGAATTTTGCAAGCTTTCAAATGAGCTCCAGAGCAAACTAGTATATTTCTAAAACTAACAAAAATATAGAACCTTTATTTTTGGTACAAGGGTGTTCTGTTATGTTTCCTTTTCTCTAAAATTGGAAACTGACATTAGAGAGGATTTGTACCATGGGTTTCTGTTTTGGAAACTTCCGAACTAGTACAAACGAGCATATCTCCAAAACCAACAAAGGTTCTTTATGTCCCTGACATTTGAAATGAATTGGAGTGAGCATTCGGGTAGCTGATTCCCTGTTCCCATATAACAAGCATATCTTCGAAATTAATAAATATAGAAACTCAAAATTTTGTACAAGGATGTTAAAGCATGACTCTTTTACGGTCTTGAAATTCGAGTTGAATAAGGATGAAAAGGGAGGTACTTCAAGCAGCTGCCAAAAAAGTTATGGATTTTTAATTTAATTTGAATTATTCAGTTGTAGGGTATTAATAAGTCGGTTACATCGACTTACTGTTACCTTTACTTGTTTTTAATTAACATAGAGCGAATTTAAATATATAGAAAAAAGCTTTAAATTTACAAATGGAAGTTGTTAAATGTAATAATATGTATAAACGAATATAAAATTTAAAAAAAACGAGGAAGAATACAGTTGCCTTTGTCAACTCTTAGATACCCGTACGAACCGTTAGTATGTTCACAGCCTGTCACTCTGCTCACAATATTATTTTTTTAATATTTTAGTATTTTAAAATAATTTGGGTGAATTTTATAATTTCTAGAACTTATGGGTTGTACATATATTCAAACTATATGTTTATATGTACATTCTTCAAAAGCAAATTCTAACCTTTCACATAACGATTATCAATCCAAAACTTTTTCAAATATTCTATAGTACCATTTAATACTAAGCGGTAAATGTATATTAAATTTACTTAGTACAAAATAGTAAATATAATTTTAAATATTAAATTATATTATATTTAAATATTCCATTGACAGAATAATTTCTTATAAGTACAATAAAATACATATAATATGTTTGTAAATACGGCGCTATATAATATACATCTATACTCTTATCATTCATTCACTAGTGACATATACGATATCTAAATAAACATCATATTATATAAGTATGTATATATATCAATATCATATAAATAAAAATTCTTCAAGCAACCGTTATGTTGTTTATTTATTTGCATTTTTATGTACTACGCATTATATCCTCAACAATTTCAAATTATCGAGTAAAACAAAATGCAAAAAATTTGTTGAAGAAATTTGTTAGAAAATTTGAAAAAATCAAGTAACACTTTCGTCAATTATAAAGTAACCCTATATTATTAAAAAAAGTTGTTAACAGAAATAAGAATATAATGTTGAAGCTTTAATTTTTGTGTATTACTTTAAAAAAATTTTAACAGGTGTTCAAGTTACAGGTGTTTAAAAATAGGAAATTTTCAGTTTTTGAACCCTTACAGCTCCTAAACGGGGGGCGATACAAAAAAAGTTTCTGAAATGACTCATACTTATTTTCAAAGATCTAACATCTGTCAAAATTTCAAGTTTCCAACTTAAACCGTTTAGCAGATAGAAGGGTTGAAGGATTTTGCAAAATTTAAGTTTCACATAACGGTAAATTAAGACACTGTATGCCAAAATTATATATTTATTGTATATATACTTTTAAAGCTAATAAAAGTAGTAATCTTTCGGCGTTTTCAAAATGAAGATATACCTTATACAACTTGTGCTATAACAATTTAAATATAGAGCTTTTTTGAACCTTTGGGGAGCTGTAGCTCCGTAACGGGTGGGGTTACAAAAAAAAGTTATAAAAAATAAAATTAATATTTTTGTGAGATCTATCAGTTGTTAAAATTTCATAGCTCTATTGCAAAAAAAATGTCGGGATCTAAAAGTTAGGTGTTCGAGAGCTACCCTAAGGCTTGGTCCAAACTCAACCAAAAAAAATAGGGAACCTACAAATTACTCCCAGAATATTTTGTGTAAATTTCAAGATTCTAGCTTTCTTAGTTTTTGAGTTAGCGTGCTGACGGACGGACGGACGAAGTCTTAGAATTTTTTTCTGATCCGATCCATACCTTTGAAGGTATATCTAGCTAGCTTATTTCGAGGTGTTACAAACGGAGGAGTAATTTTATTATACCCGATCCTATCGTACGGGTATAAAAAGCTAGGATTCAGAGATACAAAAAATTAATTAAAGTTTAACCATGAAATGTAGCTGGCTAACATACTTAATAGGCTAAGGATCCTTAAAATTATCGATTAGTATTGTGTGGTATGAAACAACTAAATATATTATAATACGCAAATGATTGCTATTAGAAGGGTCATATATATGTTTTTTATTTTAGTTTACTCCACTGGCACAAAAATGGGACAAGGAAATTACACAGGCTTTCCTTTCCAGGTGTGGTTATAAAAGTCGTAAGGGGGAATCATTTTCCTGACGTATGTGGTATTCGAACCCATAATCACTTAGTGTTTACAGCGTATTTTATACGCCCTTTTCCACTACGAGGACCAGTATCGAGGACCTATTTTTAGTTAAACTTTCAAATGAATGAGATAGCAGTCATTTGCTACATACACATGTACGTTTAAATGAATGAAAATAAAAAGTAAATATATATTTTTTAAAAATTTTATTAAATTAATAAAAAATGTATTAATATTTAAAATGTTTCATAACATAAAATATATCGTTTAACAAAACGATTGAATCGAAGATTACAAAAAAAATCGAAATTTTCCATTTTAAAATTAAAATATTGAAATTAAAATCAGAAAACGCTGCAAACGCGATAATTGGTGTTCATTCATTCATTCAGAATTGATGAACATTCAACTCCGAGACATATCTTCGACCAAATTTTAAGTCAACCGGAATTCAACCGGAAATTTAAATATACCGGAGCAAACATTTTTCAGTTTTCTGCGAAATAATTGAAACTCAAATATTTCAGTTTTTATAACTGTATCTTTTACAAGGTCAAATAAAGTTACCTATAGCGTTTACAAAATAACACCACATAAACCAAATATGACAAAATTTTAAATTACATAGATCCAAATATGAGACTGCATTTTGGGGGTGATAGCTACCACTATTTTGAATGCTGTGTTATTGAAATATGTGTGTACAATATATAGGCACCTTATAGTAGATTACAAAATCATGGATATAGGCCTTTTACAGAATAATTTATGCGAGGTTGAAGAAATTTTTTATAGTTATTCAAAATCAGGGTTCCACTAAATGGGATATCGGACCGCTCCCGTTTCTTATGTTTATCAGTATAAATTTTCACATTTTACAATAATTTCACATAATTACATTTCACATTTCACAATAATTTAGTTTTTTAACTCAAAAGTTTTTTATAATGACTAAAATTTTGTTTTAATTTCTTTAAGTTTCGGTTCAAATCAGGGTTTCATTTCAATACTTTGTTTAGTGGGGATTTACCACCCCCACTATTTTAAATCCTATGATATTGAAATATGTATATGTAAAAAAAATAACAAAATGTCGCAATTTAATTTTTTTTTCTTTGGAGTAGCTATAAAGGAAGGTAGTTTTGAGAGTTTATTTTATTTTAGAGGATTATTTCATATAAAATTAGGCGCTAAATAAAAAATGATATAAAACCCAATGTAATAATCATGATCCTCAAATTTTTGGGGAATTATTGCATTGCACTTTTTAGATAGGGGGAAGTATTTTCCGAATACATTATTAAGAGGTTATTTCATTTTTTTTTGGGGATTATTTCCTGGTTTATTTTATCACTTGCATATTATTTCAGATAAGATCAAAAGTGAGTCATATGCCTATATTATAAAGGTATAAGTGTCAAATATGATCCAAAAATTGAGCTATACTTTTCAGCTATAATATTCAAAAATTTTGTTTTAATTTTTATTTAGTTTTAACAAATTATCACATCACTTCAATTTAAGGACATTACAAAATAAGTTTTAAAATCAATGCCTAATTAAAATTAAACTTTTTATAAGTGTCCTCTTTTCTTTCACATTCCATTCTTTGTTTTTTATTTTTTGACGAATTTTTTGTCTTGATTTAACCCAACCTTCTAAAAAGTTTGATTGATTAATTCATTTTCAAATGAAAATTTTTCCAATCAATAAAAACCAAATTTTTTATATCGTTGATTTTTCATACTTTGTTATCAGTTTTTCCATCATCCGAATTAAAGAAAATGATTTATGACTTAAGAGAAATAAAAAGAAAAGGTCAAAATTTATTTTAATTTTATTTCATATACAACTTAAAAAAATATCTGAATAAATAACTTCAAAAAGACTGGAATTTTTTTTTTTTTTCAGACCTATTGTTGAATAATAAGAGAATGACAATGATTTTAAAGTAGAGTTACCCAAAAAAAAATTTGAGAATGATTTTGTCCTTTTTTCCTTTAGACTAGAAATATGGTATTCTTCGTGAATGGGAAGAACTAAGTTTTTTTTTAATTTTAATTCGATGTGCCAATAAAGTCCTTAATATTATAATTTGGTATTTTTAAAATACAATGATTTTACGGATAGGCTTTACACAGTATATGAGGCCCTTCCAACTTTTATAAGTTGACCTTCCAACTTTTATAAGCTTAATATTATTTTCAGTTTCTCTCAATTGTTAAATGGGAATTTAACCATTTTTTTTAAATAATTAATCAATTAAAATAATGATTCCGCAAATATTTTTGTTCTATTATTTATAAGTGGGAAAACGTCTTTTTAATAAAAAGCGTTTAAAAAAAAGTTGATTTTTAATATAATCAAGTAATCAGAAGAATAATTTTCTATGTCCTTAAGAGACCTATAAATTTGTGAAATTTGGATTTGGTTGCAATTTTTTGAAGCAAAACCAAAAAGACCCAAAAATTCATAAGGAATTGTAAAAATACTGAGAAAAAGATATAAATGAATATAAATTACACGGTACAAAGTAAAAATGAAATCCGTTAAATTAAATAACATTTATTTTTATTTTATTCCTCTGCCATATAAACAAGGACAAGGAAATGGCAATTCCTTTCCTTTCTCTAGATATGGTTGTAAACGTCGTCTGATTCCAACCGCTGCACTTCCTCCACACTTACGTTTTTTAAACAATTTTACCAAATAAGAGACGAAGGCCTTTTAAATTTAATAATACCTAAAATTTGAAAAAATTAAAACTGAAATTTTAAGTTTATTTGCTAAAGGAATTCTCCGGAGAAAAAAGATTTTTGCTCATTAAAAAGAGAAACAACTGTAAAGACGAAATAAATAATATATTAATTTATCCTGTTTTATTTTTTACATAATTTCCCTGAAATAAGTCCGTACTGATTCCATTATAGCTATGAAAATGGATGTTGTTGTATACATGATTTTGCCCTATTAATCAAGCTGTATTGAAGCGATGTAAAAACTGGTATAGCGAAAATAATGTTTCCCTAAACTGTTAACATTATATTAGATAGACACCTGACTTTTGTACCGTTATTCAATCTTTTTTCAATAATATTTTTGGAGGAAATTCTTCTGTACAATTTTTTTTTTAGAACTTTATTGAACAGTTTTGTGCATCGGTTACGAAATTAGTTTGTATAGTTTGTACTTTTTTAATATGTATTTTTTGCTGCTCTATAAAGTTTTATTCAATATATGAGAGATAATATAGTCTTTTTTAAATAATGATTAATAATTTTATAACATTTTCAATAAAAATTTATAAAAATATTCTTGTTAGTTTAACCTAATTTCATCATGGAGAAAATAAATTAAAACCTTATCTTCTTTCTTCTTATCTTTAGAGCCCTGTAACTCTGACATCTCTGCAAATTCATTTAAAGTATGTAGAGACAAAATGAAAGCTTCAATATTATTATTTTTACATGTTTTAAATTACAGTTCCTAAGTTAAAAAAGAAGGCGTCTCTTGATTTTTAACTATTTTTGCTTAGGTACATAAAAAATTCTAAAAAAAAATAAAATATTTTTCGGGGTAAAACGGAACAACAATTGAAAAATGCATTTTATTGTCTTTTTTAAAAATTAGCGTATGTTATACATACTTTTACATAATGACTTTTAGTTCTATTCATTGCTTTTTGTAGTATCATCATCGCAAATAGTATGTGATGTTAGTTAGGTAGGGTGGTGACCTTCACGATGCTGCATGACGGCCTCAATTAGCACTAGATTGCGCCATTTTGATATGATGTTAGATAGAAAAAAAACGGTAAGACCAAAAAGGTGGAATTTAAAAGAATTTTTTGAAAATTATTTTTAAAAATTTTTTTTATTTCTGATTTTTTTAATTCAGAAATAAAATTCACCGATATAAAATTATGATTCCCTGAAATAAAGCCAAATGAAATAAAGTCAAAATGTACGTTTTTGGCTTTATTTCAATTTCACATTTGAAATAAAGCCAAAAATCATGAAATTTTTATTTTGACTTTATTTCATTTTTCAAAACGAAATAATGCCAAAATTAAAATGAAATAAAATCAAAAATATTTTTTAACTTTTTAATATTTATATATATTATGTATTTGTGAAATTATAAATTAAGAGGAAGTTTTTCCACCTTTTACAAAATATTTATATATTTTTATATGGAATTTTAGGAGGGATTTATATAATATAATTAGGAGAGATTTTAGAGTTGTTTCAAAACCAGGGTTACACACTTTTTCCAGAATATTTACATACATATATATTTATATATATATGTGACATTCTAAATTAGGGGGGTTTTAAAGTTGGATTCAAAATCAGGGTATTCCCTTCGGCCGCCGAATTTAGATGTTTTTCAAAAACAAATAATTTTAATTCAAGTTTTTTCCGAAAATATTATTTTTATTTTAATCATCTGCTTTAATATTCTGGAAAAAGGTAATACCCTGATGTAAAATCCAACTCTAAAATCCCTTCTATTTCAGAATCTCACCTATACATATATACAAAATATTCTAGAAAAAGCGGCAATCCTGATTTTGAATCCAACTCTAAGTTCCATCTTAATTCAGAATCTTACGTATATATAAATATTCTGGAAAATACGTATAACTCTGCTTTTGGACACAACCAATAACAAATTTACTTTTCACAAAATTTCTGAAAAATAACAATTCAATTATTTGCACATTAAAAAAAAATTAGCAATTTGAAATAAAATCAAATTGGCTTTATATCAATTTTTCATATTGAAATAAAAGCAAAATTTAAAAATTCACTTTTTGGCTTTATTTCAAATATGACAATGAAATAAAGTCAATTGGCTTTATTTCATTTGGTTTTATTTCAGGTAACCTAAAATTATTTATATTATTTTCAATTTTAATTTATAATAGAAGTATGAAATACTCTACTAGAAAGGTTTTCAAATCAAATTTCCAAAGTAAATTTTAAAATTTACGAAACAAAAATTATAAAATGTGATTTAAAGGAATCTTCAGGCTTTTATTATTTTGAAAAAGTGCAGATAATACATCTATAATATAAAATTCTGACAATAATTTTGTCAAAATAATTTTTATTCTAGTTTTTTCTACATATTTTCTATATAAAACATTGAGTGGTATGTCATAAAGCCATAGGTTAACCATTCGATTAAAGATAACTTTAAAATAAAATCAATTAAATTTAATTTAACATCTCTAAATCCTTCTTGATTACCTTTTTATTGATATTATAACAATAAAGAATTTAATATTGTCTCGATTTAATATTGTCCCAAATGCCCACTAAACTAATTATTGGAACCCGGATTTTTTAACTAACTCCCCAATTCTTCCGAAATAAAACATATTTTGGAAAAAGTGTCCTCTGACCTTCTCTTATATACATATTTCATCTGCAAAACATTTAAAATGGTTAAACACCATCTAAACAAGTTAAACACAGAATTTTAAATTATTTTTTTACATACATATTTCAAGAACAAGGCGTCTTTTTAAAAATTTATTATGACTTTAAGACACAAATTTTTTTTATAAAAATATGCCTTTATGACCCATTCAAATGAGTCATAAACCCATATTCGGAAATATTCATGAAATATGGCTTTATGATCGAAACATTATTGTATTTGTCTCTTTGTCATAAAAATTTGCATGTTATGTCGACATTTTTAAAAAAATTAAAAAACACTTTCTTCAGCGCTTCCATTTAAATTCGAACGAATTAAGTTTGATAAATTAAAAATGAAATAAATTCAAAAAAATTTCACTTATTTTTCTATTTTATTTCATTTTTAATTTATTGACCGTAATTTATTATAAAAAAAAAAAGTTAATGACCAAAGGTAGTTGTTTTTACTACTTTTATCATTATCGTCATCATCATCGACCTCAGAATGGTCAAAAGTGTTATTTATTTAATTTTTTTGTTTCCTATTCAATTTTGGAACAACATCATATTGTAATATTCCCTTTTTCTGTTAATTCAATAGCCTCTCCTATTTTGTCATTTCTCTTGAACTTATTTCGTGGCGCCAATTTCTTCAGTTTTAAAGGAAAATTCTATGAAAAAAAGAAAACCTATTACAAGTAAAAAAATCCCATCATGAAAATTTGAATATAATTTTTATTTTCGCAGGAGTGACAAAAAAATAAATAGTATCTTATAAATTGAGGAATATTCAAATTTATTCTGAAACAATATTATTTAGATAGGTATCTATGACAAATACACCTTGAAAGATTTCACTCATCAGAGTCTAGTTTGAAGAATTTCAAAGTTTCAAAATTGAATTAAAAAATTGGTTTTGAAACATTTTTAGCTGTTTGACGATTTCACATTGAAAAAATGTCCATATTTAAACTTGAGCTGTATGAAAGTGGAGATGTTTTTTTTTAACATGAAGGTATTCTATAGTTTCGGAATGGGTGATGTTATATTAAAAGCTCTTCCACATATTTATCAATGAAATTGCATTTTCTTGTCTTTAATGGTGCAGTGATAGAACGCTCGAGGAAATAAATCCCGCGGACTTAAACTCCAAAACGTTGAACAAAATAAGAGTTATATGCTTTTTCCAAAATATGTATAGAAGTAAAACTCCTATTGTCAGGGATTTTGGCAGGGATTTTAGATTTGAATTCAAAATCAGCATTATACACCTTTTACAAAATATTTAGATATATGCATATGCGAGTTTGAATTAGAAGGATTATATACACACTAAGGGCCTTGTAGCTGGTGTTTAAGTATATTTTACCATGACATCTAAATTTAAAAAAATTCATATGGTATACAAAATTTTTTGATTCCATCAAAGATAACAAAAAAAAATTGATTCTAAACATACATATGTATGTATATATGTTATATGTTAATATTTTGAAAAAGTGAATTGAATTTTGTAATATAAAAACGAGGAAGAATACAGTTGACTTTGTCAACTCTTAGATACCCGTACGAACCGTTAGTATGTTCACAGCCTGTCATTCTGCTTACAATATTATTTTTTTAATATTTTAGTATTTTAAAATAATTTGGGTGAATTTTATAATTTCTAGAACTATGGGTTGTACATATATTCAAACTATATGTTTATATGTACATTCTTCAAAAGCAGATTCTAACCTTTCACATAACGATTATCAATCCAAAACTTTTTCAAATATTCTATAGTACCGTTTAATACTAAGCGGTAAATGTATATTAAATTTACTAAGTACAAAACAGTAAATATAATTTTAAATATTATATTATATTATATTTAAATATTCCATTGACAGAATAATTTCTTATAAGTACAATAAAATACATATATGTATGTAAATACGACGCTATATAATATACATCTATACTCTTATCATTCATTCACTAGTGACATATACGATATGTAAATAAACATGATATTATATAAGTATGTATATATATCAATATCATATAAATAAAAATTCTTTAAGCAACCGTTATGTTGTTTATTTAATTACATTTTTTTGTACTACGCATTATATCCTCAACAATTTCAAATTATCGAGTAAAACAAAATGGAAAAAATTCGTTAAAGATATTTGTTAGAAAATTGGAAAAAATCAAGTAACACTTTCGTCAATTATAAAGTAACCCTATATTATTAAAAAAAGTTGTTAACAGAAATAAAAGTATACTGTTGGAGCTTTAATTTTTGTGTATTACTTCAAAAAAATTTTAACAGGTGTTCAAGTTACAGGTGTTTCAAAATAGAAAATTTTCAGTTTTTGACCTCTTACAGCTCCTAAACGGGGGGTGATGCAAAAAAAATTTCTGAAATGACTCATACTAATTTTCAAAGATCTAACTTCTGTCAAAATTTCAAGTTTCCAACTTTAACCGTTTAGAATATGGAAGGGTTAAAGAATTTTGCAAAATTTTAGTTTCGCATAACGGTAAATTAAGACACCGTATGCCAAAAATATATATTTATTGTATATATACTTTTAAAGCTAATGAAAGTAGTAATCGTTTGGCGTTTTCAAAATGAAGATATACCTTATACAACTTGTGCTATAACAATTTAAATATAGAGCTTTGTTGAACCTTTGGGGAGCTGTAGCTACAAAAAAAAGTTATTAAAAATAAAATTAATATTTTTGTGAGATCTATCAGCAGTTAAAATTTCATAGCTCTATTTCAAAAAAAATGTCGGGATCTAAAAGTTAGGTGTTCGAGAGCTACCCTAAGGCTTGGTCCAAACTCAACCAAAAAAAATAGGGAACCTACAAATTACTCCCAAAATATTTTGTGTAAATTTCAAGATTCTAGCTTTCTTAGTTTTTGAGTTAGCGTGCTGACGGACGGACGGACGGACGGACGGACGGACATGGCTCAAAAGTCTTAGAATTTTTTTCTGATCCGATCCATACCTTTGAAGGTATATCTAGCTCGCTTATTTCGAGGTGTTACAAACGGAGGAGTAATTTTATTATACCCGATCCTATCGTACGGGTATAATCATATCCAAATATGTACTTGTATTCAAAATTTCGCGGAATGTTATTATACGTAGTGTGTGGCGTAGTATGAAAACTACTAAACTACTATACGTAGTGTGAAAACTACTAAATTATAATTATAGATTCTGGAAAAAGCGCATAACTCTGATTTTGTAACCAAATCTAAAACCTCTCCTAATTCAGAAACTCGCATATGTATATATAAAAATATTCTGCAAAAGTCGTATAATCTTGAAGTTGAATTCAATTCTAAAATCCCTCCCCAAATTCCTGAGGCCCAAATTCTAAATTCCAATAGACAGAGACATCCCTCCCCAAATTCCAATAGAATGAGACAAAAGTACCATGCAATTTTTGGCTCATTGAAGTGAGTCAAAAATCCCAATGGAACTTCTGGCCATGGGACTTAACTGACATGTCACCAAATAAAATCCAGTCAAATGAAATACAGACTCATGAAAGTAACCTTTGTGTTACTGAGTGGACTTTAATTCTTTTCGAAATGGACTTAAGGCCCACCATCTAGTGGGCGTTAGTTCTAAAAGTTTTGGAATTAAAGCCCGCGGGCTTTATTTCCTCGAGCGTTCTGTCACTGCACCGTCTCTGATACTGCAAATAGGAAAGTCGGCTGCTAAATGAGCAGCTAAAAACCAATTTGTAAGGTAGATTTTTAAAATTATTTTCAGAACGGACAAAAAAACTTATTTCTTTTTCTTAATTAATTCAAATTTTAGAATATTAATATAGTTATTAAATTATAGGTAAAATAATTTGAATAAAATTTTAATTATTTTATTTTTTTTTTAATAAAAACAAAATTATATATTTAATATTATTGTAATTTCTTTAACAAACTATTTTCTAATTCAAAAAATTTTGTTTTTATATCTTAAATTTACATAACCTGAATAATAGACAATAAAAAAACAAAAGCATTATTTGTATCTTTTCTGTGTGAATTTCATTATTTATGAGCAATAATGATTTCTATTACTGTAGATATTATTCAAATTAAAATTTATTGAAATTATTGAAGCATATTTTAAGAAAAATAAACAATAAACTTATAATTTTCTTTATTAATTTTATCTTTAGATAATTGGTTCATATATACCATATATGGTATTATTATATTTTTATATTGAGTAAATTATACCTTTAATAAATTGTTATTAATGTTTAGATACTGTTTCCATAGTTGTCCTTTCCAAACAATAATATTCTTATTTTCATTTCTAGGAAAATTTCGAAAGAAATAAACTTTTTTTAAATAAATCTGTGATCATTAATGTTGTCATGTTTTTTAATTTAATTGTTTTTATTTAAAAAACATTTGGAATTATTTACCTGACTATCTGTTGCCATTATTATTTGTTGTTAAAAGGTCATATTATGATAATAAGGAATATTATATTATATTTTATACTAGACGGCCCGGTAATTTGTGTTATCAAATTTGATGTGGTATTTGATGAGTTCATATAAAAAGTGATTTGCAAAAAAATACAGTAATACAGTAATTGTAGATACAATTACAATTTATGCAAACGAGGCAACTCGTACAAAATCGGAGAATACGAAAATATAATCTCACTCTCCGTATGCTCACAACCTTTTCTCACCTTTTATTATTAAGTTTTAAATATATTAAAATTTTATGATCAAAAATATTGTTTATCTTGAAAAGTACATTTATTCTTGCTCAGCATTGAATTCTGATTCGTGTATAGCTATGTCCGTCCGTCCGTTTATCTGTTGCCATCCATACAAACGAAGGTAAGACATTTTTACCATTTAATTTTTATGTAAATGCTATAGTTTCGCTATTGAAAGTGAATAAGGTCGATAGATTTTTTTTTTTAAATACTTTTCTCTGCCACATAAATGTGGACAGGAAATTACACAGCTTTTCCTGTTCAGGCGTGGCTGTAAGTGTCGTAAGGGGGAATAACTCTTACGACGTGTGTAGGATTCGACCACACACTCCCTCGGGGTTTACAGCGTGTTTTATACGTTCTTACCCACTAGGCCACCGAAGCCCCTAGTTTAATTTTTTAAACTCAGTGTCTAATTAAACTAGAGATATCTGAAATGGCACTGCGTACTAACACTTAATATTTTCGCTAAAATTCAACTTGAGAATTACTTCATTTGTATTGGCGATTAATTCAGTTTTTTTAGAGTTAGTTAATTTTTAAAATTTAAATTATTTTAGGAACTAAACCCAAGAAATTTCAAAAATATATTTTGAAATAGTTCCTTTTTTTGGAGATTAGTTTACTTATGTTTTTGGAACTATTTATTTTTTTTTTAGGGGTTAGTCCATTTTTTCAATTAAAATACTGCTGTCTTTCACTTATCGTGTTCAGGTAAAAATGCTGTGTAATGTAAAAAAAATAACTAGGAAAGATTTTATAGTTGAAAAGAAAAGCACGGTTTCAATAATTTATTTAACGGAGTTTTGGGGCCCTCTCTATTTTAAATTCTTTGCTGTTAAAATATGTGCGTAAAAAAAAATTTGGAGGGATTTCAAAGTGGGATTCAAAATTTAGAAATTTTTTTTTCCAGAATTTTTGTATGTATCTATAAGCCACATTTAAAATTAGAAGGAATTTTGGAGATTGATTATGGAAAAACCGTATAATCCTGATTTCCTTCATTTCATCTTCCTAATTAATTTTTACATACATATTTCACCATTATTGAAATTCCGATTTTGTAACATAACGAAGCACTTAAAATTTCTTTGGCGGGCGGTTCGATTTTATAATCAAATTTAAAATCCTCTTCATTATTTTCTTCACATAACAAATCGGCGCTTCGAAATAAACCCCAATTTAGTAACCCCCAACACAAAAAAACAACTTTGAGTTAATATTTTTGTTAAAATTTAACTTAGGGATTAGTTAATTTTTTTTGGGGTTTAGTTCATTATTTCATTTTCATAACTCGTTTTTAGGAGGTAGTGATCTATGAACTAACCTTGTTCATAGTGCTATCTGAAATGTTGTGAAAACTGGTTAAGTTTTATGCCCCAACCATATCTAGATGGTTTTTCATAACGAGATCGAGTAGCTGTTATATAACTCCGAAATTGCCATATTCAACTCTAAATTATTGCTGCACTGTGCGTTAACTTTTATCCTGTATCATGTATATAATGTAATATATGTAATCCTGTATATGTGATTTCATTCTCGTAATGGACATCCATCGGCCACGAAAAGGAATTAATTAATTGTTCATCTTATCAACAGAAATATTTTCACGGGTATCATAAACAGGATGAATATAAAGGAAGCCAGTTTAGGAGCAAATATTTTATAATATGGTTTTCAAAATTTGATTATAATTCCAAATTTGGTTCTGGTTCTGTACTTGACTTTTGTATCTACTTTCAGAAATATATACGTTAACGATTCCAAGATTTACGAAATGACTTAATATAATAAATATTTAACTTAATAAAAACAAGGTAGAATGTAAACCAACGGTTTTTAAAAGCGCACATTTCCAAAACTCAATATAAGCTCTTTAGAAGTGTGACTTACACAAAAATTTGAAAATTTCATGTAATAAGAAAAAATGTGAAAATAGGACATTTTTGAAATTTTGAGGGGCCGTAAGTCCGGAATCCTATATAACTAAGAAAAGCCGTTAACACACGTAAAAATATATTATTGAACCTTTAATTTTCATGTCTTGCCGAAGAAAAATTTGTCCAGGTGCCTAAGTTACAGGTGTCTAAAAATAGCAAATTTTTAATTTTTGAGGCGCAATAACTCTTAAAGAGAAGGTGTTACCAAAAAATTTTTCTGAGGAAACGTATAAACGTATATAAAAAGTATAAACTAATTCTAAAAGTTCTTTCTTGTCTCAAAATTTCAAGTTCCTATCTAAAGGGATGCCGGAGTTATAAAAAAAGAAATTTCATGCAAAATGTGGTTTTCACATAACGGTAAATTTAAATCGTAAATTACAAAATATTACATAATTTTGATATTGTTTTATATAGATAATAAAATTTTCGATCTTCTGGCTGTTTTAGATTGCAAAATTATTACGCAGAGCCCGAGATATATACATCTGAAAATGGGGCTTTTTCGCAATTTTGAAGAGCTGCAACTTTGGAACCCTTTACAACTAAAATAAACCTTTAATACACGTAAAAATATATTATTGTAGCTTTAATTTTTATATCTTGCAGAAGTAAAATGTGTACAGGGTTCCTAAGTTACAGGTTTTTAAAAATAGCAAATTTTCAATTTTTAAGCCCTAATAGCTCATAAACAGGGGGTGGTCCGAAAAAATTTTCTGAGCAAACTTATACTAATTCTAAAAGTTCTTTCTTGCCTCAAAATTGCAAGCTTCTATCTAGAAGCGTGCCGGAGTTATGAAAATAGAAAAATCATGCAAAATTTGGTTTTCACATAACGGTAAATTTAAATTTCAAATTTAAGAAAATTGTATAATTTTGATATTAATTTACAAAGATAAAAAAGATACCTGTCGAATGACGTTTTCAGATTGAAAAAATCTTAAGCAGAACATAAGATATATGCATTTAAAAGTATGGCTTTTTCAAAGTTTGAGGGGCTGTAGCTCCGTAATGGGGGGGCTAGATGAAAAAGTTGTTCCACAAAATTATTTTTTTTATGAGACCTACTTATGGTTAAAATTTTTTTTCTCTATCTTTAACGGTGTAGAAGTTTTGTAAACAGACGGACGGACGGACGGACAGAGTGAAACTAATAACCACATTTTTTCAAAATTTGTTTGGAAATGTGCTAAAAATATTTATAGCTTAATTAACAAAATAAAATTTTGCTAAGTTTAGAATTCTTATACATCCTATACCAACTTATATAAAATTCTAGTTGTTCTGGTAGTGATTCTGATAACTTTGTTTTGCTCTTATTTTAACTGTTATTTTAACCTAAATCCAAAAAATAAAAAAGATATAAAATATAAAAAAAATTAATCAAACTCAATAATAGTTTTCAAATAAAATGGTACTGTTCACTTTAAGTTGCAAAGTTAATTTTTAATAAAACATGGAACTTTACTTTTGCAATAATATGATGAAATATCTTTTATATAAAATAATGATCTTTTATTTTACTTCAATATTTATTTTTTGTTCTTTTCTAGTCATCTTTTATTATTATATTACTTTTATATTAACAGAAACTTTTTTTTTCTTTACAAAAAGTACTGACTGATGTGAAGTTTCATTTATTCAACTGGCTTAAAAATTCCCCATGGGGTTAGTTAGGTTTACAAGTTATAGATTACAATGTAGAAAAAGTGTTATACGTTGTTTACACATATTATATATAATATATATACATTGTAATCTATGTATATACATAAGTATATGTGTGTACACATATTTTTTTCTTTTCAAAATGAACTGTGACATATTTTCAAGTTAATTGTCCATTCAGTTTTCATCTATGATAAAAATAAACCCTTCATTACAAAAAAGAAAAAAAATTTAACAAACTGTGAAGTCAAATACTGTCACAGAACATTCTTTTGTTTAAATGCCAACTTTTTTTTTTTTTTTAGATATTGTTCATAAGCAAATATACCGTAAGTGAGAGCAGTACCTAACTGTTTACTTTTCATTTTGAATGAAGATTTTTTTTCATAAAATATTGAAAGAATGATTTATGAAAATGATTTTTAAAAGAACTAAATGTCAATTAAACTTCAAACTAATTAGTATTACATTTTGTTCAGTCGATTTTTTTGAATTAATTCATAGGTAATTCAAAGATTTCGAAAAATTGTAAAATAATATTTTCAGTACTCAAAATTCTATGATAACATCTATATAAATAACATCATTTCTTTTTAATTCCAATATTTTCATGATCTTATATACAAATAGAAACTAATGAATCGATACTATAATAATATTAGTTAAGATTGTAATATTTCCCTGTTTTTTCTTCTGGTCCTTCTCTTGCACTTTATGCTCTCTCTCTTTTCTTTTTTCTCTTTTTCCCTCAATACCGGGCTGTTGGCATGATTGCATAAAAGAAAAAATACCAAGATAGTATATTTAAGAGACTGAAAGAAATTGTAATCCTAATATTATGTACAAGTATATTAAAGAAGCTCGCAATTCCTGAAGAGATTTTAAAATTCATGCATTCATGTCTGCATTAAAAATAAAATTTTTAAATTTTGTTTGAATTCAAAATAATTAGCATGATTATAAAATTGTTGCGGGACCTCGACGATTTTTTGATTAAGCATGAGGTTTATTAACTGAGGGATTGCACAGGTTTTATTAATTAAAAACAAAACCGCCTTGCCACCAATAATATAGTGTAAATATATAATATATGTAATATAAACAAAATAAATAATATTAGTGTATAATTGAATAATAGCGTTGGACCTATAATGGTCTTAGTAGTCGATGATCTTGTAATATTGAAATATCCTATGTGTTTTGCGATAAAATATAAACAAATAAATATATAATAAAATCGTTGTTACGATTTATTACATAATGAAAATAAAAGAAAAAAAAAAATTTATAATAAATGCCATTACATAAAAATTAATTTAAATTACTTTTAAGTTCTTCCGGTTACTATATTATAATACAGGTGTTACCGTTGGGTTTGTTTTGATGACTGTGAATTTTAACAAATAATTTTTTTACTATTTTTCATTACAAATATATTTTTATTCTTTGATTTTTTCATTTGAAATTTTTGAATAAATATATTAAGGGTATTCACGAGTTGGTGCAAAGTGGTCTTGCACAAGTGCAAAATTTTGCACCGTAGCATATTTCAATTTTTTGACAGTTAAAGTGCACAATTTGTTGTTGTATGAAAAAGTGCAAAATTTTGCAAGACTATGGAAGACCTAAACCCTATTGCATATTTGTGCAAGACCATTGCAAAGTTTGTTTATATATTTTTTGTAAGCGTTATATTAGATAAAAATTTAAAAAATACCTAAAAAAAGTGGAAAGAAATTTATTTCTGATTAATTATTAAGTCAAGCATATGAAGATATACAAATATCTGAAATTTTTGGTAAGCATTTTAAATTTTTATGTAAACAAAACAAGCACATCAACGATATTTGACAGTTCAATAAAAATTCATGCTAGGTTTGCACGAGTTGGTGCAAAAGTGCAAATTTTTTAACCCTTATTATTTAACTGATTTATTGGAAACTTATTACCATTGCTCATAATATATTGCTTTTATATTACTTAAATATAAAATACTTAAATCTTACTTTCCACATAAACACTCTTGCCGCGTGTAAACCTTTGAAACTTTTTAAAATTTAATATTTTAATCTTGTACTACCTTTAATATATTTTAAATATATTATAATTTTTAGTAAACAAAAGGGAAATTTAAATTTAACTGATCGGTCAGAAATAATTATTTTATTAATGTTTCGTCATGGTTTAGTTTAAAATCAAACCATACTCTTATTAATATTTTCGTCACATTTTAATATGAAGAAAATTGAAAAAAAACGAGAAAGAATACAGTTACCTTTGTCAACTCTTAGATACCAGTACGACCCGTTAGTATGTTCGTAGCCTGTCACTCTGCTTATAATATTATTTTTTTAATTTTTTAGTATTTTAAATAATATCTAGCTCGCTTATTTGGAGGTGTTACAAACGGAGGAGTAATTTTATTATACCCCATACTTATCGTACGGATATAACGATACTTATGGTACGGGTATAAAGAAAAGCACAAGCAAAGAAATATTGATCATCTAGACATATTAATGGTTCATTCCTCGCAATAATCTAGCGCTTAAACTGTGTCAATTGGTTTTACACATTCAAAGAGTTCAAACTAAGTAATAAAGCATACTAAACGAATACAACCTGAATAAATATATCTAATCCTAAGATTTAAATCGTACAGTACAGAATCGTACAGAATAAGATGAATGGTTTCTGAGTTAAAATATAACAGTGACCTCTAATACATCTAACACCCTCATACTGTTAGCACACTTTAATTTCCATCGAAGATTTCCATAAAAAATATTTATAAAAAACGAAAGCTAAATCATCGCCTAAAATTATCAAACCAAAACAAAAGTAGTGCAAAATTATGAACCCAACATAACTAATAAAATAACTAGTTTAAATAGGAATCAATTAGTGGGTTTCTTTCAATTCAATTAACAGAATTGAAAACACATAACAGAATAAGCTAGCAAGTCGTCTTAAGCATCGAATAGACAGAATAAAATCGAGTGGGCAAAATGCTCTATAAGTAAAAATCTGAAATATGCAATCATAAATACCATTAGAAAGTAAAAATCACTAAGCTTTAAGTTTATTACAAGTAAAATGTATAAGCAATTCTTTTGCAGAAATAGCGTTAATCAAAATAAAAATTCTTATTAGTATGTGTTTCAAATTAGCATAATATATTAGGTATGTCAAAACTATATGGAAATTGCTCAGGTGATACTAATCTCAAAGGAGGTAAGGTAATTCATACAGATCAATGTCATTGCTAAGGTTCATATTAATAAAAGTTTTAAAAAATTACTTCTTAAAAAATTGAGTGCAATAAACTTAGAAAGAAAGATAATCAAAAAGTCTGTTCTACAATCGTTGTTGATATTTCGTAAATATTTAATAAGAAAACATTTTGATAGAAGGCTTAAAATACAAACTTTACCATGACCTGTCAAGTACTTAAAAATTACTCTAGTTGTAAAATTAAAATAATTTAGTATTTAAAGCAGTTTGGTTCTATGGAAATATTTGAAAAAATCTAATATACAAATAATACAGAAGATTTCAACGCAATTCTTATTTATTTATTTATTTATTTACATACAGGTACCGTGGTACATAAATGTGCCAGGTAGCTATAACCCCTGTTTCCTGGTAGGAATGTGGGGTGTACGAGATATTATGTGATATATTAAGTATTTATATATTGCGATATATGAATATTTTATTTTTTTTTTGTATTATAATTATTGCACCCAGCCGGGAATCGAACCCGCAACCTCTCATTCCCTTATGAATGAAAAGCGGTGCCTCAACCACTGCACCAATGGATCAATGCAATTCTATGTGACATAAATATCGCTCCCTGGAATTTCAGAAAAAAAGACGCACCCAGAGATTTTCAATTAAACAAGTCAAAATATTTGAAATGGATGTAACAATGTAAAGACAATGACAGAAAATATTTGCGAAAAAGGACTAAACTATATCAACAGGCTCAATCAATTATTTTAAACATACATAAATTTATAAAGAATTGTAAATCTTTTTTCAATCTGATAATTGTTTAAAATATTAAAGTAACATGGATGGAAATAACTGGATTTAATATATATCACAACATAGGCTGTCAGACTTTCCGTTTTGAAACAGCCCCATTTTAACGATATTTATACCCATTCCAAAAATAATGTCCTTTTTTGAGCTTTCTTCAAATCCATCGCATCCTTAAATATTATCTACATAAAACAATTAATCACTAAAATTCATTGCAAGAGGAAAGTAAAACCTCACAGAAGAAAGTTTTTAATATTGATAATATTTTATTTTTTAGTATTCATTTGTCCTATTGATAAAAAGTTTCAATCTGGCAGCTTTTCAAAAAAGAAACCCTGATATTATAATATATTCTTTATATTGGTATTCAGTAGTTTACTGTCATTTTAAATTTCGTTCAAAGTTATTGTGTTTTCAGCAGATTTTGATAAAATTGATCTTTTTTTCTCTTCAGGCAAAAAGATTTTTATTTTTTTAATCCCAATACTCTTTACATTCTAAGTAAATCATAGAAACGGTTTCCAAATTAATATATGTACATACATAATAGTTTTAATAATCTTATAATGCAATGCAATAAATTGATTAAGTGAAGAAAAGCGCATGGTAAAAACAAATGTTATTAATAAAATCATATACAACTGAAGATCTAAAATAATTATGTTAATATAACAAAATCGAGGAAATTAACAATTAAATATAACAAATTAAAATCATTTAAAATTATACCTTAATTTTATTATACAGCTATAACTAGAAGAACCTATAGATTTCCATCGTGAAACATTTTAAGGTTTAATTTTTAATTCGAGATTTTAAATTATTTTTATTTTCTTTCTTTCTGTATTTATCTTAGCAGAAAAAAATATATTTTTAATTAATTATTTATTTAAGTTTTAAACATTGCTTTCATTTATTCAAATTCACTATATATTTTTTTTTTTTTATATATATTTTAAATTTATTATTTATTTTATATTCGTTCTAAAACACACTAAATTCAAAAAATTATTATCAAAACTAATTTTTCACATATTAATATTATATTAAATTATATTTAACTTTAAAATGTTATTTTATCTATTAAATATTAGTTTTATAAAGTTATTTGTTTGATTGTTTTAATAAAAAAAAAACTAAACACCGTTTATATAGAAAATTTTATAATATCCTGCGAATGCTTTTAACACTGTAATCGAGCTGTAGTTACCGTAATATCTAAGAAAGTGACATAAAAGAAAATTCACGACATTAATCTTATAAAGAAACATCGAATACCCGAAAAACTAACAAAAGAAAAAAAATTTGAAAGAAGTGAAAGGAAGAGTAAAAATTTGGAAGAAGTGAAAGGAAGGGTAAAAATTTGAAAAAAAAAAAATACTCAAAAGTATAATAACAAACAAACGTAACATCTAAAAAAAAACAGAAAAAAAATAAACAGTATTTCATAAAAAAATTCTATTGTTTTATTTCTGCTAAAAAAAAATAAATAGTATATTCTGCAAAACATGTCCTAATGAGTGAGAATTTTTTTCTGCAAGTTTCTTATTTTTAAAATCATGTTTGCATTTTGGGTATTTTTCTTTTTGTTTTTGATTCTTAAAAAAATTAAAATTTTTTATATATTTAAATATCTTAAATGCATTTTTATTGTATATATTATATATTGTATGTATATATTAATATACATACAAACTTATTAATCAAAGATATACTTTCCAGTTTCTAAATTTTTAACCTATTTTTAGTACATTTTTAACAAAAATTTTAAAATATGTACCTATTAGTTTCACTCTATGAAACTGTCCATCTATCTGAGTGTTTATAAAACTTCTGTGCTGTTTGAAATAAAGCAATGGAATTTTACCTATAAACAGACATCGCAAACTTTTTTCTGTAGCCCCGTTACAGAGCTACGCCAATCAAAAGTGAAATGATAGCTGCTGTTATAAGTACTCTAAATATATGTTAAATAAATAAATAGTTTTGCTATACGGTATTTAAATTTAACTTTGTGCGAAACTGAGTTTTTGCAAGATTCTTGACCCCTATCTTTCAAACGGTTTAAGTTAGAAACTTGAAATTTTGAAGAAGTTAAATTCTAAATCTTAATAAAGTTATGAAATAAGTATGACCCATTTCATAAAATATTTTTGTGTCGTTTCCCATTTAGGCACTGTAAGGGTCATAACTGAACATTCCCTATTTTTAAGCACCTGTAACGTGAACATCTATCGACATTTTTTTGAAGTAATATACAAAAATTAAAGTTTCCACGTTATATCTTTATTTCTGTTAACAACTTTCCCTAATTATATATAGGAGTACCTTAAAATTGACGAAAGTTTGACTTGATTTTTAACAATTTTTTCTAACAAAATTTTCTAAGGATTTCTTTTCAATTTTTATTTTATTATAAATATTTTTTTTTTCAATATACCTATGTACTCTTTACCCAAACGAATATTTTTTTAATTTTGGAAATGTGCTTTTTTACAAACTCTGGTTTTTTACATTACTTGTTTTATATTACATTACATACAAGTCGATCTCGTTAAGGTCCTGAGATAAAAATATAGAAATTTATAAATAAGGACAAAAAATTGTGTGGTATGTTGTAAATCAAAAAGAGATTATGAAATGCTATTACCTACGGTTTTCAGAGAATAGACCAAAAAGAACATTATTTTAGTTTTCTTTTAAGAAGAAAGTTATATTTCTTTAATTATCTTGGAAACCTAACAATTACAAAACCATAAATTTGTCTTACATGTGGATACGATAAGAGTGCATTGCTTTATGAGTTAGTTACAAATAAAAATACACTCAAATAATTTTTTAAGAAGGTGTTATGAGGTCTTGAGATCAAACCATCTATGAGGTTTTTATTAACAAAAATCTAAAAATTCATTTGAATAGTATAAAAATTATTTCTATATTACATATTTCTATGTTTTTAAAATTTCACTCATAAAAAATTATTTTGGCGCTTGAGTAAAATTCAACACACAAAACATATATTAATATATTTCAGAAAAATAACATAGAATCTCCTCAATGCGCATATTTGTATAAAAGTTATAATTTTGTTTACGAAATTTTGTATATAAAAAAAAGAAGATGTATACTGTTAAGTGTTAAATGTTAAATGTTAAAAACAAAACTTATGGTATCAAAAGAATCTGTTATATTTTATTCATTAACATTGTTTTGTATAATATTCTTTAAATTCTTTCATAATTGTTATTTAATATTTAACATTTATTTTTGAAATGTTTAAATAATAAGAAATGATTATTTTATCTACCGTAATAAAAAATGTTTAAATTATTTAAGAGCTTATACGTATATAATAATGTTTTGTATGTACTTACTTTTAACTTTTACAATTTTTATTACTTTTAACCAAAATAGAAATAGTATCTAATTTAGTTTTTTGTCATTTTAATATTAAATGGTTATTTAATTTATTTTCTTAGTATCATCTGATAAAAGTATCTAAGTATTTGATATTAAAATCTTTTTCGATTTTTTTTTAATATTAGGTAACTAACTTTTTAGGTTAATTTAACTAAATTACTTAAGCTAAATTACTTACAAGGTTATTCCTTAAAGCATTACAAAACTACTTGTAATCAAAGCTGGTTATATGGTATGGTATCAAAATTATATGTTCCAAAATATTTAGATTTTAAGTCAAAAATGTATGTACATATTTACATTTATATAGCTATAATGTCGTTAGGGTGAATTATTTTTACGACATTTGTCTGATTGAACATTGTTTTTTAAATTAGTATTTGACAGCAATTGACAATTCTTAGTTCGGATTTTTGGTTTATTAGTAAAAATAGAAATCAGATGAAAAAAAATTAGTATATTGATCAATTTTAAAAATCGAAAACTTGATAATGAATAAATTTTACTCAAATTGCAATTTCATATGGGAGCGGTATGTAAGACAGCATTACAAAATTTTTCAGTAACAAAATTTTCCTTTTTTTAGCACATTTCCAAAAAAATTTTGAAAAAATGTGCTTATTAGTTTCACTCTGTCCGTCCGTCCGTCCGTCCGTCCGTCTGTTTACAAAACTTCTACACCGTTAAAGATAGAGAAAAAAAATTTTAACCATAGGTAGGTCTCACAAAAAAAATAATTTTGTGGAACAACTTTTTCATGTAGCCCCCCCATTACGGAGCTACACCCCCTCAAACTTTGAAAAAGCCCTATTTTTAAATGCATATATCTTATGTTCTGCTTAAGATTTTTTCAATCTAAAAACGTCATTCGACAGGTATTTCTTTTATCTTTGTAAATTAATATCAAAATTATACAATTTTTTTAAATTTAGTATTTAAATTTACCGTTATGTGAAAACCAAATTTTGCATGATTTTTATATTTTCATAACTCCGGCACGCTTCTAGATAGAAGCTTGAAATTTTGAGGCAAGAAAGAACTTTTAGAATTAGTATAAGTTTGCTCAGAAAATTTTTTCGGACCACCCCCTGTTTATGAGCTATTAGGGCTTAAAAATTGAAAATTTGCTATTTTTAAAAACCTGTAACTTAGGAACCCTGTACACATTTTACTTCTGCAAGATGTAAAAATTAAAGCTACAATAATATATTTTTACGTGTGTGAAAGGTTTATTTTAGTTGTAAAGGGTTCCAAAGTTGCAACTCTTCAAAATTGTAAAAAAGCCCCATTTTCAGATGTATATATCTCGGGCTCTGCGTAATAGTTTTGCAATCTAAAACCGGCAGAAGATCGAAAATTTTATTATCTATATAAAACAATATCAAAATTATGTAATATTTTGTAATTTACGATTTAAATTTACCGTTATGTGAAAACCACATTTTGCATGAAATTTCTTTTTTCATAACTCCGGCACCCCTTTAGATAGGAACCTGAAATTTTGATACAAGAAAGAACTTTTAGAATTAGTATAAGTTTCCTCAGAAAATTTTTTGGTAACGCCCCCTCTTTAAGAGTTATTACGCCTCAAAAATTTAAAATTTGCTATTTTTAGACACCTGTAACTTAGGCACCTGTAAAAAATTTTCTTCGGCAAGACATGAAAATTAAAGCTACAATAATATATTTTTACGTGTGTGAAAGGTTTGTTTTAGTTGTAAAGGGTTCCAAAGCTGCAGCTCTTCAAAATTGTAAAAAAGCCCCATTTTCAGATGTATATATCTCGGGCTTTACGTAATAGTTTTGCAATCTAAAACCGGTAGAAGATCGAAAATTTTATTATCTATTTAAAACAATATCAAAATTATGTAATATTTTGTAATTTACGATTTAAATTTACCGTTATGTGAAAACCACATTTTGCATGAAATTTCTTTTTTCATAACTCCGGCACCCCTTTAGATAGGAACCTGAAATTTTGAGATAAGAAAGAACTTTTAGAATTAGTATAAGTTTCCTCAGAAAATTTTTTGGTAACGCCCCCTCTTTAAGAGTTATTACGCCTCAAAAATTTAAAATTTGCTATTTTTAGACACCTGTAACTTAGGCACCTGTAAAAATTTTTCTTCGGCAAGACATAAAAATTAAAGCTTCAATAATATATTTTTACGTATGTTAACAGCTTTTCTTAGTTATATAGGATTCCGGACTTACGGCCCCTCAAAATCTCAAAAATGTCCTATTTTCAAGTTTTTTCTTATTACATGAAATTTTCAAATTTTTGTGTAAGTCACACTTCTAAACAGTTTGTATTGAGTTTTGGAAATGTGCGCTTTTAAAAACCGTTGGTTTACATTCTACCTTGTTTATTAATATTTCTAGCGCAAGAAAATTTTACATTTAGAAAATATACACCACATAATCTTGCGATAACGAAATTTTAGAAAAAAGTAATTCCGAGGGATTTTAAAGTAGGATTCAAAATCCGGGGTTATATGCTTTTTCCAGAATATTTATATATATTATGTGTATGTCAGATTCTGAATTAGCAGGGATTTTAGAGTTAGATTGAAAAACAGGATTATACGGCTATGCCGGAATATTTATATATAATGTATATGTGAAAATATGAAATTGTGCATTAGAAGAGATAGGATAAATAAAATAAAAAAAAATTATTTTAAATCTACATTCGAGTATATTTTTATTTCAGTATTTTTTTTTTTTTTGACATTTTTTGCATTCAATTTTTTTTTGCAACATTTTGTTTTTCAATATTTTTAATTCGACATTTTGTTTTTCAACAAATAGACCCACACCCACATAATTTTCTATGTCGAATAAATTTGGCGTCCTGTTTCACTGTGCCATCTGTGCATATGGAAGCGCCGGCCCTGGATATGTGCCAAAAACTAAAAAGCCTATCTTTATATTATTAAAATTTCTCTTCTGTTTATATATTATTATTTTAAGAGTAACAGAAAATTAATGTTATTAAATAATTTATTTTATAAATGATAACGGATTAATTATTTGTTTAGGCACAGTTCAATAAGTATGCCATATATTATTTCATCGAAGAAAATTCTATCATGAAAATTAAACAAATTTCATGATAGAATTTGGTAATGCAAAATTTTGTATTGCAGGATTTGGTAATGCAAGATTTTGTAATGCAGGATTTTGTGGTTGCAGATTTTCTAATGCAGGATTTTGTATGAAAGAATTTGTAATGCAAGATTTTGAAGTGCAAGTTTCCATACCTAACCCATTTAATATAATATATAACAAATAGTGCAGTATGTCGATAGTATTTTTTTCCTGAGATAGGTGGTAATCCCCCTTCCCCACCTGCCTCTTCGCCATTTAGCCATTTTAGAATGGGCTGAAATCTCTACCTGCTATTGTATTTCCATTTATAATTCTTTTTATTGTATTTCTGTCGTTTCCCAATTATATGTTAGTGAATTTAATTTTCTTTTTTGAAAATTCTATCTTTCTTTTCTTTTCGTTTGTTATAATTTAGGATTTCTAATATAGAATTTTAGAATTACAAAACATTATTGAGTATAATATTTACCTCAATATCCTGAAAGCATATAATAAAACAAGTAAGTTCGAAGTAAAATTATTAAACAAGATAATAATGATGAAAGTAAGTTCGAAGTAAAATTATTAAACAAGATAATAATGATGAATGGTATGAAACTTTTGCTTTTAAATTTATTTTAATTTAAAAATCTGTAAAAAGCTAGTTTAACTATATTTAAAAACATTATATACATTGATGCAAATAAAAATAAATTGAAAAATAAAAAAAATTGAAAAATATATTATGATTTGAATTATTTGGATCGTTTAAATCATTATTCATTAGATTACCAGAGACACTTCACTTACTGATTTGCGCTGCGTATAAAAATTGTTACACCAACTTTAAAATGACGTTATTATACCCGTACGATAGGATCGGGTATAATAAAATTACTCCTCCGTTTGTAACACCTCGAAATAAGCGAGCTAGATATACCTTCAAAGGTATGGATCGGATCAGAAAAAAATTCTAAGACTTTTGAGCCATGTCCGTACGTCCGTCCGTCCGTCCGTCCGTCAGCACGCTAACTCAAAAACTAAGAAAGCTAGAATCTTGAAATTTACACAAAATATTTTGGGAGTAATTTGTAGGTTCCCTATTTTTTTTGGTTGAGTTTGGACCAAGCCTTAGGGTAGCTCTCGAACACCTAACTTTTAGATCCCCACATTTTTTTTGAAATAGCTGATAGATCTCACAAAAATATTAATTTTATTTTTGATTACTTTTTTTTGTAGCCCCACCCGTTACGGAGCTACAGCTCCCCAAAGGTTCAAAAAAGCTCTATATTTAAATTGTTATAGCACAAGTTGTATAAAGTAAATCTTCATTTTGAAAACGTCTAACGATTATTACTTTTAGTAGCTTTAAAAGTATATATACAATAAATATATATTTGTGGCATACGGTGTCTTAATTTACCGTTATGCGAAACTCAAATTAAACGGTTAAAGTTGAAAACTTGCAATTTTGACAGAAGTTAGATCTTTAAAAATAAGTATGAGTCATTTCAGAAATTTTTTTTGTATCACTCCCCGTTTAGGAGCTGTAAGGAGTCAAAAACTGAAAATTTTCTATTTTTAAACACCTGTAACTTGAACACCTGTTAAAATTTTTTTGAAGTAATACACAAAAATTAAAGCTTCAACATTATACTCTTTTTTCTGTTAACAACTTTTTTTAATAATATAGGGTTACTTTATAATTGACGAAAATGTTACTTGATTTTTTCAAATTTTCTAACAAATTTCTTTAAAACGAATTTTTTCCATTTTGTTTTACTCGATAATTTGAAATTGTTGAGGATATAATGCGTAGTATAAAAAAATGTAAATAAATAAACAACATAACGGTTGCTTGAAGAATTTTTATTTATATGATATTGATATATATACATACTTATATAATATCATGTTTATTTTTACATGTCGTATATGTCACTAGTGAATGAATGATAAGAGTATATATGTATATTATATAGCGCCGTATTTACATACATATATGTATTTTATTGTACTTATAAGAAATTATTCTGTCAATGGAATATTTAAATATAATATAATATAATATTTAAAATTATATTTACTATTTTGTACTAAGTAAATTTAATATACATTTACCGCTTAGTATTAAATGGTACTATAGAATATTTGAAAAAGTTTTGGATTGATAATCGTTATGTGGAAGGTTAGAATCTGCTTTAGAAAAATGTACATATAAACATATAGTTTGAATATATGTACAACCCATAAGTTCTAGAAATTATAAAATGCACCCAAATTATTTTAAAATACTAAAATATTTAAAAAATAATATTGTAGGCAGAGTGGCTGTGAACATACTAACGGTTCGTACGGGTATCTAAGAGTTGACAAAGGCTACTGTATTCTTCCTCGTTTTTGAATAGACATTTGTTTTACTCATGAAAATTTGTGTATTCTGTTTCTAAAATTTTGTTTGTAATAAACTTTTTTTGTATAATGGCTTTTTATATAATTCTTCAATTAATTGCTCTATGAAATTTATTTTCTCTGGAAAAAAAAATATATGAAAAAAGAAATTAAAATAAAGAAAATTAATATGAATAAAAAATATGACAACACAACACATTTGACATTTCAAAAAGTTTTTTTTTAAAACGTAAAAGTTTTTATACCCGTATGAACTATGTTCAAGGGTATAATAAATTTGCCATTACGTTTGTGACACCTTAAAGGAGCCGAGCTAGATATAGTGTCAAAGGTATGGATCGGCTCAGAATCGAATTCTGAGTCGATTAAGCCATGTACGTCCGTCCGTCCGTCCGTCCGCACGATAACTCAAAAAATAAAGGAGCTAGGAGGCTGAAATTTTTTTTACGTCACTTTTGCAAAATTGTTAGTTTTGCTATTTAAATCCAACATTTTCGGTCGGCGGGTTCGAGTAGCTGCCATACAACTTCTTTCTTTATATAGAAATAACTCAGTATCTATTCAAGCTAGGGTTTTGAAATTTTGCAAATGACGATCAAGTTTTATGGCAACAACTTCTGTAAAATTTGGTTGTGTTGGTGCGACGGGTTCGGGTAGCTGCCATACAACTTCTCCGTTTAAATGAGAATAACTCAGTGTTTATTTAAGCTAGGAATCTGAAATTTAGTAAAGAGGTGTCGAGTTACATGCCAACAACTTTTGTAAAATCTGGTTGGTCTAGAGCATCCGGTTCAGGCTTCTTGCACCTCTTGGAAGTTAATAAAGCTAGGTGTCTGAAATCTTGCAAATGGTGATCAAGATTTATGGCAACAACTTTTGCAAAATTTGGTTGTGGTGGTGCGACGGGTTCGGGTAGCTGCCATACAACTTATCCGGTTAAATGAGAATAACTCAGTGTTCATTTAAGCTAGGAATCTGAAATTTAGTAAAGAGGTGTCGAGTTATATGCCAACAACTTTTGTAAAATTTGGTTGGCCTAGAGCAGCCGGTTCAGGCTTCTTGCACCTCTTGGAAGTTAATAAAGCTAGGCGTCTGAAATCTTGCAAATGATGATCAAGTTTTATGGCAACAACTTCTGCAAAATTTGGTTGTGCTGGTGCGACGGGTTCGGGTAGCTGCCATACAAAATCTCTTTTTAAATGAAAAGAACTCAGTGTCCGTCCGCACGATAACTCAAAAAATAGAGGATCTAGGAGGCTGAAAATTTTTTTATGTCACTTTTGTAAAATTATTAGTTTTGCTATTTAACTCCAGCATTTTCTGTCCCCGGGTTCGGGTAGCTGCCATACAACGTCTTTCTTGAAATAGAAATAACCCAGTGTCTATCCAATCTAGGTATCTGAAATTTTGCAAATGATGATCAAGTTTTATGGCAACAGCTCCTGCAAAATTTGGTTGTGTTGGTGCGACGGTTTCGGGTAGCTGCCATACAAAATCTCTTTTTAAATGAAAAGAACTCAGTGTCCGTCCGCACTATAACTCAAAAAATAGAGGAGCTAGGAGGCTGAAAATTTTTTTACGTTACTTTTGTAAAATTGTTAGTTTTGCTATTTAACTCCAGCATTTTCGGCCGCCGGGTTCTAGTAGCTGCCATACAACTTCTTTCTTTAAATCGAAATAACCCAGTGTCTATCCAATCTAGGTATCTGAAATTTTGCAAATGATGATCAAGTTTTATGGCAACAGCTCCTGCAAAATTTGGTTGCGGTGGTGCGACGGGTTCGAGTAGCTGCCGTTCAACTTCTCTTTTTAAATGAAAATAACTCAGTGTCCGTCCGCACGATAACTCAAAAAATAAAGGACCTAAGAGGCTGATATTTTTTTTACGTCACTTTTGCAAAATTGTTAGTTTTGCTATTTAACTCCAGCATTTTCGGCCGCCGGGTTCGAGTAGCTGCCATACAACGTCTTTCTTTAAATGGAAATAACCCAGTGTCTGTTCAATCTAGGTATCTGCAATTTTGCGAATGATGATCAAGTTTTATGGCAACAACTTCTGCAAAATTTGGTTGTGGTGGTGTGACGGGTTCGGGTAGCTGCCATACCAAATCTCTTTTTAAATGAAAAGAGCTCAGTGTCCGTCCGCACTATAACTCCAAAAATAGAGGAGCTAGGAGGCTGAAAATTATTTTACGTTACTTTTGTAAAATTGTTAGTTTTGCTATTTAACTCCAGCATTTTCGGCCGCCGGGTTCTAGTAGCTGCCATACAACTTCTTTCTTTAAATAGAAATAACCCAGTGTCTATCCAATCTAGGTATCTGAAATTTTGCAAATGATGATCAAGTTTTATGACAACAGCTCCTGCAAAATTTGGTTGTGTTGGTGCGACGGTTTCGGGTAGCTGCCATACAACTTCTCTTTTTAAATGAAAATAACTCAGTGTCCGTCCGCACGATAACTCAAAAAATAAAGTAGCTAGAAGGCTGACATTTTGTATACGTCACTTTTGCAAAATTGTTAGTTTTGCTATTTAACTCCAGCATTTTCGGCCGCCGGGTTCTAGTGGCTGCCATACAACTTCTTTCTTTAAATCGAAATAACCCAGTGTCTATCCAATCTAGGTATCTGAAATTTTGCAAATGATGATCAAGTTTTATGGCAACAGCTCCTGCAAAATTTGGTTGCGGTGGTGCGACGGGTTCGAGTAGCTGCCGTACAACTTCTCTTTTTAAATGAAAATAACTCAGTGTCCGTCCGCACGATAACTCAAAAAATAAAGGAGCTAAGAGGCTGATATTTTTTTTACGTCACTTTTGCAAAATTGTTAGTTTTGCTATTTAACTCCAGCATTTTCGCCCGCCGTGTTCGAGTAGTTGCCATACAACTTCTCTTTTTAAATGAAAATAACTCAGTGTCTATTGAATCTAGCTATCTGAAATTTAGTGAAAAAGTGTCGAGTTGCATGCCAAAAACTTTTGTAAAATTTGATTGATTTATTGCAGCCGGTTTAGGCTTCTTGCATTTCTTGGAACTTAATGAAGCTAGGTGCAATAGATTCGGGTAGCTGTCATACAACTTCACAATTTACATAAATATATCTCTGTAGTTCGGTACTAAAACATCTGAATGTTTTTAAAAGATGATCAAGTTTTATAATAGGATATATTACGTTCATACGGGTATCCCAGAGTTGACACAGTCTACTCTACTGCACTCTTCCTCGTTTTTTTTTCTTTTTAATGCCAGATAAATGTGGACAGGAAATTACACAGCCTTTTCTGTTCAGGGGATAAATGCCGTAAGGGGAAATAACTCTTACGACGTTTGCATGGGATTCGAACCCACACTCTCTCCGTGTTCACAGCGTTACCCACTAGGCCACTAGGCTCCCACGTAAAAGCTAAAAGCTAATCAACTTTTATTCATAGTTGCGTAGGTAATCGTCATGATTATACGTTAATTGTAGCACTTTCTTTATACGACTCAATACATTTTAATTGACAGCAGTTGAGTCATGACTAGGCAAAATGTCGTTTCGTTGTAATATGACCTTTTTAGAAATTTATTTGGATATTTTATAAATTTGACAAACTTAATCAATTCTTTTCTTTATTTAAGTTTTTCTCTTTATAGATTTAATAGAATTATCAAACCAATTAAGTTTTTAACATTTTTATTGATTCTAATATAACGTTTAACTTAAAACTGCATTACTTGTAGAATGATATATTAGCTCTAAATCGGGGTCCTTTAACCCATTCTAAATAAGCTCTACCTAAACAGTTTTCTTATTGTATTTAATGATATTTTCGAAAATTTTTTTATCAATGTTATAAATAAACTACAACTGGGTTGTGAATTTTATAAAAAATTTTTCCGGTAATTAAAATGCGAGTTGAAAAACTAATTTATAAATTTTTTATTTTATGTATAGAACATTTTAAAGAAGGAGAAAAATTATAATTTTTAATTTTCCCAACAACAAAAGTATCTATAGTTATTTCTTAAATAGAAATTATCTTTTAAAATTAAATTTTTATTCCATTATTTATTTATAAGGAATTCACAATTCAAAAAAAACAAAAAGTTTCTATAGTTTTTGATGGTAAAGCGACACTAAAAAAAAATTAAATTAAAATATTATAATACATTAAAATTCTAAAAATCGTTTCAATTCAAACGACTATTATTTACTCCTTTTTAATGCAAAAGGAAAAAGAACAGTAACCCCATTTTTTCATTCTTTTTTTTTTGTATCCTTGTAAAGTAAAAATTCAAGGTGTTTATACAAACAAAAAAAAAATAAAATAAAATAAGCACACTGCAGACCTACTTTTTGAAAGAATAAAGAATAGTAATTTACATTATATTACAATAAAGAACAATTTTTTGTTTTTTTTTCCAAATCCTTGTAAAATTCAATGAAAAAGACAAAAAGAAAATATTCAGTAATAAAAAAAAAACAAGAAAGGACCAAGACTGTATAAATTCTTGCATTATATAAAAGTAAAATAACTTATAATTACAGAAAGACTGCTAAATAGGATTAAAAAAAAAAATAAAGAAAACTGTAATTATTATATAATTAATTAATTAACTCTTTTTTTAAGAATTTTTTTTTTTTATTTTTGAATGGTTTTATATAACCAAAAGTAATGAAAATAGTAATTATATTAGGCTTTTATACTATTATATTGTATCTTTACTTTCATTTTAGTACAAAAAGAAATAATTCATTTAAAATTAAAATGTCTAGACATTTTTTAGCAAATAGTGAAAAAAAAAATGTCGATTGTAGTTAAAATAAAAAAAGAAAACTTTAAAGAAATCAGATTTTTATTAAATTGAAAAAAAAATAAAAATATTTTTTTATAATTATTAACAATTTGCATTATATAAGATTTTTTCTTGATGTCATTTTACTAGAAATTGGTCGGTGTCACATTTTATCTGAAACTGAAATATCTATATATTTAATTGGCTGATTTTTCTCCATACAAATATTTCGGTACAGAATTACAAAAAACTATTTGACCAATTTTAATAAAATAACAGCAAAAAGAAATCATTTATTCTTCTACACCTAGCCACGTTTCCTTGTTTTTATTCTCGCGATATGTCAGAGTTGAAGAACATGTATACAATATTTTCGGTTACGGCTTAATATTTTTTTTTAACAGAAACCTATATAAATGGAATTCATTTGCGGTTGTGGCTTAACAAATTAGCCGACTCACCAAAAACCAAATTGAATTGTAAAGTAAAAATCGTTTTTTTTTCTTATTTTTTTTTTTTATAGAAAAAAACAATAGAACAATACAGTAGTTGAGTCGACTGAACTTTTACGTAGCTATATTTTGTTTCTATATTTAATTATTTTTGATACAAAGTAACTTGTGTCATAGAATAGAATAGAAAAATTTAACAGAAATTGGTTTTTTAAGTTTTGTTTTATTCAGTTTTGAGTATTTAAAAAAACAAAAATACGAAAAATTCAGTTGCTCTTGTTTTCATTATTGAACTTGTGAATAAAACTTGGGTTTTAAAAGTTTAAATACTTTTCTTCTTTTTAATCATATAAAGAACATAGTACATCCACTAAGTTATTTATAATTAATATTTGACTCAACATCAGTTTACGGAATCATTAGTTTCACTAAGCGGTTAATTACTGGGCTGTAGCTATATTGTACAAGAAAATCACTTAAATAAAAATTTTTATTTGTGCGCCATCTATTATCTTATACAAGAATTATATTAGTATTTGTAACAAGCTCGTACAGAGTTTGTATCGTTTTACTTATAATCTAATGTAAACAATTCATTGAAAGTTTTTTTTGTTTTTAAATTTAAAATTTTAGTAGTTATAAATGTACATATTTTTACAATGTTTTTTGAATGGATGAAGAATTAAATTCTTAATGTCATTTCGTAAACTGTTATATTCTTTTACACTACTTCTGAACACTGATTCCAAGCCCCGTTACTTGTAGCATCCGGTTATTCTAATGTTATGAGATCGACGGATGTTGGAATGATGAACTTCGTTATTAGTTGTTAAATTTTTCTTTTACATATGAATTTATTTCTTCAAACTTTTCGTATAATCGCAATTCATCAACTTTTTTTCTTATACTTACTACTTAGTATTACTTTGATATCATTGAATATTTAAATAAATTTTATAAATTTTAACTAAAAATCAATGTTTGGTAAATTAAATTTAATAAAATTAAAATTTAATTTAAAAAAAAAAAATGCTAATTAAAATTTTCACACCATAAAATAATTTTCTTGCACTATTTTTTTTTTTCATTTATTTTTAAATATTAATTACCAAATTAATATTAATTGAGAATGAAAATTAATAAATTAGTCAACATTTCCTTTTTAAATAAAAAAAACAACATTATTTTCAAATTACAAAAAAAAAAAAATTTATAAATTAGCTAAAGTGAGAAAACATTTTTGAAATAAATGATATGAAAAAATTGCATGCTTTTTTATTTTCGAATAAAAAAGTATGTAACATTTAAATAATGACAAAAATAAAATATTATCAAATTTTTGGCAGTCTGTTTTGTTGGTTGCCCAGCCATTATGTCTGCTATATGAAAATCTAAACTTTCAATGTATTAAAAAATATTTTGATTGAAGGCAATTTTTTATTAAGTAATTTTTTTTCCTATTAAAATTATCCCTTTTGCAACTACATGACTTCCTTTTTTAATACTAAGTTGTAATACTAAGAACAGTGAAGATGTGCTTAAATATTAAAAAAAAAAAAATTGTTTATGAAATCAACATTTTAATTCTAGTATTTTAATAGGAAAATCCGCAGGAAAAAATAAAAAACTACTGAAAACCCAAAGACATTTAACTTTGACATATCAGCTACCTACTAACAAACGTCAGATGAAGTCCTATAATGAATACTTTGATCGTTTCGATTACTTTATACTCTTTGACAACTGGAATAGATTAGTGAACAAAATCGTTATAACCAAAGAACAAATCAAATCAGTAAAATGAAAAGCAAATAAATAGTACAAAGCTTTAAAATTGAAAAATGTTCAATTCATTTCGTTTTTACAGTTAAATATCTTGAATATTTAAATAACATTTTGAAAATAAATAAAGACTTTATAATTTAAATTTTTAAAGTTAGCATAATAAAGATATTTTAATTTTTTAATTATTTATTTAAATTATGGTACATACAATTAGAGTACATGAATATGACAGGTACCAATCAATTTTACTCATTTTAAGAAATTTGGCTTTAAAGAGATATAATTATTAATAAAGATATTATTGTTATTTAATTCTGATGCAAAAATAAAAACTTTAGAAAAGTTAAAAAAGAATAAAATTAAAAAAAAAAAATTGAAATAAACAATTTTTTGTCAAGAATTTATTAGCGGTAGTTAATCATATGTAGTTTGATTAAGAATTTAAATTTCAATTTCGTGCACTTCTATCCTCATTATAACAAAATTATTTACCAAAGATTTATATTTTGATTTATTTTGGAATGTACCTATTTAGAGATTTTATTATTTGCAGTTATATTATAAATTTTATTTTATTGCCACTCTCAAAGTTCCGTTCATCAATTTATTTAAGTTCTAATTTTGTGACTGTAACTATTTACCGTTATTAATAAAGTTTAGTTAAATTAACTATTTGGAAACAATATGTATATGATTATATCAATTGGTAGTGTATTATATTCCAACTGTACTAATTGGTAAATGTAGTAATGTTTATATATTTCAAATATGTATGTAATAATTAATATAATTAGGAAAGATTTTAAAATTGGTTGGTTACAAATAAATCCAGTCATAAGAAATTCCAAGAAATTAAATACATTTTAAAGAAATACAGTCAAAATGATAATACAGGCAAATGAAAATATATGTATAGGCAAGGGATATACAGTCAAATGGAATAAAGTTTTGTAATAAATAGTAATTCATATCAATTTAATAAAAGATCAATTAATTTCACCAATAATATAACTGATTGGATAGCTAAATAAATTATACTAAAAGTACATAGCAAAAGTATAGTCTTTGTGGCTGAGTATACTAATAACATATATCATCTGACATATCAACATGCAGCATGCAGATTTAAGTGCTGAAAGTGTAACAAACACTTTTATATAATACAAAAGAAAATTATTTACAAAAATATACCTATTTTTAATTAGCTACATAATGTATTCTGGCGACCAAATATTAAATAAAATAATGCAATATTACAAATTATTAATAATATATCATAGATAATTCACAATCATAATAAAGAACTACGATTATATTTTCATTAATTAAAATTATACAAAAAATTACAAAAAAAAAAACGAAACATTTATAATAAGGCGACTAAGAAATTTATAAAATATATCAACTATACATTATAAAATAAACAAGGCAGAATGTAAACCAAAGGTTTTTAAAAGCGCACATTTCCAAAAGAAAATACAACCTGTTTAGAATTGTGAATTGTACCAAAATTTGAAAATTTCATATAAGAAACACTGTAAATCTGGAACCATATATAACTAAGAAAACCGTTAATACACATAAAAATATATTACTAATTAAAGCTTCAATTTTTATATCTTGCTGAAGAAAAATTTGCACGGGTACCTAATTTAGAGGTTAGCACATTTATTGAAAAAATATGCGTTTTGTAGTTTCACTACGTCCGTCCGTTTGTCTGCCTGTCCATTCGTTTGTCTGTTTACAAACCTTCTACACCATCGGTTCTTAAACTGTGGTCCGCGGACCACTAGTGGGCCGAGGACTTTATTTAAGTGCTTCGCGAAGAAAAAAATGATTAATGTAAAAAAAATACTAAATATGTTGTTAAAATTAATTTTAATATGTTAGTAATGAAAACAAAATTATTTTGTTTTTTATCCTTCAATAATTATTTTTGAAATTTTCAAAATATGAAAATATGAAATTTTCAAAATACATATTATTAAAATATTTAAAAAAAAATCATTAAATTTGAATAAAATGTAGTAGCCCGATCATTATATAATATATAACTAATTAGAAGCCCTGTAGCCCTGTGTCCTTTACCCTGTGTACGTAATTTCAAAGAGATAGTTTATAAATTTACATCATATATGTATGTATACACTTTATAAATATTTAAATTTAACGGTTTTAAAAAAATATTCAAAATAAAAACAATCTATGAAGGTAAAATTAATTCGGTGGTCCGCGAAATATAAAGTTTAAGAATCGCTGTTCTACACCATTAAAGATAGAACAATGAAATTTAAACCATTGGTAGGTCTCACAAAAAAATTAGAATTTAAATTAAATTGTTGTAGAAAAACTTTTAAATGTAGTCCCATCCATTATGGAGCTACCTTAAACTTTAAAAAATGCTTATTTTTAAATGTGTTTACATTAAGTTCAATTTAAAAACGCCATTCGACTGGACCTTTTTTACCTTTATAAATCAATATCAAAATTATACACTCTTTTTAAATTTAGTATTTAAATTTACAGTTATGTGAAAATAAAATTTTGCATGATTTTTCTTCTTTCATAATTCCGGCACGCTTTTAGTTAGAACTTTAATATTTTAACAGATGAAATATCTTTTAGAATTAGTGTACTTTGTTTCAGAAAATGTTTTTATACTACCTCCTTTTTAAGTTCTATTAGATCTTAAAAACTGAAAGTTTGCTAATTTTAAACATCTGTACTTAGGCACCTGTACAAATTTTTTTAAAATAAAAGGCAAAAATTAAAGCTTTGTTAAATTAAAATTTTATAATTGTGTTAATGATTTTACCTTATTCAATAGAGTTTGCCTAAAAATTGAAGTAAGTGTCTCTTTATTTTCACATTTATTATATGAAATTCTAAAAAAAATAATACAAATTTTCGTGCAAGTCACAACTCTAAACAGTTTGTATTTTTTTTTAGAAAATGTGCGACTTTAAATATATTCTATCTTGTTTTGTTTCTTTTTATCCCTAAATCACAATATAGTGATTTTCCAATTTTCAGTAGTTAAATAGTGACAGTGTAGTCAACATTTTGTACAATATTTAGTACAAAAAGTAGTACTAAATTTCATAGTAGTGTACTAAAAATGGAATGGAATATGAAAAATGCAAATGCAAATGTTTGAATTTTGGAACTTTTGGGAACACCTTGGGTAGTAACAAGTCCCACAGTTTTGGAGCTCTGACATCAAACGAATTACTAGTTACTCTAATTTTATTTAAACTGCCTAGTAAAAAGATGTTCTAAAAATATGATAAGTTTTGTCTTTATGTTCTTATTAGGAAATTAATAATAAAAGTAAAGTTTAATAATAATAAAAAAAATTTATAATATTCTAAAGGAAATTTTAAACTCTATTATTTCATAACTAATTCATTTTGTGGATAATTTTTCTAAAGTTTATAAAATAACACTCATTATCCATAATATTAACTTGTGCGAATCAAAGAAAATTGATTGTTAAACCACTAGGTACATATTGTAATAATGGAATTTTTATTTGTTATCTATACAAAGTATATATTCCATAGATAATAAAAAAAATAAATAAAATGCTTTCAACAAATTATTATTTAATTTTCTGAGATTTTTGAAATATGTATTTTGGCACCATTCACCAAATTAAAAATAAATTTTCATATCGTGACAGATATTTAAACTGTTGTATAAAAATTTAAAAACTTTACAACTTAATTTAATAAAAACAAAATACAGATGAGCTATATTTGATAAATTTGAAAAAAAAAAAAAAAACCATATTCAGGAAAACTAACACAAAACCAAAAATCCACTATTTTATATCTTGTTAAACAATTGCGAAATGATTTAATAATTTCTTTTCGCATGGTTTTTTTTTGTGTTTCTTTTTTTTCTATGAAAGTTTTGCCAAGTAACTAAGAGTATATGGCAAAAATTCAAAAAAAAAAAAATAATAATAATCAAAAACATTTTTAATTTCTTTTTTAGAGCGGAACGATAAAAATCGCAATATTTATTATACGACAATAAATCATTCTGGGACCTCATTTTTCTTATTCATTTTCTCTTTTTTTCCGACATTTTCTTTATCGTTTTTATGGATTTAAATTAAAAAAAAAACATGGTAATACATTATTTATATTCATTATTAAGACATAATGGTATGTATTTGTAATTTAAATATTATGATAAGCACTTTTTTTATATACTCCTAGAAAATTCCAAAAAACAAAAACAATAATAAAAGGTGTATCTATTAATTCTTATTTTCATAAAAGAATATTATTTAGTAAGTCATCTTACAAGAAGTCAGGGTCAGTAAATTAAATGTATTCTAATACTAAAAAAACATTTTTCAATTCTAAATCAGAAATTAATCCACTGTAATATGAGATGTCACTTAAGGCTGACCTTTTTAATAGATTTGCAATTAAAGTAATAATTCCTTTGGTCCCGTCGGCGGGTTATAGGGGTTATATAAAAATTAGAAATAGTTCATATCACAACAAAAAACTGAATGTAGCATAAACAAATATACAAAATAATAAAAAGTAAATAAATAAATAAAATAATTTCTTTTATAAGATAACAGATGGGGTACAAATATAAATATTTCCGTTTCATATCGTACCAATAAGTACAGCAGCATATATTTTAGCCTAAAATTGATTTTTTAGCACATTTAAAAAAAAAAAATTTGAAATATTTGCATAATAATTTTATTATATCTGTCCGTCTGTTAAGAAAACTTAAGATTTAAGATAGAATAATGAAATTTTAATCAAAATCTTTTAAAAAAAAACTTAATGTTGTAAAATATCTTTTTTATGTAACCCCAACTGTGACAGAGCTACAATTCCTCAAAATTTTTAAAAAGCTGTATTTTTAAATATACATATCTTATAGGTTCTATTAACATTTTTTCAATCTAAAAACGCCATTAAAATTATCCAGGTTTTTTAAATTTAGAACTCAGACAAGTATACAGTTATAAATTTTAAAGATTTTGCTTCCTTTATATTTTTATAACTTAGAAGCATTTTTAATTAAATCTTGAAATTTTAACAGAAGAAAATCTTTCAGAATTATCATAGAAAATTTGTTTGTATATAAATACAAGAAATCAATAATATTGAAATAATTTTAGTGTTTTAAGACACCTTAAATTTTAATTGAAATTTAAGCACCTATACACAAATTGTTTCAAAAAAAAAAAACGCAGAAATTAAAACTTCAGCATTTTATGCTTCCTCAAAATTGAAGAAAGTTTCTCTTTATTTCTCACATTTTTTCTTACATATAAAATTATAAGAAAATTTAAAAATTTTTGTTATAAGTCACAGTATGAGCCATCAGTACAGAAATCTTTTAAAAATTGTGCGACTTTAAACCGTTAGTTTTCATTTTGCCTTGTTTTTTTGTTTTGACTTAACACACACTTCCTGTTATGGGGAAGGAAGCACGAAAAATATCTGAAATAAACCCTTGATAGAAAAAGAAAGAAAATGGAAATCTAAAAAGGACGCGATATAATTTTTTAATTTTTTTAAATCTATAAATTTTTAACTAAATTTAAAACAGAAGTATTATATAAGCAACATATTATTAACCATGTTAGTTTAATTTGTAATGGTATCAGGAACTTGATGGAATCAACCTATATATGCGCTCCTTATCTTTTCTGATTTTTTAGTATAAAACTTTTTTTTTTTTCACTATTATTGTTTCTTAACACTATTATTGTAAGGAAGGAAGCACGAAAAAAATTGAAGCAAATCTTTAATGAAGTAAGGAAGTAAGAAAAAAATCTAAAAACGGTTCGATATAATATTTAGCATACCTATTTTTTAAATATTTGTCATTATCAAATTAGATTATTTTGCTCTCTATTTATCTAAACATTTTGTGCCCTTTTGATCCCCTAAAAACAAATGAAAAATTAAAACTTTTTTTTATGGAACATTAATAAATATTTTCATAATTAAAAATAAAAGCACTAAAATTTAATTGCCATAACGCTTCACAAATTGAAAATGTATAGCCTTAATGCGAGGGTTGTAAATTTAATTGTAGGTACATCTAGGTATTTATTTATTTTATTTAATATTATTTAGAATTTTTTATATTTTTAAAAATTTATTAAAATAACACCAACATATTATTTCTTTTTCAATATTCATTTCACCAAAATATAAAGGGGGTGACCATAACATTGCTTATAATAAAATATAAAACAATTTACTTCTTAATTGACAATACAAATTATTGTTTGACACAAGCATTCCTTTCATATACATATACATATACACAATATACATAACTAATACATATACATAATATAATATGCATTGTATGTTTTTTTTTATACTTATTATAAAAAGAATTTATAAACACATGTTTGATTCAAAAGAAAACCCAAAAAAAAATGTTAGGGTGAAACTAAAAAAAAAAAATTTCAAAAATTTTGATTAATTTCTTGGATGTGTGATGAAACAGATTGATAGGACATACTTTTTTACTTACTTGCTTTGATCAACAAATGAAGAAAGAATTTAAAAAATTTTGTTTTTAAGTTTGGAAAAAAAAAAAAAAGAAAAACAAGAAAAATGGAAAATATTTTATTTAAAGAAGAGAAATTTTTTTTTTTTTTTAAATAAAAGAAAATTCATTAGAATTTAGGAAAATCCTTTTCTACAAAAATTCTTTTTGTAATTATTTATGTCTCGTTTACATGACAGCAGACTCATTAAAAATGAATAAAAAGGATATAAAATATGAGAATATATTGAATATTATTTTGATATCATCATCATTTTTAATATCATATCATCAATATTTAATTGTTTTTCAATTATTAGGTACATAATATGATTATCATTCGATGAGAATAGTATTACGACAGCTGTTTGGTTGTGCATTTTGATGATACTTGTATTTGTATATGAATATAAAAAAATAATATTTAATTTTTTTCGGTTGGTTTATTGTATTATATTAATTTTTGCCCGAAAGTGCAAAGTTTTTAGCACATTTTCAAGAAAATTTGAAAAAATGTACCTATTGTTTCATTCTCTACGTATGTCTGTCCGTCTGTCCTTCTCTCTATTTGGGTGTTCACAAAACTTGTACATAGTTTGAAATAGACCAACGCAATTTTCCGGATAGACATCACAATAAAATTAATTTTGTGGAACACAACTTTTTTCTGTAGTTTCATCCGTTATAAAGCTTTCCAAAGTTCGAAAAAATCATATATTTAAATTGTTATAACAGAAGTTCTATAACGTATATTTTCAATCTGGAAACTGCAAACGATACAGTTTTTATTAGTTGCTTTTCGTGAAATTCATCACGGTATTTTAATTTACTGTTATGTGAAACTCAATTTTTATAACATTTTTAGCCTTTTCTTATCTTCTAAAATTTTCTATCTTAAGTTTGGAACTTGAAATTTTCAGAGGAGTTGGTTAGGATTTTGAAAATAAGTATGAGCCATTTCAGAAAATATTTTTGTGTCGCTCCCCATATAAGAGCTGTAAGGCATATTCAAATTATTTTAAGAAAGTCAAGTAATATATAATATGTGATCCCTTAATTACATTTGGTCTAAATTTTTGGTTTTTTTTTTTCTTAGCACCTTTGATGAAACTAATTTTACAGTTTCTTGCGTTTTATTATATATTACACAAATATATACCAAAAAAAAAAAAACTGATATCTTGGTATCGGTATGAAGTTTGTTTATTTTAACATGCGGCTTCTGATTAATAAACTTTACAAAACTTTTATTTCGGTTACTTTACAACATAATTGATTTCAGGAACCATAGTAAAACGAAGTAGTATTTCATTGTACTTGAACTGTTTATATACGTACTTTGAATTCTTGAATCAAATAAATGTATCTTACTACCTATATACCTCTTTTTCTTTATGTTTAAAAAATAACTACTAAGTGTTTCAATTATGTATATATTTTCTAGCATATTACTTTAATTTATAAATTTTGAATGTTGAATTTAATGAAACCGATTATTTTTTTCATTTTAGAAATAAAATATAAAAAATTATTCAATTTTAAAAAGTCCACTTCAAATGAGGAAATCTTCTATAACAATAACCTTTAGCTTAATGAAGGAATCTGTAGAAGTAAAATATGTAATTAAATCCAATCGAAAGGTTTATTTACTCCTTTTTCATATTAATAATTTTATCAGCTTATAAGACAAAAATTAAATAATATGGAAAATATATTTGATCTACTTTTTAGATTTATTTTTTTAGCAAATTTTGTAAAAGTTTTTTTTTGAAAAGTTTGTATATTAATTTTACTCGTCTATCTGTTTGTACACAGGCTAAGACGGGGCAATGAAATTTTAATCATAATAGGCCTCATTAAAAAATGAAGGATGTGAAACAAATTTTTTATATCGCTCTTCTAATTGTAGTTATAGCCTCTCAAACTTGGAAAAAGCCCTATTTTCAATTGCTTATATCTTCAGTTCTGCTTAATATTTTTTCAATCTAAAAAAATCAAACGCTCATCTAATTTCAATCTAAAAACGGCTGCCTAAAAAGTTTGGAAGTTTTGAAAGGAATCAAAATTTTGAAAAATTAAGGTTTTACATAACAAAATATAGTACATAACAGCGTAAGTTTTTTTCCTCAAAATAAAATTTAAAAATATTGGTTCCTCAAAATATTGGTATGTTCAGAACTTTTTAGTCAAAGGAGACAGGAGAAACGTTTCTGAGAATTAAGCATAAGTGACATATTATATTTTTTTTTCGCTACTTTTCCCCATTTAATATCTATTTCTTGCTCAAAAAAATTTAATGCAAAAGAATTACAATCCTAATATGTTTCTATTACATTTTTAAAAATTTGATCTTTTAAAAAGCTAATTGGTTTAATAGACTGCTTTCTTCAATTATTTGTTTTAGATAACAAGGCAGAATGTTAACTAACGGTTTTTAAAGGCGCAGATTTCCAAAAGACAATACAAACTGTTTAGAACTGTAATTTGCACCAAAATTTGAAAATTTTTTAGAATTTCATATAATAAGAAAACATGTTAAAAATTAACAGACACTTTCATAAGTTTTAAGGGAAACTCTACATACCATAAGAAAAACCATTAACATCTGTAAAATTATAAAGTTTAAACCTTAATTTTTGACTTTTATTTTGAAAAAAATTGAAAAAAAGTTACAGGACGTATGAAGGATGAAAAATCATGCAAAATTTGGTTTTCCAATAACGGTAAATTTAAATATTAAATTTAAAAAAATTGTATAATTTTGATATTGATTTATAAAGAAAAAAAAAAGTGTCGAATGACGTTTTTAAATTGAAAAAATGTTAAACAGAACCTGAGATATACATATTTAAATAAAAGAGCTTTTTCAAAGTTTGAGGGTCTGTAGCTCCGTAATGGATGGGGCTACATGAAAAAATTGTTTTGTGAGACCTACTCATGGTTAAAATTTCATTTCTCTATCTTTGACGGTGTAGAAGTTTTGTAAACAGACGGACGAACTGAGTGAAACTAATAGGCACATTTTTTGAAAAATTTTTTTTTGGAAATGTGCGAAAAATTATAAAAACAAGTAAATGTAACAGTAAGTCGATGCAACCGACTTATTTATACCCTACACCTAAAAAATTCAAATTAAATTAAAAATCCATAAGTTTTCCATCCATCCATTTTAGCTAGGTATTTAATATAAGCTAAAAAAAATTAATGCTTTTACAACCTTTGTACAAAATATCAGGTTTCTATCTTTATTAAATTCGATGATATGCTTGTTAGATCTTGGGAAGTGAGTGAATGCACCCGGACCGGACCACCACCCCAATTCATCTCAAATTTTAGAGACATTATCAGAACAGGGTAGAATAATCTTATATCAAATTTTGAGTTTTTATATTTATTAATTTTGAAGATATGCTTGTTCGGTCTTGGGAGTTGTGTGGAAGATACCCGAACAACCATTCCAATTCATCTGAAATTTTAGGCAAATCAGGGATTCAGGAAACAACACCCTGGTATCAAATTTGCAGTTTCTATCTTTATTAATTTCGAAGATATGCTTGTTCGGTTTTGGGAGTTGTATAGGAGGTACCCGAACGACTACTCTAATTCATCTCAAATTTTGGACAAATAAGGGATTTAGGAAACAATATCCTAGTACCAAATTTGAAATTTCTATCTTTATTAATTTCGAATATATGCTTGTTGGGTTTTGGGATTTGTATGGGAGGTACCCAAACAACCACTCCAATTCATTTCAAATTTTAGGTATATCAGGGATTCAGGAAAATACATCTTTGTACAAAATTTTAAGTTTCTGTCTTTATTAATTTCGAAGATATACGTATTCGGTTTTGGGAGTTGTATGGGAGGTACTCGAACGCATGGTCCGATTTCGCCCATTTACAATCCTCGCTTTACCTTAGTCATTGTTAACCTACAGTATAAATTTCATCAAGATAGCATCATTATTATTATTTTTTGAGTTATCGTGCGTACGGACGAACGGACGGACATTGCTAAATCGACTCAGGAGGTGATCCTGATTCAGAATATATACACATGTCTATACCTAACTCGCTTCCTTTTGGTGGTTACAAACACCATACCAAAGTTAATATACCCTATACTTTAGGTGTAGGGTATAAAAATCTTTAAAAAAATTCCATATGAGTACAAATAATTATTAAAGCATTATTTTATCAGAAACATAAATTTAATAATCATTACTTTAATAATTTTGATTATTTATGTACTAGCAGAGTACCCGGCGTTGCCCGGAGTACTTTATTGGCTTTATAAAATAAAAATTATTAACTTTTGTTTCTTCGTTAATATAATTTAATTAATATAGTTACCTTATTACTATGCATTTACAGATTTATGGTAGTTTATATGCATTTATATTTGTATTTATGCATTTATGGTAGTTTATATTCTATTTTTTATTAGTTTTAGTTAAATTGAATAAACAGAGCCAAGAATTAGAGACAATTCTTCTACAAAAATTTTTTAAAGGAATCAATAATCTATTGAGTACACAATGATGGCGAAGTGAATTTCAATTATCAGACCATAATGTAGTACATTTGTTTTCGTAAGTAATGTCACTTCATGTTTTTGTGAATTATCCTTTTAAGCACATTTTGAAAAATTTGTTATTAGGTTCGCTCCGTCCTTCCGTCTGTTTTCCAAACTTATATATGCGTTAATACCGAAACATAAAATCGTATTTAAATTATAAAAGACCATAATGTAATCAATTTTTTTTTGTAAGTAATGTCACTTCATGTTTTGGTGAATTATCTTTTTAAGCACATTTTGAAAAATTTGTTATTAAGTTCGCTCTGTCCCTTCGTCTGTTAAAACTCATATACTGTTTAATAAAGAGCAATGAAATATTAACTATGCATAGATCTCTTAAAAGAGTAATGTTGTAGAACAACGTTTTTATATACCCTCACCGTTGGAGATCCTACAGCACCGACAGCTCTTCAAATTTTGAAAAAACTTCTTTTTAAATGCGTACATCTCAGGTTCTGTTTAACATATTATTTTTAATATAAAAACTACATGATTGTTTTTTACCTTTATAAATCAACCAGAATTTTTTTTTCGTTTAGTTTTTCTAATTATGTTTCCAAATTGATTGGCTAAAAATATGTGTAAAAATTGTATATGGATAAGAATGTAAGGTTTTCTGTTCTTTAAATATGTATGTACTCATTTTTGATTAAATGATGTACAGAAATGTGAATATGTTTTCTAATTTAATTGATTAAGTTTATAGTATTTTTAAATATACGGATATTATACATACTATATGTACATATTTCAATGATATTTTATGGGAAACATGTTATACACATGCATCTTATATAGGTAAACCACATGTAAAGACCACATTTAAGTAATGCATTTCTGAATGATGACATGATGATTGTCTAATGTAGGAGATTGTTTCTGTTTTTTAACATGAAAATGTTATGTTGTTAAGACTTAAAAACAGTACTCTTAAGATACTTAAAAGGTTACTTTAATTACTGTTCTATATTAGAAATTTGCACTGAAAGGTTTTTATGGAATATTAGAAACAGTGTAGATAAAAGTAAAGAGTGTTTAGAGCTTTATTTAGAACCATAAATTCATCCTCCCAAATTAGACCGAAATTAGAAACAAAATTTTTTTTGACAGTCTATCGTGTCGAAATGTGTTAATGTATCACAACAAAATTTATTGAATGAGTTTGTGTGCCAAAGTGCAATACTTGTGCAAATTTTCAATTGGTCAAATCGTTTAAGCACAGCAACAAAAAATGAGACACTTCATGGCCTGAAGCCTGAAGGGTTAATGTATCGTAACCAAATCAACTCAGAAAGCTTTTGTTATAAAGACCTACACTTTTGTAAATTTTCAACTCAATTGGTAAAACGGTTTAAGTGCGACAACAAAGAAATTAAAAATTTTTATTGAGCCCTGGTGCCGAAACGGGTTAATGGATCGTAACCAAATCTCCTCAGTGAGCTCCTGTGGTAAAGAGCTACACTTTTGTAAATTTTCAAATCAATTGGCAAAACCATTTAAGCGCGACAACAAAGAAATTGAAAAACTTCATTGAGTCCTGGTGCCGAAACGGGTTAATGGATCGTAACCAAATCAACTCAGTGAGCTCCTGCGGTAAAGAGCTACACTTTGATAAATTTTTAACTCAATTGGCCAAACAGTTTAAGTGCGACAACTAAGTAAATTACAAAACTTCACTGACCCCTGGTACCGAAACGGGTTAATGGATCGAAACCAAATCAACTCAGTGAGCTCCTGTGGTAAAGAGCTACACTATTGTAAAATTTCAACTCAATTGGTCAAACCGTTTTAGCAGGACAACAGAAAAATTTAGTGAACTTTGTTCGGCTCTCGTGCCCAAACGGGTTACCGGATCTTCATAAAAATTTGTCACAGGTTTTTTTTCAGACCATAAAACCACCATACAAAATTGGACATAAATCGGAAACAAAAAATTGTTTGGAAGCCCGCCGGGCCGAATCCGGGTAACATATTGAATCCAAATTTCTTCGGTACCCGTCCAAGAATATTTGTCCAAATTTGCAACTCAATCGATCAAACCGTTTAGGTAGGACAACGAAAAAACGAAACGGCTTTAAATGGCTCTCGGGCCGTAATGGGTTAATGAACCGAAACGCGATATAGCCTATAACACTTTCCGGGGTCGTAGGAACGTTCCTGCAAAATTTGGTTGCAATCGGACTGGTCGTTTTTACGTGAAAAGGGCACAAACAAACAAACAAACAAACAAACAAATAAACAAACAAACAGAATTTCTTCCTTATTTATTAGACTAGCAGAGTACCCGGCGTTGCCCGGAGTATTTTATTGGCTTTATGAAATAAAAATTATTAACTTTTGTTTCTGCGTTAATATAATTTAATTAATATAGTTAACTTATTACTATGCATTTACAGATGCTGGTAGTTTATATTATATTTTTTATTAGATTTAGTTAAATTGAATAAACAGAGTCAAGAATTAGAGACAATTCTTCTACAAAAAATTTTTAAAGGAATCAATAATCTATTGAGTATACAATTACGGCGAAGTGAATCTTCACAATATATTCGTTAATACCGAAACATAAAATTTCATTTCAATTATAAAAGACCATAATGTAGTACATTTTTTTTCGTAAGTAATGTCACTTCATGTTTTTCTGAATTATCCTTTTAAGCACATTTTGAAAAATTTGCTATTAGGTTCGTTCTATCCCTCCGTCTGTTTACAAAACTTATATATTCGTTAATATTCGTTAATACCGAAACATAAAATCATATTTATATTATAAAAGACCATAATGTAATCAATTTTTTTTTATAAGTAATGTCACTTCATGTTTTGGAAAATTATCCTTTTAACCACATTTTGAAAAATTTGTTATTAAGTTCGCTCTGTGCCTCCGTCTGTTAAAACTTATATACTGTTTAATAAAGAGCAATGAAATATTAACTATGCATAGATCTCTTAAAAGAGTAATGTTATAAAACAACTTTTTTATGTACCCTCATCGTTGGAGATCCTACAGCACCGACAGCTCTTCAAATTTTGAAAAAACTTCTTATTAAATGCGTACATTTCAGGTTCTGTTTAACATATTTTCAATATAAAAAATACATGATTGTTTTTTACCTTTATAAATAAACCAGAATTTTTTTACCTTTAGTTTTTCTAATTATGTTTCCAAATTGATTGGCTAAAAATATGTGTAAAAATTGTATATGGATAAGAATGTAAGGTTTTCTGTTCTTTAAATATGTATGTGCTCATTTTTGATTAAATGATGTACAGAAATGTGAATATCTTTTCTAATTTGATTGATTAAGTTTATAGTATTTTTAAATATACGGATATTATACATACTATATGTACATATTTCAATGATATTTTATGGGAAACATGTTATACACATGCATCTTATATAGGTAGATCATCACATGTAAGCAATGCATTTCTGAATGATGGCATGATGATTGTCTAATGTAGGAGATTGTTTCTGTTTTTTAACAACGGCCGAAAATGTTATGTTGTTAAGACTTAAACACAGTATTCTTAAGACACTTAATAAGGTTAGTTTAATTACTGTTCTATATTAGAAATTTGCATTGAAAGGTTTTTATGGAATATTAGAAACATATAGACAAAAGTAAAGAGTGTTGGAAATATCTTTTTAATAATAATAACAATACACAAAATTAGGCAAAATATTATTAATAAGTGCTCGTGCGGAAATGGGTTAACAAACGTTAACAAACATTTTATCACAGGCTTAATTTAGAATCATAAATTCATCCTGCCAAATAAGACAGAAATTAGAAACAAAAATTTTTTTTTACAGTCTATCGTGTCGAAATGTGTTAATGTATCAGAACAAAATTTATTGAATGAGTTTGTGTGCCAAAGTGCAGTACTTGTGCAAATTTTCAATTGGTCAAATTGTTTAAGCACAACAACAAAAAATGAGAATTTCATGGCCTGAAGCCTGATGGGTTAATGTATCGTAACCAAATGAACTCAGAAAGCTTTTGTTATAAAGACCTACACTTTTGTAAATTTTCAACTCAATTGGTAAAACCGTTTAAGTGCGACAACAAAGAAATTAAAAATTTTTATTGAGCCCTGGTGCCGAAACGGGTTAATGGATCGTAACCAAATCAACTCAGTGAGCTCCTGCGGTAAAGAGCTACACTTTGATAAATTTTTAACTCAATTGGCCAAACAGTTTAAAAGCGACAACTAAGTAAATTACAAAACTTCACTGACCCCTGGTGCCGAAACGGGTTAATGAATCGAAACCAAATCAACTCAGTGAGCTCCTGTGGTAAAGAGCTACACTGTTGTAAATTTTAAACTCAATTGGTCAAACCGGTTTAGCAGGACAACAGAAAAATTTAATGAACTTTGTTCGGCTCTCGTGCCCAAACGGGTTACCGGATCTTCATAAAAATTTGTCACAGGCTTTTTTTCAGACCATAAAACCACCATACAAAATTGGACATAAATCGGAAACAAAAAATTTTTTGGAAGCCCGCCGGGCCGAATCCGGGTAACATATTGAATCCAAATTTCTTCGGTACCTGTCCAATGATAAGAAGAATATTTGTCCAAATTTTCAACTCAATCGATCAAACCGTTTAGGCAGGACAACGAAAAAAAGAAACGGCTTTAAATGGCTCTCGGGCCGCAATGGGTTAATGAACCGAAACGCGATATAGCCTATAACACTTTCCGGGGTCGTAGGAACGTTCCTGCAAAATTTGGTTGCAATCGGACTTGTGGTTTTTACGTGAAAAGGGCACAAACAAACAAACAAACAAACAAACAAACAAACAAACAAACAAACAAACAAACAGAATTTCTTCCTTATTTATTAGACTAGCAGAGTACCCGGCGTTGCCCGGAGTATTTTATCGGCTTTATCGAAATGAAAATTATTAACTTTTGCTTTTGAGTTTAATTATAATTTAATTAATATAGTTAACTTATTACTATGCATTTTCAGATGCTGGTAGTTAATATTCTATTTTTTATTACATTTAGTTAAATTGAATAAACAGAGCGAAAAATTAAAGACAATTCGTCTACAAAAAATCTTTAAAGGAATCAATAATCTATTGAGTACACAATTACGGCAAAGTGAGTTTTCACAATATATACGTTAATACCGAAATATAAAATTTGCATTTCAATTATAAATGTTATGTTGTTAAGACTTAAACACAGTATTCTTAAGATACTGAATAAGGTTACTTTAATTACTGTTCTATATTAGAAATTTTGCATTGAAAGGTTTTTATGGAATATTAGAAACAGTATAGATAAAAGTAAAGAGTGTTGGAAATATCTTTTTAATAATAATAACAATACACAAAATTATTCAAAATATTATTAATAAGTGCTCGTGCGGAAATGGGTTAACAAACGTTAATAAACATTTTGTCACAGGCTCTATTTAGAACCATAAATTCATCCTGCCAAATTAGACAAAAATTAGAAACAAATTTTTTTTTGACAGTCTATCGTGTCGAAATGTGTTAATGTATCACAACAAAATTTATTGAATGAGTTTGTGTGCCAAAGTGCAATACTTGCGAAAATTTTTAATTGGTCAAATCGTTTAAGCACAACAACAAAAAATGAGAATTTCATGGCCTGAAGCCTGACGGGTTAATGTATCGTAACCAAATCAACTCAGAAAGCCTACACTTTTGTAAATTTACAACTCAATTGGTAAAACCGTTTAAGCGCGACAACAAAGAAATTGAAAAACTTCATTGAGTCCTGGTGCCGATACGGGTTAATGGATCGTAACCAAATCAACTCAGTGAGCTCCTGCGGTAAAGAGCTACACTTTGATAAATTTTTAACTCAATTGGCCAAACAGTTTAAGTGCGACAACTAAGTAAATTACAAAACTTCACTGACCCCTGGTGCCGAAACGGGTTAATGGATCGAAACCAAATCAACTCAGTGAGCTCCTGTGGTAAAGAGCTACACTATTGTAAAATTTCAACTCAATTGGTCAAACCGTTTTAGCAGGACAACAGAAAAATTTTGTGAACTTTGTTCGGCTCTCGTGCCCAAACGGGTTACCGGATCTTCATAAAAATTTGTCACAGGCTTTTTTTCATACCATAAAACCACCATACAAAATTGGACATAAATCGGAAACAAAAATTTTTTTGGAAGCCCGCCGGGTCGAATCCGGGTAACATATTGAATCCAAATTTCTTTGGCACCCGTCCAATGCATTTGTACAAATTTTCAACTCAATCGATCAAACCGTTTAGGCAGGACAACGAAAAAACGAAACGGCTTTAAATGGCTCTCGGGCCGCAATGGGTTAATGAACCGAAACGCGATATAGCCTATAACACTTTCCGGGGTCGTAAGAACGTTCCTGCAAAATTTGGTTGCAATCGAACTGGTGGTTTTTACGTGAAAAGGGCACAAACAAACAAACAAACAAACAAACAAACAGAATTTCTTCCTTATTTATTAGATTTAAGATAATTTTGAAAAAAATTCTTTATTTTTCTTTAATAATTATTATAATAAAACACCAACATGGGACACTTTTCTTTTTCATTTTCATTTATTTTTTCATTTTAATTTTTTTTTTTTTTTTTACAATTTTGTTTACTGTCACTTCTTTTTTCATCATTCAAATTTTCCAATTACAATTTATATTCAAATTGTCGAATTATCTAAATACCCAATTGGGACCAATTTTAGTAAGTATTAGCATATGACAATAACCAAAAAAAAAAAAAAAGAAAATTTTGAAAAAGAAAAAATGAAGAAAAAAAATCAAAAGGAAAGACATAAGATATTCATCCCCTTTCAAATATTTTCATCAGATATTGAATTTTTGTTTTCAATATTATTTCTATACAGGGTAGATGGAAAGGTGAAAATCCAATTTGACAGTTACATTATATTATGTGTTATATAACGTTATACATATGTATTATATTATGTATATATTCAAAAGTGTCATATTATATTATTATGTATTATTGTATTTTATTCTGACTGTTACGATATTATGATGAAAATGAAAATGAAAATAACATGTCAGTAAATATTAAGAGTATATATGTATAGCATGCATATGACTATTTTAAATGATAATGGCCCTAAATTGTTATTATAAAAATTAATTTTGAATATAAAAAAAGAATGGAGAAAAAAATTGAATTTAAAAAGTAATGGATAAAATTGAAAGGGCGCATAAAACTATTTAATAAAATTTTTTGTGAGTAATAATCTAAAAGAATCCATTATTATTAAAGAGAAACAAATGCTTCGGTAAAATTAAATTAGAATTTAATTCTACCAAAGAAAAAATAAATAAAATGCTCTACATAAAAAGTTAAAATAAAACCGATTTCAGATTACGGTACCATTTAAATAATGTCACGAGCTATTCTCTGTTTTGAGAAAAAAACGTGCCTATTCATTTTTAGATTTGGGGGAAGAGGATGTAGGTACTTTCGTTTTTAGCTAAGTAAATTAAAAAAGAACAGGTTGCATTAAAAAAAAATGCAATCATTTTGTGCTGTGTTACTTATAAAAAAAAATAGAAAACTGAATGATTAAAAAAATGATTTAATAGGCGTTTCATGATCTGTTATGTTATAAAGGTCTATTACCACTACACCGGTATGACAGTACCGGTAGTACCGTGACTTTTATTTATACTATACGTTTCTCATGAATATATTCACATTGGAGTACAAAGATGTCAAAGACGTTATACCGACACCGTAACGTGATTTAAAATATTGTCCTCAACGAATTGACCTTGAACCTTCTACGATCTTGCCGTCCATCGCATTTATAAGCCTTTTTGACTCCTTCTTAAAACTATTTTGTAAAGAATACATTTTCTTTAAACGCTTCATACTCTTCTTACTAATTTGTTAACTATACACTATTTCTGTATATATTATAGTTGTTCGTATATATTGGAATTTAATCTACATGGAACATACAATTTAATCTACATACATACATACTTGCCACTTTACAACATCTTACCTTCATAACTTTCCATTTTATGTATTGCATAAAATTGGAAAAAGCGAACGATAGAAATGTGAAAAGAAAAATCGTAAAATAAAATGTATATCAACTTCTGTTCAAACTCAGTTTTTTCTACTCAGGTTTGAAAGTAGTTCTCCTTGGCCGTTGTGCTTCTGTCCTGCGACACTCTATGTTGTAGATTTGTACAAAGGATTTTTATACGCGACAATTTTGGCCTGCAGTAAAATGTTGCGGCAATTTTTGTTTTTTAGTAAAACTGTGCAAAGTTTTTTTTCAGTCAAAAGCTTTCAACTCGACTTGTGAAAATCGACTTTTTGCACTTAAACTGAGTTAAAATAACAATCATAACATAAGATTAATGTAAATAAAATTAAAAATGAAAACAAAAATTAAATAAATGAATCAATATTCATTTTAAACTTTAAAAAATTTATTTTCAATTTTGTTCTAATAATTCTTTTATTTCTGGCTTCTATTAAAAATTTTATGGGATAACAAAACTTCTACTTTTTGTGTCCGATTTATTCTACTATTTTTATTATAATATGTACTTTTTAAACCCAATAAACCGAAAAGTTCAAAAAAGTTTTCGAAATAGTTTCGAAAAGTTTCCATGTAAAGTACCTATATGTAAATTTTATCACGTAGTTATAGCTACACATAGTTTCAAACAAATTAAATAAATTTTTGGGGCCGTGAATTAAAGCCATACGAATTAAGGTCTTAATGGCTTTAGTTCGCATTTAATAGCGAAATAAAATCATATCGTCGATGTTTCTCATATTAAAATGTGAAAAATAGACATATCGTTTTCTAAAATTTTACAAATTAAAGCCATATAGAATGAAAAAAATATTTAACAAAAGTTTTTAAATTCTTTATTATTAAAATGGCTTATATGTAACAAACAATATTGAAGAATTTTTAGAATTGATTACAAAATCAGAGTTCCAATAATTTTTTTGGTACATATGGCCGTGGTTGCACAAAATGTCACGAGGAAGGTTCTTAATATTAGATTAATATCACGGTTATACCAGTATTCTGCTTTTTCCAGAATATTTGAGGTATTTTAGAGTTGGATTCAAAATTAAGGTACACATTCCCTTTTCCCAAAATATTTCGAATTAAATTTAAATTAATTATCGCGACATTTTGTCCGATGTAATGTTTATATTTACATATATCAATATTTAACAAAAATAAAAGAAAAAACTTATGATTAAATAAATTGTAATTAGCTATTATAGAATAATTATTGTTTTTTTTTTTTTTTCCTAAGGGAGGTGGGAATCTTCCAAAGACACCAAGAATTTCCCCTTGGTAGTGTCAGATTCTTACTGACTAAACCCACCTCCCCCTTAGCCAATATAGTGGGATGAAACCCTTACCTGCGAACGCAGTATATTGGCTAGGGAGTAGGGATAGGAAAGGATAGGAAAATGGATACGGAAACATTGAATTGGGAGTGGGACTGTAAGGAAACAATTAATCCGCCTATTATTATTATTTTGCTAACAGTGACTAAAGTCGTCACAATAGCTACAACATGTAGTAGTAGTATATATTACTACATGAGGCAACTATTGAAGGCAACCCCCACTGTCACTGTAACGGCTGTTATTATTGGTATTAATATTTTTTATTAATATTATTATTATTTTACTACAGAGTCAGCGCCATCAGTGGATTACAACGTGCAGCAGTATATAACACCTTACTTGCATGATATAACCAAAGATGGCTCTACTGTAGCAGCTATTATTATTATTATTATTATAATTTGTTTTACTATTACTATATTGTTTTCAAAAAAGAAAATAATTTTTAACACATTTCCCAAAAATTTTGAAAAAATGTGCCTAGTAGTTTCACTCTGTCCTTCTCTCCATCCGTCTGTTTATAAAACTTCTACACCGTTAAAGATAAAGAAAAAAATTTTAATTATGGGTAGGTCTTATAAAAGAATTAATTTTGCGGAACAACTTTTTCATGTAGCCCAATTCAGCATGGAGCTAAACAGTACCTAAAACTTTGAAAAAGCCCTATTTTTATATACGTATATTTCATGTTCCGCTTAACATTTTTTCAATGAAAACGTCATTCGACAGAAATTTTTTTTAGCTTTAATATCAAAATTATACATTTTTTTCAAAACTTAGTATTTAAATTTACCGTTATGTGAAAACCAAATTTTGCATGATTTTTTTACCTTCATAATTCCGGCGTGCTTTTAGATATGGACTTGAAATTTTTAGGGAAGAAAGAACTTTTAGGATTAGTATAAGTTTTCTGAGAAATATTTTTTTAACCACCCCCTGTTTATGAACTATTAGGTCACAAAAATTGAAAATTTACTATTTTAAATGTCTGTAACTTAGACATCCGTACACATTTTTCTTCGGCAAGACATAAAAATGAAAGCCTCAGTAATATATTTTTACGTGTGTTAACAGTTTTTCTTAGTTATATAGGATACCGGACTTACAACCCCTTAAAATTTCAAAAAACTCCTATTTTCACATATTTTCTTATTATATGAAATTTTAAAATTTTGGTGCAAGTCACAATTCTAAACAGTTTGTATTATCTTTTGGAAATATGCGCTTTTAACAACCGTTGGTTTACATTCTGCCTTATTTATTTTTTATATGGCTTTGTTACGCAATTGTATTTGAAATGAAGTCAAAATGATTTTAATTCGTATGGCTTTAATTCACGGCGTCAACATTTTTTACTGTAATATGCTCTTTGTTGTATCTAAATAACAGTTAGATAGGTACATACATAATAATACTTGTTATACACAGTAAAAAATGTTTAGTTATTTTACTTTTTTTGTTTTTTGGTAACAAAGTTTAAAGAAAGTATTTGAAAATAAAATTTTATTCGATGCTTTTGGTCAATTAATTAATTTTATTATATTAAAAAAATTCTAAAGTAGGTTATTTTCAGACCACAAAGTATAAAGTTAAAGAAATTTAATTAATCAATTTAAATTTATTTACAAAAAAATTCAAATTCTGTCAATAAAGTTTCAATTAAAATTCAAAAATAAATAAAAAAAAAACAATAAAACAACATTTTTAAAATTCATTAAAATTAATTCAAAATCGAATTTTATTTTTATTTATATTAATTTTTATATATTTTCAACTTTTTCCTCCATCAAAGGTAATTTTTGTTATTAATATTATATTAACCGCCAAATTTAATTGTATTTTTAAATTTTTTATTGATTAAAATGTTAAATTTCATTTGGTTTTCAGGTTAATAATGAAAATTGATTCTGAAGTACTTTTGAACATAGCCTTTATTGCTGTAATGGGTACCCAAACATATATTGTTTTACGAAATTTCAGTAAATATATCTGTGAATAATAGCCAATTATAAAATTAAGAATGAAGAAAAATTAAAATTGTAATTCGAAAGATAATACGAATTAAGAATTATAAAAGTTTTATTGAATTTTATTTGTGTGTTTATTAATGTATTAACGACTTTTGTTTTTTGGTTTAGCTAAACTTTCATTTATTCTCATTCAATTTATAGCTTTAATTTATTATTAGCAGAATAATACGGAGTTGTACTGGGAGGATTCTTTCTTAATAAAAATTTATATTTCTAAACAAACTTTTTTTGCCGAAACGAGTTGAGACTAAAAGATTTTGATTTGTTATAGAATATGGTTGAGTCAACGCCACGAGTCAACGAAAATCAAAAAACTGAAAAAAGCAGTCCTACCTTTAAAAACAGTTTACTGCCCTTCATTATTATTTATTTATTTATTTAGAACCAAAGCAAGGTCGTTACAAAAATTCTTAAAGTTAAACTTAAAATTAATATTACACAATACAATGCAAAAAAAAAAAAAAAAAAGTACATTATTTTGCTGACTTAAGACTACAAAAAAAAAAATTACAATTTATTTTTAGTTTTTCCTTTTGTTTTCTCTCTTTTTTTTCTTAGATACATTTAAAAATTATAATGTATGAATTATGAATCATTCAGAGCAATATAAAGAAGCTAAGTTATGCCTTTAGCTTAGTCTTACTATTAAAAAAAAAAGATGTAAGATGATACAATAAATTTTTTGTACTTTGTTAAAATTAAATTAATTATGATAGGTACAATAAAGACAAAAGTTATTTTTATTTTATGTATGTAAAATAAGTCAATGCTTTTAATATGGTTTTTTTTTTTTGTTTTCTTCTTTTTATCACATAATACTTATGCTAAATTTTTATTACTTTGAGTTTTTAGTTAGTTAATTATGTAAAAAAAAAAAAAAAAAACAAAAACAAAGGAAATATTATTGTTAATAAATTATGTCATTTAGAAATAAATTATGTCAATGTTTTACTGAAGAAATAAATTACAATGTTTTTTGTAATTTAGATTTGTAAGCATTTTTTGAAATTGTGTCACAGAAAATGTTGTCGAATCGATTAAATAATATGCAACACCTGTTTGTGGGTTCGTTTTTCCCATATTCAGTTCTATGTGTTGTTTCAATTAAGAATTTGGTATATCTTGTGGGCCTGACATTATTGTTGACTTTGATTTTATCTTTAATAAAATTGACGTTAATCTTATTGGATAAGACATCAAATGTAAAGCAGTTAGATAGTAAGATTCTACGGGAACTTAAACTAAGTAAATTGACTAACTGCAGCCTCTCATTGTATGATGGAAGGTTATGAAAGTCTCTGGGATTATGTAGATGTCTTAAAGCAAAGAGAAGGAACTGCTTCTGGATTGATTCAATTCTTGTACTATGAATAAGAAAGGCTGGATTCCAGATAATGCTACCGTATTCTAAAACTGAGCGTACAAGTGAGCAATATAAAGTTATTGTTACCCAGATATTGTTAAATTCTCTTGCTCTTCTTTTGATAAAACCTAGCATTTTGTTAGCTTTTTATAACATTGATTCATAGTGAAGATTATAATTCAGTTTGTTATCCAAAATCATTCCCAAATCTGTAATATGATTCACACATTCTAGGTTGCAGTTTTGTATGGAATAATTATGCATCAATTTGGATCTTTTCCGTGAAAAGGTCATAGTATAGCACTTACTAATGTTGAGATCTAGCATGTTGTCACAGTACCATTTTTCTAAGCACTTCAATTTTGATTGAAGAAAACAGCAATCGGTATCATTCTTAATTACATGATACAACTTAAGATCATCAGCATAAGTAAGGTGGGCAACGCTTGATAAGAAATTCGAAAGATCACTTATATATATATTGAATAAAAGTGGTCCTAAGTGACTGCCTTGGCGTACCCCAGAGTAGACAGAAATGGGCTTAGATATAGTACCTTGAAATCTAACAAATTGTACTCTTTCAGTGACATATGACTTAATCCATTTTAATATGGAGCCACTGAATCCTAGCTTTGCCAGTTTATCTTTTAGTATATCATGATTTATTCGGTCAAATGCTTTACTAAAATCTGTATATATTGCGTCTACCTGAAGACCTTTTTCAATAGAAGATAATATATCTGATGTGAAAACCATCAGGTTGGTGGTGGTTGAACGACCTTTTCTAAAACCATGTTGTTCTTGATTAAGATAAGGATCTATTATAGGTGTAATTTTATCAGTAACAAGTTTTTCAAATAGTTTGGGTATAGTCGACTGAATTGCTATACCTCTGTAATTGTCTATTAATGCTTTGTCACCTTTTTTGTGAATCGGAATCAGGTATGAGGTTTTCCAAAATTGTGGGAAAGTACCTGTCATAAGGGATCTGTTAAAAATTAATGTAAGTGGGACAGTTAAATTATGACTACAGTTATGTAAAAAAATAGGTGGGAGAAGATCAGGACCAGATCCTTTTTTAATATCTAAACTACTAATTTCTGAATAAACATCTTCTAATGATAAGTTTAAATTTTGAATGAGAGGAATAGTGTTATTTAAGGTCTGGAAATGCACGTTTTCATGCCCTGTTTGCGACTGACGGTACACGTTTTGGAATTTGTGTGCAAAAAAATTGCAAATTTCATCAGGGCAGGATGAGACTTTACCACCTAAGGACATAGAGTTTGGGTAACCTGACGACTTACGTTTTGTATTAACAAATTCAAAAAAATTTCTAGGGTTACTTAAAATGGAGTTACCAATATTTTGAACGTAATTATCGTACGATGCAATGCATTTTATTTTAAATTCATCAGCCAATTTTTTATACTCATTAATAGTTTCGGAGCTTGGATCAACTGATGATTTAATAATTTTATATAATTTATTTCTACGATTACGTAAAGATCTGAGTTCCCTATCTAGCCAAGGTTCCATTAATATATCTTTTTTTAGTATCCTTAGCGTGTAATTATCAATTATAAATGATAAAATTGTATGAAAATCCAGTATTATTATTATTATTATTATTATTATTATTATTATTATTATTATTATTATTATTATTATTATTATTATTATTATTGTTATTATTATTATACCCGTATGAACTATGTTCAAGGGTATAATAAATTTGCCATTACGTTTGTGACACCTTAAAGGAGTCGAGCTAGATATAGTGTCAAAGGTATGGATCGGCTCAGAATCGAATTCTGAGTCGATTAAGCCATGTACGTCCGTCCGTCCGTCCGTCTGTCCGTCCGCACGATAACTCAAAAAATAAAGGAGCTAGGGGGCTGAAATTTTTTTTACGTCACTTTTGCAAAATTGTTAGTTTTGCTATTTAAATCTAACATTTTCGGTCGGCGGGTTCGAGTAGCTGCCATACAACTTCTATCTTTATATAGAAATAACTCAGTATCTATTCAAGCTAGGTTTCTGCAATTTTGCAAATGATGATCAAGTTTTATGGCAACAACTTCTGTAAAATTTGGTTCTGCTGGTGCAGCGGGTTCGGGTAGCTGCCATACAACTTCTCCGTTTAAATGATAATAACTCAGTGTTTATTGAAGCTAGGAATCTGAAATTTAGTAAAGAGGTGTCGAGTTACATGCCAACAACTTTTGTAAAATTTGGTTGGTCTAGAGCAGCCGGTTCAGACTTCTTGCACCTCTTGGAACCTAATGAAGCTAGGCGTCTGAAATTTTGCAAATGATGATCAAGTTTTATGGCAACAACTTTTGTAAAATTTGGTTGTGGTGGTGCGGCGGGTTCGGGTAGCTACCATACAACTTATCCGGTTAAATGAGAATAACTCAGTGTTTATTGAAGCTAGGAATCTGAAATTTAGTAAAGAGGTGTCGAGTTACATGCCAACAACTTTTGTAAAATTTGGTTGGTCTAGAGCAGCCGGTTCAGACTTCTTGCACCTCTTGGAACCTAATGAAGCTAGGCGTCTGAAATTTTGCAAATGATGATCAAGTTTTATGGCAACAACTTTTGTAAAATTTGGTTGGCCTAGAACAGCCGGTTCAGGCTTCTTGCACCTCTTGGAAGTTAATAAAGCTAGGCGTCTGAAATCTTGCAAATGATGATCAAGTTTTATGGCAACAACTTCTACAAAATTTGGTTGTGCTGGTGCGACGGGTTCGGGTAGCTGCCATACAAAATCTCTTTTTAAATGAAAAGAACTCAGTGTCCGTCCGCACGATAACTCAAAAAATAGAGGAGCTAGGAAGCTGAAAAATTTTTTACGTCACTTTTGCAAAATTGTTAGTTTTGCTATTTAACTCCAGCATTTTCTGTCCCCGGGTTCGGGTAGCTGCCATACAACGTCTTTCTTTAAATGGAAATAACCCAGTGTCTGTTCAATCTAGGTATCTGAAATTTTGCGAATGATGATCAAGTTTTATGGCAACAACTACTGCAAAATTTGGTTGTGGTGGTGTGACGGGTTCGGGTAGCTGCCATACAAAATCTCTTTTTAAATGAAAGAACTCAGTGTCCGTCCGCACGATAACTCAAAAAATAAAGGAGTTAGGAGGCTGAATTTTTTTTTACGTCACTTTTACAAAATTGTTAGTTTTGCTATTTAACTCCAGCATTTTCGGCCGCCGGGTTCGAGTAGCTGCCATACAACTTCTTTCTTTAAATGGAAATAACCCAGTGTCTATTCAATCTAGGTATCTGAAATTTTGCAAATGATGATCGAGTTTTATGGCAACAACTTCTGTAAAATTTGGTTGTGATGATATGACAGGTTCGGATAGTTGCCATACAACTTCTCTTTTTAAATGAAAATAACTCAGTGTCTATTGAAGCTAGCTATCTGAAATTTAGTGAAAAAGTGTCGAGTTGCATGCCAAAAACTTTTGTAAAATTTGAATGGTCTAAAGCAGCCGGTTCAGGCTTTTTGCATTTCTTGGAACTTAATGAAGCTACGCGCAATATATTCGGGTAGCTATCATTCAACTCCACAATTTACATAAATATATCTCTGAAGTTCGGTACTAAAACTCTGAATGTTTTTAAAAGATGATCATAAGTTTTATAGAAACAGGATATATTACGTTCATACGGGTATCCCAGAATTGACACAGTCTACTCTACTGCACTCTTCCTCGTTATTATTATTATTATTACTATTACTATTATTAGTATTATTATTATTATACTTAATATTATTAATGTTATCAATTATATTATTGCAAGCACCCGGTATTATTGTATGTGAATAAATAAAGTTATCATAATTTTTGCTGGAAGATGGTTTGGGATTATCTACTTCTGGTGAAGTAGAAGAATGATTTTTGGCTATTACTAAGCTAGTGTCATTATCAACTTCCGAAGAAGTAGAAGTGTTTTTTTCAGCTATAATTAAGCTAGCGTCATGTATACCGTTCAATAAATTTGTTTGTGTGTGTGTTGAACTATTGTTTAGATAATTACTTAATTGTGTAGTGTCTACAGATTTGTTTTTCTTTGAAAGTACAGGTTTGAGAGAGGCTTGTGTAAGTGTTGGATAGGTTTGTGTTGAGGTGGAAGAATCCTTGTTAAACTTATAATTGTAAGGATTAGGAAATTTTTTCGCATTACTTATATTTTTGCATTTATTTTTTAACTTAGGTTTACTAGAGTTCTTAGAGTTGTAAATTAAACTATTATTTTTATTTTTGTTTAACTTAACATACCTGTTTTTCCAGCGACTTAGAGTGATGTTGTTACCAATGAAGAAAGTATCGTTATTGTGCGCAAAGAAAAGCCAATCTTACTTAAGTGAAATAGATATCTTGAAACACTCGTATTTGTATTTTTTCCTTTTTACTAGTTGTTTCGGAACTATTTTTTCTGCACTTATGATGGGAATTCTAAAGTTGTCATAAAAGATTTTCTTTATACGCTGCTGTGTACTTCCAAATGGTACTCCTTTTAACATGTAAACCACACTTTCACTATCTGTAGTTCCACCGTTTAACTTGCTATTTTTTGTATATTTGTATATTAATATGGCATTTAAATTTTTGTATTTTGACATTTAAAAAAAAAAATTGGAATGAATATTATAAACAAGCAAAATTTTATATTAATTAATATACTGTTACAGTTTTCAAAAAAATGAAAAGGTATTTTCAGGTTATGTTATTTTTTGATTATTGACAGCAATAAATTTCTGACAGACCTAAATGTTTGATTAGTATGTTTTACTAATTAGTCGTGCATAAACATGCAACTGAAACTATTTTTACTGTAATGAAATTCAACTTCACTGTAAAGATGAAACACATATTTGAATTTAAAGCGAATCAGTCAATTAGCTTAAGAGCGAAAACATGAGAAAAATTTTTGAAAACCTTTTTTGCCGAAAAGGATTAATGATTACAACAATTTTGGTGCCTACAGTGAATTTTTGTTTCATTCCTAGAGCCACACAATATGTCTATATTTTCAAGGCAATCTGTTTAACAGTTTACTGTTTAGGTGAAAAAAAACAATGATTGACCTCTTTTATTCTTAGAGGAATATTCCTGCGGACATTTGTTTTAATTGTGTCACTTAAATAAATCACTTTCGAAATTTATTTCGGTTCGGCTAAATAAATAAAATTACATAGCTATTGCACAAAAATCAAATGTGAATGATGGGATGATGGGAGTCCATTTCTCTGGAGTAGAGACAAATAAGAGACAAAAGTCATCAAAAAAAATTTCAAATTTTAATCTTGGTTTATTTCTTCAGCAAAATCAAGGCCGTTTTTCAATCACTTGATTATTGAAATTTCAAAATTGTTATTTTAAATATTTAAAAAATGCAAACGTATGTTTTGTGTAACACAAGTTTGAAACATTGAACGATTTATTGGCGTTTTGTATAATAGACATGTATTAAATTTCGTGCTTTCTTAACAAAATCTTTTCAACAAAAACACAAGTAAATGTAAGGCGATGCAACTGACTTATTAATACCCTACACCTGAATAATTCGCATTAAATTAAAAATCCATAAGTTTTTGGCAGCTGCTTGAACTTCTTCCCTTTTCTATCTTATTCAACTCGAATTTCAGGAACGTAAAAGAGGCATCCTCTTGGAATATGCTTAACACCCTTGTAAAAAATTTCAAGTTTCTATCTTTATTAATTTCGAAGATATGCTTGTTAGTCCTTGGGAGGCGTGCGTCAGGTACCCGAATTCATCAATGCCAATCCAATTCATCAAATCCATCTCAGTGACATAAATAAAACAGGCCAGAACACCATTGTACTAAATTTAAAGGTTCTACTTTAGTTGGTTTTAGAGATATGCTCGTTTGCTCTTGTGCTCGTCCGGAAGTTTCCAAAATACGAACCCATGGTTCAAATTCTTTCAAATATCAGTTTCCAATTTTACAGAAAAGAATATATAACAGAACCCTTGTACTAAAAATGAAGGTTCTATCTTTGTTGGTTGTGGAGATATACTTGTTTGCTCTGGAGCTCGTTCGGAAGCTTCCAAGATCCGAACCCATGAACCAAATCCTCCCAAATTTCAGAAACATAAATAAAACAGGAAAGAGCACCACTGTACCAAATTCAAAGATTCTATCTTTGTTTGTTTTGGATATAATCTCGTTTGCTCTGAGGCTCATTGGGAAGCTTCCAAAATCTGAACCCAGGGATCAAATCCTCTCAAACCTTTGTTGGTTTTGGAGATAATCTTATTTGCTCTGGGGCTCATTCGGTAGCTTCCAGAATCCGAACCCATGGACCGAGTTTGTCCAGATTCGAACTTAGTCTTCCTTTCGTAATTAGTAACCTACTGTATAAATTACATCAAGATAGCTTTACTAGTATTACTAGTTTTTGAGCTATCGCGCGAACGGACGGACGGATGAACATCGTTAAATCGACTCAGGAGGTGATCCTGATTCGGAATATATATACATGTCCATATCTAACTCGCTTCCTTTTGGTAGTTACAAACTCCATACCAAAGTTAGTATACCCTATACTTTGGGTATGGCGTATAAAAAAAATAATAATTTTGCAGCAAAAATTTTAAAATTTTACCACAAAGCAGTAGTTTTAAATCAAAATTTTAAAAGTAGGCGTTACTTGGTGGGTATGGGTACTTATCTTAAAATAATGAATACTCTATACAAAAAATTATAGTAATTTTAATAAAAAATTTTTATTTATTTTTTTTTTTTCTTTTATTTTTTAGAACTCACAATTTTACAGTGATTTTACAGTACAACACTATACAGATTTTAAATTTGATTTATGGTGGTATGGTATTTTTTTTTGCAATTCAAATATTTTTTGTTCAACAATTTTTTAGACTTATAATATCATAAAATAATTTAATATCTTATATCTAAATGTAATATTTATGTTAGTTGAGTTCAAATACATAACAATAATAATGCTGTAGAATTAGAGAAAATTAAATAAACTAAGTTTAGTTCTGAGACAATACACGGAATACTAAAAATAATTTCTATTGCATTACAAAACAAAAAAGAAATAAAAACAAAACCTTAGAAAATATTGACTTAAGTGTCAACTTGAAGAAAATCACCATTCAGGACGTGATATGAAATTTTAATTTTCAGGATACATTTTGTAGTTTTCTAAATATCATCGAAATGGAAATATAAGAAATTAGATTACAACATATTTATATTATACATATACATACATACATATCCTATTATTTGGCATGGTTGTTTTTTTTTTTTTCAAGGATTAAAACTTATTTATAGTAAAATTTATTATATTTGAAGATTTTACATTTAGGCGTAACAATTAATCGGAATTGTGATTTTATCTTTAAGATGACACCCTATTTTTTTAGAAAATCTATGAGAAAATTCTATGAATATGTGAATATTAAAACATATGAACTATATAAATACATATATTATGTATATAGGAAAGAAATTACAAAATTAATTATCTCTCAAAAATGTTTTAAAACAGAGCTTTAAACTTCTTAAAACGGTTAAAAACATATATTAGGTTAGTTCTAAGAGTAAATCAAGGAATAATAATGTATATATTATGAAATGTAAATGTATATAATGAAATGAAATATGATCATGAAAAATTTCCTGCTTAGGCAAGTGACTTTGAAGAAATGGGATAGGCGATTTTAGCGATTGAAGATTTTAGGGATGAAACAATCTTTCGACATGGTTAAAACAGGGTGCTCATATTATTATGTTATGCCGATAAAGGGTTTCAAGGGTAATGAGATAGAAGTAAAAGGTTCTTGTTAAGAAAGAATATTTTTTTTGAATCAGAATTAAACAGTTCGAATTTCAAATTTCATTACTTTCATATACCTAAACTATGCTGGATATATTTAAAAAAATTAGCAGGAGCTTTAGTGTACCTAGGTTTCGTCAGTGCTATTACTTAAAATACTATATTTAAAGAAAAGATAAGCTTTTTCTTCATTTTGATGACTCTTTAAAGACGTTACCTACATAATCATTAACTTCATAATAATTAATAACTTTAATAGCTCTGTTTTGTCATGCCAGATACTAAAGATAAGAGGCGAGCATTTTTGCAGCCAAAATAAGTATTTAAATCGTAAACTAAAGTTGTTATCAAAACATGATTTTTAATAATTTTTAAAAATTAGGAAATTTTCAATGTCAATGTGTCTGTAATAAACTTTTAGTTAAAGTGTTAAAACTATAAAGAAAAAAAAAGATACAAAAACTATATAACAAAAAAAATAGTAAAAAGAAAAAAGAAAAGAAGAAAAATATCTGCAATAATATTTTATTATTAAACAAAAAACAAAAAAAACTTAAAAATTAATAGATGCCAATACAAAACGCCATGAGTAAAACTTTAAATGATAGTAAATTGATTTTATAGTGAGCTTTTTAATTTGTATCTATAACAGTTATTGCTATGCTTTTATTGCTATTAGAACTTATTGTTTTAAAAGTCAGAACACGAAACTCATATAAAATTATAAAATATCTGTTAGATTTTGATTACACAACAAAAATATTCATTTTTTATTTTCTAATTTTTTTTTTAAATGGTAGTGGTGGTTATATTGTGGATTACATATCTATTGTAGATCGTTATTAGATCGGCAGTTTGTGACTGAAAAAACTTTATGTTGTTAACTCAAAAAGAAAAATACATGGTTATTTTTAGCACATTTCCAAAAAAATTTTGAAAAAATGTGCTTATTAGTTTCACTCTGTCCGTCCGTTCGTCTGTTTACAAAACTTCTACACCGTTAAAGATAGAGAAAAAAAATTTTAACCATAGGTAGGTCTCATAAAAAAAATAATTTTGTGGAACAACTTTTTCATGTAGCCCCCCATTACGGAGCTACAGCCCCTCAAACTTTGAAAAAGCCATACTTTTAAATGCATATATCTTATGTTCTGCTTAAGATTTTTTCAATCTGAAAACGTCATTCGACAGGTATTTCTTTTATCTTTGTAAATTAATATGAAAATTATACAATTTTTTTAAATTTAGTATTTAAATTTACCGTTATGTGAAAACCAAATTTTGCATGATTTTTCTACTTTCATAACTCCGGCACGCTTCTAGATAGAAGCTTGAAATTTTGAGGCAAGAAAGAACTTTTAGATTTAGTATAAGTTTGCTCAGAAAATTTTTTCGGACCACCCCCTGTTTTTGAGCTATTAGGGCTTAAAAATTGAAAATTTGCTATTTTTAAACACCTGTAACTTAGGACCCTGTACACATTTTACTTCTGCAAGATATAAAAATTAAAGCTACAATAATATATTTTTACGTGTGTTAAAGGTTTATTTTAATTATAAAGGGTTCCAAAGTTGCAGCTCTTCAAAAATACGAAAAAGCCCCATTTTCAGATGTATATATCTCGGGCTCTGCGTAATAGTTTTGCAATCTAAAACCGGCAGAAGATCGAAAATTTTATTATCTATATAAAACAATATCAAAATTATGTAATATTTTGTAATTTACGATTTAAATTTACCGTTATGTGAAAACCACATTTTGCATGAAATTTCTTTTTTCATAACTCCGGCACCCCTTTAGATAGGAACCTGAAATTTTGAGACAAGAAAGAACTTTTAGAATTAGTATAAGTTTCCTCAGAAAATTTTTTGGTAACACCCCCTTTTTAAGAGTTATTACGCCTCAAAAATTGAAAATTTGCTATCTTTAGACACCTGTAACTTAGGCACCTGTACAAATTTTTCTCCGGCAAGACATGAAAATTAAAGGTTTAATAATATATTTTTACGTGTGTTAACGGCTTTTCTTAGTTATATAGGATTCCGGACTTACGGCCCCTCAAAATTTCAAAAATGTCCTATTTTCACATTTTTTCTTATTACATGAAATTTTCAAATTTTTGTGTAAGTCACACTTCTAAACAGTTTGTATCGAGTTTTGGAAATGTGCGCTTTTAAAAACCGTTGGTTTACATTCTACCTTGTTTAGATTAGCTGCCACGCCCGATTAAAACTCAATCAAAATAATAATCTTCTATAATGGTGCTGATTGGTGCTGAAACATTTCATATATTCATATATCTTGAACTGTTAAAATCATAATGGTGTTAATATATGTTCCTTTAAATGATACATCAAATACCGTAATATTGTATCAAATGTCATCCTGTCTTTAAAGTTTAAACTAAACATCCCATAAAAGTTTAACGGACCACCCCGGAAACTTTCTTTCAGATATTATAGTCTTAGCAGTTCATAAGATATTTGCGAAACATATGATTATGGTATCAAGATTTTAAAATGCTAAATTAACTTTCTAATGACTCAGAGGGTAATCAAGACATTCTAACGTCAATAAACGGTTTTATAATGGTACTCAGCTCATTAATATTGGAATTTGTTTAACAAAGTTTGTAGAAATAAAAGTTCTAGTCAATGTTACAAAACTATAAGGGATTTGATATAAGAGTTTATTACTTCTACCATTGTTCTCATTGATAGATGTTATTTTTCTTATAGCATTATTTTATTTCCAATCCCGATTCTGAAAATGCTTTGTTACGTTTTGTTTATTTTGCAGTTTCTTTCACTAGTATATTTAAAATTCTATTTGCGGTGTTTTAAATTTCCTGATACATGTCCTTTGATATGAATAATTATTATATCTTTAATCCTCGTTGTAAACGTGTAATTCAATATTATTTTATCTTTCAATCTCTAAGTATATTAGGAATAGTGTTCGGAATGACAATCGTGGAAATGAAAATTCCGAAAATCAAAATCGTGTTTTCCAAAATTGCAGAATTCAAAATCAAAAGCACTATAAAATGAAATGAAATCGCACTAAAATTAAAGCAATTTTTAATAGAATGGAAAATAAGAATTTTGCAACAAAAAAATTCAGAAGCTAAATCTTCTGTTTTAAATGCTAAACACATGATCATGAAGCTGCATATTGTCATATTAACGCTGTACATGTTTTGTATTTCCAAGAACATTTTACAAAAGAATGTCCGCAACTGAACATAACTACAACAACAAATAAAACCGGCAAATTGTAAAGGGCTGCATAAAGCCACATATTCTCATTGTGCAGAATGTATAAAGTACAATCAAACATTACAAGCAGTTAGAAAAAAAACAGCAAGAAAATAATTTCTCAACAACAATTTGAATCGTGATTATGTTAAATTCAATACAAATGACATATTAAACAATATCTAAGATTAACAGTAATACAGGATCTAAATATTCTTAATTTACTACACAAAGCGACAACAACAACCAGAACAATCATTGTTGATATTTGACAAAACCTTGCATTGATAACTATTTCAGGTGTGATACATTCGAATATATTTAAAATATTTATAAAAATTAAATTATAAATAAAAATATAATTTAAAATAAATGTTATCACTTTCAAATTAATAACTATATGTATTTTTATACCCGGATACGAACAATAGTTTACCAAAACATTAAAACTATAACTCAAAAAAGTTTTGAACTATTTATATAATATTTATATTATTTATGTTATGTTCAATGGTATAATAAATTTCTCATTACGTTTGTGACACCTTAAAGAAGCCGAGTTAGATATAGGCTCAAATGTATGGATCGGCTGAGAATCGAATTCTGAGTCGATTAGGTCTTGTACGACCGTCCGTCACTCTTTTTTTATATGTAAATAACTTAGTATATATTGAAGCTGGGTCCAGAGCAGCAGCTTCAGGGAGCTGCCATAAAACTTACTTTTACATATAAGCAGAATTAATATCTCCATATATAAGTTGGTACTTAATATTGCTAGACATCTGAAATTTTCTAAAAAATATAGTATTGGAATATAATTAAGCTAAGCGTCTTAGATCTTGTAACAGATAATGAAGCTTTAAAGCAATAACTTAAGCAACTAGCTGTAAAATGTGATTAATTATCGTGACTGTCATAGAATTCCAAAATTTACATAAATATATCTCAGTGGGTACTTAATTAAGTAAAACATTTGAAATTTGTAAAAGATAAAACAGAAAAAAGTTTTATGGAAACAGGCATATAATTTTTCATTCGGCTATCCCACAGTTGACACAGTCTACTGCACTCTTCCTCTTTCTATTCAATATTGAATTATAGTAAAATTTACTTACATTACAAAATAATAGTTAAATACAAAGAATACCTGTTGTGATTAGTCTTTGTTTTAAAAATATAATTCAATTCAATTTAATTTCTATTTATATAATAAATATAAACATGTCTTAATATTTATGCTATTGTAACCATTGTTTTGTATATCCAAATATTATTTTAAATTGCTATTATATAATATTGTATTGTATTCCTTTTAATAATTACTCTTCATATGTTCATTGTAAAATAATAGTTATAAAACTATAAAATAATAGTTATTTTCTATTATTACAAAGATATAAAACAGTGTTTTAATACATCACAATGAAACAATGGATCAAAATTTACATAAATAACGTCATTTTTCCTTTAGTAAAGAAATCAACATAGTTTTGACAATTGCAAAAGAATGTCGGAGTTTATATTTGTTGGTAATTCGATAAAACTGAATTGATTCAAAAGAAATAAAGATAAGATAAAGTTTGAACTGAAATTTTAGAATAATAATTTACTATTAGGATTAAAAAGTCAGTTCTGTTTTCTGCAGTTTTTCACAAAAAGTTTTTCTTCATGTATGAAACTATTCATACTTAGTTCAAAAACAAAACAAACAAGGCAGAATGAAAACCAAACGTTTTTAAAGAGCCACATTTTCCAAAAGACAATACAAATAGTTTAGAATACTGTGACTTGCATCAAAATTTATAATTTTTCTTAGAATTTTAAATGTAAGAAAAAATGTGAAAAATAATGAGAAAATTTCTTCAACTTTAGGGAAACTCTATATAATTATGAAAAATTACTTTTAACACATTTAAAACGAGGAAGAGTGCAGTAGAGTAGACTGTGTCAACTCTGGGATACTCTATTATAAGATAAAATACTCTATTTATTATGAGATAAAATTCAGATGTTTTAGTACCGAACTACAGAGATACATTTATGTAAATTATGGAGTTGTATGACAGCTACCCGAATATATTGCGCCTAGCTTCATTAACTTCCAAGAGGTGCAAGAAGCCTGAGCCGGCTGCTCTAGACCAACCAAATTTTACAAAAGTTGTTGGCATGTAACTCGACACCTCTTTACTAAATTTCAGATTCCTAGCTTCAATAAACACTGAGTTATTCTCATTTAAACGGAGAAGTTGTATGGCAGCTACCCGAACCCGCCGCACCACCACAACCAAATTTTACAGAAGTTGTTGCCATGAAACTTGATCATCATTTGCAAAATTTCAGGAACCTAGCTTGAATTGATACTGAGTTATTTCTATATAAATATAGAAGTTGTATGGCAACTACTCCAACCCGCCGACCGAAAATGTTGGATTTAAATAGCAAAACTAACAATTTTGTAAAAGTGACGTAAAAAAAATTTCAGCCTCCTAGTCCTAGCTCCTTTATTTTTTGAGTTATCGTACGGGCAGATTGACGGACGGACGTACATGGCTTAATCGACTCAGAATTCGATTCTGAGCCGGTCCATACCTTTGACACTATATCTAGCTCGACTCCTTTAAGGTGTCACAAACGTAATGGTAAATTTATTATACCCTTGAACATAGTTCATACGGGTATAAATATAATATTGGAGCTTTAATTTTTAGGTTTTAGTTTAAAAGATTTGTGAAGGTGCCTGAATTTAAGTATCTAAAAACAGCAAATTTCCAATTTTTGATTCCTAATCATAACTCTAGATCCTTTAGCTCAATAATTTTAAAGGCAACTTATGTTTAATCTAAAGGTTCTCATTAAAACCATGTCTGAGTTATTAACAAACAAAATTTTTAAAATTTTACTATAAATGATGGTAAATTTAAATACTTAATTTTGAAAAATGTGATAAAAAACAAGGTGGTAGTACTTAAAATCAAAGCTAGATTTTTAAAGATGAACATCTTCAAAAAAGTAAAATTTCCATCAAAATTTGTAAGACCATTTAGAATTTGTACGTACGAATAAATTTTAAAAAATCAAAAAATGTTCTTAAAACTTTAAAGCATGCCTATATAATTAAGAAAAGCCATTATGTAAGAATATAATATTCATGCTTTAATCAAGCTAGGATCTTAATTTAAACATAATTACAAAACTTGGGTCCAGTTATACGGTTGTCTTAAAAAAAAGTGATAGAAAAAATTAAGTAAATTTTAATTATACACTAATAAAAAATAATAAATATACACTACATTAGATTGTTATAAGGTATAAATGTCACTTTGCCTTTTGATGTAGATCTATTGTGATTTCCTGTTACTAGATGTTATGTATTTTGCATGCACTTATAATATTTCTTCGTAAGCCTTAAAAAAGTAAAGATTTGTATAGAGTTTATTGCTAGCAGTATTCATCTTTGGGAAAGCTAGTAATATTTGATATTTAATTATACTATATGTAATTATACACACATTAAAGTAAAATAATGGTGTTAGACAAGGATGCCTACTTACATCTATATTTAGAAGATGCTAGTTATATAATTATTATACCTCATAACTCTAACACGACATGAAAGAGTTATTAAGAAGGCTAAAGTAATATGCAATCGAAATGGGTCTGCACATAAATATCAGCAAATTAAAAATTATAAGATGCAATACCAGCAATCGGAGAAACCTCAAAATAGATAATACACCAATTGAAGATGTAGAAAGTTTCGAATATGTACGTAATAATATCAAGACACAGGTGGAGGAACTACGAAGGATATAACTATAGCGTTAGTCTCTGATAGCAGATTAAACAAAGCAAGAATAGTATTTGTTGGACTGAACTGAGAAATATCTGAAAATCTCCTCAGATCTCAAGAACGACAAAATTGAGTATTTTAAACGTGTGCGTAAATCAGATACATGGGAGTGAACTCTAGCTAAACACTAACAAAATTACAAAGAAGCTAAAGGTTTTAATAAACAAATGCCTCCGAATAATTATCCAGATATTCTCACAAAACAGAATATCAAGTAGCCACCTCTTTATGGAGTAAATAGAGATGAATGGAGCACATAATTAGAAAACCAAAAAATACAATTGGCATCAGGCGGCTTTAGACGGGCAGCCTCAAGTAAAAAGAAATATATAGGGTATAAAATATACCCAGAAATAGCTGAAAAAGAACGGTATTGAAAGAAATAAATAAAATAAACAGGTAATGGTTATAAATTAAGGGTATAGCCTAAAATAGAAATAGATGGAAAGACTTAATGGACGTCCTATGCTCCCTAGAGGAATTATAAGGAAAATAAATTAAAGAAAAGAAACTCTACAACGAGGAAAACTGTTAATAAATTAAGATTCGTTGTTGAAAAGGAAAATCTTTCTGGAAGAATTTATGTGGGGTAAGTTATACAAGTTCACAGTTAGAACACGATTTTACCTAATATAAATAATATGTCAATTTATTAAAAATATATTCTAATATTAGTTACAAAAATTTTATTTTAAATTTGATAGAATCTCTAAATTTATATTAATTTATTTTTTTTTTAAAAATTAAAAGTTAGAAGTCAATTAATAGCTATATACATTTTTTCTTTATATATTTTTATTCATTCATATTTAAATTTTTCAACAACTTTTTAAAATCAAATAATTGAACTTTAATTTATAAATAGTCAATTTTTTTTTTCTAACCATATGTCAGCATAAAAATAATTTTAATAAATTTATTGTGAAATTAATTTTATATATTATAAAGAACAATCCTTTGTTCATCCTTTTTGTATTTTATGAATTATTTTACCTTTTATTTATTTAATTGTAAAATCAACAGGATTTTCTAAATTATAATTAATTTAGAAATAAAATTTTTAAAGTATTTACTTACCTATAGTTCAAATGTTAAAATGAATTATTTTTGAAATAGTTATATTCAAATAAAGTTATTCTTAAACATAAATAAATTATTACCTATATAACATACCTAATATTAATAAACATAAGCTATCGAAATGTACAAAGAATTTTTAATATGAAATTCATATTAACAACCTTTAGAAATTATGAAATATATTTAGTATAAATAATAAAATATTTGGCAATACTTCCGTTGAGAGCCCGTACTCCATTTTTTTTTTTACTTCACATAGTATATGAATGTACGCCTTTCATAAGATAGCGACTTCAAAAAAATTCTTCAAAATTGAGGAATTATTGTTGCTAGATGGACCGTTGGAATATTTTTTTTTATAGAATAGAAGAAAATAGCTATAATTGATTTAAAACCATTATTATTATACCATAACTTATTAATTTCTTTTTAATTTAATTTAAAGTAAAAATATTATTTAATTGTTTGCTTATATGTACCACTCTATAACTAAACGAGTTAGGTCTAATTAATGACCCCATAGTGAGTAATACTATAGCCTCGCTTGGCATCAGTTGTAATATAGGACCTTTTTCTCTTTTTTATAGATATTTTGTAGGTAATGACAGTTGCTCAGTTGAAATAAAAACACTGATGCCTCCTCTTAAACAATTCCAACGCACCACAAGAGGGGTAGCAAATGGGCATTCCTACTATGTGGCACTACATAAGTGGTACTCTACTAGTTATAGCAATTCTTTTGTTGTTAGAACTGCTAAAATGTGGAATTTATTACCATCCACTGTATTCCCACTATATCATCCACTATATTATTAAAAGTTTGCGGTTTTGGTATTTACAATTTGCCCAAATTCTAAATTTACAACAGATTCTTCTCCAATTTACCCCTCAACTGTCCATTATCCTCATTTATTCCATCCCTATCCCATCCCATATAATCACAACTACTTCAAGTACAAAGGATCATATTCCTAGTTTGTGGTTTTAGAATAAGAAAAAAAAAGAAAATAAAAAAAAACAGTTGGCACGCCATCTCTTATAAACAAATGCATACATTTAGAAAGAAAATAATCAGTTTTTATTTTGTCGTTGATGTCTACCTGATGTCTATTAATAAATTCATTCAAGTATATTTCTATAAAATTACTAAAAACTCGGAATCGGACCCTAAATGGAAGTAAATCCAACTTTTTAGATTATTTAAAACCACAATTTTTTTTTTTTGTAATAATTAACAAAGAGCATAAGATAAGGAATTTATTTTAAATTTATCATAAAGAAATGTAATAATAAATAAAATTCATATTAAATGAAAATGAGGAAGAGTTTAGAGGAGATTGTGTCAACTCTAGGCATTATATCTGCACGAATACAACAAATGCTATTTCTATAAAATTTTACGATTTTACATTAAATTAGAAAATTTTAAATACATATTAAGTAGCGAGATAGATTTATCTAAATTATATCAGAATTGCACTACGACAACTATTCGACCCCGTTGCTCTAAACCAATCAAATTTTACAGAAGTTGTTGCAATAAAACTTGATAATTTTTTTCCAAAATTACAGATATCGAGGCATCCAGGTTTATTAAGTACCATATTATATGAGTATAAATTTATTAGACACTGGTGAGTTATTTTCATACAAAGAAGGAAGTTTATCCTCGAAGTTCGAGCTAGCCTAAGTAACAACAATAGCTCAAAAGCGCTTTTAAAGTTGCTTTGTGGAGGTTATATTACACATTATTGCTCTAAAGTTATATTTTTTATATATTTGGTTATATTTTTCTTTTTTTGATATGTATGTATATAATATAATGTTTATTGTATAGTAATCTTACCTAGAAATTGTATATTATACACTTTAAGTTATTTTACAATCATAATATTTAAATTACTATAATTTTATATAAAATGTAATTTTGATTTGTTGATTAATTTTAATAACAGACTGTAAATATTTTAAATGTGAAATTCTACACAATTGCACTTTTTTTAAATTTACTAATAAAAAAACAAAAAAAAAGTACTATCCTTCAATAAAATAAGTGTTTAATTGCACTTTATAAAAGCGCTTAGTATAAAATGCATACGGTAAGCTTGTAAAGGACCTAAACATGTTCTCGCTTAGAGCACTGTGCTTATAAACATAATTTATTTACTCGCAGTGGTTAAGTCGCCAACCTTTCAATCGAAGGGTCTTGGGTTCAAACCCCGGTCAGGTCATAAATAAAAAATATGTAGTACTTTTATATCGTAATAATGTATATCATATAATTAATAGCAGTAATAGTAACATTAATAATATTAATAATAATAATAGTAATAATAATAATAATTATAATAATAGTAATAATAATATTAGCTGCTACAGTAGGGCTATCTTAAGTTATATCATGCAAGTATGAAGTTATATACTGCTGAACGTTGTAACCCACTGATGGCGCTGACTCTGTAGTAAAATAATAATAATATTAATAAGAATACTAATACCAATAATAGTAACCGCTACAGTCACAGTGGGGGTTGCCTTCAACAATTACCTCATGTAGTTACTATATACTACTAATACATGTTGTAACTGTTGTGACGGCTTTAGTCACTGTTAGCAAAATAGTAATAATAATAGGCGGATTCATTGTTTCCTTATAGTCCCACCCCCAATTCAATGTTTCCGTATCCATTTCCTATCCTTTCCTATCCCTACTTCCTAGCCAATATGCTGCGTTCGCAGGTAAGGGTTTCATCCCATTATATTGGCTAAAGGGAGAGGAGGTTATATTGGCTAAAGGTGGGAGGTTTAGTCAGTAAGAATCTGTCACTACCAAGGGGAAAATTCTTGGTGTCTTTGGAAGATTCCCACCTCCCTTAGGAAAAAAAAGGTTTAAAATAGATTTATTTGTATTGAATTTTATTGTATATAAACATTTATATTTTTACATTATGTATATATTTATAGAAGTTATACTAATGTAATTCTTAATATGTAAATTTTTTTTGTGGTTTTTTGAAACGATTTGTTTTTGTATGTAAAGAGGCACAAACTTTATATGCGGCTTAAAATTTAGTATAAATATTAAAGTGTTGCCTTGAAAAATTACATTGTCCCACAAAAATTTTAAATTATAATAAGATTTGTTAATTTTTAAAAATTTTTTAAAAGACATGTCATATTTAAATACTTAGTCGATGAGTTAAGGTCCAAATCTCATATAATTTATTCCTCATATAAAATTATAGATGAGTTAAATCAATTAGTGAGATCCAAATATCATATACCTACATAATTAATTTTCATATAAAAAAAAAAAAATTTCAAGATTTTTTATTTTCTATATAAAAAAAAAAGTTGTTAAAAATCAGGAGACACTTCTGTCGAAGGCAACCCTATGTAATTAAAAAAGTACTGTTAATGTTGAAATTTTAATTTTTAAGCTTTACTTTGAAAAAAATTTAACAAAAAAATGGCAAAGTTTCAGGCATTTAAAAATAGAAAATTTTAAATTTTTAACACCTAATATCTTTTAACATGTAGAGGTACAAACAATTTTCTTATGTAACTTATGCTAATTCAGAAATATTTGTCATCTTCTAAGGATCAAGGTTCTAAATAAAAGCTTGCCGAAGTTCTGATAGAGTTTAATATGAGATATGAGATATACATATTTGAAAATACGGTTTTTAAGCTTTGAGGGTCTGTAACCTAACCAGAATTCATTTGATGTAGTTTTAACGGTGTAGAAGTTTTTTAAACAGACAGGCTGACGTAGTGCAACTAATTCGAAAATTTTCAAATTAATTTAAAGTAAAGTACAATGTAACTAAATCGAGGAATTATATTATTATAATTTTAAATTAAGTTTCAAGCTTTTAAAAATAAATGATTTCAAAATTTTCAGCGCAATGAGAAACAAGTGAGAAAGTATTTAATTATTTTATTTTTAATTTTTTTTTGCTTTCACCAAAAAATAAAATTGTGGTCCAAAGTGATTCGGTAGAACAAAATTTATGATAATAAAATTTTGCAGAAGTTGTTATGGCATAAAACTTAACTTCTTTTCAGAAAATTGTTGGCTTTAATAGATACTAAGTTTTATTGATATAAAGAAAGACGTTGAATAGAAGCTACTCGCATGCTCCGGTCGAACTTGCTTAATTTAATATTGAATTATAATGCGGATGAACGGTTGGTCAAACTTAGATGGCTAAATCGATTCAGACTCGATAAACTATGTTATTATAAAATATACTTTTGTAATTCAATAAATTTACCGTTATATACGAAAATGAAATTTTATGGGACTTCAGATACTTAAAAACTTGTTGAACTAAGTTACTTATAAAAGCAAATTTTCGTGTTACCTATAGTCTTAAGAACTAGGAAATGCAGAAGCTAGAAATTATGAAATCTGTATAAATGTTTAAATGTAGAAATAAACATTTTATCTTAACATCTTATATTACAAGATTTTCTTAACCAAAATAAAATTCTCTTAAAATTTTAAAAATTTTTCTTAAAAAATTAAATTTTCCTTACAATTTTGTTTTAACTATAAGAATACTTTTTTCTTAAAATGTGCAACATATTAACATTATTTTTATATAATGTCTTGTTTTTTTATTATAAAATGAATTAAAGTTTATTTTAAATTTCCTGTTATTTATAATAGAAACATCCTTCTCAAAAGAAAAATTATAATTTTTCTAGTTGATGAAAATTCTAATTGCAACTATCATTAAAGTTATTAAAATGACAAATAACAAAACTTTAAATGAAAAGAATACAGAAATTTATAAAAACAAAAAAAAAAAAAATAATTCCAAACTATTTCTCTAACAATTAAATAATAAATCCTATAAAAGAAAACTTTTCAAAAAGAAAATTGAATATAAAGAAAAAAAAAAAATTAACAAGACTTAAAAAGTATGAAGAAAATGTGAGAAATTATTTAAACTATATATACATATAATAATACAATGTATACATACATATTTTATGTTACAATAATATATGTATCAATATACAAAATATGGAAAGTGATTTGAAGAATATATTAAAATAAGGAATACATTCATATCTTTTAATTATTATACAGGGTGCTTATGAAAAGTTATTGAATTTACTTTAAAAGCCGTTATTTCAGAAACCATTAAAACCATAACCATTATTAGAGCTTGTAACTTTTCAACTATAACAGTTACATAAAAGTTGGGACACACTTAAGAGAGACAGTTGGGATCGCTTCAGCTAGCTACACTTAAACGAATCTTTTATGTTGTAAATGGACGAAGATATTGTTACTTTTTTTTAAAAACTAAATGAAATTACTTTAAAGACTGTAATCTCGAAAAACTTTAAAAATAGACCACTTCTCCAGAACAATTTTTTTCTTGTTATGAACTTTCTTAATCACCTTTATTATTTGTGACCTTTGAGTTTCGAATATACCCTGTATATTATTTTGCTCTATAGGAAAAACTATATAGATTTTTCTTTACAATTTATCTTATAGCATAAAAAAAAAAAAAAAAGATAAGATAAATAGAAACCCATAAAAGTGACTAAGATTCAGAATATTTAGTTGCAAGCAACTTTTAATATATCTATTGTTTTCTATTTGATAATTTGTAATTTAAACAGATATTACATACACTATATAAAACATAATACTATATATAATATATAATAATATAAGAATTAAGTAAATAATATAAAGAATTAAAGGATTTCATCTAAATTTATATTATCGATTATTTTAATTAAAAAATAAAACAAAAAAAAAAAAAAAATGGATATGTTCATTAATTATATTTTATGTTATAGTGTTATTTGAAGCAAAAATATTTTAAATATCCTATTTTTTTATTTTTTTTACGATATAATTTTATATTGTATATATTATGAAAAATAAAAAAATAATAACAACGATAAATTCCAAATTTAATAATAAAATATATATGATGAGGTTATTGTATAACAAATTTAAAACACGTTGTACACAATATAATATATTTCTTCATAAAATAAATCCATAATATTAAAGATATATATATATGTATATATACAAATAAATAACATAATTTGAAACGATATATTTTAATATCAATATTTAAATTTAATAGACCACTGTTATCTACCAGAATATTTTAAACCTTTATTATTTTAGAGGAAACAAAAATTAGTCTCCTTAATTTAATATTTCTAATTATTTTGACGAATAATGAAAAAAAAAATTTTTTACATATTTAGTCGCAATCATCACTGTTTAACATACTATACTGCCCAGCTCAATATATTATATATCTGTTATAAGAAAATATATCTATATCTATCTAAAACGGTTAGAATGAATAAAAAGTATTTTGTGCTCATACACGATCTGGTACATTATGGAGAACTTTTTTTTTTATGATGTCCTATAATAATATAGAACAACTGAATATGTTAAATATTAATTAAAGAAGAAATTAAATTACAAATGAAATTACACAATATTCTCGTAATAATGTGATGGCAGATTCATGAACTTTATAGCACCTGAGCACTTTATCTTTTTAGACAAAAATGGTCATATTCAAAACCGGATTCCTTCCGATAAACTTCCAAATAACAGGCACAAACTTTTAAAATGACGTCATCGCATGACGGTACTTTATGAAACCAAGATTCTGAAAATATATTTTTTTTTGTTTTCCTAAGGGAGGTGGGAATTTTTCAAAGACACCAAGAATTTTCCCCCTTGGTAGTGTCAGATTCTTACTGACTAAACTCACCTCCCCCTTTAGCCAATATAATAGTATGAAAACCTTACCTACAAACGCAGTATATTGGCTAGGGAGTAGGGATAGGCAAGAATAGGAAATAGATACGGAAACATTGAATTGGGAGTGGGACTGTAAGAAAACAATGAATCCGCCTATTATTTTTACTATTTTGCTAACAGTGACTAAGCCGTCACAACAGTTACAACAAGTAGTAGTAGTATATAGTACTACATGAGGTAATTATTAACCGATTATTATGTTTCCAATTATTTTTTTTTGCCAAAATATAAAGTTTAGAGAGAATTTTTATGTTCAACTTCTAAGAAAAGCTAGTTTTTTTATCATTTACGAATTACGTAAAAAATTGCAAAAAGTTGATTTTAAAAAAAATATTCTAATTAATTTTTCGGTCTCTAGATGACATTTTCGCCAATAATGAGATATATATTCGGACATCATAAAGTACCGTTATGTGATGACGTCATTTTAAAAATTCGTGCCCGTTTCTCTCAAAACCCTGTTACAACACTATAATTATAACAGTAATGTAATTAATGACAGTAATTATATTCTATAACCTCGTGGCTTATACAAACGGAGAATATTTGAAATTCAACATGTCCATACCGGACATCGATAAATTCGTTAAAAAAGATTTATGGTGGTTTGTAATATTAAATATACTTATGAATTGTGCAAAATAATATACATATTATTTTTTAGTAGGTTAAAATCAGGTTAAGTTAGGTTAAATTTTTGTTTTAACAAAAAAATTAATATTGGTTTTAAATATCAAATTTTTTCAATTTATTCATAAGTTTATTAATTAAAAAATTATGTCTATAATTTAAATGTTAATCAAATAAATAATAAAACTGTCTTTGTAAACTTTTTTATGTTAAGTCACTTTAAGATTGTTAAAATATTAAAATAAAGTTTAATTTAAAAATAAAAATAAAAACATATTGTATTATATTATATTAATTATTATACTAATATAAGATTGTAATATAATTCTCAATTAATGTACTAAATATTTCAAATATTAATAATATAAAGCTATTATCACTTTTCTTTTCGTTTATCATAATAACAATGATACGATAGTTTTGAAATTTACACTAAACTAATTCACTTTTCATGAAATAAAAATTAACTTGTTTCTTTATTTTTACTCAAACTTTTCATTCATAAGGTTTCAGTAGCCAAATATTCTGTATCAATCTTACAGATTACCCCCAACATTAAATTTTTTGGAAATTTTTATATAAATATATAATTTTTTAATTATTTTTTTTTCGCAATGATTTTTCTAATTTTAAACCACTGATTTATTAAAAAAAAAATGAACCTTTAAAAAAGGGAGTGAACTTAGAAAAAGCATATATGAACTTGTTAGAGCTGATAAATTCGTTAAGAACAGCACAAATCTTCAAATTCTCCGATGAAGGAAAAAGGGGTTTTTCTGACAACCTGTAAATATTTGTCTCAACAGCAAATCCATATGCTCATAAATCGTAGGTGATAATTGTCCTATGCCGAAATAGAATTAGTCTGTATTATAGATCTTCAACGATCAACTAAGACTTTTATGCCCAAAATCGTCACAAGATATCTAATGTAATAAGAGTTTTAACGGAACATTGTTCGATAGTCAGATATGCCGAAACATTAGGACTTCTCTCATATAACTTTTGTAGAAGCTAAGCTGAAAAGATGACAAGAAAGAGGATTCAATCTATCACCTATTTATTAAGTGACCGGCTGTTGCTATAAAAAAAAATAAAGGAAAGTTTTTTGAGAAGTTCTTCTTAAATAACGTTTTCGATTTGACAGTTGAAGACTTAATCGATTTAAAACGCTTTATAATAAATTCCCTCCCAATTGTTTAATTGAAAGGAAAACTAATCAATGATATCACAACGGGTCTAATATGAGCTAAATTCACATCTACAGCCCCTTTATACCTATGTACCTATCTACACAAAACACAAACTGAAGATAGCTCTAAAAATAAATGAAAAACATATACAAATATCGTATATTTTAGAAAACACTGATTAAAATTAACCTATATTTTAAGTTAATTATTATCATAAAAACATTGAAACTAAATATTGTACCTAATATGTATTAAATGTATATTGTATAGTACATACATATTATATATATATATATATAAACTTTTTAATATAGGTAATAATACTATGTAAAGTGAAAATATTAACGTTAAATATACCATATATTATATGCATTTATATAAATAAAAAAACAGAAAGTTTAATAATTGATAATAGCTAAATTTTAAGTGTTTCAAGTGATTTCAAACAAGGATTATGGTTTATTTTAAATATATTATATTAAATTATAAATATGTATGTATTATGCAATTAGAAATTATTAATGATTACATTATGGTTTAATAGCATACCACAAACCAATACTTTTCCAGATTATAAATATAATTTACTATAACAATTATTATAAGTTAATACTAAACTTACAAATTGGGTATAAAATTTATTACATTACAAATAAACATAAAATATATTTAGATTTAAAAAACTAAAAATCGTTATTATCAATTATAAAAAAAAAAAGAAACAATAACTATAAGATAAATAGATTTTAAAAGGGATTAGTTGAAATAAAATATTAATTTTTAAGTATATTTTGAGGTTGATTGTCTTACAACAAAAAAATTACATAAAATAATTAAGAATTGTGGTTTTTAAGATATTTTTTTTTTTAAACTGTACAAAAAATTTTCTGAAATTGGATTGAAACCACCATTACAGCTTATTTTTAATAATAATAAGTTACAATATTTATTAAGAAATCTGATAGATAGGCATGATTACATGCAAACAGTTTATATCATTCAAAAATACTGCTCTGAAAAGCATGTAGTATCTACTCAAATTTCTAAACTATTCCTATTTTAAACCTTCGATTAGTTTTATACGTATATATATATATGAAATTTTATAAAAATCATCTGTGAAGTATAAGATTAATAGAAATTTTTTTTCCATAAATCACTTTTTTTATAAACAACTTTTGTACTTTTAGGTACCATTAGGTACTTGTTTTAATAAATCAAGGTGATCGACCAAAGTGTATTTTCCTTCTTTTGCCTTGTTTGCTTTTTTGGTGACCAGATATAATGACCCAGGAGAAAATGCCAAATCGGCTTTATTGCCGTTTCGATGATTTAAAATAGAAATAGTTTTGAGTATTCGATCGATCTTATTACCGTTTTTAAAAGAAAATAAAACCGAAATGGAAAAGGATCACGATTGAATAAATGCCGATTCATTTTTTTTTCCTATATTCTTGCCGGCGGTCGATCGCGCTTTCGGATGCACATACTGTTCTAATGTTCTCATAGCTCTAATGTTCCTCCTAATTCAGAATGTTGCTTATTCATATAAATACACATATTTTGAAAAAAGAGTAGATATAACTTTGATTTCGTATCTATAATCGCTGTTAATTATTTTTTTAAATATATACAAAGCGTCAACAGAAATCATTCATATACAAGTGATGTCATAAGTGATTGCTTTTTAAAGTGGTAAGAAGGCCGAGTGATAAAAATTCGCGATTTCGGCTTTATTTCTGTTTCCTTGGGTATTATTTCTGGTCACATTCTTTTCTAAGTATTCAACAGAAATTAAGAAATTATAGTTAGTGCTGACCTAATGCACACTTTGAAAATTTCTCATATATCTTTTGAGAAAAATAAACAAAGAACATTTTTTTGGATTTGGAAAAATAAACAAAAATTATCCAGTTGCTTTATTTTTTTAAATCAAATAATAATTACGTTGTAAAAAAATTTAGCAATATTTACAATGGAGTTACAAGTAGTTCAAGCTTATCGCGTAAAATTTTATTTCTGTACGTAATAAGTTTACTTTGTTCCAAAAAAATTTTTTTCTTAATTTCTTTAATTAATTTTTGTTCAAGCATTAAAACTTTAAAACAACACGCTTTTACGTCAAATTGTCAAAATATTTAAATGTAAAACTGTCAAAGTATTCATAAAGCAAAGTATAGAAATAAAAATTCGTTAAATCATTAGGTACTTCGTTTCGTTCGATTACTTTGAATTTAGTCAAGTATCATTAGAAATAATGTAATTCATTTGAGCTGTGGAAGTTTTTGAAGGCGTAAAAGAAGCAAAGTAAAAATTGGGACATTACCTTAAGTTACATATAAATACACAATAAATAATAAAAAATCACAATAAAAAATCATCAAAGTTCCGTTATAAGAATTATATATATGTCAAAGTTTTAAAATAAAATTGACAAAAATATCAAATTTTTATCAATTATTAAAACATTTATAATTTTAAAGTTTTAGTAAAACTTTAATGATATTTTATTCCATTGACATGTTTTCGTGTCAACCTGACATTTATCTTAGTTTTGTTTAAATGTTTTAAAAGTTTTTATTTAATACTTATTTTCTAACTTCAAAATAAGTGTATATGTATGTACATATATTATTATCAAAATTATTTTTTAAAACTTTTATTCAATTTGAAATTACAAGATTATTATTTTAATTTATCAATGTACGATATCTAATATTTAAAATAAATTATTGTCTTTTTAGCACATTTCCAACAAAATTTTGAAAAAATGTGCCTATTAGTTTCACTCTCTCCGTCCGTGGGTCTGTTTACAAAACTTCTACACTGTTAAAGATAGAGAAAAAAATTTTAGCCATGGGTAGCTCTCTCAAAAAAGTTAATTTTGTGGAACAACTTTTTCATGTAGCCCCATCCGTTAGGGAACTACATCCCCTCAAACTTTGAAAATGCCCTATTTTTAAACGCCCTATTTTTAATGTTCCGCTTGACATTTTTTCAATCTGAAAACGCCATTCGACAGGAATTTTTTTTACCTTGATAAATAAATATCAAAATCATATATAGTTTTTAAATTTAGTTTTTAAATTTACCGTTATGTGAAAACCAAATTTTGCATGATTTTTCTACCTTCGTAACTCCGGCACGCGTCCAGATAGGGGCTTGAAATTTTGAGGCAAGAAAGAACTTTTAGAATTATATATAGTATAAGTTTGAAAAAAATTTCAGAAAATTGTTTTGTACCACCCCCTGTTTATGACCTATTAGGGCTCGAAAATTGAAAATTTGCTATTTTTAAACACCTGTAGCTTAGGCACCTGTACAGATTTTTCTTCGGAAAGACTAAAAACTTAAAGCTCCAGTAATATATTTGTATGTGTGTTAATGGTTTTTTTGAATTGTATAGGGTTCCAAAATTACAACCCCCGAAAATTGCAAAAAAAGCCCTGTTTTCAGATGTATATATCACAGGTTCTCAGGTAAAAACACTAGAAGACCGGAAATTTTCTCACCTCTATAAAACAATATCAAAATTATCCAATATTTTGTAATTTACTATTTAAATTTACCATTATGTTAAAACCAAATTTAGGATGATATTTTTCTTTTTCATAACTCCGGCATATGCTTTGAGATAGGAACCTGAAATTTTGAGACTAGAAAAAACACTTAGAATTAAGTTTCCTAAGTTTTCTTAGTATAAGTTTCCTCAGGAAATTTTTTGGTAGAACCCCCTCTTTAAGAGTTATTACGCCTCAAAAATTTAAAATTTGCTATTTTTAGACCCCTAGTAACTTGCACCTGTAAAAATTTTTCTTCGGCAAGACATGGAAATTAAAGGTTCAATAATAAATTTTTACGTGCGTGTGTTAGTTATACAGGGTTCCGGACCTACAGACCCTCAAAATTCCAGAAAAATCCTATTTTCACATTTTTCTTATTACATGAAATTTTCAAATTTTTATGCAAGTCAAAAAAAGTTTGTATTAGCTTTTGGAAATGTGCGCTTTTAAAAATCGTTGGTTTACATTCTACCTTGTTTTATTTTATAAAATGTCACGCAACAAAATTTACAAAGAAACATCATAATAAAATATATCAAACTTTTGTTTAAAATAAAATATAATGTTTTATAATTTAGTATGAATATAAAGTATGAATAAGATTATAAATTAGGAATTCTATCAACTTAATTCAATTTAAAACAAAATCATAATTTTAATGGACGGACTGCTACGAATGATCTTTTCTTAAAATCTTGTTTTTAGCAACTGTAGAAAAATATTTAAATATTTAAATTTTTAATTTGTTTCATCTATAGGTTCCTAATTATTTATTTCAGTAAAATGAAACAATATTAGTGTACAAATCATTTGATAAGTGCGCACTGCGTATTTATTATTTTCACTGCGTGTTGAGGTAAGTTTTGGATAAAAAGAATATTACAACATATGTATGTATGTATATGTATGTATGTGTTATTTTATGTATAATATATACGAGTATGTGTACAGGAATTTATTTTAAAATTTTTATAATACTCTAATCATTTATAAATAACAAACCTTGCAATAAAATCATAGTTAAAAACGTTAAGTAATAAATTTATTCCTCAGTATACACAGCTGTTTTCAATAAAATAAAGTCTTTTAGAAGCATATATGTATGTATTTGTTATATACTATAGTATATACAAGGGGCAACGTAATAACGCCATACGCAATAAAGCCATAATGGCTTTATTTCGCTTTTTTCAATGAGAAATAAAGCCACATCGCAAATTTTTTCACGTATTGTTTATTATTTCCCATTCAAATGCGAAATAAAGCCATATCGTTTTCTAAAATTTCTAGCTGTTATCTGTTCCCTGTTATTACTTGAACAAATAAAATTTCATTTTTAAAAAGGAAATAAAGCCATATGGCTTTGTTTCACTATTATATGCGATAAAATTATCGTTTGGCTTTATTTCTCATTCAAAAGCGAAATATGGCCATTATGGATTTATTACTTATGGCTTTATTTCACGGCGTATGTATCCAATACGAGTATTTAAATAAGTAAAAATGCAATCATTATTATATTTTTAGACACTGTGAAATAAAGTCATACGCGATAAATAAAGAAATAAAAGAATAAGAGAAATAAAGCCATATCACAATTTGTTTCGCATATGGCTTTATTTGCTTTTTGAAATTTAAATGTGTTCTCTCCTAATATACCTAATTAATATGAATTTTGAAAACTGTAATATTAATATTTATTATTATTTTCTTTCTTTATTTCTTCATATAAGCCTGATTTTGTGATAGAAATTAACAATACATATTAGGGTATAGCTCTATGATCAATCAACTTTTAACTCTGAAGTTTTTAAATTTTTCAATTTGTAAAATATAGCATCAATAGACTATTCGAAAGTCTGATAATATCATATATATGGTATTAATTCATGTAATGGAAAATTTCAGCACCCAACAAAGCATTCAAAATAAGCGGAGCTGCCGACCCAAAAAACCGCTAAATTAATTATTGAAACAATGATTTTGAAGCCAAGTCTAAGATCTGTACTAATTATTAATTTTGTATATCTTAAAAACAAATCATCAAGACAATCCACAGTGAGTGGATATTGTCTCCGAAACCCCCGCTATACAAATTTTTAAAATCGTAATTTTATAACTAATTAACTAAAATCTTTTCTAACTGCTTCGTACATATTATAAACGTTTTAATAACAAAGAATAAAAATAAAAGTTTTTTTTTTAAATGTTATCTTCATATATTTTACTATATGGCATTAATTCGTACAGTTAAAACGATTTGCCAAAAATTGGCGATAGAGGAATATTCAAAAGTGAAATAAAACTATATTATGGCTTTATTTCACTGCCGCAATTTTTTTCGTATTAAATTTTATTTTCATTAGTTTGAAAACATAAAGATTTATTTTTAATACTACTTTTGTTAACAATAGGAAAGATTTTAAAATAAAAAAAAATATTCTTTTAACAAAAAAATTGTCGATTTATCCTTTCCTAATTGATTCTTTATTTTCCAAAAATTTTATTTTTCTAATAATTAAATTATTTCCAAAGAAAACTTAAAAATAGGGTTTAAAAAATACATTTTTTGTATAAATATTATGTATAATAAATATAAGCTTTTATTTCGAAGAAAATTTATTTAAAAAAAAAATTCCATGAACATGTTTTTATATTTCTTTAAATAAACAATTTTTTATTAAATTTTTTTTGTTTTCCAAGAAAAATTCGAAAAGATAATAATATATTTTGATTTTAAAAATTTTCATGTTATTTTTTAAGTCCTTAAGGACTTGCATTTACATTATAATTGATAGAATGTAAGCCATATACAATCAATAAAATATTGTATTGTTCAGATAAAATAAATAGAAAGTGTTCTACTCTTGACTTTATCGTATTTATTATATAAATATCAATAATAAATGAAACAATTCGTTAAAAAATCGTTATTAGAAAAATCTTTTCAAGAATTATTTAAAATGTTTTATTATTGATGTTAAATATCTTTCTACAGGGATCCTATATTTTCAGTCGTCTTGGACACTAAACGTTTAAAATTGGGACTTAAACGTTTTTTTTATTTTATATTATTTTATACCGCTTAATTTTAAACTTTCATACCATAGAACTAGAATTTAGTATTGTTTGAAAACTGTATTTTTCAAGATTTTATATGTTTATAGATTTGTTAATCTCGAACTTTTTCCTTATCTTTAGTTTTTAAATGAGAGCTAGAAATATGCTAACATTTCATAATTTTTAAAATATTTATACATACATATATCTTTTTTTAATAGATTTTCTTTCAAAAATGTTCTTATATAAGGTAAATTTTCACCTTACATCTGAAATATAGTTTAATACATGAATATTTAATTAAGAGGAAAGAAACAGAAAAACTTTTCTGCCTTAAGATATTACTAAGTTATATATTATTCTCCGTACACTTAATTAACGGTAATGCCTTAGTATTTATATTGTTGTTCCGGTGTTCTTTAAATATTTAAATATAATTATTATAAATATTTACTTTGGTGTTCCGTATAAATATTTTCGTGTAATGCCGTTATTTTTATACCTTACACCTAAAATATAGGGTATATTAACTGTGTTATGGTGTTTGTAACCACCAAAAGGAAGCGAGTTAGATTTGGACATGTATATATATTCTGAATCAGGATCACCTCCTGAGTCGATTTAGCGATGTCCGTCCGTCCGGCCGTCCATACGCACGATAACTCAAAAAATAATGATACTATCTTTATACTGTAGGTTAACAATGACTAAAGTAAGGCGAGGATTGCAAATGGGCGAAATCGGACCATGGGTTCGGGTACCTCCCATACAACTCCCAAAATCGAACAAACACATATTCGAAATTAATAAAGATAGAAACTTCAAATTTTGTACAAAGGTTGTAAAAGCATTTATTTTTTAGCTTATATTAAATACCTAACTAAAATAACTTATGGAGTTTTAATTTAATTTGAAATTTTTAGGTGTAGGGTATAAATAAGACGGTTGCATCGACTTACTGTTACATTTACTTGTTTTATTATCATTTCTAATAACAAATGAACAAGTAAAAGTTCTTGCTGACAATCGAATTTTATTATAAATTTTCGGAATTATACCCCAAAATTATTTCATAGCAAACTATAATAACCAACAAACAAATTAGAGTATTGGACTATTGTTTTAATAAAAATGTGATAGAACAAAACAGCGCTCAGATATTCACGTCATGACTCACTAACATATTTCTGAAAATACAATATTCGAAATTAAGCAAAAATCTAACATTAACTTTAATCAAAATTTCAATGTCAATTTTTTGTTTTTTGTTTTGCGTTTCTATCAATTTTTTTATAATACAGAAAATATTACTACTGATAGGTACTGAACGAAAAAGAAAAGTATATATAAGTAGTAAGTACATACTATAAAATATAGAAATATAATACATTTTCCAATTATGTATTAATTATTATGTGAAATATTTTTACAAAAATATCAGCTATGTCCACCACAGAACCGATCGGAGGAACAGAAAAACTGAATATTCATTTTTTAATAGGTGCATTCAAAAATATTGACTGATACTAAAAGTGGTACACATATATGTAGTCCTAAGAACATTATCCTAGTTTTTTTCTAAGGCAGGTGAGAATCTAACCAAAAATTCCCCATTGGTATTGTCAGATTTTTACTGACTAAATCCACCTTCCTCTTTAGCCAATAGAATGGGATGAAATCCCTAACTGCTAATGCAATATATATTATGGTTAGAGAATAAGGATAAGAAACTATATGCGTATGCGGATGCGGAAACATTGAATTAGAAATGCAGAACCGTAAGCAAAGAAAGAATTCACCAACCATATGTTGCAAATAAGTAGGTGCATATATTATATAGCCATAGGAATATAAAAATTTTTTTGCAAAAAAAAATGCTCGGTAAAATTCAAAAGAACCAATAAAAATGCATAGCTATATATTATTTATAAGTATATATATATATATGTATATAAAACATGTAGATATATAGCTATATTATCTGCATGCATGAATATTTTAAATATTATCTATCTATCTATCTATCATGCACAAAATACAAAATTGAAAAAAAATGTTATCAGAAAAAATAAATTCTGTGAATGTAAAAAATGTAAAAATCTGAAGTTTGAAATTTTGGTGTTATTACAATACCTTCCTTATAAATTTCATGTATGTAATCGGTAAAAAAATAGTGTAGGTATCTACTTATTTATTTTATAAATCAGAAAATTATTTTGAAAAGTAACATGTAAAAAAAAAACATGTAGAAAATCAGACAGAAATTGAAATATTATTTTTCTAAAATTCATTGGAAATTATAAATATACTTATATCTGTTATAATACTTACTGCATGTATTTTAAGCACTTTTAATTCTATTCTTACCTATATAATATAAAAAAAAAAGAAGATTCTATGAACAATTTTTTAAAATATTCGTCAATATGTTTTTTTTTTCTGATATTCAGTTTCAGTATACGAGAAAATAATGAATTAAATATTAGTCTTTTCTATATATAGATTTGTTATCCACCATATTACATAAATGTATAAGGTGGGAATTGTTTCTATACCGAAATTTTTGCAAATATGCATTACTACCGTGCATAGAAAGTTGAACGAAATGTGTACGTGTGTTGTTGTGCGTGTGTGTGGTGGTAGGGTATGTCGTCAAGTATGTGTGCAGTCTAAACGATTGAGCGAAATTGTTTAAAATTTCAAGATTTTGACGTAAATATCTCGGTTTAATAAGCTTTTAGAGCAAATCGGACAACCGCAAGTGAAAATACTAGTGTAAAATTTAAGGTTATTACGAATATTTCATAATAGGAAAATATTATGAGAAAAATGATTAAGAAAAAGTTGTTGCACAAGTAAAGAGCAACAACTTTGCCATAGAACATTTTTTGATCTGACTAACTTTAACTTTTATTTAATTTGTTTTCTAAGTCCAAATTTCATACATTTATAACACGCCATTATGAATTCATATGAACAATTTTTTTTTGTTTTTTCTTATATCTCTAAAAATCTATATAATATCGATGCATATTTTTGATATTAGGGGTCTTCACGTAAAAGTGCATCGAAGGAAATATTTCCTATGTTTACGTGAACGACCCGATGCAAAATTTAAATTGCAAACTAAAAAATTACAGATGAAAAGATATGTTGATTGGTTTAGAGAAACGTTTATTGGTATTTTTTAAGAAATGTTGATTGGTATTTTTAAAAAATGTTAGTTGGTATCTATTTGTTAAATTATATTATTACTAGAAAATCCCCTGTGCAATTGCACAATTTCTATAGATTCAAAAACATTTACGGTATCATACTGACTCCCTTAATAAACTACCTACCTAAAAATTTCATTTTTACATCAGCACCATTAAAAAAATGTGGAAATCACTTACTTACTTGTAATAGAAAAAAACATAAAACAAATCTAACCACATACAATTAAAAATGTTAGGTACAGTTTATTAATTTTTTCTCGCTGTTTTTTCGTGGCGGTAATTTTTGACAGTTTTTTAATCATTGAGAAAAAATGGTCCAAGCTAAAAACACATTCAGGGCAAAAGTTCGTGCCGATATCTCAAAAATTGTTTGAAACAAACACCAACCGCTACGACATTTTTTTTTTTTTTTTGTTACATTTAAAACAATCCCAATAATCGAAATAATTTTAATATTTGTTAAAATTTTACCAGACTCTCTATTTTTCTTTAGTTTAAAAAAAAAATTTTTATGTCGATAAAAACAGTTGTTTTCGCCGCGAATTACTTTAATTACCAAAACTATTTTCAAGTCTTTTGCGTTTATTTTTTTTTTGCTTGAAAAAAATTTGCTGAATTTATTTTATTTAAATGTACTTTGGAAGAGGTCTTTAGTATATTTGGTATATTTAATAAAAGATTCATGTCTCTGATAATGTAATTTCATAAATTTTCGGGGCCTTTTTTTTGTGTGTGGGTCGTTTTCGACAGCTTTTTAATTTAATGGTCTAATAATAAATTAGTACAAAATTATGAATCTATTGTGAGAGAAGGCATCTAAAATGATATTTCCTATGTTATTTTTTCTCTTTTTTTTAAGAAAAATATCCATTTCTAAAATATTTAGTAAGTTTCTGATTTCTGTTATGAAATATAATTAGCTAAGTCTGCCGAATTTTATATTAATAAAAAAAATTCGAATATTTTATGTTATATCAAAAATTCAGCTTAAAAAATCAAAATTCCAACCTAAATAAACAAAACTACTTTAAAGTCTGTTGCGAAACTTTTACCAGCTTTTATAATAGTGAAAACAAAATCAAGAATAAAATCGGCCTATTATTTTTTTTCTTATAAATATAAGGCTTACTATAAACTTTGCTCTTTTCACTTTCAGGTCTTTTAATTTTATTAAGAGTATTTTTATTTTTTTCAAAACAAAAAGTCATTTGAAAACTGCCAACAGAAGATTAATAATTTATTTTTAATTTACCGCTGCGACCAGTTCATAATGGATGCACGGTCAAATTTAAAAATTAAAAATTTCCTTTAAATTTTGTGTCGGAAGTACTTTTTGAAAAGTAAAAGTTTGTGTCTCTGATTAGACTTTTAGTCGAAGATTTATGTCTCTGATAATAAAATTTTAAATTATTAAATAAATATACAGAAATATCATCATTGCCAGTTTAGTTTATATTCAGTGTGAGTGGTTTATTATAGATCTGGCCAACATCTTGTGTGTATAATATTGTGTATATTATCAGAAATTCAATCATTAATTCCTGGTATTATATTATCTGATCTGATTAATAAATATTATTTTTTTCCATTGCTAACAATTTTATTAATGGTCTAATAATAAATTAGTACAAAATTATGAATCTTTTGTGAGAGAAGGCTTCTAAAATGATATTTTCTATGTTATTTTTTCCTTTTTTTTTTAAGAAAAATATCCGTTTCTATAATATTTAGTAAGTTTCTGACGTCTGTTATGAAATATAATTATTTAAACCTGCCGAATTTTATATTAATAAAAAAATTTCGAATATTTTATGTTATACCAGTTTTAATTTTATTAAGAGTACCTATTTTTATTTTTTTTTTTTCAAAATAAAAATTGAAAACGCCAACAGAAGATTAATAATTTATTTTTAATTTACCGCTGCGACCAGTTCATAATGGACGTGGCGGTCAAATTTAAAAATTAAAAATTTGCTGAATTTATTTTTATTGAAAATGTGTTTTTTAAGTATGTACTTTTCCTTTTTTGACTGTACTCACTTTTAATGAACGGTTTGTGTCTCTGGTAATACTTCTAGTGGAAACGTGGAAAATTTGGTCACTCGTAATAATATTTACTAAATTTATTTATATTTTTAATGAACTGTTTGTGTCTCTTGATAATACTTTGAGTGAAAGATTTGTGTCTCTGGTAATAAAATTTTAAATTATTAAATAAATATACAGAAATATCATCATTGCCAGTTTAGTTTACATTCAGTGTGAGTGTTTTATTATAGATATAAAATATATTTTTTTACATGTTGGCAAGGTCTCGCCAACATCTTGTGTATTATATTATAGATTTGAATAAATATCTATTTTTCACTTTTAGAAAAACTAAAATATAATTTTTGAGTTTTGATTTTGGAAAATAAAAAATTTTTAAATAAAAAAATATTTTTAAAGCATTTTTAGAAATTATTTAGTCGAATGTGCTATTTTTATTTGATGCACTCCGAATAAATTCCAAAACCGAAACCAAATAAATTCTAAAAACAAAATGTCAAATTAACTTCAAAAAAATATCCTCGATTAACATCAAAAAAATTTCCTCGAGCAAATAAAATATGCAATAGCGTTAAGGTAGAGGATATTTTAGTCGAGGATCGAAGGATCGATGCAAAATTTTTATACATGAAACAACAACAATTTCTGTCAAAAATTTCCTCAAATCCTCCGATCCTCCGATGCAAGACTAGTTTGCACTTTTGCGTGAAGAATCATATTATTCTTTTGTTGATGACGCAAAATTTAAATGGTAAAATTTTTGTTACCAGATTCAATATTAATGTTAAGTTTGTTTTGTATTTGTTTACAGTTTTTATTATTTTTTACTTCTAATATTTTTTAATGGAAAAAAAAATCATGTACACACATAATGTAAATGGATGTATGCTTGAATGTACATACATACATATGTATATATTTTAAAGATTTCATTACTTATTATTGTTATTGAATAAAAACAAATGTTGTTAAATTAGTAGAAGTTTGCTTTGATATAAATTAGTATGTAAAAAATTTATGAATTTTGGCATTGTACTTTTCATGTAGTGGCGGTCCTGTGGTGGAGACACCTGATTTTTTTAAATATTTTAATTTTTATCTTTTCAGACTTTGTTATCAAAATTAAAAGAATTTTTATATAAAGTAAGTTGATATGTAGGTACTTCGAAACTTTTTTTTTTTTTTTTGTCAAAACGCTAATTGCAATTTATTTATTACCTAGAGTTACTTAATTCAAAATATCTCATAATTGAAATTTTTTTCAAAAAAAAAACTGATATTAAATAAAATTAAAATCATTTTAGAATTAAAAAAAAACAATTTTAATTTTAAGAATATTTAAAAAAAAAATAAAAAATACTAGGTACCAATATTAAATTTGTTGAATTGTTATTTTTGTGTATGAGAACAAATTTGATACATAATATCATAATCAAGATATCGCCACTGGCATGCTACTATACAGTTGTCAATATAAAAATAACAGGATACTTACTATAGTTGCATGGCAGCACAAACAATTTTCCAACAGGGAAGCAATATTATAAAAACAAAAAAAATTTTTTTTTTAAAGGACGTATTCCAATCGCAAATTTCAAAGAAAACAAAAGATTTATAAAATTAAAATTATATATTATGTATCTACTTATTATATTTTTTTTTTTTTTTTTGAGAACATAACAAAAATATGTTGGTTGTAACTTGTAAGGTTCTTTTGCCATTTTTTTTAATTTATTTACATCCTTGAAATTTTTGTAGCCAATGTACATCAATTTTGATTTTAAATAGAAAATTTATGATTTTTTTTTATTTTTTATTAAAAATTTAAAAAAAAATGATTAAATGAAAATTTTATTTGTATCTAATAATACAGGTAAGTACCTATTCTAATAAACAATATTTCGTAGCTTTTTATATCCGTATGAATAATGTTCAAGCGTATAATAAATTTGCCATTACGTTTGTGGCACATAAGGGGTCAAACTTGATATAGTGTCAAAGGTATGAATCGGCTCAGAATCGAATTCCGCGAGTCGATCAAACCATGTACGTCCGCCGTCCACACGATAACTCAAAAAATAAAGGAAAAATTTTGCAAATGATGATCAAGTTTTATGGCAACAACTTCTGTAAAATTTGGTTGTGTTGGTGCGGCGGGTTCGGGTAGCTGCCATACAACTTCTCCGTTTAAATGAGAATAACTCAGTCTTTATTGAAGCTAGGAATCTGAAATTTATTAAAGAAGTGTCGAGTTACATGCCAACAACTTTTGTAAAATTTGGTTGGTCTAGAGCAGCCGGTTCAGGCTTCTTGCACTTCTTAGAACTTAATGAAGCTAGGCGTCTGAAATCTTGCAAATGATGATCAAGTTTTATAGCAACAATTTCTGTAAAATTTGGTTCTGCTGGTACGACGGCTTCGGGTAGCTGCAATACAACTTCGCTTTTTAAATAAAAATAACTCAGTGTCTATTGAAGCTAGGTATCTGAAATTTAGTGACGAGATGTCGAGTTATATGCCAAAAACTTTTGTAAAATTTGATTGGTATAAAGCACCCGTTTCAGGCTTCTTGCACCTCTTGGAACTTAATGAAGCTAGGCGTCTAAAATTTTATAAATGATGATCAAGTTTTATGGCAATAACTTCTGTAAAATTTGGTTGTACTTATGCAATAGATTCGAGTAGCTGTCATACAACGCCACAATTTAAATATATCGCTGTAGTTAACGTCGGTACTAAAACATCTGAAAATTTTTAAAAGATGGTCAAGTTTTATAGAAACAGGATATATTACGTTCCTACGGGTATCCCAGAGTTGACTCAGTCTACTCTAATGTACTCTTCCTCGTTTTTTCATAAAAGTTTTTTTTTGCATCAGAGATATCTTTTTCAATTTTAAGGAAACCATATTTAGTTTAGAAGAGAGATTTGGACATGTTTACACGTTTGATTTTTAATTTGTGCCATTTTCCTTTTAATAATCCGAGTAGAGTTATAAGGAAATAAAATTGAAAATTTTCAAATTCAAAACGTATTTTTTTGTATACAACTTTGAAATCCCTCTTAATTTAGAATTTCGCATGTAGGTACATGATGATGTACATATACATATTCTGGAAAAAGCGTATAGCTTGATTTTGTAATTAACTATAAAATTTTGTCTAAAGGTTCATAAGTTTTTTCACTGTTCGAAAAATTTGTGAAGAAATACATATTTAATTTTTATTTACATATTTGTAATTTAAAATCAAAAATTAAAAGTGCGATCTATGGTAATTTTTCTTGAAATATAAATCTCATTGATCTTTTGTCTCTATTTTAATACAACTTAATTTCGTTTAGTGATCACCTTAAGTTTCAATGAACCTAAAATTAAATTAAGCTCCTATTAAACTTATGTTAAAAAGTTAAGTATAACTCCTCGATTGGTCTGCACTGAAATATTTTTTCACGAAATAATTTTTTATAGATTGTAAGTGATTCAATCTGAAATAATTTTTATATGCTTTTATATTAACTCGTCGCTGTCGGTTTATTTATTTATTTATTTATTTATTTATTTATTTATTTATTTATTTATTTATTTATTTATTTGTCATTCTGTCACGCTTTTTATTATCTTCGTAATCTGTTAGCAACATTTGTAAGTGTAGTATGGTGCAGAGGATAGTGTACAGGTTTCAAAAGTGAGGATCATGTTGTTCGAATCCAGTTCACATGCAACATTTTTTTTTTTTAACTATCTATTCATCAACATTTTTTGAATAAAATATGTATACATTTTTGTATATATCAATTTAAAACTTACATTTTTATCTCTTATTCATGCATACAAACATACACATTATATTTTTGATCTTTCCTGGTGTTTTGTATTAGCATAATTAGCAAAACACAATCCATACATATAATATTTTTATGTATGTTGCTAAGTTATTTTGTTTACAACATTTGTTTAGTATTTAAATCAAAATATTTTCTGTCAACATTCTTTAATGCATATTGAATTAATGCATATATGGTGCAGAGGAAAGTGTACAGGTCTTGAAAGTGAGTGTTAATGTGTGGACTGTGGTTCGAATCCAATTCGTATATATGTAAAATTTTTTTTTTTTTTTTTTTAACTCTATTCATCAATATTTTTTAAATAAAATTTTATGTACCTACATAATATTATTTTTGTACATAGAAAAGAATATAAAAAGTAAAGATCATTACAAAATTATGCTTTTGCGCATTACGCATTATGATTTACAAACAAAAAATCTATTACGCATTATGATTTGTCAACACAAAAAATTAAAACTACGTATGTAAATATGTACGTACGTATGTACATAATATTTATTTATTTATTTATATTCAGGTACCGTGGTACATAAATGTGGTAGCTATAACCCTTGTTTCCTGGTAGGAATGAGTACGTGATATAATGATATATTATAAAGTATTTACATATTGCGATATATGAATTTTTTTTTTTTTATTTTATAATTATTGTACCCAGCCGGGAATCGAACCCGAGACCTCTCATTCTCTTATGCGTGCGTCAACCACTGCACCAATGGCTGGATACACATAATATTATGTTAAACTAATTACCTAAATTATTTTGTTCCGCTCCATTTGTTTATAATTTAAATCAAGATATTTGTCAACATTTTTTACTGCATGATCTTATTAAGCGATTAGGTAGGTAGGTGTTCAAGGTTAGATGTTTGTTTGGATATACGATATACTACTAATAGTATACTATAGAAATATACAGTAAAGTACATTTATGTATATCATTTTCATTCAAGTTATGTTGTTGGATTGTAATATTTATATAATCACAGTATTTTGGTACATATTTTACCCTGCGAGGTACTTTCTTTATTTATGAATTACATACTGGAATAAAAAATTTTTACTCTTGCTGTAATGGAATCGATTTAACATCTCTTAATTTACTTAAACATTTGGTATAAAATTATAAAACGTATTTTATATCAGAAACAATAATTAATGTATGTATGAATAAAAAATATCCCATATTTTTAAATTCAAATTATGTGTTTCATTTAAAACTAAAAAGTATAAAATAAAATAATATGTAAAAAAAATATTTTTTAAAATATGCTTTTATCGAAACCAAATTCGCCCCCTAAAAAGTAGAAAATAAAATTGATTGCAAAACTTTAGCTTTTTTGACTGTTATAATATAAAAATGAATTGCTAGTGCAAGCATTTTGGACTGTTATAATATAAAAGTAAATTGCTGGAATAAAAAAGAAACACGAACCTCAAATTTCCTAGATTTTTATTTAACTTTATTCCAGCAATTTACTTTTATATTATAACAGTCCAAAATGCTTGCACTAGCAATTCATTTTTATATTATAACAGTCAAAAAAGCTAAAGTTTTGCAATCAATTTTATTTTCTACTTTTTAGGGGGCGAATTTGGTTTCGATAAAAGCATATTTTAAAAAATATTTTTTTTACATATTATTTTATTATACATTTAAGTGAATTAAACGTAACAAATTAATTTTTTGAAAAAATGTTTAAAATTTCATATCTACAAATCAGAGCTTGTCAAATTGAAATTATCGTTTCCTTTTTCAAAATTTAATTTTCTTATTTGTTTCCAACAAAAGTATAGAACAGATATTATATTATCTTTATCTGTATCTTCCCTCTCTTTTTCACCGCAAATAAATTTAAAATTAATTTCGTTTATTTATTAAATATACTCTGAAGGATTACCCTCGATGTTTCAAAAAAAAATCTTTAAAACCAAAATTTGTTTTTACTCAAGATTTTACTTGAAAAAAAAATATTGAAAAATGTAATTTTTTGGTACAAAATCTTGAAAAATAAAATGGAATCTAAAAACAGACATTTCAACAAACCAATTAAAATCTTTACATATCTTTGAATTTTACCTTAACCTTAATTCAGATATGAAACGCATTGGATTAATTTTTCAAAATTCTTTAAGGAAGTACACATATTATTTGATTTCAACGTAAAATTCTAGATTTTATCATTCAAGGTTTTTTGTTTACTACAATACGATTCAAAAAAAAAAAAATTTAAGATTTTGTCTATTCAAGTTTAGGTTTTCAAGATAATGTCGACATCCCATTTAAGATTTGTTTTCAATAAAAATCAAAATATAGTACCAGTTTTATATATCCATTTCTGATTATTGAAACTGCTGCTTTTTGGTTTGTTTTTATTGTTTTTAACGTTACAATATTTCGTTACTAGGATTTACCATGTATATAATTATATTGCCTATAGGAATATTAGGAGGATTATAATAGACAATCCTCCTTCTATTTGAATTGAAGCCAATAGAGGCATTCAAAGTATGGCATATCTTTACCATATATCTTTCAAATTAAATTTTTTGGCAAACAAATCAATAAAAAACATAAATACTGAAAAAAACATTTTCTATGATTGCTTGTACGAGTATATATGTACATAGCAAAACTAAAATGTTTTACAATGATACAATATGAAAAACAAGGATGATAGAAATATTCTTTAACTGTTAATTATATTTTTACAGTGAGCGTTGTTGCATAAATATTTATTCAACAATATTTGCGTTCCTTTTACATGAAAAGAGTAGTTGGGAGTAGTCGGTAAATGAAATGCTAAATTTTTGTTTTATTTACTCCTATATACTCTTTCTCAAATGTTGTGTACTTGGGGGTAGAAAAGACTAGTTTACTCTGTTAAAGGTATACGTAAACAATAAAACAAAAATTTACAACCTATTTTTTAAATAAAGTTTTTATTGTAAATAGTAAAAATTAATTAATTTAACACATTTATAACTTTAGTTATGTAAATATTGTGCAAGTTTCAAAAACTACAATTTATCGTTTACAATTCGTGAAATTTGTTTTTCATTCGGTATAAATATTTGTAATGCAAAGTAATAAATATTTTTAATGCAAATTTTCAGTCATTAGATACATTTAATTGAACCATCCCCGATTGCTGAAAAAAAATTTCGAATTAACAAAAAACTTGAAAATAAAATCTCGAATTAAAAAAATCTGGGAAAAAAAATATCTGGAATTAATTAAAATCTAGGAAAGTTTACATCTTCACGGACAGTCAACCTGCTATTAAAGCCTTAAAATCCTATTCAGTTAGCTCAACGGTTTTCAGTAACTGCTTCTTATCTTTAAATGAACAGGATGAAGTTATTGACATCAACCTTGTCTGCATACCTGGACACAGTAATTTTTACTGGAAAGCTGAATTCACTAGGAGCGATACAAACCTTCAAATTCTTCAAGAAATTCTTCATCTCGGGGTTCCTATCACAACCATTCTATCATTGGTCTAAATAAAAAGCCAATACAATCAAAAACCGCTGGTAGTACTCTATTAACAGTTGCACTAACACTTTCTCAAACTATATTAACACTTGGTGAAATAAAGCTGAACTACATTAGATCTCAAACGGTCGATTAAACTCTTATCCTTAAATCGCCGTAATATCGGTAATGTAATAGAGGTTTTAACAGGTCATTGTCCGATAAACATACATGCTAGAAAGCTAGGAGTTCCGTCATATTATTTTTGCAAAAGCTGCAAATATAAAGAGGAAGAGGAAACAATATTTCACCTGCTGTTTAAATGCCCCGCCCTTACCCTAAAAAGAAAAAAGTTTCTGGGAACATTTTTCTTAAACGACCTTTTCGATCTGTCGGAGGTGGACTTAGAAATTTACATCGCTTTGTAAAAAGTTAATAATAATTTAATTACGAGAAACACTGAACCAATGTAAATGGGCATCTGTAGCTTCTAACTAACTGCCTAACAAAAATTTTGATAAACAATTTAGGAAAGAAAAAATTTGAATAGAAATTGTGTTTTTGAAATCATAAAACTTCGACTTTGAATATTATTATAGTAATCGTAAAATAACGAATTTGATAATCATTAAAAAGTTTTTGTAAAACTTTGTTTTCATATACATTTTTCAAAAATTCTACATCGTTTGAAGTAGACCCATAAAATTTTAGTTACGGATTGATATCCTAAAACAATTAATTTTATGGAAGAACTTTTTTCTGTAGCCCCACCCGTTACGGAGCTACAACCCCCAAAAGTTCGAAAAAGCTAATTTAAATTGTTATATAACACAAGTTCTATAAGGTATATATTCAATTTGAAAATTCGAAACGCTAGCTACAGTTACGAGCTTTATAAATATATATATATATAATAAATATATGATTGTACCATATGGTGTCTTAATTTACTGCTATGCGAAACTGAATTACTGAATTTTTGCAAAAAACTTTAACCCTTCTATCTTCTAACGGTTTAAGTTAGAAAATTGAACTTTTACAGAAGTTAAATCTTTGAAAATAAGTATGAGTCATTTCAGAAAACTTTTTTGTATCACCCTCCATTTAGGAGCTGTAAGGGGTCAAAAACTGAAAATTTCCTATTTTTAAACACCTGTAACTTGAACACCTGTTAACATTTTTTTGAAGTAATACACAAAAATTAAAGCTCCAACATTATACTTCTATTTCTGTTAGCAACTTTTCTTAATGATATAGGGTTAATTTTTTTCTCAATTTTTCTAATAAATTTCTTCAACGATTTTTTTTGAATTTTTTTTTTTTACTCGATAATTTCAAATTGTTGATGATGATAATGCGTAGTACAAAAAATTTGAATAAATAAAAATTATAAATAAATACAGTATTAAAATAAATACAGTTGCTTGAAGAATTTTTATTTATATGATATTGGTTAACATACTTATACATACATATATGTATTATCATGTTTATTTACATATCGTATACCTATGTCACTGATTAATGAATATATTATAATATAATAAAAATATTGACTTAATATGTACATAGCGGCGTATATATGTACGTATTTAGTTGTCTTTATAAGAAATTTCTATGACTAAAATATTTTTGAAAAAATAGAAATAATGCTATGTATATGGCGATATATATAATAATATACATATACATACACATATAAATACATATGCATATTAATACACTATATAATTACATAATATGTATATAGTACATATTATTATTAAATAGTACTAAATAGTACTGGTGTATATTAGTACTGGTATATATTAAATAGTACTGGTGTATATCATATTTGGCAAAGTATTGGATTGATAATCGTTAGGTGGAAGGTTAGAATCTGCTTTTAAAGAATGCATAAACATATAGTTTGAATTTATGTATGTAGGTATGTACAATACAAACCATAGTTCTAGAAACTATAAAATTCACCCAAATTATTTTAAAATGCTGAAAAATTAAAAAAATAATATTATAAGCAAAGTGACAGCCTATGAAGATACTAACGGATTCGTACGGTTATCTAAGAGTTGACAAAAGCTGTATTCTTCCTCGTTTTATTCGAAAACTCCGAATAGTATCAAGAGCTGTGCGGAATTCATCGCACTCAACACTTGCCTGTCAAACCTGTCAAAAATTAATGGTTTGACAACCACACTAGATGATCGCACTTTCACTAAAAATAATTCTTTTTTGTTTTTGTTAAAAGTATAGCGAAAATAAAAATATAAAAATGAATAATAATGCAAGAAATAAAAGAAGAAGGCATTTAATAAATATTATTCTGCGAAATAATATTTCTTTATTATTAAATGATACAACTTCTTTGAAAAACAATACAATTGTAAGTTAATTTTTGGTTATTGTAATAATTTAACTAATGTAGAAAATTTATACCTACTTATGATATTATAGGTACAGCTTCCATATTTCTTCTTTTCATAAAAAATTAAAAAATTAAAATAACAACAGCTGACAATATTAATAATATGGGCATTCAAAATTTACTCAATATTGCAATAATGATCATAAATATTTCTAAATATTGTTAAGAAGAAGAAAGTGCTTTTATGCACCTGTCAAAATAACTTTGACATAATAATGCTATAAAAGTATGTATTAAGGTAAGGCTGATTCTACTCCTAAAAATTTTTTAAATTTCATAAATTTGTAATCCGGACAAAAATTTAGTGCGATATAATTAAGTATTTGAAAGTGCAAGTGCTGTAGTCAATGTTTACAGCGCATTTTATACGCTCTTACTCACTAGGCCACCGAGGCTCCGAATATTCTTTTGATATTAACATCAGTGATACAATACACGTTTTTTTCAAAAGCTGAAGCCTTTTTGTAAACTATTATTAGATCCTTTCTAATTATATATTTTACACATATATTACAACAGCAAGGCATTTAATATAGGGTTGGCTACGAAATCTCGCGTTTCAACTTCAAATTTAACCTCAAGTGCAAAAATTGAAATACTGACAAAATTTAGAGTACACAAATTAAAGCTAGTGCATTCAAAGAAATTATTTAAAAAGAGGATTCCAAAGTAAAATATATTCGTTTAATAAATATATTATATTTTCGTTTGATTGCCAAAAAAATCTAATTCTCCCAAAGCTTCAAGATCAGGGAGCTTATTACTTACGACAATTGTACTCATACAATTTTACCATTTGTGAAGGAACTTCAAACGCTTCACAAAATAAAGATTCTGTAACTATATACAGTTGGTTAGAAAATGAATTTGTAAAAAGCTAAAATGTAATCGTATCACTTAAGACATGCAGAATTAACACAAAGTATTAAATCTATTGAATTATTTGCTGATGGCTTTACAGGACAGAATAAAAATTTCGCCATGATAACAATGCTATGTTATATTTTGAATCATATCGCTCCTCATCACATAAAAGCAATATGTTATATATTTCCAATTGTTGGGTATTCTTTTTTACCGCCTGATCGAGTGTTTGGGCGGATTGAAAAAGTTTGGCGGAAAAAAGAACAAATAGTACAGCCTGAAGAATATTTGAAGATGTATACTCAAGAAAAGCAAGTAAAAAGACTAAGCATTGATTTACAAGTGCTAAACTGGAAAGACGAAGTCAAAGTTTTAAAACTTCCCTCTTCATGGCATTAAGTTTTCAGTAGCAAAAGTAATTATTTTCAAAAGAAAAAATAATACTGTCGTTGTACAAGGAGAGCCTCAATACTAATCAAATATGGGAACTTTCAAAAGTCTACTAAGAAAAGGAAAATCACTATCACTGATTCAACCTAATGAAGTATATCCCGGAATCGCTGTTAAAAAAGAAAAACTAGATAACATTAATAAATTACTAAGCTAACATTACGGCTATGATTGAAAAATATTTCAGAGCTTAATTTTTATAAAAACTTAATTGAATCTGCATCGATCTGTGACCTTAGTTTTCCAGATGAAAAAGATGATAATTTTGTAGACGAAGAAGAAAATCTCAAAATTTAATTATTTTTAATTATTGTTAATTTTTTATTTCTATAATATTTTTGTTGAAAACTGAATTTCTAAAATGTTATTTCATTTTTTTTTTCAAAATTTTTTAGGTCATTTTATTTTGCTGTTACTAAACATTTTTATTACTATTAAATAATATAAAAATATAAATGTGCTTACTCTATCAAATTCCACTTTAGGTTTTATCCCTAGTATACAATTTCAAACAAGGTAGAATGTAAACCAACTGTTTTTAAAAGCGCACATTTCCAAAACTTAATACAAACTGTTTAGAATTGTGACTTGCACAAAAATTTGAAAATTTCATGTAATAAGAAAAAACGTGAAAATAAGACATTTTTGAAATTTTGAGGGGCCGTAAGTCCGGAATCCTATATAACTAAGAAAAGCCGTTAACACACGTAAAAATATATTATTGAAACTTTAATTTTCATGTTTTGCCGAAGAAAAATGTTTACAGGTGCCTAAGTTACAGGTGTCTAAAAATAGAAAATTTTCAATTTTTGAGGCGCAATAACTCTTAAAGAGGAGGTGTTACCAAAAAATTTTCTGAGGAAACCAATTCTAAAAGTTCTTTCTTGTCTCAAAATTTCAGGTTCCTATCTAAAGGCGTGCCGGAGTTATGAAAAAAGAAATTTCATGCAAAATGTGGTTTTTACATAACGGTAAATTTAAGTAGTAAATTACAAAATATTACATAATTTTGATATTGTTTTATATAGATAATAAAATTTTCGATCTTCTGGCGGTTTTAGATTGCAAAACTACAACGCAGAGCCTGAGATATATACATCTGAAAATGGGGCTTTTTCGCAATTTTGAAGAGCTGCTACTTTGGAACCCTTTATAACTAAAATAAACCTTTAACACACGTAAAAAGATATTACTGTAACTTTAATTTTTATATCTTGCAGAAGTAAAATGTGTACAGATTCCTCAGTTACAGGTGTTTAAAAATAGCAAATTTTCAATTTTTAAGCCCTAATAGCTCATAAACAGGGGGTGGTCCAAAAACATTTTCTGAGAAAATTTATACTAATTCTAAAAGTTCTTTCTTGCCTCAAAATTTCAAGTCTCTATCTAAAAGCGTGTCGGAGTTATGAAAGTAGAAAAATCATGCAAAATTTGGTTTTTCCATAACGGTAAATTTAAATACTAAATTTTAAAAAATTGTATAATTTTGATATTAATTTATAAAGTTAAAAAAAATACCTGTCGAATGACGTTTTCAGATTGAAAAAATCTTAAGCAGAATATAAGATATATGCATTTAAATATAGGGCTTTTTCAAAGTTTGAGGGGCTGTAGCTCCGTAATGGATAGAGCTACATGAAAAAGTTGTTCCACAAAATAATTTTTTTTATGAGACCTACTCATGGTTAAAATTTTTTTTCTCTATCTTTAATGGTGTAGAAGTTTTATAAACAGACACACGAACGGACAGAGTGAAACTAATAAGCACATTTTTTCAAAATTTTTTTGGAAATGTGCTAAAAACGCCTTATCCACTTTTACATCTCTAATATCATATATATTTTTAAAATTTTAAGAGAAATATTTAGTAATTAGTTTTGATATCCATTATCGTGCCTAAACACTCTTTATAATTATTTGCTATAAATATTTAATTTAGTAATTTAAATATTTTATTTTGATTATCTCAAAATCAAGAAAAGTGGATAAGAGAATTTTACAAGAAGACGCCTTTAAAAAATGGTGTAATATTTTTTAAGTTTTACATGCATATTTAAAAAAAAAGAAATCAGACATAAATCACCATTAAACAAATTATTAGAACCCTGATTTTGTATCCGATTCCAAAATTCTACGTAACTTTTATAAATACATATATTACATACATCAAAACTGATTGTGTAATCAGCTCTAAAATATACTTTAAAAACAAACTGTCGAAATTTTTCAACACAAAGACTGGCTTCCAATAATCTCTTGCAAAAACGCGAACTTTTGAGACACGAGATTTAAAAAAACGAAATTTATAAAAGCACGAGATTTTAATTCGTGAAATTTCGATGCCCTCTCGATGGAAATTTTTTTACTTTTCAGAATTTTTTTCAAAATTTTTGTCTATTCAGTCATTTTTCGAAATTTTTTTTTCTTTCTTTCGGATTAATTGCGTGATCCCTATTTAATTTTGTACATACACATACATATATACAGGAGATTAATTTTAAAGAAGGACAGGAACTAAAAATTAAATCAGAATATTTTTCGTCATATCTGAATTTGATAATAATTATACTATTTATGTGAATTATTTTAATTTAATATAAAATTATTTAATTACTTTTCAGTACCTAATCAATGCATATTAAAATGAAGGAAAAACTTTTCAATAAATCCTATATATAGCACTCGATATTATAAGTATTTTTTTTTTTAAGTTTCTTTTTACTTACAAGAATATTTTTCTTTTTATTTTCTTTTATATAAAAAAAAAAAAAAATTCAACAACCCTAACAAATGTTTAAATTAACTAACACCCAACATACTTGTACAATTTCAAGTCTTTGGTGGTAAAAATTTTAATCCCCCATGAATATCAACTTTTCAATTTTACATTTTTTTATTCTGTTTTATTTTTGTTTCTTTTTTGTTTCTGTTTCTGTTTTTTTTTTTTGTTTTTTTTTTTTTTGTTCAAATGCTTGAACTCATATTTTGTTTTAATTCACAATACTTAAATGTAATCTTCTTAAAAGATTTTAGATCCCGTGACTGAAATATTTAAAAAAATTTCTCACGTTCTGTTCGGTTCAATGAGAATAAAGAACTAATAAAGAACTCAATACTTATGAACGTTGAAAAATAAAGAAAAGAAATAAAAAAACATGAAGTTACCCATAAACGATTTTCGTTAAATATTAAGTGAAAAATTATAATGAAAATCACAATGAAAAATAAATTATTGAAAAAAATAATCAAATCAAAATTTAAGGAGCTTTTAGGTTTTGTCGGAAGGGTAAAAGTTAAAATAGAAACATATATTAAAATTTATTAAATTATAATAAATTGAGTATATACTATTATGCCAATATATTAAAATTAATTATAATTGAAAGTGATAAAAAGAAACTTGTAGACCATGTGACAATGTGTTTATATTTTTTTATCATCAAATTTAAAAAGTCCGTACAAAGTGAGATTTTTAGTTTTAAATGGGAAAATTTCCTTTCATTTAAATTTGCATACAGAAATCGTGAAAAAAATATCATATTCAGATTTTATGAATCACGTTTAATTGGAAGCGTATTGTAGAGTATCGCATTGTAAAAGGATTAATAATTCGCAATAATTTTTAACACTGCAAAACACTGTATTTGTAAATAGGTGAACAGTGAATAGTTTGATAATAATATTTATAATAATATCTGTTAGATAAAGCTGCCTTTTATAAGCTCTTGCAGAAGGTTGTTATATTGTACTACTGCATGTTGTAAATGTTTATATCTTCATCACTGTTAGCACAATATAATAATAATAATAGACGCGAATTAATTTTTCACTTTTTACAGTCCCACTCCCAATTCAATGTTTCCGCATCCTTGTCTTATACTCCACTATCTTTACTCCCTAGCTAATATACTGCATTAGCAGTTAGTGGTTTCATTCCATTATATTCGGTAAAGGGGGAGGTAATTTTCATCAGTAAGAATCTAAAAAGGTATTCTTTGTGTTTTTAGAAGATGTCTACCTACAATAGAAAAAAAAACTATCATTTAACTAATCGTATTTATAAATTTTAACATTTCCTTTTGGACAATATAATTTAAAGATTTTTTGTTATTCAAATCATTGAATTTTCACAATTATATTGAAAAATAATTTTTATTTTAATCGGTTATATTTTTTTGTATTAGAAAATTAAAGAATGGTTTTTTGTATTAGAAAATTAAAGAATGGAATTTTATTGTGAAGAGTTAAAAGGATCAATTACATTTTCCTTGGAATTTTTTCCATAAGAAAATTCTAAACCACAAAATTCTTCTTATACCATAAGTTCATAAATCATATTTTGATCCTTTTTATCACTAAATGAAAAAATAATAGAAAAATCTCGTATTGGCAATTAAAATAATTTTCTACAATCAGTTGAATACAAAATTTGATTATTTAATATTTATTGAAATAGAAAATAAATGAATAATCCATCATCATTTCGTATTATAATAAAATGGTAGAAAAGGAAGGAAAAAAAATTAAAACATTAGAATTTAGTAAAGAGTAAAATAAAGTGTTGTGAAAGGACACAGCAGGAAAGCTAAAAAAAATTCTTAACTTTTTTTGATGCTTAAAATAAATCAGTTCATTTTTTTTTTTTCTCTTACCCTCTTACGCTCTTACCCACTACTAGGCCAGCGAGACCCCATCAGTTAATTATATTTCGTTTTAGTTTCCTTTTCGATTTTTCTTAGTAAATTTTTTCCTCTTAAAGATAATATTGAACAAGTCAGGAGTTAAAGTAAATGTTTTTAATGCCTTTAAAATTTTTTTTTAATGCACATATTTTTAACGCTAATTAATCGTAAAGCAATTTAGAATTTAATGTGGTTATTTTGGAATCAACATTTAAAGTTTTTTAATTGTAATTTTTAAATTTTCTTTTTTATTTATATTAGTGTTGCAAATTACAATAGGATAATGTTATGCAATATTATATCAGACTATGTAGTATTATAGATATTATTAATTTATATATTTTGTTAAGGAATTCGTTAAGAAAAATGTTCAGTAATTTTCCGTACAATATTGAAAACACTTGGTATACCTGTGCAGAATTTGAACCAACACTCCCTCAGTTAATAACTCACGTGCTTAATTACTAGACCACCGAGAACACTTTTTATATATGACAAATCAGAAACATTTTCTTAAATATTTCAGAAAATTCTAACATACGTTAAAACAATATAAGAGGCTTATTCAGAAATTCGAATACGGTGTTGCCATTTTACACGTAAATTATTCTTTTTTACGATTCTTTAAAGAACTAAATCCTAAATCCACGTACACGCTAAAGAATTAAATCCACGTAAAACTCAATGAATGGAGTAAACAACTTTAAAGAACTGTAAAATAATGGAAACCATTTACATAAAATAGGCAAAACAAAATTTTTATATAAATATTGAAAGGTTTTTTAAGTTTTGAAAGTAAGTTCAAAAACATTTTTCCGTTTATTTTAAAAGAATTGCTATTAAAAACAAGACAAAATGAAAAACAATTGAAACAGTTTAGAATACTGCGACGTGCACCAAAATTTGTAATTCTCTTTAGGATTTCTTATATAAGAAAAAATTGCCCAAAATAAAGGGAGCCCTACATAATTAATAAAAATCATTAACACAATATATGTAAAATTATAATGTTAAAGCTTAAATTTATGCGTTTTATTTAAAAAAAAAAAAAAACAAGTGTCAGTAGCAGCAAATAGCAAAATTTTAAGTTTGTTAACACTAATAGCTCTTAAACTAATTCTCAAATCTTTCTACTCTCAAATTTTGAAAGTTCTGATTAAAATAATTTCGGAGATATGAAGGAATAAAAAGCTTGTAAAAGTGGGTTTTCACAGAACAGTAAATAAAAAGTTTAAAAAATTTGTATTCTTTTGACATTATAAAGTTCAAAAACTTCGTATCGTTTGAAGTTATTAATTTGGAAAAATATTAAGCAGAACCTGAGATATTATAAACATTTGAAAATTGAGCTTTTATAAAATTTGAGGAGCTGTTATAGATGGGAGCTACTTAAAAATGTCTTCTACAGCATTTCACATGGCTAAAATTTACTTGCTCCATAGGTATTTAACGATATAGAAGTTTTATAATAAATAAAATAAGATAAACGAACGTCCAGAGTGAAAGAATAAGTAAATTTTTACATTTCTTTTGAAAAATGTGTTAAGCATGAAAATGGGTAAAATGTGTTTTTTTTCAAATCGCTTCGAATACTAGAGTAAAGCTGAGTTTAAATCTAAAGACGTTGTCGGCATTATTAGATATTAGAAGTATAATATGTACCTATAGGTATATGTCAGTACCTGTTATAGATATAATACAGTAATTTACTTTTAAAAATCTTATAATTTAACACTTCTTAAACCGTCAATTTTTTACTTTTGAAAGTAACAGTATGTTCAAAATTTTACAAAATGTCGATTATTGATATTATCATTTAAATTTATCCACCCTTAAAAAATATACTAATTGTTTGAGGTTCTGACATTAAAAGAAATATCTAGCCCTTCAAAACTTAAGTTTTGACAGCATAAAATATAGGGTTTCTTTACATTTTGGCGTTATTAACACCGTAAAGGATGGATTTAGTAAAAAAACTCCTCTGAAAAATTGTTTATTATGTTCAAATACCTTTACTTTATCTCAAACAATATAAAAGTTGTGTGAACAGCTAACTAGGCGGAAGGACAAATGAAAGATACAAAGCTACATTAATTGTACTAATATTATTATACCCGTACGATAGGATCGGGTATAATAAAATTACTCCTCCGTTTGTAACACCTCGAAATAAGCGAGCTAGATAAACCTTCAAAGGTATGGATCGGATCAGAAAAAAATTCTAAGACGTTTGAGCCATGTCCATCCGTCCGTCCGCCAGCACGCTAACTCAAAAACTAAGAAAGTTAGAATCTTGAAATTTACACAAAATATTCTCGGAGTAATTTGTAGGTTCCCTACTTTTTTTTGGTTGCGTTTGAACCAAAACTTAGAGTAGCTCTCGAACACTAACTTTTAGATCCCCACATTTTTTTTGAAAATTTATGAAATTTTAATTTCTGATAGAGCTCACAAAAATATTAATTTTATTTTTAATAACTTTTTTTTGTAGCCCCACCCGTTATGGAGCTACAGCTCCCCAAAGGTTCAAAAAAGCTCTATATTTAAATTGTTGTAGCACAAGTTGTATAAGGTATATCTTCATTTTGAAAACGGCAAACGATTACTGCTTTTATTAGCTTTAAAAGTATATATACAATAAATATATAGTTGTGGCATACGGTGCCTTAATTTACCGTTATGCGAAACTCAAATTTTGCAAAATCCTTTAACCCTTCTATCTTCTAAATGGTTTAAGTTGGAAACTTGAAATTTTGACAGAAGTTAGATCTTTGAAAATAAGTATGAGCCATTTCAGAAATTTTTTTTTTATTACCCCCCGTTTAGGAGCTGTAAGGGGTCAAAAACTGAAAATTTCCTATTTTTAAACACCTGTAACTTGAACACCTGTTAAAAATGTTTTGAAGTAATACAAAAAAGTTAAAGCTTCAACATTATACTCTTATTTCTGTTAACAACTTTTTTTAATAATATAGGGTTACTTTATAATTGACAAAAGTGTTACTTGATTTTTTCAAATTTTCTAACAAATTTCTTTAACGATTTTTTTGCATTTTTTTTACTCGATAATTTGAAATTGTTGAGGATATAATGCGTAGTACAAAAAAATATAAATAAATAAACAACATAACGGTTGCTTGAAGAATTTTTATTTATATGATATTGTATTATATACTTATATAGGGTGTTCAAAAATTCATCATTTTGATTTTGCCGCCATTTTTTTTCTACCTGGAATTTTTATACGAGGTTTCTTTAGGTATATTCTAAATACATTCCGGTTAGTTAATATGGAACGTTATACGAAGGAACAACGTGTTTTTCTTATTACAACATTTTTTGAAAATGGTAAAAGTTTTCAAGATGTAATTAGGAAATTTCGAACAAAATTTGGTAGAGAAAATGCTCCAACAAATCGTGCCATCAAGCTGATGGTTGATAAATTTCTAGAAACTGGATCTGTTCTTGATAACAGAGGCAACATTTATCAACGTAGTGGCCGTTCAACCGAGAATGTAGCAGCTGTGAGCAGAAGTTTTGAAGAACTTCCAAAAACTTCCATTCGTCATCGTTCGCAGCAATTAAACATCAAACCATCCACATTATTCAACATTTTGCATCGTGATCTCCATTTAAAGGCTTATAAGATCCAGCTGACGCAAGAATTAAAACCAACTGACCATGCATTACGTCGGCAATTCGTTTCTTGGGCAATCGAAAAACAAGAAGAAAATGAGAAATGATCTTTTGAAGGAAAAGTTCGAAGATCGCATTATTTCTCGTAGAGGAGGAGTGATGTGGCCACCAAGATCGTGCGATTTGACACCGTTGGATTTTTTTTTGTGGGGTTTTGTGAAATCGAAAGTGTACAGCAATAGCCCCACAACAATTCAAGAGCTTAAAAACAACATTATCGAGCAGATTTTAACCATTGAGAACAGTTTATTGAACAACGTGATTCAGAATTTTAGTAAAAGATTGGAAGCTTGCCGAAGTAGTAGAGGGGGCCACTTGGCCGACATAATTTTTCATTATTAACCGGAACCTATTTGTAATAAATTAAAATAAAAATATATTTAATATTTCAAAAAAACAATCTTTTTTTATTAAAATTAAAATGATACCTCAATTTTGAACACCCTATATAATATCATGTTTATTTAGATATCGTATATGTCACTGATGAATGAATGATAAGAGTATAGATGTATATTATATAGCGCCGTATTTACATACATATATGTATTTTATTGTACTTATAAGAAATTATTCTATGAATGGAAATATTGCAATGTATGTAAATTTGATATATTTAAAACAATATAAATATACTATGTACGCATTAATATAATATAATATTTAAAATTATATTTACTATTTTGTACTAAGTAAATTTAATATACATTTACCGCTTAGTATTAAATGGTACTATAGAATATTTGAAAAAGTTTTGGATTGATAATCGTTATGTGAAAGGTTAAAATCTGCTTTTGAAGAATGTATAAACATATAGTTTGAATATATGTACAACCCATGGTTCTAGAAATTATAAAATTCACCCAAATTATTTTAAAATACTAAAATATTAAAAAAATAATATTGTAAGCAGAGTGACAGCCTGTGAACATACTAACGGTTCGTACGGGTATCTAAGAGTTGACAAAGGCAACTGTATTCTTCCTCGTTTTAATACTTTTGATATAAAACAAATAAGTGGTTAAAGTAATAATGTTGTAAACTTATACAAATTAAATATGCATTGATAAAATTATTAATATTTTTATTTTTTAACTATCTATACATAATTTTAGAATACCTTAGGTATTTGTTTTCAAAAAAAGAAAAAATAATCTTAAATATAATCTACTTATATTCTTTTGTTTAATTAAAATTAAATAAAGAAAATAATATATGTTCGAATTTATTTTAAAATGCAAAATAATATACATACGTTTTTAGCACATTTCCAAAAAGATTTTGAAAAAATGTGCTTATTAGTTCACTCTGTCCGTCCGTCCGTCCGTCCGTCCGGCTGTTTACAAAACTTCTACACCGTTAAAGAGAGAGAAAAAAAAAATTAACCATGGGTAGCTCTCATAAAAAAAATAATTTTGTGGAACAACTTTTTCATGTAGCTCCCGCAATTACGGAGCTGCAGCCCCTCAAACTTTGAAAAAGCCCTATTTTTACATACATATATCTGCTTAAGAATTTTTCACTCTATAAACGTCATTCGACAGGTATTTTTTTTACCTTTCTAAATTAGTATCAAAATTACACAATATTTTTAAATTTAGTATTTAAATTTACCGTTATGTGAAAACCAAATTTTGCATGATATTTCTACCTTCATAACTCCGGCACGCTTTTAGACAGAGGCTTGCAATTTTGAGGCAAGAAAGAAATTAGTATAAGTTTGCTCAGAAAATTTTTTTGAGTCACCCCCTGTTTATGAGCTATTAAGGCTCAAAAATTGAAAATTTGCTAATTTTAAACACCTGTAACTTACGAACCTGTGCACATTTTACTTCGAAAAGATATAAAAATTAAAGCTACAGCAATATATTTTAACGTGTGTTAAAGGTTTATTTTAGTTATATAGGGTTTCAGAGTTACAGCTCTTCAAAATTTCGAAAAAGCCCCATTTTCAGATGTATATATCTCAGGCTCTGCGTAAAAGTTTTACAATCTAAAACCGCCAGAAGACCAGAAATTTTACTATCTACATGAAGCAATATTAAAATTATGCAATATTTTGCAATTTACTGTTTAAGTTTACGGTTACTTTTAGAATTAGTATAAGTTTCCTTAGAAAGTTTTTTTGCACCAAGAAAGTTTTGTTTAAGAGGTATTAGGGCTGAAAAATTGAAAATTTGCAATTTTTAGGCAATTGTAACTTAAGCACCTATACACATTTTTTTTCGGCAACACATAAAATTTAAAGCTCCAGTAATATATTTTTACGTGTGTTAACGGTTTTTCTTAATTATATAGGGTTCCGAACTTACAGCCCCTCAAAATTTCAGAAAAGTCATATTTTTTATTTTTTCTTATTACAAAAAATTTTCAAATTTTGTGCAAGTCACAATTCTAAACAGTTTGTATTGTGTTTTGAAAATCTGCGCTTTTAAAAACTGTTGGTTTACATTCTACCTTGTTTTTTTTGTAAGTAAAGTAGGTATTAAAAATATACTTTCGAATATTATTTAGTTATAATAAAATATAGGTAGGTATCTATAGTTTTAAAATTTCAATTTATATTTAAATGTTAAATAAAATTTTTATTTTAATTATTATAATCAAATTATAGTTTTTCTTGTTAGCACATTTCCAAAATAAATTTGAAAAAATGTGCTTATTAGTTTCACTTTGTCCATCCGTCCGCCTGTTTACAAAACTTCTATACCGTTAAGAAGAAAAAAAAAATGTAACCATGGGTATGTCTAAAAGGTAGAAAGAATAAAAAAATTAATGTTGTACAACAACTTTTTAATGTAGCTCCACCCATTATTGATTTACAGTCCCTCAAAATTTGAAAAAGCCCTATTTTTATATACGTATATCTCATTTTCTGTTTAACATTTTTCAATCTGAAAACAACATTTGACAGATATTTTTTTTACCTTTATAAATTAGTATAAAAATTATACAATTTTTTTAAATTTAGTATTTAAATTTACTGTTATGTGAAAGCCAAATTTTGCATGATTTGTGTAGCCTCATAACTCCGGAACGCTTTTAGATAGGGACTGAAATTTTGAGGGCAGAAAGAACTTTTTAGTATAAGTTTCCTTAGAAAATTTCTTTGTAGCACCCCCTGTTTAAGAGCTATCACGGCTCAAAAATTGAAAATTTGCTATTTTTAGCTACCTGTAACTTAACCACCTATGCAAATTTTTCTTTGACAAGGCATAAAAATTAAATCTTCAGTAATATATTTTTATGTGTGTTAACGATTTTTCTTATATATACGATTCCGCACTTACAGTCCCGCAAAATTACAAAAAAGTCCTATTTTCATATTTTTTCTTATATAAAATTTTCAAATTTTGGTGCAAGTGACAATTCTAAACAGTTTGTATTATCTTTTGGAAATTTGCGCTTTTAAAAACCGTTGCCTTACATTCAACCTTGTTTTTTTATTATTTTTTTGTTATGCAATAACATAATATTTATGCCTTAACAATACCTTTAATTTAATTTTTATTGTGGTATGTATTGTTTTTGATTACCTTAAATAAAACCCAATAAAATTAACCAGAAATTCAATTTTTTCACTTTATTTAAATTTCAAATGAAGCCAAAATAATGAACTTTTTATTTTTCGCTTTATTTCATAGGAAAAAAAAATATAGGTAAATCCAGAAATAGCTGAAAAAAAAGTATTGAAGGAAATAAATAAAATAAACCAGTCATGATTACAAATTAAGATTTTAGCCCAAAATAACACCGTACCGGAGAAGTTATAAGGAAACTTCTTAGAGAAGTTATAAAAAATCGCAAAATTCTAAACCTAAGACCTTTTCAAACTACGTATTTCTTTTACAACACCAGTGTATTTAAAATAATTAGGAAGTATTTTATAGTTCAGGGTTTCAAAATCAGAGTTTCAATAATTTGTTTTAATTTAAAATGTCTTGTTGTTTAAAATAACTGAGAGGGATTTTATAGTTTCCCAAAATCAGAATTTTTTAAAGGATTGTATGTATATAGAATATAACCAACATTTTTTCTTTAATAAATTCTTTTAATTTTAAAATGGCGGAATTTTATTTCGATAATTTTAAATCTTCTTTTTTTTTTATATATTACATCGTCCAGATTTAATAATCTGCCGATATTTTTAGGAGCCTTTTGCCTTTAGCATGTGGGCCATCTTGGTACAAGTATTCAATTATAATTATATTTAATATTTTGTTTACATTATTTTATTATATTTTATATATTAGTTTTGACCTTACCGGGGTTAGAACCCGAGACCTTTCGTCTGCAAAACCGATGACTTATGCACTGCATCATAATGGTCAGATAATTTAAAATCTTCAAAATTTTAAAGTATAAATGGCAAATTTTTAAAAAAACTAAATAAAATTCGACGTTTTAGCTTTATTTTAAATTTGAAAGTGATGTAAAAGTGTTTATATCATTTGGCTTCTTTTCAGTAAAAGTTTTTGTTCAATTACAAAATAGTAAATAAAGATAATAAGTTTAATATTAAAAAACAAAAAAAAAAAATTGTAAATAATACTTTTTATATTATATTCTACCCATTCAATTTTATTTAATTTCATTTTATTATTTTAATATATTGAAAAATTATTTATTTCCTGAAAACTGAACTGAAAACAATAATCCTAACAAAAAAAAGTTAATTATCATTTAGTAAGATATCATCAATTTTGCTTTCGATAAAACCCCTCTACAATAGAACAAGTTTCCTAGAGTTATGAAAATGATTCGCAGCAGCTTGGAAAAAAAACATATTGTTTGGATGCATTTCTATACATTATTCAAACTTTTACAAAGAATAATACAATATTACGGGTTTGCTATTAAAATTGAAGAAAAATCTACCACATGAATTTTACTTCCTCATCCGTTAAATGGTTACGGACTACATGGTAATATTGACTTTAAATGTAAAACTAAATCGTTAGGTATAAAGTTACACAAAAACTTAATGAAAATTTAAAACTGTGTACTTTTCTATTTTGGTCAAATATTTAAGTCTATAGGGTAGATAAAATATTAATTTGGATCAAGCATATCTTCTGTACAAAAAAGCAGTTAAGAACAAAATATTATAAACTCTAACGGTTATTAGGATAGCATTTGAAACGAATGTATCATTTTTGAAGTGTAATTAATTATGATATAAAGCCAATCAAAAACAATTTGGTGTTATGGTATTCAGCTGGAAAGTACTATCAGAGATTTAACTAAACATTAAAACTCTACAAAAGTTTCAATTAAGGATGAATTAATCCGTGATAGAGGATAGCTTAGGAGATATATTATGTCAATGGACATATTTCCCACATAACAACATTTCATCAGCTGTTCGAAGTGGTAATAAATGATGTTTTAAAGAATAAATAAGTTTAAAATAATTAAATATTATGTAAATATATTTTATGTAAATATTTTATTTTATATTAGGTATATATATACATATATTTATATATCTACATATATTTATATATCTACATATTCAAAAGACTTTCAAAAAAATATATTTTTTCCAATATGTAGAATTTTTTTTATTAATTACTAAATAAATGTATCATATTGCAAAATAATTTCCATTATTTTAATTAATTTATTTTTAATATTGTGTTAAAAAAAAGCAAATCAGTATGCAAAAGCAAGGGTGTTTAAAACGCACATTTAGATTAAAAAGCACTCTTTAATTGCATTGTTTGTATAAAAATTTGTAATTTTTTATAGAATTTTTTATTAATGAAAAATTGTAAAAAAGACAAGACTCAAAGCTCAATAGACACTCATTTTCAATTTCAAGGAAACTCTGTAAAGTTCAAAAAGTTTTAAACACTTAGAAAAATATAATACTTTGAGCATTTTTGTTTTTAGCAAGAAAAGCTTTCGCAGGTGTCCTGGTTTTATGTGTCTAAAATGAGCGAATTCGAATTTTTAGTACGTATTTCATACATCCTAAACTGAGGAAACGAAACAAACAATTCTTCTAAAGTTACTTATGTCCATTTTCAAAGATCTTATTACTTTCAGTTTTAGTACATTTTTTAAAAAAATTTTGAAAATATTGCTTAATAGCTTGCTCCGCTCCTCCAGTCGTCTGTTTAAAAATTTCTACACTGTTCCGGATTGAGCAATGGAATTTAAAAATGAAGTAAAACTCATGAAACATAATTTTTACTGTACAACATTTTTATATAGCCATCCATTATCCCACCCATTACGGAGCTACACTCCTTCAAATTAGACAAAAAGCTTTAAAGTTGGAAATATTTATATCTTAAGATCTGATTTTAAATCTAAAATCATAAGTGATAGAAATTTTTTTAATTTTTGTAAACCGATATGAAAATTATAAAATTTTTGCAATTTTTGTATTAAAATGTAAACTTAAATTTCTAAACTTTTGATTTGTCTGTATCTCCGGAACACTTTTTTTGAAAACTCTGAAATATTCTCGCTGTTTAAGGAGAGGTCTTAGTGGCAGAAATGGAAAATTCGATATTTTTAAACATCTGAAACCTATCGACATCTATTCTAATTTGTTTAAAATAAAATTAAAAAAAAATTAAAGCCTTATATTTTTGAAAACGTGTTAACTAACACTTTGTTTTCGTAGGGTTTCTTTAAAATTGATGAAACTATTTCTTGATTTCAAGCTTTAAAATCTAGATCTTGATCTTAAGATTTAAAGATTTTAAATTAAGATTTAAAATCTACAAACTGCCTTGTTATTTTTGTAGTTTCTAACAGTATCCATTTAGGAGATACGGGGCATCAAAAATTATATAAAATATTTGTTTTACGTAACTCTAAATTTAAATGTTGTATTGCAAAAATTTCTGTAAATTTTATTTTAATTTATAAAGTGTAAAATAATTCAAAAATATGATTAAAACTTTATTTGAATACAAAGTTTAATTTTCAACTTTGGAGCGCTGTAGGTACTCAACTGGTAGTATTATATACAGAAAAATGTTGTACTTACAGCCTTTATTTTTATCGATCGCATACATTTTGTTTTATTTTTTTTACACTCTGCACTAAAAACGAATTACTTTTACAAATTTTGGTTTAGCTAAATGGACTAAATGGAAAGGAGAAAATGGGGGGTGAAATAGGATATTAAGGGTGAGTTGCAGGATAAATTAGATATGAACCAAAAATGGTTCTTTTCGAACAGTTGCAAATTGTAGAATAATATTGTCAGAGGGTAACGCAGAGGGTGGAAGCATATTCCATATCTTAGCATTCCTCACAACGATTGAGTTTCTATAACCAGTTTTAAACCTGCATCTAGGAATTCCCACAGTGTAGAAATGAGCACTTGTTGCCTCTCTCGTGATATGGTGGAATAGTTTAAGGGCCATAATTGACTTTAGTTCATTAGAGCAAGTGTCATTACCTACAAGATATCTATAAATGAGTCAAATTTTATTATTAATTCGACGAGGTCGCTGATTTTACTCGTAACTTTCGGTTTTGGATTTTGTCGATGTAACTCAAAGAAGTTTGACGGGCGCCAACCTATATATGAGAGTTATATTGATCTCAAGCCGAATGTAAGCTTTATAGATATTTGATTGATCATTTGGAGAAAAGTATGTTTTAAAATGGTTAAGAAACCATTTTAATCCAAACTAAGCTATATAATTTCTCTTGAAATTGCAGACTTGGATCGACAGCTTTGAGTTTTGGAGTTGCTAAACATGTAATGTAAATGGATGCTATTGTGATGGCAACAAAATTTCGAACTTTCGATTTTTGTATATTATATGCTTTTTTCTGCTACGTTGAAACCTAAATTAAATATTTTTGGAGTGGTGCATGTCTGTCTGTGTGTATTTCTTTGCGCGTCTGTCTATTTGTGAATACATATACAGGCCAAATGGCTGAACGGAATTTCATAAAATTTCATATTCTTATTACGATTTTTTTCTAAGTCATTTTTAAGACGAATATATTTCTATATCCAAAATTACATTTATTCACAAAATTACAACGTTGTTCAAAGTTTAGTAAACAGACGGAAGAATAAATGACGGGTTATTAAGCAAATTTTTAAATTTTTTTGGAAAACGTTCTAAAAAAATGGATTGTACAAATGGATTTATATGAATTTTAAAAATGATTATAAAGTTTTATTTTATTTATTTTTTTAAATCTCTTAAATTATTTTGTATATATTTCTAAAAACTTTATTGTACAAAAGAATTTGAAACTAAAAGTTGAGAAATGAATGCGGGGAGGAAGAGAAGTAAAATTAAGAACAAAATTATTATATAAAAACTAAACATGATTAGATGATATAAACACAATATCTAATGTACATACAAAATTTTTTTTTTTTAGTGCATTTCTCTGACACATAAATGTGAACAGGAAATTACACAGCCTTTCCTTTTCAGACGTGGCTGTAAATGTCGTAAGAGGGAATATCTCTTTCGACGTGTGTGGGATTCGAACCCGCACTCCCTTGGTGTTTACAACGCATTTTATACTCTCTTACCCACTAGGCCACCGAGGCCCCACTTACAAAAATAAAATAAATAAATTAATAAATTCTTGTATCAGATAATAGATGACACACAAAAAGGTTGAAAAAGTATTTTATTTCATAATCTTTAGATATGCATATGTACAGCTAAGTAATTAACTGATTCAAAACAAAAAAAAATTCTGGGATTATAATGTATAAAAAGAAGTTAAAGATTTTAGTGATTTAAAGAGCTTTATAACTTTAAATACACGAAATATAAAAACTGGTTTGCTCCGGGAGCTAGTTCTCCCATAAATTTTCAAACAAACCGTGTAATGTGCGAAAGTACCTTGAATTAAATAGTTTTAATTTTGTCGGAGTCTAGAATAATGTTATGAAGTCAATTAAAGTCCATCCTTAGTTTTTGCTGCTTTTTAAAATATATTTCAGATAACTGTAATATATGCTTTCTTTCAAATTAAAAATCATTACGTATACCATATTTTTCTAACCTTCATCTACATACACAAATATATGAAACTGTAAAATTCTACTGAAATATTCACCTTGAAGAAATTACGGTAGTGAAACTTAAGGATAAAAGTATAATCAGAAAATTTTCCTCTCTGTTTTTACATAAAATTTTATTTAAATCACTTTAAAACTAAGACATTTCATTTAATTTAAAATGTTGTCTGTCTCTTTTTATTTTATATTTATTATAATTTCCGTTTTGTTCGGTTGAATGTGAATGATACCGTATTAAAATTCAAGGTAAAATGTTAAAAACTTTACTCTTAAGATTTATTATGTGTTTTAGTTTCGAACAGGTATATGTTTCATATATTACAAGATGACTAGATAGATTAGAAATGTTTAAATAACATTATATAGAGGAAAAAAAAATCACGATAAAAAATATAGTAGATATAATATAATATTGTAGGAAAATGAAATTGAAGAACAGATCTTATATTCTCATAAAAGATAACTACTAACTACAGGCAAGTGAGTCTTTTAAATGTAATAAAAGAATAGGAAGAAAATTTAGAAATGAATAGTTTATAAAAAAATTATTTAGAGGAGGGAATGTTATGTGAACATAATAACACTTTATGTACTTGTACACATAAAATTTTATTTACAAAAATTTATACAGGTATCTACAAGTACTGAACTAAATAATTTGTAAATTTGTGTATTTTAAATTGCTGCAACTTACAGCACAATAAATACAATAACTATAGTAATTTGCAAAATTCTTACGGTTTCTTGTCAACTAGTCAAGAACTTGTTAACCTACGTTAGATGGGTAACTGGTAACAATCATCTGAAGCGGAATTGACATTTTTTGGTATAAAAGTTCACAGGTGTCCTTAATTTTTTAAATTTATCGAAGTTGAATAATCGTTCTAGTCACAAAAGACTCTAATAAGAAACCTTTGATGTAAGTTAGGAGCCGTTGGTCACGAAAATAAAACATTTATAAAAAAACAACATTTTATTTAACATTATTTTTTAACATTTTATAAAAAAAAATTTTCATTTAATTATTAATATTCAGGTTCCCATATACTACAATATGTATATATTTTTATTTAAAAGATTTTAATTTAAATATTTGTTGTAAATCTAACATTTTCAACAAATTTTCAAAAAAAGGTTTTAAGTACTTCCTTATTAGTTTCACTCTATTCATTCGTCTGTTTACTTCTCACCGTTTAAGATGAGAGAATGTAGTTTTAATCACTGACTTGGTATCTTCAAAATATAGCACCACCTACGGAGTGAGTGAAACTTAAAGATAGAAAAACTCTCTTATCAAATATTAATTATACCTGAAGATATTTGTTAAAAAGTAGTGTTTTAATTTATATGTTATATTTAAATTGAGCCCGAAAATTGTAGACTGGAAATACACCGGTCTAATTAAGGTGTTTTCATTCGGTTGCCGTCCTCGGCATCACAACTGTATGGAATCTATCTTGTGCTTGAAGCCTTTAGACACATTTGCGAGCAAACAGTGCAGTACGGCTTTAGATTTCAAGTGTATCAAAGAACGTTTGCAAGAGCATTTTTGCTATTTGAAACAACGTCATGTGCAATATTAAGAAGAAATTCCTTGAGTTGCCTACAAATCAGTGCAATTTGTATAGTACAACCAGAGCATTGTGGTCGGATCTTTAGCATTTTGACCAGAGCCGGAGTTTAAAAAGATCCTTCGAGAAAGTGCTCGAGAAAAAAAACACAACTTTTCAAATTTGTTTAAAGTAAAAATCAAAAATTAATGCAACTCCAATATTATATTTTTACAAGTGCTAACATATTTTCTTAATAACGCATAATAATAATTACGCTTTAAAGAATTGTTGAATTTTCACAATGGCGTGTTTCAGGTACAAAAATATTAAAGGAAAAAACTCCAAAAAATGCAAGATTATTGCATAAATAGTTATAGTAAAAGTAAGTATATAATAATAGATTCATTTTAAATATGTTTTTTTTATTAATTTATTGTGTCTGATCTGGGTTTCCTCTTGTAAACATCAGCTGCAATCTTTAATTTTTTATATAGGTCTACCACTTTCCAAAGCCTCTCAGCGTATGATTTTTATGATTTTTCGGTATCATTTATCATTTTGGGCAATAATTTTTGTCTGTTTATATTGAATGGAAGATTCATAGTATATTTAATTTTTACACCTTAAAGTTTTTTTAAACATGGTTTGATTCGTTTAAATTTTTTTATTTATAGTTTATTTGCGAGTTTTACATGCAATTTATTAGTTATGCATGATCTGTTCTGTAGGTATTCCATAGCCCATATAATATTATATACAGACTAGTACTATTGATGAGCTGGATCTTTAATAATCACAATTAAGCCAGTTTTGTTTACAGCCTAAACCGTTAGTCATATTTAACATTATGATCTCCTGTTATAATATTAATTTCAGGTGGCAGAAATTTTTTTAATATTGATTTCTTCAAACTAACAAAGAGATAGTATTCTATTTTGTAATAGAAAATTTCAATTATCTTGTCGTTTTTGTTATATAGAAGTTGTATAATGAGCATCTGACAGTTGATTTACTTATGAAGTCAACGTATAATAATTTTTGACGTGACCCTATACCCTATTCACGTGACAGTGACATTAAAAAATACTCTTTAGTACTCTCTCAAATGTTTTAGCAACTTTGCAATTAAAATCTCCTACGGCGAACATTAGTTCTTTATATACTGACTTTAATTCTTCGTCGTTTGCATCACAAGTAGACATATTATATATCTGAATTACGTGAAAACACATCAGCTTGGCAGAAAAAGATATTTCAATTGTTAATCTATCGTTAACAGCTTCATATAACTTTATATCAAAAGCTTCTTGATTATTCACTATAAAATCTACACCACTTCTTCCTTGTTTGTTTGCACCCGAAAAATAAACTCTATGGTCTTCCGTTTTAAAATGACTATAAACTTTTCATAGGTATAAATTATATTTATAGTAAATATAAACCTTTTGATTCATTAATTCTCTTTCAAGACCATGGAATTTCCCTCCTTGGAATAGTCCTGTGACAATTTTATTTTTTTTTACCTTTATGCTTTCTTAGCTTTATCTGAATAACGCTTCAACATTTTTTTAAATATTTTCAGAAATCTTAAAGTAAAGTTTTAATATGCATAATGGCTTAGTTTGAAGGATTAAAATTCTTTTCATATTATTTTAGTTAAATCTCATTTTAATTTTTTTTTTTTTTTTTTTAAATGTTTAAAAATAAAATAATTTTTTAAAGGACAACTTTTTTAAATCATAAAAATCAGTTGAATTAAGCATTAATATTCATGCTTTAATTTTTCTTTTATCATTTGATTGCATAATAAGTAAAGAAAATGATTCAAAAGGATGTCTACTTATTATAAATTTTTGTAATTATTTTGATTTTCGTATCACGTTTTATTCACTTACAAAATTTATTGGAACACTTTTTCATGCATGAAAAACTTTGCTGTATTTTATTTTTATTTATTTTTGTATTTTTTGTTATTTTTGTTTTTCTAGCTTCACTCATTTCCGTTTCTTTGTTTTTCTCTGGCCTTAAATTCAAATTAAGGGCAGTGATGTGATAATATCGAATTTATTTTCAGGAAATTAATTTGCAACAAAAACAAAAAAAAAAAAAGAACATGAAAAAAATATAGGTATACGTATATCCAGATTGAACATAAATTTCTCATAGAATGGATAATCACAAAAAAAAAAAAACAAAAACAAAAACAAAAAAAAAAAGACCCATTAGATCCATGTGTCTAAGGATATTATATGTATATATGTTGTAAATTACATTGTACTGATTGTACGTTTCTATTCATGAATTTAACTTATATAAGAATTTAAAAAACATAACCAGTATATTTTGGTATACCATCATTTTATCCTGTACTTACTTTTAAAGTTACTGGTAACTTATAGTATAGTCTGTTTTTTTTTTTGGTTGGCCATTCATCAATAAAAAAAAATTTTTTTTTTTTTTCGCTTTTTCAGTTTTTCTTTTCAATTTTATATGCAAATTTAATGTTGGGAAAATTTAAATATCATCCAACCATTCGTTGTATTTAATTTGAAAAGGGTCGAAAAGAGGTTAAAAAGGAAAGGGTAAAAATTTATTTCAATTAATTCAGTAACTTAAAAAAAATTTTTCTCATTTTAATTTTTAATGAATCAAATGGTTGAAATTTTTTTTTTTTTCAGTTTTTTTTTTTTTTTTTTTTTTTTGGTCTCAATGGGTTGCGTTTTATTTGAATAAAATTAAAGTTAGTTTGCGGTTTTAAAGTTATAATTAAAGTTTTTTTATTTAAGTTTTTCTTAAAGCATTTAAAATTTCGATTATATTTTATTGTTTGTTTTTTTGAGAACAGAAATTTTTTAACCGTGTATGTATATTTAAATAGATATAATTTTTAAAATCTTTTTTAAAACGTACCCTGTAAGACATCAATAATTGATTTTTGTTTTTGTCTTTTTTGATAAAACTAAATAAAGTTTTTTTTTTTATTTTTGATAAATATTTGATTCTTGTTGGAAAAAGGTTTTTAAAAATTAATTTTTTGGAGGATGTTAAAATTGAAAGTAAAATTGGTTAATTACATTTCAATTGGATTTCGCTATAATTTGATCTTATTAATATAAAAATTTTGGTTTTATACTTTTAGTTCATCTATTGATCTGGACAATTATTTTAATTACAATACACCCATGTTATTCAAATTATAAAATTTTTCATTGGTATTGGTATATTGGTATATTTGGAAGAATTTTCTTTTCCTTTTTCAATATTTTTATTTTGTATTTGTATATATAAAAAACAAAGCATTCGATTTCCATGCTTCTGATCATGATTTTTTTTTTTGTGGGAATGTCAGACTAAATACAATTTTATATACGTGTACGACTTAAGATATGCTCATGGGTAATCTTTTTTATTAATTTGAAAATTAGGATATTTTATTTTTTCTGTTATCATCGTTAATTTGTTATTATAATGTTTTTATTTTTAAAACAGTTATTGTTGACTACAGGTCGTCTATTTAAAAGTTATACAACATTTTAAACAGGTATTTTAAAATGGTTGCTTTCTCTAATACTCAACATATTACAGTTTAAAGTTTTCAAACATTACCATAAGAATTATTTATTTGTTTATTCTATGTGTACTTTAAAATCTGAAATACTTCACCAGTAGCATAATTTGAAATTTCGTTAGTGAAGATTAATCCAAAATAAAAGTTTAGTTTTAAATGCTTAAATGCAGCTTAAAATTTGAAATAGATATCAAAGGTGGTTCTTTAAAAAGTTTTGAAAAAAATATTTTTAACATATATTTTAAACATAAGCTATAGAATAAGCTATAGTGACGTACGATGGTTACAGTTGTATCATATTTAACTGATCTAGGTGATTGATCTGTGTGATTATCTGCATAAAAATTTTTTGATTTACAACCCCTCTCTTCCAGTCTAATCCTAATCTAAATTCAATTAAACAACCCACCTTTAACGTCAATTCATCATTTCGGCAAATATCAATTAAGTACATTTTAAATTTGAGGAATGAACAAATTCGCCGTACGAAATATGTATACTAATACAAAATATATACTTAAATTACTTTAATAAAGAATATCAAGTATAATTAAGATTTCAAAAAAAAAAAAAAAATTGTCTTCCTTTTTTTGCTGCACATTTTTACCACAAATGCACAATTTTCTGCATTCTTTCCGCACACACTTTGCTGCACACTTTTTATTGATCGAACGTTGAATCGATCATTAGGTACTGTAAAATATAAATGGATATTTATTACTCTTATTATTAGATATTAATTACCTAAATTACGAAATCAATTTAATATTTAAATTTGAATAAATATTTAATAAGAAAAAAATTTAATTTTGTAAAGTGTCCATAGTTATTTTCAATAGGTATATGTTGAATTATAAACTTAATTTATTTTTGGACTTTAAATTCTCTCACTCTTACATTTATTATTATTAATTAATATAAATATTTGATAATTTAAAGTTAAAAAGAATATATTTTAATTAAATTTAAGGTATTTTAGTTGCAAAATTAATTAAAATATTTCATAATTAATTAAAAAAATAGTTATGTTATATTAAAAAGATTTTGTTTGAGTTCTCTGAAAAAAATTACACTAAAAATTTGTTTGTAAATAAATAAAAACTTGTAATACATGATTTTGCTTTTTTAAATTTTAATTAATTAAATTTGTTTAAATTAACCCACTTTAACCCCAGATACAAACCGGAAATTATATATTATTTATATATATTTTTAAAGTAACTTTGATAATTCAAATCGGTTGAAAACAAATATTTATTTCTCCTATGCAGATTTTTCAAACTGAGGAATGTACATATTGAAAATTTGTTAAAAAAAAAAATTTTCATATTTCTCTTATTAAAAATAAATAAATAAAAATTTTATAAATTGTAAATTATGATTTAATTTTCAATTGTTGCACCATAATTATATATCGTATTCTCCAGTAACACGAGAAAACAAACGATCATTAAAGTTTAATTTTTCACCATTATTAAAATCAACTTTAGTACTGATTACGACTCTTTCATTTTATTTTGCATTAGATAATTATAATAGCTTTGCTATTATTTCGGCTTAAAATGCCTCTTGTCATTCACATTGGACAGTTTACAATCTTGTCATTTGAACAAATAGATTGTAAACTATCCAAATATTCACATATAGATAGGCAAAACGAACGCTCAAAATTTTTATGTACTATTGAATTTTGTATTTAAAAAAAAGAACAACAGGTTGAAATAGGTTAAATAATTTATACATAATATAATTAAATAGACCAGTAAAGTTCTCCCATTAACAAATTAGTAATAAGATAAATAGTATACGGAAGCGTAAGTAGTAAGAAGAAATAATAAGTTATCGTTTTTCATTTATCAAAAAAATTAATAGCAAATTTACTTTTAGATTGAAAATTTGATTGTAAGCTTTTTTTTTGATTTTCTACAGAAAAAAAAAAAAAAAGGTGAATATGTTAAATTTTATAAACGTAAATCAAAACATTTATGAATAATCGGTTTTAAGCACATTTTTAAAAATTAGCTTATTAGCTTCAGCTTTCGCCTGCATTTGATAAACAAAAAAAAAAAAAAAACGAGGAAGAGTGCAGTAGAGTAGACTGTGTCAACTCTGGGATACCCGTATGAACGTAATATATCCTGTTTCTATAAAACTTGATCATCTTTTAAAAACATTCAGATGTTTTAGTACCGAACTACAGAGATATATTTATGTAAATTGTGGAGTTGTATGATACCTACCCGAATCTATTGCACCTAGCTTCATTAAGTTCCAAGAAATGCAAAAAGCCTGAACCGGCTGCTTTACACCAATCAAATTTTACAAAAGTTTTTGGCATGCAACTCGACACTTTTTCACTAAATTTCAGATAGCTAGCTTCAATAGACACTGAGTTATTTTCATTTAAAAAGAGAAGTTGTGTGGCAACTATCCGAACCTGTCATATCATCACAACCAAATTTTGCAGAAGTTGTTGCCATAAAACTCGATCATCATTTGCAAAATTTCAGATACCTAAATTGAATAGACACTGGGTTATTGCCATTTAAAGAAAGAAGTTGTATGGCAGCTACTCGAACCCGGCGGCCGAAAATGCTGGAGTTAAATAGCAAAACTAACAATTTTGTAAAAGTGACGTAAAAAAAATTGCAGCCTCCTAGCTCCTTTATTTTTTGAGTTATCGTGCGGACGGACGGACGGACGGACGGACGTACATGGCTTAATCGACTCAGAATTCGATTCTGAGCCGATCCATACCTTTGACACTATATCTAGCTCGACTCCTTTAAGGTGTCACAAACGTAATGGCAAACTTATTATACCCTTGAACATAGTTCATACGGGTATAATAATCCGATAGTACCCAGAAATAAATACAATAAACATAATATATATGTATATGCATTTATAAACGTAGAAACGGTATTTTCGAAATTAGAAGTTCTATCATTTTGTTTAATTAAAATTTCAAGTTTATTTTTTTATTTTTGATTTTAATACTTTCCCTATACCACTCTACGTACACACATACATATATAAAAGAAAAACAACTAAAAAATTTTAATTTAACTAATTGAAATAAATTAAACAATTTAAATATTTGAATACAAATAAATATCATTTTTTATATTAATATTAAAAAAAAAATATCAGTCGTCTCCACCACAGGACCGACCGCCACTACACGAAAAGTCCAATGCCAAAATTTATAGATTTTTTACATAATAATTTATATCAAAGCAAAATAAATTCTAATAATTTAACAACATTTTGTTTTATTCAATAACAATAATAAGCAATGAAATTGTAAAAATATACATACATACATACATATGTGTATTCATTCATGCATCCATTTCGCTTATTATGTAATGTATGTAGGTCCATGATTTTTTTTTCATTCAAAAATATTAGAAGTAAAAAATAATAAAAACTGTAAACAAATACAAAACAAATATAATATTAATATTAGGGGCCTCGGCGGACTAGTGGGTAAGAGCGTATAAAAATACGCTGTAAACACCGAGGGAGTGTGGGTTCGAATCCCACACACGTCGTAAGAGTTATTCCCCCTTACGACATTTACAGCCACGCCTGAACAGGAAAGGCTGTGTAATTTCCTGTCTACATTTATGTGGCAGAGAAATGCATTAAAAAAAAAAAATATTAATATTATTGAATCTGCCAACAAAAATTTTACCGTTTTAATTTTATGTCATCAACAAAACAATAATATGCATAGATATAACTATATAAGCACATACATATGTACATATATAAATTTTTAGAGATATAAAAAAAGAACAAAAAAAGTTCATATAAATTCATATGGCATGCTATAATATGTATGAAATTTGGACTTGGAAAAAAAATTAAATAAAAGTTAAAGTTAGTCGGATCAAAAAATGTTCTATGGCAAAGTTGTTGCTCTGCACTTGTGTAACAACTTCTTCTTCATAATTTTTCTCATAAAATTTTTCTGTTACGAAATATTCGTAAAAAACTTAAAAAGTACAATAGTAAACTACCACTTGCGGTTGTCCGATTTGCTCCAAAAGCTTATCAATCCGAGATATTTACGTCAAAACCTTAAATATTAAATTAGAAAAAAATCTGCTCAGTCGTACTACACGTGCCCATAGACATACCCACACACACACGCACCATCTCGGGTACAAATTTTTAGTATGAAAAGAATACCTACCTTATACATAATTATATGCGGTCGGTAAGAAAAAGGAACATGTCAATATTTTTTTTTTTGTTAGATTAATAATAAAACCGTAATTAACAATTAAAAAATTTATTTACATTGGCACTATAAAGAATAAACAAAATTAAATGATCAAAAATTTATATTAAATAATTATAAGTAATTATATGTATTAAATAAATAAATAAATATGCTTTGTTAAACAAGGAACATGAAATATTATAAAACTTCAAAAAAATAAACTCTATCCGGATATAATATTTACAAAAATCCAAAAAAAAATACTGCCAGAAAAAATTGCCAACTATAAAATGTCACATATATTGCATTTATACATGTGTTTTTTTAATATAATCGAATAACCCTGATTTTGTAATCAACTTAAAAATCCTTCTTAATCCTCCGTTACTGTTCATGTGGTATAATCCACCCCAATCAAGGTTACAATACAAAATGAATACGAAAAATGGCAGTAGTGGATGTCAAACCAATATGTAATTTAAATCTGGACTATGATCAAAACAGACCTTGAAAAATGCAATCTAAGAATGGTCTGGGTGGATTACACCTCAGAGAGTAATTTTGACTAAAAATTTTTTTATAAAACGGGGTGGATTACACCCCCGACAGTAATCTTAATACAAAATTTATTTATAATAACGAAATTTTGTTTAAGGGCTTTTTGCGGTTAGCACGTTGATCAACAGAATATTATTATTATATATTATATAAATACAAATATTTAAAAAATATTTAAAAAATAAAAAAAATAAAGGCTGAAATTAGAAAAAGTTATCGTTTGGGTTAAATTCGAGCATTGGAGGCAACATTATAAATTTTTTTGGAAACAATTTTTATTAATGCTAAAAACTGGTGAAATAAATTCCTGATGAAAAAAATTTTGTGAATAAACTTTTATCTCTTTTATATCCACTTTTGAAAACAAGCACTTGCAAGAACGTAGCATGAAAATTATGTTTTCTGTGATAATTTAAAAAATATTTAATTTTTTTGTTTTAATTAAATGGAATTTTTTTTGTTTTTATTATATATGTATTTATTTATTTTTTTATAAAATTAAGTTTATATACATATCTAAATTTGTAGAATTTTTACTGATTTAATCTGGCAAAAAATAGTTTTAAAATATTTATATTATATAGAAGTTGAAATACGTATTTGAATGTATGGTGTGTTTTCTACCTTTGGACAGTAACCAAGTAACGCAAAATGGGGGCAGTAACCGAGGGTTAATATTTTTTATACATAAATGTACATACATTTGAACAAATATTTTTTTATTGAATGATACATTTAAACAAGCATTTAAAATAGTGGATACTACCGCCCCGAAATTCCCAATAAAGAATTTATCGCAACCATTGTTTTGCAACCAAATATTAAATTCCTCCAAATTAAGAATCACATATGTATAATAAACAATATATTATATACATATTTCTGGAAAAACTTAATAACCTTATAGCTGATTATGTTGCCAACTGTAAAATCGAATTATTTTATATGTATACTTATTTGTTTTAACAACAGAGCATTTAAAATAGTGGAAGCTACCGCCTCGAAACCCTGGCTTAACCGTTTACTGAAACTTTGATTTTACAACCATACATATAAAATGAATCATGTCTCATGTATACATCCAAACTTTCCCATATACATATTACATATTCTGAAAAAAGCGACTACAATCCCGACTATAAAATTGTTCTTTATTATTTTGTTTTGCACATACTATGGTAGATAACGTTTTTATACCATAATAGCTATCTTCCGATCTAAAGCTTTTCAATTTTCTCGAATTTTTTTTTGTAATTATTGTTTTTTTATTCTTCCTAATTTTTTTACTTTGGAATTTCTTATTTTTTGAATTATAACACCATTGCCATTTAAAGTTATAAAATTGTTTGATAGCAGATAGCAAATGTCTCAGTTATTGTGCCAGTTAAACATCAATTTTTCCTCAATGTTTTCTTCATATTTTTCAAGTGGTACTAGACTTCCTATACATAGTTAAAAATATATCCTTAAAATTTATAGTTAATTTTGAAAATTGATCATAATGAAATTTTAAAGAATAAAAAAAGTACGCTTAGGAATATTGAGAAATTAAGTACTAAAAATTGAAAGCTGTTAAATTTTTTTAGAACAAAAACATTAAGAAATTACAAACAAGTGAAGTATGAATACTAACGGTTTATACAAAATTAACTTGAAAAAACAAATGAAAAAAAAAATGAGCAGAAATATTCGAATACTCATAAAAAATATGAATGAAAACCAACAGTATTTAAAGGCACATTTTTGAAAAGATAATACAAACAGTTTAAAATACTGTGACTTGCACCAAAATTAGTAATAATTTAAAAAATAAAGAAATATTTTAATAAAATTTAAGGAAATCCAATATACATACCTATAATTAAGAAAAATCACACGCGCAAAATTACAATGTTCAAGATGGTTGAAGTTTTATAAACTCACATTTTATTTTTAACAAATTTGTAAAGGTGTTTAAGTTACAGGTGTCGTTTACCCAAATATTTCTTAATCAGAGGGAGCTACAAAAAAATGTTCTGCGCTAACTTACCTATGTTAATTCTGAAATATTCTCTCATATTTCACGGCTGTATCTAAAAGCGTTTTGAAGATATGAAGCAAGCAAAATCTTGCAAAAATTGTTTACTGTGAACGGTAAATTTAAATACTAAATTACAGGAAAAAAAACTAACAACAGTAAACCAAGTTAGAGAATTTTTTTTTATTTTTAATGCAGTTCTCTGTCACGTAAATGTGGACAGGAAATTACACAGTTTTTCCTGTTCAGGCGTGACTGTAAATGTCGTTTAGGGCATTTAAGAATAGAATAAATAAAACTAAAACATAATGGATTATATTCTAACCGTATAAAGGAAAAAAGTATGTTCTTTTATTATCTATAAATTTATATTCTCTGGATTAAAAAAAATTATACTAAAATTTTTTACTTTTTTTTCACATTTCATAAAAAAAAATTTTTCATAAAAAAAACATAAATTTTTTTTCTAACATATTAAAAAATTTACCAGGCAAGGACCGAGAGTCTAAAAGTTTTGTATAAGACAAAATTTTTTGTTTTACCAAAATAAAATTTTAAAAATTAAAATATTAAAAGCAAGGGTTTTAGGTTGGTTAAAACTATTTTATAGACATTTATTTTAAATATTCGAAAACTATATGTATATGTAATGTATGTACCAGAATGATGCCACAATTTTATGAAATTAATTTATTTTAATGTGACACAGTTTTGTATCCACAAAGAACTAGTCAAGGATCATATTTATAAAAAACTTTATTTATATCATAAGAAAATTTTATACATTTTTCAATAGGCATTTAATAAAATGCTAATTTTTTTTTTATTTTCCCAGTCACTTATCTTATTACTTGAGGGCAGAAATTTGATCCTTTAATTCTCTAATATTATTTTAAGTCTAGACTATTTTGATAATTACATCAACAATTTGCTCTAAATAATATTTCATCGATGAATTATAGTTTTACTTAGACATAATTGTATTAATTATATTAACAGTAAAACTTCAGTTTAAAAGAAAAAATTAAACAAAGAATATTTTAAGGTTTTTCTTTTTTATCAACTTGATAGTTTTACATATAAGTAATATGATATGTTACTTTAAGAAAAATCTTTGTAATAAAATAACTTTAATACAAATTTAAAATTAAAAATAAAAAATAATTGAGATAATATGAAACTGATGTAATCCATGATTAATATTTTTTAATTTAGTTTCCTTTTAAAAAATTTTTTAAAAGAATTTTACAAAATCTTTTCATTTGTTTTGTTTTTTGTTTACCAGTCTGTTTATAACAGTCCCTTGAAATAAAGCAATGAACTTTTAATTATGGGTACATTTCATTAAAAAATAAATTTCGTAGAAAACAAACAATTTTTTATGTTGACGTTTTGAAAATATTCACTTTTTAGAATATTCATTCTTTTATATTTTTTTACCTTTCGATTATTATATAGATCTCTCCTGATCAACAAATCCTTTATACAATATAAATATAGCATTATAGACTAAAAGCTTCAGTTATTCGAATCATTATTTTGACTATGCCGTTGATTACTCGTTTATTGGTAATAATTAATAGAAATATAATGCTTGTGCGACATCTATTATCTAATACTGTAAATAAATTTATTTATTTTATTTTACGATTAAAACTATTACAATGTAAGCTATAACGATATAAATCTCTCTACTATTGAATATGACAATTGATCGAGCTTTGAATTCAAGATCTTTCGTTTGAAAAACTGGCGACTGAACCCAGTATAATAATACACTATTGATCAGATTATTTTATATTATAATATTTTGATTTTTCTCTTGTTATCATAATTTTCTATTTTCATAATTATAATCTTTTGTTATAATCACTGCAATTAGGTACAAAGTTGTTGATTGCCGTCATATGTAAAAAAAAAGTAGGACAATCTAGTTTAAATTATACAATATATTATGTAAATTGTTTTAATTAAAATAGGCTTAACTATTTATTTAGTATAATTCTTAATAAAAAATAGTTTGCATTTCATGATTGTCATACGAAATAGTCATGCGAAGACAAAATCATATTTCCAATGCGAGAAATTCTACTATTAAAGGGATGTTTTCTTCCCTCACTGAGTGGTGGTCATTTTAAGACTTATTATTTTATAAGGTTCAAGTTTTTTTTTCAAATAATATGAGACTTTTTCTTAGACGGTATCTGGTATTAATTACTTTTTCACGCCGTTCCAATAATTTTAATTTCACTTATTCTCTTAACAATAGTAACTTGAATAGAGCAGATTCCATAAAAGATCTCGGTATTCTGTTTAATAGTAAGCTAAACAGTCTCGTATGGCCTAACTTAGAATACGCTAGTCAAGTATGGTCCTTTCTATCAAATTCATATGAATAGAATTGCATCAATTCAAAAAAATTTCCTAAATTTCCTAAAATTTCGTTTTGCCTTAAGAAACTTACATTGAAATGACCCCGTAATTTTACCTCCCTATGAAAATAGATAAAACTTAATTCTCCTAAACACTCTAAAACTTAGGAGAGATGTAGCTGATGAAGTTTTTCTAACTGAAATAGTAAATGGCAACATAATTTCACCTACAATTTCAACTAAAATTAATTTTAACACCAATTCCCGCTTCAGATTTTCTAACATGTTCCTAACTACACATCCCAGAATTAACTACGGCACAAATGAACCAATACACAGAATGCTATTGATGGGTAATAAATTTAAATCATACATTGACCTCAATCAATCGAAAGACAATTTAAAACGTAAAATTTTCAATCAACTATCAAATTTGTAATTTTTTTTTTCCTTTTCTTTTTCAACTCCTATGTTACTTCAACTATGTAATGTGTAAATTTGTAATTCTAAATGTAATTTTATTTAAATAATTTAATATATTGAAGCAGAAGTAAATGGTAAATTGTAACTTAATTTTAATCTTAAGAAATTTATTGTAAAAATGTTGGAGTTAAACAAATAAATAAATGATAATTACGCCTATAGCAAAATTAATAATGTGTACATTGTTGCCCTGAAAATTTCATATTGAGCAGTACAAGAGCAAAAACAATCTAACAGTCATTATACCCGTACGATAAAGATCGGGATATCGGTTTAAGTTAGAAATTTGGAATTTTGAAAGAAGTTAGGTCTTTGAAAATAAGTATCATCATTTCAGAAAATATTTTAGTATCGTCCGCTGTTTCGGAGCCGTATGGGGCCAAAAACTATAAAATTCCTTATTTTTAAACACCTGTAACTTAGGCACTTGTACACATTTTTCTTCAGCAAAATATAAAAATTAAAGATCCAGTAATATATTTTTACCTGTCTTAAAGGTTTTTTTTTAACAGTATAGGGTTCCAAAGTTACAGCCCCCCAAAATTGCAAAAAAGCTCTATTTTCAGATATATATAACTCAGGCTCTGCGTATTAGTTTTACAATCTAAAAACACAGACCTGAAATTTTGTTATCTCCATAAAGTGATATCAAAACTATGCAATATTTTGTAATTTACTATTTAAATTTACCGTTATGTGAAAACCACATTTTGCATGAAATTTCTTTTTTCATAACTGCGGCATGCCTTTAGATAGGAACCTGAAATTTTGAGACAAGAAAGAACTTTTAGAATTAGTATAAGTTCTCTTAAAATATTTTTTGTACCACCAATTTTTTGTTCAAATTTTTCTTCGGTAAGACATAAAAATTAAAGCTCCAGTAATATATTTTTACGTGTGTTAACGGTTTTTCTTAGTTATATAAGATTTCGAACTTACAGCCCCTCAAAATTCCAGAAAAGTTCTATTTTCACATTTTTTTTTATTTATTTGTTTTTCATTTAATTGTTGTACCTAGTACAAAAAAAATTAAATAAATAAAAAATATAACGGTTGCTTGAAGAATTTATACATATTTATATGATGCTTATATAACTTATGACGTTTATTTAAATATCGTATATGTCACTGATGAATGAATGATATATAATACATATGCTTAGTATAAATTATTATACATTTGCCGCTTAGTATTAAATGGTACTATAGCATATTTGGAAAAGTTTTGGATTGATAATCGTTATGTGGAAGGTTAGAATATGCTTTTGAAGAATGTATAAACATATAGTTTGAATATATGTACATCTAATAGTTCTGGAATATATAAAATTCCCCCAAATTATTTTAAAATACTAAAAAATTAGAAAAATAATATTATAAGCAGAGTGACAGGCTATGCACATACTAACTGTTCGTACAGATATCTAAGAGTTGACAAAAACAACTGTATTCTTCCTCGTTTTCTTTGTTTTGGTACACTTTCTCGCAAGCCACAACTTTTCAATATTTATATTTGATGATTAAATGATAATCACGCATTCTCCCGATGTCTACAAGCTTTGCATTATAGATTTTTGTTTGTTTTATAGACTTTTGAGTTCAAAAATGTTACATACCCTATAATTTTCTATAAACCATATATAGTTTATATAAACACATTATGTACTATCTGCAAATATAGGTATTAAACTTAATTTTTTAAAATATTTTTTTCAAATTTTCTTTATTTTATTTTTATTTTTTTTTGTGATTTATTTCTATTTAAAACTTCTATTTTTTTTTTTTATTGGTTCATAATACAGAAGACCAACAAATTTTCCAAAAATATTTAGTAAAATAGTTGAATTTATATTTAACTAATTATTAAAATATTTTTGATTTAGTTTTATAATAAAATTTTATCAAAAAATTTGTAAAACTCAATTTCTAAAAATAATGAAAATTTTATTGAAAAAATTCAATTCTATGTATTGTGACAAATTCAAAATCTAAATGTTAATTAGTTACCTATATTTTGTGGTAAAAATCAAATCCACTAATAAAACAAACACATAAATTCATGAAAATCTTTTTCAATTAAATAAGTAGTCGAATTTGCCACATATAAATTTGAACCTCAAACATTTTAACTGTCAGCAATTTAATCCCACAAAACTTAAAAAAAAAAAAACAACCCCCAAATAAATAACTATTTTTGGTAACTATCAAAGCAACTTCCAATATAAAATTAATAAAATAAAATTTTTAGGCAAAAAAACAAATTGTTCATTTAGAATTGAACAAAAGTACTTTGTTTTGATTTACCAGCCGTCAGGTGTCATTTGTCGGTTTTAGTTTTTACCTTTCAGATTTTTTTGATTGCATGATATTTGTTATAAGTGTGTTTAATTAAAAAACAAAAAAAAATGTATCTGCATATAAACTATTCAACTAGGGTAGAGTGTCATAATGTCAATGGTCATAATGTCAATTGACATTATGACGATTAACATTATGACACCCTATCCTAGTTAACTAGTAGTTTCTCTTATTCTAAATAAAATTTCATTTATATTTCCACCGAATTCAATACAATTGAAGTAAAAATAAAGGTTCATAGTGGTATCACAGAAAATATTTCGATTTAATTTAATATAAATAAAAATAGGTAGGTACATATTATGTAAATGAATGAAAATAAAAATGTTGAATAGTTTTAGAATATAAAATAATATGAAGATGACGGAAATAAACACGGCTTTAGTACCACATATACATGGGCAGATCTTTTTGAAATTTTCATAAAGAAAATATATCTAAAACAATAAACTTATGGGAGGATTGCTATGGGCGATAGAGCTATTAAGAGGTTCTTATCATCTTTTAAAAATATTCAACATTCAGAATCATCTAAATATTTCTTAAAAACCAAACAGTATGTTATGAATTGATAAGAGCTTATGTTAAAGAATTTGATATGTTTTTCTAACAATGTTTTAAACTTGGAAGTAGAACCTTTAGCTTTTAGTACAGTGTGATTTAAAAAAAAAAATTTGTTTTTAATTTTTTAGAAATTATTTTAATATAACTGTTTCTTTTTTGCTTTTTATATTATTTTTAAAATGGGTTCAAACAGCTCTTCTTTCTGTTACCGGTTTTGAAGTATGAACAATAATTTCTTGCCAAAAATCTCCAAAAGGTAAAAATTCAAAATATCTTATTAATTAATATAAATTTATAGGTTTATCAAAAACTATGTTGATTATTTCTCTATACTAACTTTCTAAGCTTTTCCAGAAATTAAAAAAAAACAAGGCAGAATGTAAATCAACAGTTTTTAAAAGCGTACATTTCCAAAAGACAATACAAACTGCTTAAAATTGTTACTTGTACTAAAATTTGAAAATTTCATATAAGAAAAAATGTGAAAATAGGGATTTTTTGCATTATTTTTCTTATGATACCTACCCATAGTTAAAATTTTCTTTCTCTATCTCTTGTAGTTTTGCAAACAGACAGACGGACGAACAGAGTGAAACTAAAAACCACATTTTTTCAAGTTTTTTTTTGGAAATGTGCTAAAAATATAAAGTGCAACCTCTAAAAATATGTGTAAAACTCTTTAATATCTTAATTTTGAATCGAATTTAGCTTTGAAAAAAGCGAGGAAGAATACAGTTGCCTTTGTCAACTCTTAGATACCCGTACGAACCGTTAGTATGTTCATAGCCTGTCACTCTGCTTATAATATTATTTTTTTAATTTTTTAATATTTTAAAATAATTTGGATGAATTTTATAATTTCTAGAACTATGGATTGTACATATATATTCAAACTATATGTTTACACATTCTTCAAAAGCAGATTATAACCTTCCACATAACGATTATCAATCCTAAACTTTTCCAAATATGCTATAGTCCCATTACTAAGCTATTATTTAACGGGTGGGGCTACAGAAAAAAGTTGTTAAAAATTAAATTAATATTTTTATGATATCTAACAGCAGTTCAAATTTCATGGCTCTATTTCAAAATAAAATGTGGGCATCTAAAAGTTAGGTGTTTGAGAGCTCCCCGAAGTTTTGATCGGATCTCAACCAAAACAAATAGGGAACCTACAAATTGTTGCAAGAATATTTTGTTTTAATTTCAAGACTCTAGCTTTCTTACTTTTTGAGTTATTTTGCTGGCGGACGGACGGTCGGACGGACAAACTGACAAAGCTTAATGGACTTAGAATTTAATTCTGATTCGATCCATATCTTTGAAGGTATATTCAAGGTGTTACAAACGGAGGAGCAATTTTAATATACCCGAGTTACTTATGGTTCTAAAACCTGTCCGCGTACCAAGTTTTCAACTTAGTTGTATGGGCAGCATAATAATTTAACAACATTTTGCTTTATTCAATAACAATAATAAGCAATGAAATCGTAAAAATATACATACATACATACATATGTGGATTCATTCATACATCCTTTCCATTTACATTATTATGTAATGTACATGATTTTTTTTTCATTTAAAAATATTAGAAGTAAAAAAATAATAAAAACTGTAAACAAATACAAAACAAACATAAGATTAATATTGAATCTGCTAACAAAAGTTTTACCGTTTTAATTTTATGTCATCAACAAAAGAATATGCATATATATAAGTAAAGTACATATTATTTATATGCATGTATATAATTTTTTAGAAATATAAAAAAAAAACAAAAAAAAATTGTTCATATGAATTCATAATGGCGTGTTATAAATGTATGAAATTTGAACTTAGAAAAACAATTAAAAAAATTTTAAAGTTGGTCGGATCAAAAAATGTTCTATGGGAAAGTTGTTGCTCTGTACTTGTGTAACAACTTCTTCTTAATAATTTATCTCATAATATGTTTCTGTTACGAAATATTCGTAAAAAACTTAAACATTACCACTTGCGGTTGTCCGATTTGCTCCAAAAGCTTATCAATCCGAGATATTTACGTCAAAACCTTAAATATGAAATTGTAAAAAATTCCGCTCAGTCGTTTAAGCTGTACACGTGCCCACAGACATACCCACACACGCACCCACACACACACACACGCAAAGACAGACATCGTGCTAAAAAAATATGACAGCCTTCTCCACATCGGAGTAGTGCATATTTGTCAAAATCTCGGGTACAAATTTTTAGTATGAAAACAATACCTACCTTATACATTAATGTATGCGGTTGGTAAAAAAAGTGACTTACTTTTCATTTATATACCTACAAAAAAATTAAAAGAAAATAACACCAGAACTAAAATTGAATTTATTCCTGGAACATGATTTTATTTATATCATCAAATCGATTTAATTTACTGTTAAAGGAGGGGGACCAGTTAAAGTTATTAGAGAATTAACTAATTTTAGTTGTACATTGCATAATTAATATCAAAACATACCAACATTTTGTGAGCATGTTTTAATGTACGTTAATATAAACATATGAACATGTATGTAAATGTGTTTTACATATTATGTATAATACATGTATGTAAAACAAATCATTTAAAAAATCTGTTCGAGTTAAAACAAAATTTTATTTTCTAAAATTAAATTTATTGAAATAAATAATAATGTATGAATATATTCTACATGAATACAAAATAGTTGTTTTAAAGGATTCATTCATATATCCTATTACTAAAATAGATTTATTGATGTTAAGCAATAAAAGCAAAGTATTAATAAAGTATTTATAAATAAATTGAACAAAATTAATTATATACAATTACAATTAATATAATTTCTTATTTATAGAAAGTGTTAACTCGTGTCATCTCTAGGATACCCGCACGAACATAAGTTGTGTTGTTACAATAAAATTAAAATAATATTTTACAAAATTTCAGATATCCAGCTTGCAAAAAATTAAGATGTATGGCAAACGATCATTGTCTTATCGGTAGACATACTAGAAGGTTATATATGGATGTCGATCTTAATTATAGATTTTACGGAGGAATAACGGTTTCGATATAGCGTGGAGCAATTTCTCTGAGCATGTTCCAGTCTGTCAAGAACAAGCCAGAAATATCTCGACATTTTCCGTTTCCAAGAATTAAGTGAACTCTCTGACATGAATTTGAGAAGCTTTTAAAGCTTCTTTCGTCAAAGTGGTATCATCGTAGCAAAAATCTAAGGAAGCTTAACACCAACACTGGTCGAATGGGTTCTCCTACGTTTTGAAGATACACTACCACCTTGAGTCTAGTTATTACTGACGTGTTAGCTCAGTCTTCATCAATAAAACAAATAAAAATTGTAGGAAATCGAACCCGACTGTCGAAGCTACTTAATTGAAATAGTAAGCTGTAACAAATTTAGGTGAAAGTGAAATGATAAAAAATTGTTTGAGTTATCGTACGGATTATTGGGCGGGGAATATATAGATTTTGATTTCCCAACAGGGGGAATATATAGATTTTGCCATATATCTATCTCGACTCTTTAAAGGTGTCACAAACCTAATCGCAAAAAATTTCATAATTTGATTCTTATAAACTTTTTCTTATAGAATGAAATTACTTAAATTATTAAACATATTAAATAGTATTAAACCAATATTACATAACATAAAAGTTCAACATAATTTGAAGAAATTTTCAATTTAATACAGAAAGTCAAAAATATTTAATAAAACGAATGTTAGACTTTTAAGATTTTGTAGGCAAAAATTTGTTAAATAAAAACCAATTTAACAGTTTAATTTTTTAATTTTTTTCAAATTAAATTCAAAATTAATGTTGGGCTGGGAGGCTTTTCTAAAGGGAGGAACAAAAACTTCAAATTTTTGATTTTATTCATGTTCATAAATGCCCTTATTAAATATTTTGTAAATTTTAATGCGAAAAAAAATTATTTACTTTTGTATTTCGTATTGAGACTTTATGAATGATGAAAACAAAACATATCCCACAAACATATTAAAAAAAAACTAGACGAAAATAAATGTAACAGTAAGTCGATGCAACCGACTTATTAATACCCTACACCTGAATAATTCGAATTAAATTAACAATCCATAAGTGTTTTTGGCAGCTGCTTGAACTTCTTCCCTTTTCCGTCTTATTCAACTCGAATTTCAAGAACGTAAAAGAGACATCCGCTTGGGATATGCTTGACACCCTTGTATAAAATTTTAAGTTTCTATCTTAATTATTTTCGGAGATTGGTAGTCCTTGGGATGTTTGTGTCAGCTACCCGAATTGCCACTCCAATTCATCGAATCCATCTCAGGAACATAAAGAAAACTTCTGGCAAAACTTCACCATTCTATTAAATTTAAAGGTTCTACTTTTGTTGGTTTTGGAGATATGCTCGTTGCTCTTGTGCTCGTCCGGAAGTTTCCAAAATACGAACCCATGGTTCAAATTCTTTCAAATGTCAGTTTCCAATTTTACAGAAAAGGAAACATAACAGAACACCTTTGTACTAAAAATAAAAGTTCTATCTTTGTTGGTTGTGGAGATATACTCGTTTGCTCTGGGGCTCGTCCGGAAGCTTTCAAAATCCGAACCCAAGGACCAAATCCTCTCAAATTTCAGAGGCCTAAATCATACATGAAAGAACACCATTATGCCAAAAGTAAAGGTTATATATTTGTTGTTTTTGGAGATAATCTCATTTGCTCTGGGGCTCGTTCGGAAGTTTCCAAAATCCAAACCCATGGACCACATCCTCTTAAATTTTAGAGACATAAATCAAACTGGAAGAAACATCATTATAAAAAATTTAAAGGTTCTATCTTTATTGGTTTTGGAGATAATCTCGTTTGCTCTGGGGCTCTTTCGGAAGTTTCCAAAACCCGAACCCATGGACCAAATCTTCTCACATTTCAGAGACTTAAATAAAACATGAAAGAACACCACCCTGCCAAATTTAAAGGTTATATCTTTGTTGGTTTTGGAGATAATCTCATTTGCTCTGGTGCTCGTTCGGAAGCTTCCAAAACCAAACCCATAGACCAAATCCTCTTAAATTTCAGAGACATAAATCAAACACGAAAGAACACCATTGTACCAAATTCAAAGGTTCTACCTTTGTTCGTATTGGATATAATCTCATTTGCTCTGCGGCTCGTTCGGAAGCTTCCAAAATTCGAATCCACGGTTCAAATTCTTTCAAATTTAAACCCATGGCCAAATCCTCTCAAATTTCAGAGACTTAAATCAAACATGAAAAAACACCATTCGGCCAAATTTAAAGGTTGTATATATTTGTTGTTTTTGGAGATAATCTCATTTGCTCTGGGGCTCGTTCGGAAGCTTCCAAAATCCAAACCCATGGACCACATCCTCTTAAATTTTAGAGACATAAATCAAATTGGAAGAAACATCATTATAAAAAATTTAAAGGTTCTATCTTTATTGGTTTTGGAGATAATCTCGTTTGCTCTGGGGCTCGTTCGGAAGTTTCCAAAACCCGAACCCATGGACCAAATCTTCTCACATTTCAGAGACTTAAATAAAACATGAAAGAACACCACCCTGCCAAATTTAAAGGTTATATCTTTGTTGGTTTTGGAGATAATCTCATTTGCTCTGGTGCTCGTTCGGAAGCTTCCAAATCCAAACCCATGGACCAAATTCTCCTAAATTTCAGAGGCCTAAATCGTACATGAAAGAACACCATTCTGCCAAAAGTAAAGGTTATATCTTTATTGGTTTTGGAGATAATCTCATTTGCTCTGGGGCTCGTTCGGAAGCTTCCAAATCCAAAACCCATGGACCAAATCCTCTTAAATTTCAGAGACATAAATCGAACGGGAAGGAACATCATTGTACAAAATTTAAAGGTTCTATCTTTGTTGGTTTTGGAAATAATCTCATTTGCTCTGGTGCTCGTTCGGAAGCTTCCAAAACCCAAACCCATGGACCAAATCCTCTTAAATTTCAGAGACATAAATCGAACGGGAAGAAACATCATTGTACAAAATTTGAAGGTTCTATCTTTGTTGCTTTTGGAGATAATCTCGTTTGCGGAGATTATCTCCAAAAGGCGGAATCATTCGGAAGCTTCCAGAATCCGAACCCATGGACGGATTTTGTCCAGATTCGAACTTAGCCTTTCTTTCGTAATTAGTAACCTACTATATAAATTTCATCAAGATAGCATCATTATTTTTTGAGTTATCGTGCGTACGGACGGACGGACGGACGGACATCGCTAAATCGACTTCGGCGGTGATCCTGATTCAGAATATATATACATGTCTATACCTAACTCGCTTCCTTTTGGTGGTTACAAACACCATACCAAAGTTAATATACCCTATACTTTAGGTGTAGGGTATAAAAAAATGTTTGATACTATTGCCAGAGGTTTTCAAAGAGGATACGTATCGGAAAAGTGAATATTTGCCAAGAACTCAAACTTTTTGGAAAAGGGGAAATATATTTGCTTATGTAAAAAAAGTTATTCGGAATGATTTTAGAGTTCAAAAGATTGAAGAGTTAAAGGAATTTTTTCAGCTCTTCCGGAGAGTTTTAAAAATAGCAGCTTTGATATTATGACATTATATGACAAGAAAATTGCTGGAAAAAGGGAAATATTCGCCGTTTTCAGAAATTTTTAAATTAGATAAAAATAAATATTATGAAAGTATGACGTTTTGCGATTTTAGTTCATTTTTAATATTTTCGGTTTTATATTTTATTCATTTATTTTATTATTTTAAGTTTATTTTGCTGTTACATAAATGTGATAAAGAAATTCCACAGTTTTTCTTTTTCAAGCATAGATATAAATGAAGTAAGAGGGAATTATTAATTCTTACGATGTGTGTGAGATTCGAACCCACACTTGATTCTCGGTGCTTACAATGTATTTTAAATTTACCAAAGGTTAACCATTTTCTTTTTTAGTTCTTTACATTTTTCGATATTATTTCATATGAACTATAAAGTCTCATCTTTAGTTCATTTAGATATTTTCAACGATAGATCATTATTCGATTGTTCTCAAGCTTTTCTAAAGTTCAAAAAGTATCCATAAAAAAATTCTACTATAGCAAATTTATTAAGTAGTTTCCCTTTTTAAAAAAAAAGGTTATTAATTTCTTTTTTTGCATTAAATAATTGTTAAAAGTCAATAAGTTTTTTTTATTTAATCTGTGCTGTGTATTCATTTTATTTCATTTATAAGATTTTATATTAAACAATTACGTAATTAAATTAATTAAATTTCTTTGATATTTAACAAAAATAATTTCATTTAAAAAATATCTGTTTTTGTTAACATCTAAAGATTTGTTTCTTTAAAATTAAAAAAAAAAATTCTTTGAAAACCATCAATAAAGTATTGGGTCTGACAATATATTGTGGCACAACAAAACAAAAAATAAAAGAATAGTAAATCCTTTTATTTTTTTTTTATTTGAAGGATACAAATATACTTAAGTTTCAAAGTCAAAAATTTTCTTTTTGTTTTTTTAATCTTTATTTGTGATAATCAATATACCCGTTAAGGGTGGGCACTTTTCCTTTCGGATATGTACCATTAAAAATTGGTCTTTTATTATATTGTTGCTAAAGACCTTTTATTTTATTTTTTCATTCGTATAACCACAGGTATTGCTTCAAAATATACATATATATATGTAATTATTTAATTTTAGCCTAAAGTTATTTGGTTAAAATATAATTTTAAGGATTTCGTTAAAAAATTTTTAATTAAAAGTAATACTTGGCCAAAATGACCTAAACGATTGTTTTGAATACAGTATGCTGGCAACAATTATATACTAGCAGTCAACTTATTGAAGATCTTTTAAAAAAGAATACCTATACCTTTGTAGAACATTAAAAAAGAATAGGCGCAGAAATCTGCTTGGAAAATGTTAAAAATATGAAATGAAATAAAACCATCAACTATAACCTTTCAACTAGCCTAGGTCAACCATCATTGAAAAGCTTTAATAAAGTAAAATCAAGTATAGATCTTTCAGATCAAATGTCCAAGTTATAATTAAAAACTTCTCAAGACTTTAAAATGGTACAAAAAAGTTGCGTTTGAATTACTTTTAGGTACATGTATTTTAACGAATGTGGGTAATATAATAATAAACAGATAGATATACTGTAATTTAGAGAAAGTATCATTGAAAATCTTCTAGAAAATAATTGTGCCATAGTTACTGTTTCTAATGTTATATAATTCCCGGTACATTGATTAATTCGCTTGAAAAGTTAGATGATATTGCAAGAGCTAATTGCAAAATGATACGATCCTTGTGCTACGAAAGAATAATTGGAGACTTGTGAAGTTACAGCTAAGTGCAGTAAGTGTGTTACCATACGCATATTGCATAAAATGTGGAAATTTGTCCCTGATGTTCTTTGCTTGCTATAACAAAAATCTTAAACAATTTTATTGTTTTATAATTATTAATTTTGTATTTTGTATTTAATGATTTATTTATTGTTCATTAATTTGTAATAATTTTGGAAAATTTGAATTATAGTCTTTTTTGCTATTTATAATTTTGTTTTTATTGATTTATTTGTTGAAATAAATATTAAAACTTTAATTTAATTTTATAAATATATAGTTTTCTATAATAATGATTTAGATAACCTCAGTTCATTAGTAGTACAAACAAGGTTTTTATGGAACATTTTGTATAAAGCTATTCGCTTAATATAATATTTTCATTATACATTGTAATTTATGTAATATTAAGTTATGTTTTCATTTATTACGACATTATAAAGAAAAGTTAGCAGTGTACTACCGGTGGTACAGAATTTCATCAATGTTTTAAAAGTGCTATGATTTGTATTTTGAATGAAGTAAAGTTAGTAAAATTTTTAAATCTTCGGTTAGGTTCAGGTTAAATACTTTTAAGCAATTACGCAAATTTTTAGCACATTTTCAGCATCCCCTTTTTTATATAAGTTTATAAATTGGTTAATATACTTAAATACGTTTTCAAGGTGTTTAAAACTATTTTATCTGGTCAAATTATATCTTTTTGAAATGTTTCAATTGCAAGGCTAAAATATACCTTTCTTAGTATATTCATTATTAATCTCAAACATATTGTCGTCTATCGTATTTTAGCTATTTCAGTTTATTTTAAAGACCTTTTTTTAGTGCACCTTTATCGATTTTTTTCTGCATATACTTAACGAAAGCATACATTATAGTAATTTTTTGTAATTTTAACGACTATGGACTATGTTCAAGAGTTTATAATAGATTTGCCATTACGTTTGTGACACTTTAAAGAAGTCGAGCTAGATATAGTGTCAAAGGATCGACTCAGAATCGAATTCTCTGATTAAGCCATGTACTTCCGTCCGTCCGCACGATAACTCAAAAAATCAAGGACCTAGGAGGCTGAAATTTTTTTTAATTCACTTTTGCAAAATTGATAGTTTCGCTATTTAAAACCACCATTTTAGGCCGCCGGATTCGAGTAGCTGTCATACAACATCTTTCTTTGTAGAAAAATAACTAAGTATCTATTAAAAGTAGGTATCTGAAATTTTGCAAAATGGTGTCGAGTTACAGGCCAACAACATCTGTAAAAACTTTGGTTGTGCTGGTGCGACAGGTTCGGGTAACTGCCATTCAACTTCTCTTTTAAAAGGAAAATAACTCAGTGTCTATTGAAGCTAGGTATCTGACATTTAATAAAGAGATGTCACGCTACATGTCAAAAACTTTTGTAAAATTTGATTTGTCTAAAGCAGCCGGTTCAGCCTTCTTGCACCTCTTGCAACTTAATGAAGCTAGGCCTCTCAAATATTGTAAATGATTATCAAGTTTTATGGCAACAATTTCTGTGAAATTTGGTTGTAAGGGTGCGACGGGTTCTGGTAGCTGCAATACAACTTCTATGTTTAAATGAGAATGATTCAATGTCTATTGAAGCTAGGTATTTGAAATTTAGTGAAGAGATGTCGAGTTATATGCCAAAAACTTTTGTAAAATTTGATTGATCTAAAGCAGCCGGTTCAGGCATCTTGCACCTCTTGGAACTTAATGAAGCTAGGCGTCTAAAATCTTATAAATGATGATCAAGTTTTATGGCAACAACTTCTGTAAAATTTGGTTGCGCTGGTGCAATAGATTCGGGTAGCTGTCATACAACTCAACAATTTATACATAAATATGTCATACATAAATATATGTCTCGGTACTAAAACATCTGAAAGTTTTTAAAAGATGATCAAGTTTTATAAATGCTATGTTACTAGGGATATCCCAGAGTTGACACAGTCTACTGTACTGCACTTTACCTCCTTATACCCGTATGAACTATATTCAAGGGTATAATAAATTTGCCATTACGTTTGTGACACCTTAAAGGAGTCGAGCTAGATATAGTGTCAAAGGTATGGATCAGCTCAGAATCGAATTCTGAGTCGATTAAGCCATGCACGTCCGTCCGCACGATAACTCAAAAAATAAAGGAGATACGAGGCTGAAATTTTTTTTACGGCACTTTTGCAAAATTGTTAGTTTTGCTATTTAAATCCAACATTTTCGATCGGCGGGTTCGAGTAGCTGCCATACAACTTCTATCTTTATATAGAAATAACTCAGTATCTATTCAAGCTAGGTTTCTGAAATTTTGCAAATGATGACCAAGTTTTATGGCAACAACTTCTGTAAAATTTGGTTGTGGTGGTGCGGCGGGTTCGGGTAGCTGCCATACAACTTCTCCGTTTAAATGAGAATAACTCAGTGTCTATTGAAGCTAGCAAGCTGATATTTAGTAACAAGGTGTCGAGTTACAGGCCAACAACTTTGTAAAATTTGGTTGGTCTAGAGCAGCCGGTTCAGGCTTCTTGCACCTCTTGGAACCTAATGAAGCTAGGCGTCTGAAATCTTGCAAATGATGATCAAGTTTTATGGCAACCACTTTTGCAAAATTTGGTTGTGGTGGTGCGACGGGTTCGGGTAGCTGCCATACAACTTATCCGTTTAAATGAGAATAACTCAGTGTCTATTGAAGCTAGGAACCTGAAATTTAGTAAAGAGGTGTCGAGTTATAGGCCAACAACTTTTGTAAAATTTGGTTGGTCTAGAGCAGCCGGTTCAGGCTTCTTGCACCTCTTGAAACTTAATGAAGCTAGGCGCAATAGATTCAGGTAGCTGTCATACAACTCCACAATTTACATAAATATATCTCTGTAGTTCGGTACTAAAACATCTGAATGTTTTTAAAAGATGATCAAGTTTTATAGAAACAGGATATATTACGTTCATACGGGTATCCCAGAGTTGACACAGTCTACTCTACTGCACTCTTCCTCGTTTTTCTATAAATATGTTAATATTATGTTGGTGATTTATTAACCTCATTTTTATTGGTATCCTAAATGTATGCTATATTTTTGTTTAAAAAATATTTTAAAACTTAATTATAAAACTTAATATAGGAGATTCGGTAGTCTAGTGGGAAGGTCTGTGACGTAATAACCGAAGGACTGTGGGTTCGATTCCTGCACAGGTGGTAAGTGTTTTTTCTTTACATACCCCCCTTACAACCAAATATAATGTAAATATATAGTATATAATATAAACAAAATAAATAATATTAGCATATAATTTAATAATAGTATAAAAACCTATAATGGCCTTAGTAGCCGATGGTACAATAACATTGCATTACATTTATGTATGTAATATTAATATAAATAAATAAATAAATAAATAAATAAAACTTAATATATTCTATAGATTTTTTTTTCAATTTTTGGAATAGAATTCATTTTACTTCCGTCATTCTAGGACTGGATTACGAGACTATATAGTATTTGATTGTATAAATCAATAAATTTTATCTAATATATAAGGAAGAAATTCTGTTTGTTTGTTTGTTTGTTTGGTAGGGATTCACGTAAAAGCCACCAGTCCGATTGCAACCAAATTTTGCAGGAACATTAAAAAAATTCTGATTGATTTATAAAGTTGATTTAAACAGAAGCTGAGATGTATGCATTTAAAAAGAAGTTTTTTCAAAATTTGAAGAGCTGTAGGTGCTGTAGGATCTCTAACGGTGGGGGCACATAAAAAAGTTGTTCTACCAGATTACTTTTTTAAGAGACAGAATATAATTATTTTTTATTCTTTATTAAACAGTATATAAGCTTTGGAAAGAGACGGAGGGACAGAGCGAACATAATAACAAATTTTTCAAAATGTACTTAAAAGGATAATTCACAAAAACATGAAGTGAAATTACTTAAAAAAAAGTATTACATTATGGTCTTTTGTATTTGAAATTTTATATTTCAGTATTAACGAATATATTGTGAAAACTCACTTCGCCGTAAGTCGTAACTCAATAGATTATTGATTTCGTTAAAGATTTTTTGTAAACCAATTGTCGCTAATTATTCGCCCTGTTTATTCAATTTAATTAAATGTAATAAAAAATAGAACATTAATTACCAGCATCTGTAAATGTATAATAATACATGAACTATATTATTTAAATTATATTAACGCAGAAACAAAAGTTAATAATTTTTATTTCATAAAGCCAACAAAATACTCCGGGCAACGCCAGGTACTCTGTTAGTTATCTATAACTAAATATTATGTTTCAGAATTTCTTATTTCTGATATGAAAAAATTAAAATTTTACTCATTCGGAAAGCTTTAATTGGATGTGGTCAAATTGTTAGATTGGATTTGGTAAAATTTATATCGAAAATTTTTTATTTATTAGGTATGTAAAAAATAAATTGTCATTTTGAAAAGGTATTCGAAAATTTTTTGTATTTTATTAGTTTAAACCAAAGAAATTTTACATTTTGTTAATTATAAAATACACAGTTATTTGAAAATGAAAAATATTTTTTTAAAAAAAACAAAATTAAGGCAAACTTAGACTGTATACTTTAGTTTAGCGTACCGTAGCTTTTTTCACCTTTTTTTCACCCATTTCACCTTTTGTTAGTTTTTGTCTTCTTTAATGGCAAATAAAAATAATTGGGTTTCTTCTATTTTGTAACTAAACTATTTCAAAATTTTCAACAAAATGTATATTTTAAGAAAGAAAATTTTGAGGAAATTTCAAATAAGTAAAAACTGTTAGCAAAAGACATCTTATTTCAAAAGTTATGATAAAAAATAGAAAGTATAAAATTAAACTTTGAAGGGCTAGGTACTCCCTTTATGTTTTCATCTGAAAAAAACAAAATAAAAATAAATATCATAATGTTTGTAATACATAAAAAATGAATGACTGTTACTAAGAATTTTACTTTTGTTTTTTTTTTTTTTTGTAAGTATCCTTTAGATTTTTATATCTTTAGACTTTTGATATCTTTTTTGTGTACTTTGTATACTTTCAAAATCAGATAGATAAATAATTAAAAGACATAGAATTTGTTGAAACTGGAAAAGTTTTTATTTATTTTTGAAGTATAATGTTTGCCATTTATGCTCTGAAAATGATATCTTCCATGCGACCACCTTTTGCTTCTCTACAGTACCTGATTCTTTTATCATTTTCAGTTACATTCTGACATAGTTACGGCTTTATCTCACCAATAACTCGAATAATTTCTACTTTCAATGCTTCAACTTTTGAAGGATTATCCTTGTAGACCTGTCCTTTCACATATCCCCAGAGAAAGAACTCGAACGGTATCAAATCGCAGGCTCCTGAAGGCCAATTCACGTCACCGAATCTGGAAATAACACGTTCTGAAAACTTTGCATTCAGTAATTATAGTGTTTCTTTGGCTGTAAGACACGTAGCCTTATCTTGTTGAAACCACATGTCCTCAGTATCAATATTTTCCAGTTTTGGCCATAAGAAAGTTGTAATCATGTCGCGATATCTGATACCGTTAACGGTTATTGCTCTTGCAGCATCATTTGCGAAAAAGTACGGACCAATCACGTTACCAGACCACAATGCACACCAAACAAAAACTCAATTTGAAAGACCCTATATGATTTTTTTGCAACTCGTAGTATTGAAATATTACTAGCCCGCGGTGGTATTATTATTTTACGTAAATTATATGTTTAAATAATTAAACATTTAAAACTGCAGAAAAATACAGTAGATATAAGTTAAATTTTACTAAAAGTAAAACAAAAAAAAAAAGATATTTTTCAAATTATGTCAACTTCATAACGATAAAAAAATACATGGTATTAATAGTACAATTTTTTGTAAACTATACATAAAACGCTTAATTAATTTTAAATAATGTTAAACATCATCAAATACAACATAATGTATACTTGTATATATACATATTTATTTTCTTGTAAAACAAATTAAAAAAAAAAAATTTTAAATAGTAAATAAAAACCAAAATTTTGTAATGTTTTAAACCAACGACAATTTTTCCAACATTTTACATTGTAATTTTATTTCCAAAGTAATTATTTTAAATTTTGATATAAAATTTGTGTGACCTCTTTTGTCTCTACAACTTTTTTAATTAATTTTGTATTTTAAATGATTGTAAAATTTAGAACATAATAATTCGTGAATATTTCGATATTAAAACTTTAATCACCTATAATAGATATTTACTGAATTTAAACTAAATATAAGAATATTATATAAAATACTTATGTATTTCTATTTGTATTTCCATTAAAATAACAAATTCTAAATTTAGAAAATAAGTCATTGATCTATATGTATATTATATATATCTATATCATATTATATACATACATATAGATATTTTGAGTTAGGTGATCTTGAGTTCAAACTCCGATTACATCGTATTAAAATAAATAGAAATTTTATATACTCATATATGTACATCATAAAATATTAATGCTTAAGCAGAACATATGGTACTAAAATGGGAACGACCCAGAGAAGATTAGTATGATATCTGTGCAAAGATGACACGCAAAATCGTGAAGCGTTCCACATATTGTCACGACCGAAGGAAACATAAAAAAATTACAAATAGCAATGAATAAAATTTGCGAGAATAGCTTTTGAAGCTATATTGAGGAACTCTTAATAGAAGTAACCTTTGAAACAGTAGAGGAAATAAGAGACGAATTGGTGCTAAGGTTCCTCACAAAAGCAATTTACAATAAAGTGCTCGTATGCATACTGATAAATTGATTTATTAGAGGAATTAGATCTTAACGCATGAGCTGTTGCATAAGACAAGATAGAGATTAGCATCCTTATGGCGACAATGGAAACAAAAGATAAATCTAACTATGACAGAAAAACTCAAAGCAGAAACCAACAAAGTAACCTTCATCAAACTATTTCAAGAGAGATCAAATAAATATGTTGAAAACATTAATTTTATCAAACTTCGTACCAAATATACGTCACTGAACAAACATCACAAGAAGCTGTAAATCATAGTTTAAAAAAAAATTATTTTAATTTGAAAATTCTATAGTAAGTACTAGATTTTACAATTGCTAAAAAAAAAATAAATACAACAGCATTTTTGTTTAATTTATACATTAAAGTATTGAATAAAATTTTCCCCCCTTTTTCCAAACAATTAAACAACTTAATAATATTTAAAAATCATAAAATACAAATAAAAAACTCCTAATAATGTAATTTTAAGATCCGTAGCTTAAAAATTTTGATTGGAAACTAAAATAAACTATGGTTTCCGAATATTAAAAAAAAAGAAAATAGAAAAAACCGAATTTAATGCTTTCAAATTTTTTTTTTGTTTTCAAATTTATGTTCTTGTTGTTGTTTGAAAGAGGTTGTAGAAAATTATCCTTACACCTAGATTCTTCGACCCGTTTTGTAGCATGTTAACCACAGCGGTTTATTGATCCAGTCTAATTGCCTAACAAATCGGGCTATGATCCCCTAGTCAGGCGCCGTCACTTTGAAGAGATGCCCCTGATAATTTTTGATAAGTGAACTTAAGAGAAATAAATTTTTGCCATCTGAGTTTTGCCAAGTGTTACAACCCCGAAAATAATATACCTATCTAAATATCAATTAGAATCAAAACATAAAGCACAAAATTAAAGAAAAAGTGTTTTCTTTTCCAAAAGAAATTCTTCATTTGTTTATTGCTTTGACTGCAAGAATAAATTTTTAAGAACGATTACCGATGTCCAAAGAGGGATCAATGTTTGATATTATAATGTTGAATCTTGATTCAAATTGACAATCATTTATAAATCGATTTTTTTATTGCCGATTCTACACTCAGTTCCGCGTATAAAAAATCTCACATCAAGTTTATCCGTGTGGTAGAAGAGGTTCAAAACTGTAAGCAAAGTTAGAACTATTGTACTCAATTTTGTATATATAAAATTTTATTCAAAATTTTTCTACGTAGAATTAGTCGGAGTTTATAAACAAACTAGTTACCGGAAGAGAGGCCGGGGGAGGGACCGAGGGGAACTACAACGTAAGGTTGCTTTGATACCAAAGAACTTGAACGCAGAAATAGTTAGAAAAACAAAAAAATTTAGTTCAAAAACGACTTTTTAATTTTTTGGCTTTCCTGAACAATTCACTTTTTTAACTTTCGGTACACTTTTCTGGAAAACTATAACAGCTATCAACATGCTTTTTTTTTGTTTTCAAGGTGGTTTCAATAACTATATTTTAAGCTGTGGAATTTTTTATATGTTAAGGGGGAGTTTTTTAACACTGTTAAAGAAGCTCAAAAACGTGAATTTTTTTTCTTCATGTCATAATTCTGAAACCAAGCAATATTTTTCTAATTCCTCAGCGATCCAGTAGTTTCCCAGCAAATGGTACCGAAAAAACGCGTTTTTTGTATGGAAAATGAACGAGGGAGTCCCCTTAAACAAATATTGTGAAAACCAAATGAAAAGGTGAATTTTTTTCAAAATGAATAAAGTTTTGATTTTTAATATAATTTTGTTAATTTAATATTGTATAATCATAATAATTAGAATTTATTAATAGACATTATATTATCATGTTCAAAAAATTTATTTACATATTATATATCTGTATGAATATTATTATAAGTTTTCTCCCACACTTATTTGTATTAATATGTCGTTGCAAAATTATTATTTAATAATTATTAAATAACTCCTGTCCGCAAAATTTTATAAGTTGATTTATCAAGGCTTGGAAATCGTCAATCCACCCAATATGAAGTTCAAAATTCGTCTTTACAAATTTAAAATATTCACTTTACAGAAGCTTTATTAAAATTTACTTTTTTGTTAACTTTTAATGTCATGCAATTCGAAGAACCGATCTATTAATGTAAAACTACAACACTTAACTATAGTTCCTAATTGTATGTTCTATACAGGATATCCGATAATAAACAGATGCAGTTGAAAGAACTAATTTATCAGTGAAAAATTTAACCACTTAAAGTAAATGTGTCATCCTAACTACAACTTATATAATTGTATACTCTTACAGGATATCTAATAGAACGCCATATCATGCAATTAAAAGAACCGATCTACCAACAGAAGACAACAACCCTCACTGATCAACCAGTGGAAGACTACAGTACTTAAAGTAAATCTGCATCCTATAATTCCTTATTGTATTTCTTCCTATAATTCCTTATTGCAATTTCAAAGCAATGTTTTTATAAAACATTTAATAACTGTAAATTTGTATAACGTTTGTTAAAGATGCCAAAAATGAATATGCTGACATATCTGACACATTTTTAAAATTAAATTTAACAACTTGTTTTTTGGGGTACCTAATAGATAATTAAATTAACCATACAATTATCTAGAATTTTCATACCATTTTAAAAGTTGTCCATTTATTAAATTACGGCAAAAATTAATAAAATAAAAAAAACTAATAATAATATTCCATTTTACAAAATAATTATATTATTACAATACAATATTTTCCAATAGGCATCATATATACACACTTCCATACATAATAATTATAATATGTTTATGCGAATGCAACTAAAAATTAAAACATTAAAATTATTTCTAATTCAACAGATAAAAGAAAATTGCAGTAATAATTTTTTGAAATGCTAAAAATTGAAATGCTATTATTAGACAAAATTGTCACGTTTTGTCATTTAATTGTCCTAATAACAAACGTACGAATTAAATAAAATAATTTACGTGGAAGGATTACAAATTTCAAGTTAAAATTTTCTGTTCTTTATTTTTCTGTTTTTTTTTTTTAATATAACATAATAATATGTTGGTGCAGTGACAAGGAAATAAAGCCCGCGGGAGTTAATTTCTTTTTGAATTGGAATTAAAGACCATAAATAAAAGGAATAAAAACCCGCGGGCCCTATTTCCTCGTCACTGCAGGCTTTAATTCCTTTTGAATTGGAATTAAAACCCACACTATTTTTTTTTTTTATTATAGGAAGAGAGTAATAGGATATGTAGGTGAAACGAATTTGGATGTAATATATGTATGTGTGCGAGATTCTGAATTGGGAGGGATTTTAGAGTTGGTTACAAAATCAGAATTATACGTGTTTTACAGAATATTTAGGTATATATACATATGCATATGCGAGTTTTGAATTAGGAGGATTATATTCATATTCTGGAAAAAGCGTATAACCCTGAATTTGTAACCAACTCTAAAATCTCTACTAATTCAAAATTCGCACGTGCATATATCTAAATATTCTGTAAGAGGCGTATAATCCTGATTTTGAATTCAATTCTAAATCCGTCCCAAAATTCCTAAGGCTTCAACAATAAGACAAAAGTCCCATGGGACTTCTGGCTCATTGAAGTGAATCAAAATTCCCAATGCCATTTCTGAACATGGGACTTCTGCCATGTCACCAATTAAAATCAAGTCAAATGAAATACACACTCATGATATTAACCTTTGTGTTACTCAGTGAGCTTTAATTATTTTTCGTAATGGACGTAAAGCCCACGATCTAGTGAAGTTAAGGCCCGTTGGCTTTAATTCTTTTTTTTAAAAAGAATTTAAAGCACAGGAGCGTTAATTCCAAAAGTTTTGGAATTAAAGCACGGGTGCTTTATTTCCTCGGGCGTTCTGTCACTTCACCTAATATACTATATAAAATTAGAGTAGATATTGTATAAAATTAGCTATACCTATACATGTAAATGGTAAATTTAATCTTTCAATTATCCAAATCCAACATTCTGCATATTAATTTATATACATAATTATAATTAAAATATGACCAGCTTAAAAACGCAAAGTTTTTTTGATTGATATTTAATAGGTACCTAATAGAAATTTTTTTTATCTCTAATATACTTCCTCTCCAAAGCTCTAAAAAGTGATTTAAAAAAATTTCAAATAATATAATGTTTAGATAAGAATCAATAACTAAATTCACGTATTGCACTTAAAAAATAATGCATAAAAGAATTTTTTTTTTTTTTTTTTTTTTTTAAGAGTTAATCAGTTTTCTTTTGCTTATGGTTGCATTCATTAAAACTGTTAGGTATATCGTTATTGTTAATGGTTTTGCAATGAAACTTTTTTTGTTCAAGGAAAAAAGTATTCTCAAGCTGTTGCTGAAAATTATACTTTTCAGTCATCAAAATTAAAAAAAAAAAAAACGAATGTATAAAGTTTTGAAAATTTAAAATTTTTTCTTTCAAAGGCGTTCTTAAAATATTATGATGTCATTAATAGTTTTCAATAAACTTTACAAAAAGTTTTTGTTTTTTTTTTTTTTTTTTTGAATGAAAGCCATTAAACTAATAATGCATTTTCAAAACTTTGCATATCCTCTTCTAATTAATAATTTCAAAGAAGAAATCTATATATATATTTGTATACATATACCAATGTCGTTGGATTATAATCCTTACTAGAAAATTGTTTTTCGGTCTGGTATTATTTTTAATAACGCCTAACCAAGAAGCCAACCATTTTCTAAAATAATTATTCTTTTTACATGATTTTAATGGCATTATTAATGATTTTACATGATTTTAATGGCATACTAAGTTTTTTTTTTTTGATAAAATTTAATGGCAATTTTAAATAGAATAACTTTTTTAAAAGTCAATTGATGGTAAGGTGGTTTTCAACAGTAAATTAGAATTGTTTTGTTTTTTTCGATGTTGGAAAAATGTTTAAAAGTGTAGTTGTGCAAAGTAAAACCATAAAAATAAATTTTTTTCTTAATAATAATATTTTGCATCCGGTTGGTTTAAAAATATCGAAGCTTTTGTATTTAATTTGAAACAAAAAAAATAATAAAACAATGTTAACTAAATCATATAATATTATTTATACTATTGGGATTCTTAATTTTTTTTAAACTTTCTATAAGTTGACTATGACATAGATTCAAATGCATATAACTGAGCTTGAACTCAAATCTAACTTTTTCGAATAAAATTGTGAGTTCAAGCGTACTTTTTGTTTGAAAAAATGAGATTTGATTTAGTTTTAGCTCAGTTTTATGCATTCCACCCATAATGTAGAATGATGATGACTTTTTTTTTCTCCAAAAATGCAGATCTTCTAAATTGTTGACTAAGATATATGTATGTCTACTATTAGAATATCGACAAAAACATCGAATAATATAATTTTTTTAATTTTTGTAAAAAATAGTGTTGTAAATGCTTTATTTTTGAAATATTTATGTAAAACAATGACTGTTCATATTATGAAACAATAAAAATTCAATTTTTTTGTTATGAAATAGGCGCATACATATGCACCGTTTTTTCCAGAATATTTACATGTATGTATACGTGAGATTCTAAATTAAAAGGGATTTTAGAGTTTGATTGATTCAAAACCAGGATTGCTTGTTTTTCGTCAATAGATATTTATATAATATTATATATATACGTGAGATTCTAAATTAGGAGGTATTTTAAAGTTGAATTCCGAGTCAGAATTATCCTTGATCCATTTTTTTAGTCGAAATTTTTTTCTTTTTAAAAGTCAACGTTTTAAAAATCGACATTTTTTTCAATTGGACATTTAATAAATCGCTGTATTTCGCACAAGTTTGATATTGACCTTTTTGAATCGATATTTTGTTACTCAACATTTTAAGAATCGATCTAATTTAGCAGACCCTTATATACTATTTTCAACGGGGAAAAAAATAAAACCAAGGAGAATGAAGTTGTTCTTGTGAAATTTAAAAAATCAGTATAAATCTGTTATTGTATTACTTAACTTTAGCTCCTCTCCTTTATAAGGTGTCACAAACATAATGGCAAATTTATTAGATTATTTTAAGCTGGTCTCAAATAAATGAATGAGAAGTCATGATAGAAGAGAAAAATATTAGACGGCTGAATGGCACACTCAGCGTTTAAAGTTCTTCTTTGTATTGGATAATCTTATCGCATAGACTAAAAATACCTACTAGGCATTTATATATGCAGTGATTAAAATTCCATTTGATTTGAAACTATTTCAAGGTGATTTAAAACTATTTGTTATGAAAAATTCCAAGGTTATGAAAAATCTATTCGTTGTGGAGAATTGCGAATCGCAAATTATTTAAATAATAATTCTCACTAAATATTCACTAATTTTGATAATTTGACCTTAGGCTAAATAGATGTTTGTCATCTAAGTTTTGTCAAATGTTACGCACCCTAAAATGTAAAAAAAAAATTATAACTTAACCTAACATCATTAATTGTTCTATCCCTTTATTGGAAACGAAATTTGACATGAAAACCAGAAAACCTTTTTTTACGCCCCTAGTGATAATAGAAATTAGTATTGGTCAAAGTTAGATATAATGCAAATTTTTTTTGTTTTTTATGCAATCAATAGCTGAGTTTAAAAATATAACTATAACTGTTTTACTGTTTAAAAAAAAAAAATGTAAATTAGTTACAAACTTTTGTTTTGTTCATGAAAATTACAAAAAAAAAAATTTAGTTTAAATAAATCGGAAATATTCCCACCTTGACTTTATCGTAAATATGTAATTATTTTGGAGAAGAATATTGGAGAGTTTGGTAAAAAATTTCTAGACAATGTAAAATAAATTTGAAAAAAAATTCGCTGAGAAACAAGAAAAAAAAATTTGAAAGAAAGTAACATGATTTTGTTTTTGTAACTTTTGCCTGTCTTCAACGATTGTAATATAAAATAATTGTTAGATTTGTTTTTTTTTAATTTTGAACAATAAAACAAGAAATTTCTCAAAAATATACAGGTTTTTTGCAGGTTATCAAAATATACAGGTTCTCAAAAATATACAGGTTCTTAATTAAATTATTTATAATTTATATTATGAAATATTTGCAAGATCATTGCATGTTTTTTAGATTTGAGCCCTGACTCTGTGGTAAGTCGTAATAATAATAACTAATACCAACAATAATAGTTGTCTTCAATTAATTACCTCATATACGGGAAGGTGTTGTATACTACTGCATGTTGTAAATGTTGATGGTTATAGTCACTGTTAGCAAAATAGTAATAATAATAGACGGATATATTGTTCACTTCCCATCCTTGTCATATCCTTTCTTATCCCTACTCCCTAGGCAATATACTTCATTACCTGGTAGAGGTTTCATCCCATTATATTGGCTAAAGGAGGAGGTGGGTTCAGTCTGTAAAAATTTGGCACTACCAAGGAGAAATTCTTGGTGTTTTTTGGTTTTCTTTTTCCACCTGCCTTAAGGAAAAAAAACTTTCCAATTTAGTTTCTTAGACAATTTAAAAATATTTTATGAACATTTTTTAGAATTTTTTTGTATCTTTATCTATTTTGTTGTATTTATATCTATTTCTGAAAATTTAAATTTCTACATGAAGCACAAAGTTTTCTAGGTTCGTTGTTTTTTTTGCAACCTAGCAAATATTTGCACCAATTCCTGTATACCCCTACTAGAGCGCAGCTCTTTTAAAGTTTTACAAAATTTTGCACTTTTACTGTTATAAAATAATTATATTGAATTTCATTAAATGATACGTTGATACGTTCCAGAGTTATTGTTTTGATAAAAAGCGACCACCACCTAGAAATATGTTTTCAAAACTAGTATTTATCAAAACGTCTGTAGATTACTAAAATGTCGAATTCGAAATTTTCGAAATTTTAATTTTAATACATTACCTATACTTTATTTTAAAAATGTTTTCTTAATGTTTCTAAATCTATGTATGATAAAGTCGATTATAGTTAATACAAATAAAAGTAGACACATTATCTGAGTTATTTAAAATGTCTGATGACAAAAAGCACGTTGTACGCAGTTATAATTTATTTGGTTCATTTAAATATTTTTTTATGGTTTGAATTTAAAGATAGTTGGTAATGTTTATGGCAAATGCGAATTTTTAAAATGTACGATTATTTCTCGGATAATTAAATTAAATAAATTCTATAGTTAAAAAAAATTCCCTCTAATACTATATTGCTTTGAAATTAATGTTATTTAATTAAAAGAGTCAAATTAGCTTCTATATATTTCTAATCTGACTCTTTAAATGTTGTGGACTTACGAGATTTGAATATAAGTATGTAAAATAATTTTTTTTATAGCGAACATTGTAAAGTAAGTAGTTAAGTGGTATGTATAAATAGTTCACCTTTGGCTTATCTCCACTAAAGCTTTTTTCATTTTTTGTAATAAATATTTGTAATCTATTTTACAAAGCTCACATTAGATACTAATTTAAATAAATTCAATTCTGATGAAAAAAGAGAAAAATTAAACAGAACGACAAAATATTTTGATTGTGCATATTTAGCAGATTTCCAAAAAAAATTTTCATCTGTTTACAAAACGTCTGTCTACAAAACTTCTACACCATTACAGATAGAGAAAAAAAATTTTAACCATGGGCAGGTCTCATACAAAAATTAATTAATACGTATATCTCATATTCTGCTAAACATTTTTTCAATCTGAAAATGTCATTCGACATGTGCTTTTTTTTAACTTTGTAAATTAATATCAAAATTATATAATTTTTGTAAATTTAGTATTTAAATTTACCGTTATGTGAAAACCAAATTTTGCATGATTTTTCTATGCTAATATCTTCGGAACGCTTTCAAATAGGGGCTTGAAGTTTTGAGGACAGAAAGAACTTTTAGAATTAGTATAAGTTTTCTAAGAAATTTTTTTTGGACCAGCTTTATGGTCCCATTGCGGGCTCAAAAATTGAAAATTCGCTATTTTTAAACAGCTGTAATTTAGGCACCTGTACACATTTTTCTTCCGCAAGATATAAAAATTAAAGCTCCAGTAATATATTTTTACGTATGTTAAAGGATTCTTTTCGTTGTATAGAGTTCCAGAGTTACAGCTCCTCAAAATTGCAAATAAGTCCGATTTTCAGATGTATATATCTCAGGCTCTCCGTAATAATTTTACAATGTAAAACCGCTAGAAAAGCGAAAATTTTGTTATCTCCATAAAACAATATCAAAATTATGCAATATTTTGTAATTTACTATTTAAATTTACCGTTATGTGAAAACCATATTTTGCATCAAATTTCTTTTTTCATAACTTCGGCGCGCCTTTAGGAACGAACTCAAATTTTGAGACAAAGAAGAACTTTTAGAATTAGTACAAGTTTCCTTAGAAATTTTTTTTTGTACCAGCTCCTGTTTAAGAGTTTACCAGCTCCTGTTTAAGAGGGCTGAAACATTGAAAATGTGTGCTATTTTTAGACACCTGTAACTTAAGCACCTGTACAAATTTTTTTTTGGCAAAACATAAAAATTAAAGCTCCAATAATGTGTTTTCACGTGTTTTAACGGTTTTTTTTAGATGTATAGGTTTCCGGACTTACAGTACCTCAAAATTTCAGAAATGTCCTATTTTCACATATTTTCTTATATGAAATTTTCAAATTTTAGTACAAGTCACAATTCTAAGCAGTTTGTATTGTCTTTTGGAAATGTGCGCTTTTAAAAATCGTTGGTTTACATTCTACCTTGTTTGTTTTGTTTTTCAATTTTCATGCAGATTTTTCTTTCTAAAAAAAGGATCAACATAATTGTCTGTATAAAGCTTCTTAGAATATTGTAAAATAAAATAATAATGCAAAATATAATATTTACATTATGTCATATTCTTAACACTTTAAGAATCAATTAACTCCGTCTGATATCTTTAGATACTTTACTTTAATCTATTGAAAGAAGAATTAATTATCTTTCTTTTTAAGATTTAATTTTTTTTTTAAAGATTTTTAACTTATTTTTTTACAAAAATTTATTTTTTTTAAATAATTTAAATTCGAATCCTTCGGTATATAAACATTATTATATACATTATATAATTTTATCTAAAATATAACGTATATATAATAGTTTTCCAGGATAATGTACCTAATTATATAATTTTTATGTTTCCCGGGCTTTAAATAAAATTTTCAAATTATTCAAAAACCGATTTTTTTTGTTTTTTCAAAATGGCTTATTTTATATTAATTTTTTATAAATGTAATGATTTGTAAAATATTTTGCAAAATAAAAAAAAAAAAGATAAAATATATTCAAAATAATATTTTAAAATCTACAGGAAAAAATTCATTTCGTAAATTTTTCCAAGAACAACAAAATAAAATTTAAAATATCAATTGCCTATAAGAATCATACGTTTTAAAGCACATTTTTATTTAAACAGACGGTGTATTTCGTTCTTCAAAGTAACTGCAGTCTTCAGTATAGGTTTGCAGTGCTAAATTTCGTAGACAACTTCGAGTTTAAACTTTCGATTAGTCTTATACTCTTATACTATGATAAATATAAGACTAATCGAAAAATAATCGGGTATTATGATATTTTAGAAAAATGAGCTGTAAAGTATAAGATTATAATGAAATTTTATTAAGAAAACTGGCACATATATTTTAGCCAGCCATATATTTTTTTATAATTTAAAAATTTCGGAGAACTAAAATAATTGTACAAAATTCATTTTTCAAAATGACGAAAAGATTTTTTTCATATAATATAAAATTAAAAAAAATTTGTAAAGTTATTTATACAATTTTATATGTTATAAAATATAACACTTTCTGACATAGTTATCCATCTTATTGCTATTCTTTTTTTTACCGACCGCATACAATTATCTACCTATAAGGTAGGTATTGTTTTCATACTAAATATTTGTACCCGAGATTTTGACAAATATGAACTTTACTGCGGTGTGTAGAAGGCTGTAAAAAAATGTTTACATTGATTAAGCTTTATATTGATAAGCTTTTGAAGCAAATCGCTTTGATAAGTTTTTGGAGCAAATCACACAATCGGAAGTAGTAGTTTACTAGTGTCATTTTTAAGTTTTTTACGAATATTTCGTAACAGAAAAATATTATCAGAAAAATTGTTACACAAGTAAAGGGCAACAACTTTACCATAGAACATTTTTTGACATTTTTAACTTTAACTTTCATTTAATTTTTTTTTCATTATGTAACCGTTTTGTATACGTTTTGCATCATTCAATACATCAAATCATTCAAACTGACAGTTTACAACAAGCTAAAAAAAAAATAAATAAATAAGTAAAAATTTATAAAAAGCATTTTGTAATTAAACAACTCAGAATGTAAAACTAAAGATTTTGAAAAGGCGGACATTTTCAAAAAGACAATAAAAAGCTTTTTAGAATTGTTACTATTTTGACATCATTTGGTTTTAGATTTTTATTTGTAAGAGACTTCCTTTTCAGTTTTAAGAAACTCTGTATAATTAAGAAAAGCTGCTACCACATGTAAAACTATAATATTGGAGCTTTAAATTTTATCTCTTTAAGCTTTAAATCAGTTTGCATAGCTGTCCAAGTTACAGATGTCTAAAAATGGCTAATTTTCAATTTTTAACCTCTAATAGTTCAATAGTCAATTATGCATACGTCAAACATGCTAATCCTCAAAGATCTTTCTTCTCTCAAAATTTCAAGATTACAACTTATAAAATAAAGGCCGTTCTGCAAAATGCTGTAAAATCAAAATCTTCCAAAATTTTGATTTAACATAACAGTAAATTTATATAATAACTTAGAAAAATTATAGTATTTACAAAATATATATATAAGTGTATATCGGGAATTCCATGTACTCCATTCCATTCCATAACTCTATTCTGCAAATATTTGCATATTTAAAACCTTTTTATAGACAAATATTTCACTAATATTTCGGTGTTCCAATAACAAAAACTTAAACGAGAAAAGTTACTTATATTTTCATAAAATGCTGTCAGTCATCGGGATCGTACATTTTTGTTAGTTTTATAATTTGCAATATTATACCATTTTCTGCAAATTATTTTACAGTTGTAAAAAAAGAAAATCTTACATTTACATTGCATAATATATGTATGTCTATTGATAAAACATGGACTAAAATCTAATTATAGGCTTTTTTTTACAACTTGTAAAAATTCCAAGAACGTAGAATACGTTAGTCATCAGGACAATCGGGCATTTTAATAAAAAATTTTCCCCCTCTAGAATGAATTTGAATCAATGTTAAAAACACAATTTAAAAAGGAAAGCAGATGAAAAACTAACACTCACGTTATCTAATATTAGAACCTTAGAGAACCGTATAAGATATATTATATATAGTTCATTTTTAAATTTTCTGTTTTTAGCTAATTTTTCATGGAATTCCCCATATATGTAAATATAAATATACATAGAAATTTTTAAAAGCTTAGAAGACTTTCTGTACTTTTCCATTTTTAGATTACAAAGATATTGAGCAGATACTTGAGATATAAACATTTGAAAATTGAGGGACTTTAGATTCGTAAAAGGTGTGGCTATACAAAAAGTTGTTTCAAAGCATTAAGTTCTTATCGAGATCTATCCATCGTTAAAATACCATTGTTTCATCTTAAATAGTGTAGAATTTTGTAAATAGAATGATAAATGGACGAACGGACAGCCTGAAACTAATAAATAAATTTATCAAAAAATTGATAATAAATATGCAGAAAAAAAAGAAAAAATATTTTATAGAGAAAATAATTTCAATGTTCATTGACCGATTAAAACCAATTATTTCGAATGACTTTTAATTTTTATAATTTTTTTTTAATACATTAACACATACATAGACAATTTACAATATTAAAATTCATTAAAATTAAATATAAAAAAAAAGTTGTATTTAATTAGAATAATTATAAATTTAAATAAAAAAAATTATAAAGAGATTAAATTAATTATGAAAAGTTTTAAAAAAACGAAAATAAAAAAAAAATGTTTTCTTATTATAATATTTAATTACAATGAATTCCAGTTATAATTATTGTAAAAAATATAAATTAATTAATAAATAAATTATTATATACCTACTTACAGTAATTATGCATTAAAAAAATAAATTTTAAATATTTGAATATTGAATTAAATTGAAATGTCATTTTTAGGAAAATAAATAAATTTCATTATTAATAAATTAAATTGATTTTCTCTCAGTATCCAACTTTTCCATATAGAACAATTTTTCCATCTATTCATTATATATGTAGGTATAAAATTATTTTGGGGGCCTCGGTGGCCTAGTGGGTAAGAGCGTATAAAATACGTTGGAAACACCGAGGGAGTGTGGGTTCGAATCCCACACACGTCGTAAGAGTTATTCCCCCTTACAATATTTACAGCCACACCTGAACAGGAAAGGCTGTATAATTTCATGTTCACATTTATGTGGCAGAGAAATGCAATAAAAACAAAAAAAAAAAAAAATTATTTTGGTTCCTAATATGCAGAACTTTTTTCATAATATACATATATTTACAGTCTACGTATCCTAGACCTAAAAAAGTAATGTTATATTCTACCGTTGCTTCCAAAAAAAAAACTTGTTAAATATTATAGGTTAGGTAGCAGTTTTTACTTTTCTCTTTTTATTTTAAATTGATCAGCTGATATATGAAAAGACTTTTGTCCATTAATCCATTCATGCTTAGAAACTATTTAAAATTCGTAAATTTCTCCTAACATGAAACAAGGCATTAGTTCACAATGTAAACCTTTTGTTTCCAATAAAATGCACTGGAACAAGCATATAATTGCTGAATTTTGTCATAAATTTTGAGCCGAGATATTTCAGTGTTAGTGATTTTTTTTAATTGCAATAAAAATGGAGGAATAAAAGTAGTTATTTTTTTATACTAGTAAAATGTCAAACAAGATTTTGTTGAACTTAGAATCAAAAGTAGAAAAAACTAATGATGTAACGAAATAAAACTAACTTTATAAACTGTACTTTTAAATGTATATTTTTATTTTATTTTTATTTTAAAATTCTCATACATTTATGATACAGTAAGACAGTATTGATTAGCTGATTGATTAGATTGAGGTAACTCAAATTAGGAGGATAATTGTAGTTGCAGATGTTAAAGATATATAATATTTAAAACTGGTAACTTTGGTTTTGTTATAAATATACCGACAGGTGCAATAGAGGCAAGAATATTTTAGCTTTAAAAGAATAACTTTGGAAAAATATATCCTAATGCTAGAGTCAACATAATCATTTTAATTATTTCAAAGTCCTCGATTAGAACACAAAATTGCTGAGATAATTATTAGTTGTACATTTGCGCCGACGTATTTTATTGGAAACGAAAACTTAAGGTCCATTATTCTGGTATACTTATACTTTGTTTCCGAATAGTTTCTGTTTTGCCAATAAACATTCAAATTGGAGGGGTGCAGTGTCACCTACGAAATTAAGGTATAATAATTCGTTTAGCAGGAGTTTGGAGGCGTTATCACACATTATTTTAAAAGCTTTAAAAAAAAATTTTTCATATGTCAAATTGTCAAAATTTAATTTTTTTATATGTAATTTGATTAGATATGCTGCCGTAAAGATATGTCATTATTGTTAATTTTAGAATTGGATTCAAAATCAGGTTTTGAATAATTTATTTAACAGAGGTTTCGGGCCGGCAAACCCCATTCTTCCAAATTCTTTGATGTTGAAATATGTACGTAAAAAAAAAAAATGAGAAAGTATTTCAAACTTGGTTACAAAATCAGAGATATATTATTTTTCAAGAATATGTACATGTAAATAGGTATGAATAAAGGAGGATTTTTATAGTTTTTTACAAAATCAGGATTTTTCTTTTTTCCAGAAATTCAAAAAATCGATAGGCTTTGTTTCCAATTTGGATGCGAAATAAGGTCTAACAGCAGAATTTCAAGAATTGGGCTTTATTTCTCATGCCAATAGTATATCTCATTTCCTTGGCATTACCCCGCGCCTTCAAACTGGCCACCTACCTCATCATGAGAAATGTTTATTTTATTTTACAGTTCCCTCTTGACTATGTAAAAAAAATTGCAATTAAAAAAGAATGTCAATAATATTTTTTCAAACAAATTCTAGTATTTATTTTTGGAAAATAATTCCGCAACTTTCTCTTATTTAAAATAATTTTGAACTCCTGCAGTCAGTAAAATGTTAAGAAAAAGATTTTATTAAATTTTAAAACACAAAAAAAAAAAAGTTTATCATAAGTTTATAAAAAATTATAAAACATAGTTCTAAATGTTAATAGACTAAATAACTGTCCATGATTTTATCTATAAAATATAATCAAAATTTTTATTTTCAAAACATTAAAACTCTTTCTTAATTTTCCAATTCTTTTGAATATTTTATTCTTGGGTTTTGATGTATGCGAACACCTAAATTTTTGCCTTGTAATAAACTTAAAATTTTTTTTTGTTTTTTTTTTTATTGTTTACTCTAGGCAAAATTTTCCTATTATTTCAACATAAAATTGTTAAAAAAAAAAGTTTGTTCATAATTTTCTTAAATTCTCTGTAAACATTTTTATCCTTCCTTTATTTTTTGTTTTTTTTTTGTCCTTCATCCCTATTTTTTGAACTAATTACAGTTTGTACATTGTATAAAACTTTTCAACTGTTTTAATCCTTAAAATGAAAATAAAACAAAATTGTACGTGAATTTTCTTAAAAAAAAAACAAAAAACAAAATTTTTTTTTTGAAAGTTAAACCATCACATATTTTCTAAACAAAGTTTTTCACGTAACAACCATTCTAGAAAATGACGCCATTTAAAATGATGCTATCGCTTTGTTTTTTAGTTTTACTGAGAGAATTATCAATAAAGAGTTTGCCTGAGGGCATAAATGCGTTCTCCCATACTAAAATTATAATATACAAAGTTAAATTGAACCTTTTTTTTTCTTTTTTTGTTGTATCAAAAGTTATAATTTTAGAAAGAGTTTTTAATTTTTTTTTTTTTTTTTTGCCTTCATTTTAATTTTTTTTATTTTCATTATCTAAGTCAAATTGTATCAATACTTCAGTTTCGTCAAGGATCAACTATGGAATCAGAAATTTTTGCAAAAGTATCTTTTTAGCTTAAGAAAAATGGTAGTACGTAATGATAGTACAATATTTAAAAAAAGAAAAAAAAAGTTAAAACTAATTAAGTTTAAATAAAGTTGAATAATTTTGAAAAAGGAATGGAATGTTGTGTTTTTTGTTTCTATTGCGATAAGGATTATAATCCTTAAACCTTGTAAGAAAATTAGATCAATTTATGTGTTTGACTTTTTTCTGATTTACTTGAAATAGTTTGTTTTCTTTTAAATTCAAATCATAAGTTAAAATATTTCATAATCTTTTATAGTAGGTAGTAATGAAGATAAAGATTAGGAACCCTCTTTTAATCTGATTGTAAGAATAAATAAGTTCTATTACGTCGGAAGTTAGATAAATTCAAGTCAATAGATTCGTTGAAGTGAAAGTTTACATCATTAATTTAGTATAAATATGTATATGCTTAATAATATTATGAGTTTAAAAAGTTTTGAGTTTTTAAAAAGATTTATTTATTTATTTATTTCTTCCTCTGGGAGGTACAAATCCTCTAAAGACACCAAGAACACCAATACTTGGTTGTGGTAAGAGTCTGCCTAAATCCATTTCTCTCACATAGCCACTATAATTAGATTAAATTCCTAATTGTTAACGCAATATTATATTGACTAGGAAGTAAGCATAGTACAAAATTCCGGTAACATTGAATTGGAGAGTAGAACTGTAACGGAACAATAAATCCGCTAATATTTCTTTTACTATTTTGCTATCAGCAATGATAGTCATCAATAGATACAATATGCAGTAGGATAATCTAATACATTCCTAGTAATTGAAACCACCATCAGTTTATTAAAACATACAGTAATATATAACACCTTTCTGCATGATTGTAACCAAAAGTGTCCTTATCCACTTTTGATTTGAGAATGTGAGCTAGCTAACATTATTAATTTTTATATACCTGTATATTATTTATTTGAATATGACTGCGGTTTGATTTCAATGGTAATCAAAAACATCTTTCTCAGTTGGACAATTTTTACACTGAAACGAAACCAATAAAGTGCTTCTAATCCACTAAAGAATTTGAAATAATTGTGGGGGAATGAAGAGATAAAATTTTCCCTCCAACAAATCTCTTTTTCTTTTAAAATATTTTAAACTCCAAAATACATATTGCAAAATATGTTTATTAAAAGCCGAAAAACTAATTAACCATTATGCCATTAGTCAAATAGTGCTAAGCGATTAAGAATTGGTATATTATAGTGATGCATTTTCAATAGCAATATGACATTTTTATGGAATATTTAAAAATATTATCTAAGCAATATTCGAAATATTCATTTCTCTTAACATTTTCATTTTAAATTTCAAACATAATTAAATTTTTTTTTCAGGAAAAATATGATGCTTTTATTTTTCCTTTTCAAATGAAATGAAATATGGTGTGTTGTATGATGTATATTATGTAGATATACATATGTATATTAATATCAAAGATAAATGTACTAAAAATTCAATCAAATGTATTAAAAACAACGAGAAAAAAAAACCAGTTGAGAAAAAGGAAAATGATTACTTTTAGGGCACTCTTGCAATAAATTTCAAATGATTTTTCTAGTTTTGCTCTATTAAAATAGTTATCTTTCATTTGTTTTGATTCATTTAATTTTTCTTTATCTCTTGATTTTTATTTTTAATTTTCAAAAGATTTATATTGGTTTTTTTTTTCGCTTGAAGAAGCCCTATAAAAAAACAATTTTTCAAGCAATTTTTGAAAGGAAAAATGCCGTTAGTGAATTTGAAAATTTTACAAAATAAGATTGGTATTACTTGTAACAATTTTATTGATGAATCCATCTGATTGATTTTTAATTTCTAAATTTAACTTATAATTCAATTTTCCAATTTTATGTATTCCTTTGAATAACCAATTTAAATATGTAAATGTTAATTAATGTTTAAGTTGTCTAAAATAGTTGCCTAAAAAAGTTTTTAATTCTCTTTACAAGAGCTTATTAATTGGTTTTCAATAAAACTTTAATTTTTGTTTTGAATTAGAAATAGATGTGAAACCTAAAATATTTTTTAGCAACAAAGTTAGTACTTATTAGATATAGCGCCAGTCCAGACATAATAATTATAGATACATACTTTTTGTTATTAAAGTAGGTTCCTATTCCAAGACACCAAGAATATCCCATCTAATATCAGATTCTTAATAACTAAACCTATACTATAATGGGATAAAACCCCTAACTGCTTATGCAGTATATTGACTTAAGAGTAGGGAAAGAAGAAAATAATAGAGCAAAGATCCGAACATTTTTCATTGAGGAGTAAGACTGTAAAGAAGCAATGAATTTGCCTATTATTATTCCTATATTGTTAACAGTGACTAAGTCAACAGTTAAAATATGCAGTAGTATATAGCACCTTCCAGCATGTAGTGATAATTGAAGATAGTTGCGCTGTCACTGGAGCGACTATTATATTATAATTATTAGTAATTAATATTAATATTATAGTACGATATGTACACATTATTATTACGGTATAAAATTATGACTTTTTCTTTTTTTTTTATAAACATGATCTGACCGGAGTTTGAACCCAACACTCTCCGATTAAAATACTTACGACTTAATCATACTACGCCATGAGTCAGATAAAGCTTAGTTATATTTTAAGAAAAAATTTAACTAATATAATTACTCTCTAGGAAAAAACTTTAACTATTACCTTTTGAACTCCTAGAGATGTAATCTAAATTTCATTTATATCAAATCAGGTGCAATAAAAGTAAACTTTGTCGAATTTTCTAAATTATAAATTACTTTTACGTTTACTTAAAACAATTAGAAAAAAAAAAAAACAAAAAAAAGGTTAGAAAAACGGAGAAAATAAAAAGAAATTGTATATCTGTGAAACGTCAGCCACTATAATAGAGGATAGAAAAACCAGAAATTTGTATTAGGGTTAAACAGAAAGGAACTATAAATGAAATATTTAATTTACTTTGTGATAAAAACAAATACCAGATACTTATTTCTCTATACGATGAACATAAAAATGGGAATGAGCAGTATAATGATTGATTCCGAACTTCATAACTTTCTTATTTTATTTTATTTTAGTAAGTATCATTTTTTTAAATAGTTTCGAAATTTCGTAAAATAGTTTCGAAACTGGCTCTTAAGCTGTTTAAAAAATAAAATAGGGTCATACCGCTATATATTTTTAAGTTTTATATATGGTTATGCTGAAGTTCGTTGAAATATTTCGATGAACAAAAATTCCATATTAATATTATGATATGCTGAAATTAGAATTTTATTCACGGCTGCAAAATGTCATTTTTATTCCGAATTTCTTTTTTTTTTTTGTAGTCTGTCGAAATGGATAATGAATAAAAATTAATGAAATACCTTTCAACACATTTAATCATTCGAAAGCAAAAAAGAAGTGTTATTTAGTACAAAACAATTTTTATTTTTTAACAGAAGAAAAGTAAAGATAATTTTTGTTTTAATAAGTTTTTTTTAAAGTTATAAATTTAAAAATATTTTTTTTTTTAAATCAGACTGAAAAACGCCTAAAAAATAATATTTTGAGTAATTTACTTTCCAAACGCCAATTGGAATTTCCGTTTCTTTATTTTTCAAATTATTCTAAAGCCGCTAAAAAATTATTCATCACCAATTTATAAAAATTATTTTAAGCTTATATTTGGAATGTTTTCTTTGTAAGTTTGTACTGAACAAACAAAAAAAAAAAATATCTACGAGAATACCAAAAAATACTAGATACAAAAAATATTTTACGAAACATATGACTTTGACATCTACAAAAACTGGCTGTAAACTTCAAAATTGGCTGTAGTGGCTGAATGGACTTCAGAATACAAATTTTTTTCGAACGCGAAACGGACTTTTTCATTCAAACGATTTTTTCACCGGACTTTAGCATAACCATAACTGTTTTTTTTTTTTTTTTGTAATTTAAATGATTTTATTTGTTATTTATGGTATTTAAATTTATAGAATATGACGCTGAACAAATATATTTCGTAAAATGATTTCTTTAACTGTGTAAATCAATCATTATAATATATATACGGATGATGATTTATATTAAAATGAAAATTTCATTCTTGATTAGAATAACTTTTTCATTTATAATTATTATTCTTGAATTGTTTATCAAATATTCAAATAGTTTTCGCCTAAGGAAAATTCCAATGGATGAAACTAGATGAAACTACAATATTTCTGTATAACTGTTGTGCAATATATTTAGTTAGTACCTATAGATAAATACTGTACAATATCAAACTATCATAAAAATATATTTATATATTCATATATATATATATATAAACTTATAACGTATTTATAATGCACGAAGTTCTATTCAATTCAATATTCCATGAAATTCGTGGACCATTAGATTTGAACATTAACTTTGAAAACGATTCAATATAAAACAAGAAAAGAAAATCTTTTTTTTTTGTTTTTCTTTTTTTTTTTTACTATAGTATTATATTTTTGTGATACTTATAGTTATACCGATTTAAAGTTTTTGTCATTTTATTCCTTCCTATATACATATATATATATAATATTGACTATTATTTTATCCATGAACTTTCAATTGATCCAAAATAGAGTTTGAAATTTATTTTGTTTAATTTTCTTTATCTTATATGTTATTTCGATTTCATTCACGATAAACTCCACTGATATTATAGAATAGTGCTATAGCCTATAAGTACCAAATGACTTGTTTCCAAATGAATGAATCGAATTATATGATAATAATAATGACATATACTTATATATATAAGTACAATTATATTATATATTTTAAATTATTATACGATTGTGAAGTTTTTGGTCATCATTGGAAAAAAAAAAATGATGCTGTCATTTTGTATAGGAGGAAAAAATCGATTAAAAATAGTATAAATGAAAGAAAAGATTATAACGGTTTTGTACTATATATATATAATGTGGTAAATATTTGTTTATGTCGTCTATATTTTTGATAATGGCTCGACTATATTTAAATTAAGCGGTAGATTTTGTTTTTTTTTTTTTTTTTTTTTTTAAACAACTATACAGTTATACCTAATTATATTTATTATAATTTTTAACTATAAGAATTTGTTATTGTATTAAATTAAAAGAAGTATAGACAGTTTTTTTATAGTAAACGTTTCAAATGTGTTAATGATGAGATTCAAAATTTAATACAAAGATTTTTAAACATATCTAACATTAATTCTTTCTAATTTATTATAAAATATTATTTTTAATTTAAAATTAAAATTAAAACTAAACAACAGTATAATATTGTAAAGATTTAGCAGTTTTGTTTGGTTAAAAGAAGGAATGAAGTGTAGAAAAATATTTTTTTGATTTGGTATTCGTTGGACTTAAAATCAATATATTAAAGTAAAACGAAAGGGATAAAATTTAATAACAATTACACAGAATATCTTCAAAAAACTGGTTAGCAAATTGAGTTTGTTGTTGGGCAGTATTGTATCATTTATCTGGGTAGTATAATATCAATTAGTTGAGAAGTCCAGGGTCCAGAAGGAACTAGAGCACAGACTAAAAAAATACAGAACAGATTGTAACACATGTGAATCAACTCACATAGATATCCAGAAACACAAAACTTATTCCTGTGTAAAATCTACTCTACTATATGGTAGCTAGACTTGGCCAACATGAATCCTAATGGATAACAGATTGCAATAATGTTTATCAATAAAATGTCTAAGAATTATATGTAGAGTATTCTAGCTGAGAGCTATAACAAGTGAGGAACTGATAATGAAAATGATGAATATAATGTAACAAAAATTAATGTATATAGAGCATATATTTAAAAAACAGTCATTTAACATAGCTATAATGACCGTGGAATGAACCCGTTCGAAACTAGAAAACGCGATAGACCAAACCACACCTAGCAAGTTGGAACGAACAATTCTTCTGGAGTTGAAAAAAATTAACATATCCTGGGACAATATGCTAGAAAAATAGCTGCTAATCGTAAGTATAATATTTTTAAATCTAAGATTATTACCCAAATCTGATCATTTTTTTTTTTGAAAATTTTCCTTTTTATAAATTTGCTATTTTAAGTTCTTTTCTTTAATTTGTTCTTATTTTTCAATTCTTTAAAGAAAACTTTAAATTTATTTCTTGGTTTTTTTTTTTCTTTTAAAAATTTTCTTTATTATAACCTTGTGAGTTGTTTCTCTGTTCATTTTTTATTCAACTTTCATTTTATAAAAGAAATTTTGATGTAGGAAGGTCCTTTTAACAAAACAGTATTGTAGAAAAATAAAAATTGAAACAAAAATTCGTAGATTCAATTTTTTGTATTTAAATTCATTTTAATGTTGTTTTTTTTAAGAACTTACAAAAAACTTTTTTTATACAACTTATTTTATGATAAGGAAGAAAGAATTAATAAATTGCACAAATGTTTCAATTTATAACTGATATAATTTCATTGAGAAAAACATTCCATACTTGTCAGTATTAGGATGAGTAAATTGAATACAAAAGAAATTCGAAAATTTCTTAGTAAAAAATTTAAGTGAATTCAGAAAAGCGAGTTATTAGAAACAATTCTGCCATATGCTCTATATTTGAAACTTGCATACCAGGTCTAGAAAGCAAAATTATTGTTCTAAAGAAAACAAAATCAAATCAATAATGATATGTAATTTTTTTTTCCTAATTTCTAATCATAATCTCCCTTTAAAAGTGTAGCATTCTTTCCCCCGTAATCAAAGAAATGCATATTTTAGTACGAAATTTTGTCCTATGGAGAACAATTGGTGACACTACTCACAAAATGCTTAAACGTTTGGCCTTATAATAAAATAATTTTACCATCTTGTGTTTATAATACAATGTAAAAATTTAAAAATCGTCTAATTATTCAATTCAATGTTATTCCAAATGTATTCTAAAAACCATGGAAATGAAAACATAGTCTTACTGATACTTACTGACTACTGTTATGGTATTCTCTTAACCAAGTTCTGGATCTTCCTTCTCTCTTGGAGAATACTTGTACACAAATTAGTTTTACCTATAGATTGATTTAAAAGGATTGGATTTATTTTTTTATTGTTTGCTATAATACTATGGCATTTATATGGTTGTTTAGGAGACCGACTACACTTACTTGTACTTACTACTATTATTTGTAAGACAAGCGTGCCGATAATACTGTCATTCTAAAACCATTTTTCATAATTCGAAAATAGTTTTTAGTTATACCTTTAGATATACCTATAGAAGGTTTCATTGTTCTATAGCTCTAAAAATTTGATTTTGTTCTAAAAAGTTGCATAATAGCATAAAATGTCAAATATCGTACATAAACATCTTATAACTCAAAACTACACCTTAAATTAAATTTTTCACAAACAAAAAGAAAATTCAATTATTTTCCTATAACTTGCGAATGTAAGTGATTATACACAGAAATAAAAATTTTGTAATTAGCTGTCACTAATGACAAATCAAAAGTTTTCAAAATGAAATGGTTATTTTTAGTAAAAAGTATAATTTTAACTTAGGTACTAAAATATTAATTACACATTTTTACGCTTGTCCTTCCGTCTTTATACCCGTACGATAGGATCGGGTATAATAAAATTACTCCTCCGTTTGTAACACCTCGAAATAAGCGAGCTAGATATACCTTCAAAGGTATGGATTGGATCAGAAAAAAATTCTAAGACGTTTGAGCCATGTCCGTCCGTCCGTCAGCACGCTAACTCAAAAACTAAGAAAGCTAGAATCTTGAAATTTACACAAAATATTCTTGGAGTAATTTGTAGGTTCCCTATTTTTTTGGTTGAGTTTGGTTTGGTTGACTAAGACCAAAACTTAGGGTAGCTCTCGAACACCTAACTTTTAGATCTCCACATTATTTTTGAAATAGAGCTATGAAATTTTAACTGCTGATAGATCTCACAAAAATATTAATTTTATTTTCAATAACTTTTTTTTTATAGCCCCACTCGTTACGGAGCTGCAGCTCCCCAAAGATTCAAAAAAGCTTTATATTTAAATTGTTATAGCACAAGGTGTATAAAGTATATCTTCATTTTGAAAACGCCAAACGATTACTACTTTCATTAGCTTTAAAAGTATATATACAATAAATATATATTTTTGGCATACGGTGTCTTAATTTACCGTTATGCGAAACTCAAATTTTGCAAAATCCTTTAACCCTTGTATCTTCTAAAGAGTTTAAGTTGGAAACTTGAAATTTTGACAGATGTTAGATCTTTGAAAATAAATATGAGTCATTTCAGAAATTTTTTTTGTATCACCCCCCGTTTAGATGCCGTAAGCGGTCAAAAACTGAAAATTTCCTATTTTTAAACACCTGTAACTTGAACACCTGTTAAAATTTTTTTGAAGTAATACACAAAAATTAAAGCTTCAACATTATACTCTTATTTCTGTTAACAACTTTTTTTAATAATATAGGGTTACTTTATAATTGACGAAAGTGTTACTTGATTTTTTCAAATTTTCCATTTTGTTTTACTCGATAATTTGAAATTGTTGAGGATATAATGCGTAGTACAAAAAAATGTAAATAAATAAACAACATAACGGTTGCTTGAAGAATTTTTATTTATATGATATTGATATACATACATACTTATATAATATCATGTTTATTTACATATCGTATATGTCACTGATGAATGAATGATAAGAGTACAGATGTATATTATATAGCGCCGTATTTACATACATATATGTATTTTATTGTACTTATAAGAAATTATTCTGTCAATGGAATATTTAAATATAATATAATATAATATTTAAAATTATATTTATTATTTTGTACTAAGTAAACTTAATATACATTTACCGCTTAGTATTAAATGGTACTATAGAATATTTGAAAAAGTTTTGGATTGATAATCGTTATGTGGAAAGTTAGAATCTGCTTTTGAAGAATGTATATATAAACATATAGTTTGAATATATGTACAACCCATAGTTCTAGAAATTATAAAATTCACCCAAATTATTTTAAAATACTAAAATATTAAAAAAATAATATTGTAAGCAGAGTGACAGGCTGTGAACATACTAACGGTTCGTACGGGTATCTAAGAATTGACAATAAGGCAACTGTATTCTTCCTCGTTTTATTTATAAAACTTCGTTTATAAGATGGACAGTGGATTTTTAAGAGTGGATATAGGATAAAATAAATGCTGTAGAACTACTTTTTTTATGTAATCGATATCATAACCTAGCTACAGCCTCTCAACGTTAAAAAATGTTAATATCTGAAATTGTGTTAAATATTTTTTCAATCTAAAAACGCCAACCAACAGGAAATTTCTTAAGCTTTATAAATCAATTTGAAAATTATATACTGTTTTGCAATTTAGTATATAAATTTACAGCTATGTGAAAATAAAATTTTGCAAGATTTTGGTTCCTGCAATCTTGAAATTTTGCAAGAGGAAAATTTTTAAGAGTTAGAATAACCTCAGAAAAAATTTTTGAAAGAAATTAAAGTATAACTTTTCTTAATTACATGGCTTTCCTTGAAAATAAAGAAAATTTTCAAAATTTGTGATTCTTTTTTTAAAAATTATTAGTTTTTCATACTGCCTTGCTTAATTTCATTTTATTTTCAAAGTACATTTCCATTATAAACAAATTTGTTTTAGTAATGACAAATTTCCAATTAAAATCAAATCACAAGCAAATTTATACCTAGTTGAGATTCCAGGAGATAAAATTCAACTCAAAAATAATTAACTTAAAATAATGAAAAATATTTTTTCAAAAAGGAAATATTTTTAAAAACAATCATATTTAGTTTCCCACGTACTATCATCTTATCATATGTATGTACATGGCTTAATCAACTCAGAATTCGATTTTGAGCTAATTCATATCTTTGAATCTATATCTAGCTCGTCTCTATTAAAGTGTCACAAACGTAATCGTAAATTTATTATATTTTCATACGGATATAAAAATCCGCTTTAGTTCCTTTTAACTTTCGAGCCCGATGTTTTTCAAATAAAAAAAAATGTTTTATATTATAAAAATGTTGGATAGACCACGAATTAAAAATTAATATAATTCAAATTAAATTAAATTCGACAGACCATGTGACGTTTCAAAAGCCTTTCCGCTTTTATTTTCAAATTTATTTAATTCTACATCTCAGGTTGTAAACAAGAGAACGAGGACGGAGATTTCAGACACACAGTGTATAGGAAAATAACACACACAAACCGGTATTTGAATGGTCTTTCTCACCACCATCATTCAAATTTAATGTCTCTTGCTACTTCTTTAATTAACAGAACGAACAAAACTTGTGACTCTGAAAGTCTAAAAGATGAGTTAAAATTTATTGATGACCCGCAATAAAACATAATAACTATCTGGTGCTAAATTTTGCCGTCAAAAGTCCAGACCCAAACGAGTAGAGCAAAAATCAGACCAAAAAGTCCAGAACCAAACGTCCAGACCAAAACGAGTAAAACGAGTAGATGGCCCTAAACAAAAACTGGCATTTCTCTCATATTCGAGCAATGTATCAGATAGGATTCGACGGAAACTAAACAAACATGGAATCAAACCCATTTTAAAACTTCCAGCTAAAATCCGTCAATATTTAAAGTCACCGAAAGGTATGATTTTATTGATTTAGTATGATTTTATTGAATTCAGGAAAAGTTAAACACAAAACAAAAAAGAAAATGTTAAATATCTGAATTTGAAGAGCTTTATTTTGTAAAAGAATTATTTTAAATAAAATATATCAATGAAATTTCAATCGCTTAACCTCCATCAAAATTGGATTAAGTTAAATCAAAATTGTTTCGTCATCACTAGATTATAAATTGTAAAAATTTAGATTATACACTGAACTTTCATGTATTATATTTATATTTAGTATGTCCAAAAGTTTTGAAAAAATCTGCCTTTTGACCGTATATGAATCTGTTGTAGGTAAAGTTACGGTCAGTCTGTCATTTATTCCGTCTTGTTAGTCTCCATCTGGTCGTCAAAATATTTAGTTTCACACAAAGTAATGAAATTTTAACTATAAATAGATAGAAAATAATTCAAGAATGTTTTTCTATAACTGTTGTATAACTGCACCTCCTAAATTCAGAAATTATTCCTTATACAATTGTCCCATTACATGTAATTCAGAAAATAAAAATTAAAGTCTAAACATATAGCTTTTATTCTAATAAAGGATCTTAAAGCATATTATAAATTTTGTTAATATTTTTTAATTATATACATATTTTTTATTTTACTAAAAATTATTAATTTCGCATGGTTTTTCACGTATAGATACATTAGAGTTTGAAGAAATAATTAGGTCAAGACTTTACCTTTGCTTTGAAAATGTAATTTTAACGTTATTTTGCACTAATAAAAACTTGGCAGGTACTTCTTTCTTTGAAAAGCATTTTTGATCATACCCAAGTATATGCCTATAGGTATCTTTGTTCATCAACCATTATAAATTATTTATAAATACAATTTATCGAAAAATATAAAATTTAAAAAAGAATAAATTATAGAAATAGATATTCTATTGACACCTATTATTATTAAATACATGACAATATTATTATCTATATTATGCAATGAAGAATTTGTAATGATTCAATATTACAAATTACATTTCAACCAAGCGCCTGTTGTTATGCAATTTTTTAATATAAATTTCATTTGTTCTAGTAAAGTCTGATCTACATGCATTTGTAATGGGGTAGTTAAGAAATGGAGTATTAATCGAGGTTTTTCACTTTACCATTAATAAGTTTGCTATAAAGTGAAGAACGCATTCTCTTTATCACTATTCTAACAAGGAACACAAATTGGTCTTTAACATATTTAAAAAATTTGTGTTCAACCTGTAATGGCCTTAGTAGCCGATGGTTTTGTAATATTGCAATATCCTATGCGATTTGTAATATTTATATAAATAAATAAAAAATTTCCTAATAATTTTTATACTCTAAGTACTGGACACTTCTCTCTGAGCGATTTCGTGTAGCAGATGCGTGCTAGTATGTTAGCAACAACATTAAGTGTCAGTATAGTAATTAAGGATTAATTTCATCAAAATTTTAATTATTTAAATTATTTTAAAATATACTACAATCATACTGACGTACCTAAACGTAGACGTACCTTATTACACTAGCAGGTTATGTTTTTTTAAAACAAAAAATCAACTTATACCTAGAATAAAAATAGAATTTTATTCAATTATTGCAACCTTTTATATTATTTTGCATTATTATTAAAACCTTTTTAAAGTTTTCCTATGATCAGACTTGAAATCCAATCAAAATACAATCCAATTTCAATTTATTTAAAATAATTCATTCACTTTCTTATTCTGTTATAAAACATTAATATCTGCTTTGTCTGCAAAATGAAGGTACGTGATATTTTTTTTAACTTAAAATCGGATTCTATTATTATTCGTAAAATTCAAATAAAACAGTCTGTCAGTTCATTATTTAAAAACAAATTTAAATAAAAAAATATAAAAAGGACATATTGTTTGTAAACCTTTAATAAAACAAGACAGTATAATATGGAAAAAGTGTAATAATATTCTGGGAGATGACTCAACTTCCACGGACACAAGTTCCATAGTAATAATATCACCTTAAATGGAGTTAAATTCCATAATAAGCCGGATGTACCTCAGCCCGCACTCTACCTAAAAAAATCATCTAGAGCAGCACGTTTGCCATACAACTTCTTTTTTTAATATAAACATAATTTATATCCTTATATCTAAATACATAAAAAAGTTAGACATCCGAAAGTTTCTAACAAAATGATCAGAAGTTTTATCGGAATATCTTGGAACTTTATTAAGTTAAACATCTGATATTTTGCCAAAGAAGGCCAACTTTTATGGTAATATTTTCTGTGGAATTTTGGTTGGTTCGGAGGAACGGATTTGAATAACTGTTATACAACTCCAAAATTTACTAAAACATATCTCAATATTTTATTAAACCAAACATCTGAAATTTTAGATCAAATTTTATAGAAATAATACCGATGTATTATACTCGTGCGGGTATCCTAGAGTTGACAGTTTGACTCTCTTTGACGTTTTTAAGAATATTTTGAAAAGTTATTGAACATATTTTTAGAATTTTATTTGTTTTGATAAAAAAGAAAAGAAAATTAATTTTCCATATGTAACAAAGTTTCGCTTTACGTTGTAAAATTTAAACGTTACAATGTAAAGCTAACATATCTAATCGACTCTAGGTAACCGGAACAACAAAAAATTATTTTTAATCAACTTATTTTTATTTTGAAACCTTAATCTATATTTTCTAGTTTTAAATGTTATGAAGGTACAAATCTGAATCCAAACTTTTGCTAAATTTTGGCTTCATAAGGCTTCATGAAGGATTTAAATTTGTCATTCGAAAAAATTAATTTATTTTGTTTAATTTTTTGATTTATTTAATTTAAGAACTTTAATATATGGTTTCATTTGATTATGTTTGGAAACTTAGTTTAGAGCGTTTTATAAACATAAATTACTTTAAATATATTTTAGTATTTTTTAATGTAGCTATGATTGGTTCATTAAAATTTATCACTTTTTTTTTACACTTTTCTTTAACCATGTAAAAAAGTAAGACGGAAAAACGTATTATACATATACATACATATTTGCAATTGTGAACTAATTGGTAACAGCTAAAAATGTACATTCATTTATACAAAAGTAATGAAATTTCCATATTATGTATGATTTTTCTCAAGGTAGGTAAGCTGATAAACTAACCATCATAGACTTGTTACCTAACTTGTGTATATAATCTGGTCAATAGTAGGAAAATAATAATAATATGAATAAGAAATACTAATACCAATAATGATAGCTGCTATAGTGACATTGGGGGATGCCTTCAATAATTATCTCATGTAGTAAGGTGTTTAATACTAAAGTATTTTGTAATTGTTGTGAAAGCTATAATCACTGTTAACAAAATAGTAATAATAATAGGCGGATTCATTGTTTACTTACAGTCCCACTCCCTATTTTCAATTTTCCGCATCCATTTCCTATGCTTTCCTATCCCTACTTCCTAGCCAATATACAGCATTAGCAAGTAAGGGTTTTATCCCATTATATTGGGTAAAGGAGGAGGTGGGTTCAGTCAGTAAGAATTTGACACTACCAAGAGGAAATTTTTGGTGTCTTTGGAAGATTCCCACCTCCCTTAGGGAAATAGGGAAATAGGGACATAGGGAAAAAAAATATATATATATAAATTATTTTGTAGCTTTATAGCTTTAATATTTTAATTTGTAACAAATTCTAGCTTTTTGCAGAAACGTTAAATCGTATTACACGTTTCACTTCTACAGCTTGCTTCCTTTTTTATTAAAATAAAATATTTTAAATAAGAAAATGGAAAATCTTTAAAATGCAGACTTAAAGACGTAAACTAAAGTAAAATACAACTGGCAAAAAAATAAAAAAATTAGTGAAAATTTTTTTTTTTTGTGGAATTTTATTTTTCTCTTCATTATTTTTTATCCTGTCATTTTTCTAACAAAATTCCGACAACGTATCACTATGTTGGTTACCCAAAATTTCATGAAACGTGTTGTTGCGTCTAACCAATTTAAAATAACTTTGTCACGTCGCCACTACACAAAGTCATCCTTTATCTATTTACATTGGTATATTCATATATAACACATATAAACAAACCTATTATATATGTATATACATAATACATATTATATGTATTATTTCTAAAAACAAAAAACTTAATCTGTAAAAAAACAAAACAAAAATTATCTGTACTTCTTAAACTCATGAAAGACTGCTTAACCATATGAACAATTTTAGGTTTATTGGATTTTGTTGAATGCATACATACAAATATTGACTTTACATATATATATATATATATATATATATATGACTGGATATAATATGACAATATTATTTATGATTTGTTTTTCTCGTCCTTTTTTTTTTTTTTTTTTTTTTTTTTTGTTACTGGTATAACATTTTTTAAAAGAAGGCATATTTTTAGGCTGTTTATGTTATTTCAATGAAAATAGCACCTACTAAATATAATATAAAAACTTTTCAAAATAAAATTTTTGTGGATAGTGTGGTGAATTGTTGCTTTTACATGAAAAATAAGAATTTTAATGATCACGTTTGTTAAAAATAAAATGTATCGATCTATGTATGCATATTTATGTAAGTCAGATATTAATTTATCATAATTATTTATGAATTTTTGTCGTCAAGGATCTTTAAATATTTTATTAAATATGATGAAAATTCAGTAGATACTATAAAAAATGTCTAATCTACTTTACTAATTTCTAAAATAAAAATTTAATACCCTATTTTTATATTAAATTTATTTAATACTTTATTAAAATTGGTGTATTCCAGTGTTCTAATTTTCTGAGGTTGTTAGTTATAGTCATTTTGTTAATTTTGAGGAAATTAGAAAATGTATGGAAAATAGAGTTGCATATCGTGAACCACAAATTATTGGAAGCATGTGAAACAAAATTTGATTTATTTAACTTATTACTTACTTTTTCATTCTCTAAGTGTAAACAACATATAAGTTTTACCAATACCCTTAAAAATTCTCCGAAAATTTAATTTTTCGTGAAGCCTACATAAGCTAGATTAAATATTTTCTTTGAAAATTCTTCAATATTTTTTTTTGAAAATTGACTAGAAGATGTATATCTATTTGTTATACATTGGTTTAGAAAATGATAGTTTTACGGAGTTAAAATATTACACTTCAAGTGGGCAACCGAACTTTTAAAAATTCCCACTTCACTTACGAAAAAAAAATTTCGAAACAATGGAAGTAGTTAGTAATTATATGGATTATGTTTAAAATTTAATTATCTGAAAATTATATAGTAGATTTGACATTCGGTATTGAAGGTTATATATATTGTTATATTGTTATATTGTATAACATAAGAAAAAAACAAGGTAGAATGCAAATCAACGGTTTTAAAAGCGCACATTTCCAAAAGACAATACAAACTGTTTAGAGTTGTGACTTGCACAAAAATTTTAAAATTTCATGTAAATAAGAAAAAATGTGAAAATAAGACTTTTCTGGAATTTTTAGACGCTGTAAGTACGGAACCCTATACAACTAAGAAAAACCGTTAATATACGTGAAAGCACATTCCTGAAGCTTTAATTTTTATGTCTTGCTAAAGAAAAATTTGTACAGGTACTTATACTATTTCTAAAAGTTCTTTCTGCCCTCAAAATTTCAAGTACCTATTTGAAAGCGTTCCCAAGTTATAAGGGTAGAAAAATCATGCAAAATTTGGTTTTTACATAACGGTAAATTTAAATACTAAATTTAAAATAATTGTATAATTTAATTTACAAAGTTAAAAAAAGCACCTGCCTAATGACATTTCAAGATTGAGAGAAATGTTAAGCAGAACATGAAATATACGCATTTAAAAATACGGCTTTTTCAAAGTTTGAGGGGCTGTAGTTCCCTGATGAATGGGGCTATATGAAAAAGTTGTTCGACAAAATTAATTTTATTATGGAACCTACCCATAGTTAAAATTTTTTTTCTCTATCTTTAACAGACGGATGGGCGGTCAGAGTGAAACTAATAGACACATTTTTTCAAAATTTTTTTTGGAAATGTGCTAAAAACCATTTAGAGTTGACTTAGGTTAATAAAATATATGTTATAATATTATATACTATGTGTTAAAATCTTTACTTTCAGAGACATTCTGATTTATCCGACAAACAAAATAAGGGTATCTCTTCGATATAAAATAAGGATTAAAATTTTACAATAACATAAAAAAATGTTTGTTAAGTTTGATAACGTTAACTATATGTGTTTTGTTTCAAAATCTTAGATTAATTGTAACTTTTACGATAGGTTCACGGCAAAGAATAGATTATTTCGACAAGTAGAAGAAATTCGCTTCTTACAATCGGATTAATACAAAAATCGAAAGTGTTACTTTGAAAGTTCTTACTATTTACACAATAAATTCATATTTAACTATAATTTATTATTATAGCATTTTCGTCAACACCCTGTTTATATAGGTTTGAAATGATAAATACATTATCACTTGGTTAGTGCATTTGGAATATCTTTAAAATTTATAAAAAAGCAAAATGAAGGTGACCAATAAAAATGCCCCCAAACAATAAATCCAAATCGGCATTCGACTTTATTTTCTTTTAAATTTCGGCATTATTTCTTTAATTTTTAAAGTGGTAATAAAGCCGAATTTTTAAAATTCGCGATTTTGGCATTATTTCCGCATCTGAAGGGAAGTAAATCTGATTCGGCTTTATTTCCTCGGGCATTATTCTCGGTTACCAGATTTTTCTCTTAAAAAAGTATTGAATCTAAAGACATACTCCTTAAGAAACACAATTTTGCCTAAAATATAAAACTTAAAATAGCTAAAAGGTAATTTCCATTGACAGAGAATAAAAATAAGAACTGTTTTGATCAGTAAATAACTTTCTTTATGTAAAATTTCATTAGTAAAAAATATCTATATAAAATAGATAGATTCCTATGCTCCTGATTTGAAATTTATCTTTTTTCATTTTTTCGTACAGGAATACGGTCTCTTTTGTAGTTTTCTTATCTCTGCATTTTATATTTTTCTTTTTTTGTATTCTAAAATAAATAATTTTATACAAGAACCAATATGACAAAATGGTGTACGACTGTGGCTGACCAGAAAATACAAAAGAAGTTCTTATCTGTAGTAGTTTGGCAATACTATATTAAAAAAATGCATTATAATTATTATAAAATGCATAAACAAGTTTTTTGTAAATATATATTATTTTTTAGCACATTTGTCAATAAATTTTTGAAAAATTTGGTTATTAATTTCAGTCTGTCCGTTCGTCAAAACAAAATTTCTAATCATATCACTGTTAAATATGAAGCAATGACATTTTGTGATGATCAAATCTAAAAGTAAATTAAAGCCATAATTTATTTTATGACCTTAATTCGCTTTAAATTAAATTTTAAATTATATTCTTAATGCCTATGACGCTGTTGCAACCCTCATAGGAATAATAAATCAATTAAAATTAAAAAATGACGCAAAGCATCTCATAGTTACAGGTTGGTTTCAATAGGGTTAAATAAATTTGTATGTCAAATTTTTTTTGTACATGTAATAATTATTATTGAACTGCCATTCTATTATTATACCTAATAAACGAAGACAAACATTTTTTTTAATGTAATAAAACTGTAAGGCTTTATATATGTCTTATTTGAGTTGAGTTTGCATTATGGTTTTATGTCATATGGCACGTAACTTTAAAAACAAGTCTTTTACTGTAAATGCAGCATAATAATTTTTACTTATCTTATTTTTATGAATTTATTTAATTAAGTTGAAGTACAAAATAAATTACATATTATATAGACTTATTGAACAGAGAATAGAATATATGTAAAGCGACTACTAAATAAATAAAAAACAAAAAAAAATCTTATAAAAAACTTAATTTTTTACAAGAACTTTTTTTAACTAACCTCATCCATTATAGAATGTTTATGTAACAGAAATTTCGTTACGTATATTTTCTGATAACTCTGTTTTGACACTCTGTATAAAAATACATTTTGTGGGGATGTGAATGAAAATCATATGAATTAAGGCATTCAATAGTGAAATAAAACCATATTAACGATTTTATGCCTAAATTACTTTTTTTCTCATTCAAATGCGAAATAAAGTCATATAGTTTTTAAAACTTTACAAATTAAAATCATATACTAGAATTGATATACAAATTCTAATTTTGTAGTAAACAAAGTTAAAAAAAAATAAGTATTTATAAATAAATGCAGAAACAATTATGAAAGATTTCAGCGTTAGTTTCAAAATCAAGATTTCAATCATTTGTTTAGCGGAGGTTTGAAGGCGTTAAATCTCACAGTTTTAATTAACTGATTTCTTTTAAGACATACGCACGCAAAAAAGTAATTAGTATAGGCATTTTAGTGTTCGTAGATTTTTAAGAGATAGATTGGGGGCGGCCCTCCTCATTGTAATTTTAAATATATAAAATAAAATAATTTCAAGGTGTTTTGTAGTTGGTTACAAACTACGGGTTTCAATATAATTTGTTTAGTAACTCTCATTATATGTTTAAATATATGTAAAATAAATAATTCGGATAGACTTTATAGTTGGTTGCAAAATTAGAGCTTTCCGTCTTTTCCCCACAAAATATTTATAAATCTTAGAGTTGCGTTTAAAATTGGAGTACTCCCTTCATCCAAACTATTTATCAATATCTTTATGTGCGATTCTGAATTAAGAGTGATTCAAAATCGGGGTTGACCCTTTTTCCATAATATGTACATCTGTCCGATTAAAATGTCGCAAGAAGGAGTTTTAGAGTTAAATTCAAAATCAATGTTATACGTTTGTTACATTATATTTGGGGGATTTTACAATTGAATTCAAAATCAGAGTATTCCCTTTTTCCAAAATATTTTCAATTAAATTTAAATTAAATCCGACAACATTTTGTTCTACAACCGAACGTAATATATAAAGAATATGCATAAGTACATTTAACAAAATTTCAAGAACAAAATTAATCAATATTATTGTTTTCAAAATTTAAATTACTTCTATTTGGAAAAAATAGATTTCATGTTTAAAAAGGAAATAAAGTCATATGGCATTGTATTATGAATTAAAACCATTATGGTATTAATTTGTATGGCTTGAATTCACGCCGCCCAATTTTGTTTCCTCAATCAATATAATATGATATTTGTATATACATAATTTTATTTTTATCATATCATATTAATTGTATTAAAATATAAACAAAAATAATATTGAGGACTGGAAGTGGAAAAGTAATGGAATGCCCTCTGGATTTTATAAGAATATGATAACTTTAATATTTAATCAAGATATTCAAAAAAAAAAAAAAAAAGTTTTATTTTTTAAACATTCTTTTGTTTTGTTACTTGTCTAGGAAAATGTCAGAATTTTAAAATTTAGTCTTAAAAATATTATATGTACATATATTATACATATACATATGTATATAATAAATACGAAAGTTTATCTATATACAATTTAAGTTTGTAATCTTATATATGTACATAGAATACTTTATCTGTAGATTTATATTCAGAAATAAAGCCTTCTTCCCTATCTTCTTTTAAAAACCAAAAAATTAAAGAAAGAAAAAACTAAAAATAAAGAAAAGGTAAGAAAATAATAATACATAATAAATAATATATTCCATTTTCTTTCTATTAAATACTATACACGAAAAAAATAAGAATATAGTTAAAACTAACATATACTATACAATATATAATAAATATATTGTACCATATAGTACCTATATATGGCATAAAATAGGACGATCTTCTTACCGTTTCTAATATATAAGTTATGGTAATGTTCAAGCCATAATAAATTTTTTTTTTTTTTTTTAGATGAAATCAACAAGTAAAACAACAATATATACAGCTCTTATCTTATAATATTTAGATAGTATATACTTATATATTATATTTCGCTTATATATAAAGTGCTTAGCAATAGTTAAGAAGGATATTAGAATGTTTGATAAAGTAATAAACTTATAATATAAAAATGCAAACCTGCTAAATGGAAATTTACAAAATATTAATGTACCTAGATACAATATCGTAAGAGGAGGCGTAGGTGGGATAGAAGGATGGCGTTGCTGGCCGAGAAAATGTGGTTTCGAATCCCACACGCGTCGTAAGAATAATTCCCCGTTACCACATTTACAGTCCCTCCTGGAAAGGAAAGGCTGTCTAATTTCCTTGTCAGGCAAGAGATGAGTAAACTAAAAAAAAATTGAAAAGACGATTTTTATGAATATCTACATAATATTATGAAACTCAACAAAAAACATTTTGATCCTACCACAAATCTAAACGATTGAACTTATAAGCTTATTATTGTATAATTCAGACATATTTTAGAAAAATACAGTGGGTCAAATGCATAAAACCTAATCTGGAATTCAAATCTCTCTTTTCACTTAAAGGATATTAGAATTTTAAGAAATATTAAAGGATTAATGGTTTTTAGTGTCGAATTTGGTATTCCGATTTTTATTTTATTAGCTAACCCGGCTAAGCTAGTTAAACCGTCGAACATTTTTCCTCTACTAAAATGTAAAATTTAAATGAAGCAGATTATCTTAATAATAACATAATGGAAACAAAATGTATTTACTGTGCTGAACAAACCATATAATATTATTTGCCAATATATGTAATATGCTTGTTTTTTTGTATATAAATAAATGTTGTAGGTTTCCAACACGCGAGAATGTCGCATTCACATATAATTGAACACCGGAAAACATGTCCAAAAATCGAAACCACAGATGTTCACATTTTGACCTTGTGATCGTCAGGGCTAATTTCAATCGAACTAGGAATTCTAAACGTTGAAATTGATTAGCATAGTATCTGTCGGAATTATTGATATTCGTATTACTATAATATGTTTCTCTTCAAATTTTCCAATGATTATGCCACCTGCCTCGGCCTATACAATTTTTGACAACTAATCTTGTTTCGACACAGAGTTTTTGAGCGTTTATGTTTCATAATAATGTGATTAATGAGCCAATTTTTACGTGCAGAATATGCGGCGGTACTTCTGGTAGATTCAATGAATTCAAAAACTCTTTCGAATAATCAAAGATAGGTTTTTTAGTTATCATAAAAATTTGGCAAAACATTGGCAACTAAAAAACGTCTCTTGAGTATCTGCGATTGGAAAAATCACCTTATACATTCAGTGTTTGATCTGTGAGATTAAGACGTGTCATCGTTTTATTGCCAATTTCGAACAATTAAGTGAGAAATCGTGCAGTAAATTACACACTTTTACACATTTCGAGTATTTCTTACTATGTTTGATTGTCATCACGACATTTTTTTAAGATCAAGTTTGCAATTAGTAAAATTTAAAATATATTCTAATTTTATTTTTTGAATAGTAAAGACAAGCACATTTACTTTTTAGTAAATTTTTATCCAATATTTTAGTCATTCCGATATATGTAAACTATAGTTTTTATATAGAACCAGCGACATCTGTCGAAACGAAACATAACTAAAAATAAAGATTTACATTATTTAAGAATAAAATTTCAATTATAAATTTCAAATTTGGATATTCCAAAATTATATTTTTCAAATTACAATAATTTTTTTTATTATTTTAAATTTAAATCTATAGATTTGTTACAATATATTAGTCTTGGATTTTGAATATCATTTTTATATAATAAATATGTAAGTATTTATTTATTTTTTTTTTTTTTATTAAATAATAACCTGGACATATCAACTGAATTTGAGTTCAACAGTAATCCTTTTTTTGTTTTTTTTGTTTTTTTTTTTTTTTAAGTTATATTGTTTCTATATCTTTTATAAGATGATAGATAATATAAAGGATTTTACTTGTTTTGAGGGTAAATGTAATATGTTTCTTAAGGTAAATTTTATTTTGTATTATACAATATAATATTTTTTTTTTATATGTTTCAATACAACTACATAAAATATAACAAAGAAATAAATTTTATATATAAAAAATAAAAGGAAAGTAATCCCTTTATTATTAGTTTTTTTTTTTTTTTTTGTTCTTTTTTTAAAATAAAAAATAATATTGTTTCCAAAAAATTTTATTTGTTTCCGTATTTTCTTTTTTTTTTAATTCTTTTTCTTTATTGAAATTTAAGATTTAGTTATAAAATTTTATTTAAATCTAATATTTTATTTTAAATTAAATTTTATGAAAAAGACTAAAAAATAAATTTTAACTCTTATGTTTATTTACTAGATATATTCATGTAGTTTGACGACAGTGTTACGATTTAAATACTTAAGGATCAACTTGTTGTCTGGTGTAATTCTTAACGATTATTGAAACATTTTGTTTCTTTAACTATTTTTTTTTATCTTATATTAAAATAAACTGTTAATACTTGATTTACTGGTAATACTCTCTATATAATCTATATAACACAGTAGTATCTACAGTAGCAGAAAATAAGTTTCAGAATCATTTTAAACAGAAGAACATTACAGCTCAGTTAGTACTTGGTCATTTCCTTACACAGTATATGGCTGGATATTAAGCTTTATATTGTTTTCTTGTATTTCATTGTAAATTGTTTATTTTTACTAATAAATATTTTTCGGTAAAACGTCTAATCGTGTTACATATTCCTACACTCTAATATAAAATTCAACTATGATGTTTAGGCTGGTAGCAGTAAACAGTAAACAGTAAGATAATTTTTGTTCAATATGTTAAATGTTACGTGCACTCGATATTTGTTTACTTAAGGTTACAAACTTTGTTTACAAACTTTATAAACTTTTATCGAAATATTTTTAAATTAAAATTTTTGAAACGAAACTAACTTGCCAGCTTAAAATGTTATTTATTAGCTTAAATATATAAGAAGAGGCTTGCCAAAATATGATTTTATAAACCCAAATTACCTTAATGAGAGATTATTTGAATTTAGAAATTACTTTTGCTAGTTCCTTTTAGGTTGCTTTCTATACTCACCCTCGTGCACAATTTAGTTGAAAAATCCAAAACTCCCCTGCTTTTTATTATTATTGTTTTGAAAACCGACGTTTAGTTCACAGTTACTTATCTTAATTTGAACTGTAAGCTGCAAGCTTTGAACTTTAGAAAATATGACCATACACTAAGGGCACACAATCCTTAAATAAATTCAATCGTAATTTTCAAATGGTTTTACTAAATGAATTAAATGAGTGCTACATTTTTTAAAATTTATACTCATAATACTTTTGTTCAGTGATTTGTTCAGGGTGTGTAAGGTGATAGGTTTATAAAGATGTTCTATGGGTTTAAAAGATGCATCTAAACCAGTAATAATTTCCTATTTCAAAATAATTAAAAACATAATTTGCTTTAAAAAAGTTTGTTTGTAAGGACGCAATTAAAAATTCTAATAGCTATAGTTGAACCGAAAATGGTAACTTTGTTTTAAATCGCTTTAATATAATATAAAGCGCTCTAAAATAAACACTTTTGCCATTCTCAGTTTTAATTATTTTTCTTTATTTCTCTCTTGTCCTTTTTGTAACCTCTTTTAGTTTTATTAGCATATACAGTTAGTAAATCTAAATGAAAAATTTATAAGGAGTCTTAAAGACTTATCTGACCAGGGTCTTTGTTTCAAATCCCAGTCAGGCCATATACATAAAAAAATATGTAGTAATTTCATATCGTAATAATGTATATCGTATAATTAATAGTAATAATAATAATAATAATAGTAATAATAATAATAATAGTAATAATAATAATAATAGTAATAATAATAATAATAGTAATAATAATAATAGTACCAATAATAATAATAATATTAATAATACCTGCTACAGTGAAGTTATCTTTGGTTATATCATGCAGGAAGATATTATACTACGTTGTAATCCGCTGATGGCCCTGAGTCTGTAGTAAAATAATAATAATATTAATAAGAATACTAATACTAATATCAATAATAATATCTGCTGCAGTGACAGTGGGGGTTGCCTTCAATAAATACCTCACGCAGTAAGATATTATATACTACTGCATGTTGTAACTGTTATATTGGCTATATTTACTGTTAGCAAAATAGTGTAATAATAATAGGCAGATTCATTGTTTCCTTACAGTCCCACTCCTAATTCATCCTTTCCTATCCCTACTGCAATATACTGCTTTAGCATAGCATGGGGTAATAGGATTTTATCCCATTATTATGGTTAAAGGAGGAGGTGGGTTTAGCGTCAATAAGAATCTGCCACTACCAAGGGGAAATTTTTGATGTGTTTGGAAGATTCCCACCTCCCTTAGGAAAAAAAGCGCAATAAGCCCACTTTAATTCTGGCTAGAAGTCGAGGTGGATTTATTTTGTAAAAATTTCAAATTATTTAAAAAGCTTAGGTTTCTGTGTTTTTTAATGATTCCCACCCCTCTTAGCAAAAAAAAGGTATTATATATATGGTTCGTATTTGGTTCGTAGAGGTTCGTATTTTGTTTGAAATCAATGTGATTAAAATTTGCAGAAAATTTTTAAATTAAAAATTATGAATAATATTAAAAAAGAATTTATTATTTTATTTTAAAAACAAAAAAAAATTAAAAAATCTAAAATAATTAAATTATTTTTCCTTTTTTCAAAACATTTTTAAAAATAATAAGTTTTTCTGGACAATGAAGTCTCTCAAAAGCTTCCATATTTTTAAGGATTAAAAGTAAAAGAATACTTTTGAAATTTTATATTTAATTTTTGTATAATAAAATATAACTATTTTTATTGAAATTTAAAACAATAGAAGAATGTTTTCATTTCAATTGAGTTATTCCAAATTAAAGAATATTTATTTTAAACAATTATTTAGTTTTTTTCTTCTTTTAAATAAATTTAATTTAATATTTTTATATTTAAAATTTTTTGAAGGCAAAACTAACATTAGTGCAAAAAAACCACAATAGTATTTGAAAAAAGAAATATATTTTTTTTTTGTTCATTAAAAGAAAGGTACAGTGACTAACAAATTATATCGTAATACTAAAACTATACACAATAAAAACTCGATATAGTAAATTTTTTTGACAAGTAGTCCGACTATTTGTATGTCACCGAATTAGAGATTGTTATCTATCTATAATTTTATATAATAACACTTGGTTACTTTACCAGGTGCGGATACGGCGTGAAAATTGAAAACGGGAAACCTACTAAGTTACCTTCCTTTTTTGATCAGGAAAGTAACTTTGTAGTTGTTACTTTATTAATAAACTAATGGAAATAGTAAAGAAGTCAGTAAATCTTTAAAGATTAAAAAAAAATTGAAAGAACAATTCATTGCGGTTCCATTTCTGAAATTTTATTTATGTTAATAAATTTCATCTAAAATATAAATAAATATGAGAAATAACAACTTTATTTTTTTTTTTTAATTTTTGTCTGTACAACTAAAATAAACTTCTTATAAAAACCACGAAAGAATAAAACGTAAAAATGAGTGTAAATGCATGAGTTCTCCTAACGGGTGAATATCTTCTCTTTGATTTTCATGCTTTTCATAATAAGTTTTTTAGGAAAAATTTGGATACATAAGTTTAAAATATATAAATAGGGGCCTCAGTGGCCTAGTGTGTAAGAGCGTACAAAATACGCTGTAAACACCGAGGCACTTTGAGTTTTGTTATAATTAGCTCAGTTTTAATTTTTTATACAGTCATATTTGCATGTTTCAACACTTAAAGCAAAATATTAATATATACAGCGCAGTATCAAAAATTACTATTGCCAAAAGTCCGATTTTTACTTTCCTCGATGAGAAAAGAGTCCGCTATGGATGCTAAAATAAAATTCCCAATGGGATTTTTGATCTTTCTCAATGAGACTTTGGACCTGTAAGTTATCTCAATCAGATCTTTGAACCTGAACAATTAATTTATATGTCTAACTTATATGTTATTTTCAATTACTTTTACAAACTTTTGAACACATTTTCCCTAAACTATAAGTTTTTAAATGATGTGCTATTGTTTTCATCATACCACAATAAATTCATAATTTCGCTGTTCATTGTTCAGTTCTGAAATATGCAAGTTTCAAACGATTAGTACGTTATCCTAATATTTTAAAAATTAATTACTATGATAATATGTATATATGTAAGTATATATACTATTAGTATAAGATATTACCTTTAACTATTTCTAATAAAATAAATTGAGCAAAATTTATTTATATACATGTTATAAAATATCAATGTTGTTGTTCTTTGGTAGAGGACACTATCCTTAGACCTGTTCTTTGATAGAGGACACTATCAATAGAACCTACGACCTATAATAGTGCAAGGTTATGTAATATCAATAATATACCAATTTAATATGTTGATAAAAGCAAAGTACGTAAGTGTATGAAGTTTCATTTAGGTTATATATTACAATATATAGTTTAGCACTTACCTAAAAACTATTTTTTTTTCCCATAAACTCTAAGTACTATGTAAAAAAAACGTCAAGTAAAGGTCAATGAATGCTAAAAAACAAAAACAAATTGAAATAATATTCTGTTTTCCGATAGATAGCACTAGTAGCATCAACATTATATTTTCCTTCAGAAATATATGAAAAATGGTGCCTTGTCATACTCCCATATATAGGTCAGAAGTAAATAATGGGGATATGTCCCACAATGATCGGTTATAAAAACATAATGCACTTACAAAACTGGTTATAAAATTATATTTTCAATAATTAATTAGTCGTGGTTTGCGGGAGGTGTTCCCACTCTTTTAAACTCTTTAGTGTTGAAATATGTATGTGAAAAATTAATTCGGAAGGACTTTAGAATTGATGCCACAATCACACTCTGTACATTTATAGACATATGAATCAATATTATTCCGAGACATATGAATCAATATTTTATACGGCATTATGACTATTTTCATTGGGTCAAAACACCACAACTTTTATATGAATTTAAGTGAATTATAAATCCAACAAAATACCAAAATAGGGACAAAGCGCCATAATAGGGGTGTGATTTCTGGAGCTAAGACACGACATCATAAAAAATATATATTACTTAAAAAAATTTTTTTAGTGTGTCAATTTAAAACCGCGCATCAAAAATACATTTGTACTAAAAAGAAGCAAATGAAAAAGTAATTTTTTTTAACTTTGAGTACTAAGCTTAAAAATTTTTTTTTTTTTGATTAAGAAAGCAAAGAGAAAATTTAAACCTATATTTTCCATTAAAATTAAATAAAGAATAAAATTTATTCATTATTTAATTTCCATAATATTTAAGGATATCGAATAGTAGTAGATTCAACTTAATTCTTATGAATGTTATGGATAATGTTAAAATTACAATTTTTTTTTTTCGTTCACTTTGATGTAATTTGAAACTAACAGATTCACTAAAAAACTCAAAATAATGTTTGCAAAAAAAAAAAAAAATTAAATTAAATTTTTTTAATAATAATTTTCCATAATTTTCTATTTATTATAGAATATATACTTTATTAATTTCATTTTTTACCTAATAAGCATCTGTGTTATTTTAAAACAAAAAAAAACGAGGAAGAATACAGTTGCCTTTGTCAACTCTTAGATACCCGTACGAACCGTTAGTATGTTCACAGCGTGTCATTCTGCTTACAATATTATTTTTTTAATATTTTAGTATTTTAAAATAATTTGGGTGAATTTTATAATTTCTAGCACTATGGGTTGTACATATATTCAAACTATATGTTTATATGTACATTCTTCAAAAGCAGATTCTAACCTTCCACATAGCGATTATCAATCCAAAACTTTTTCAAATATTCTATAGTACCATTTAATACTAAGCGGTAAATGTATATTAAATTTACTTAGTACAAAATAGTAAATATAATTTTAAATATTATATTATATTATATTTAAATATTCCATTGACAGAATAATTTCTTATAAGTACAATAAAATACATATATGTATGTATGTAAATACGGCGCTATATAATATACATCTATACTCTTATCATTCATTCACTAGTGACATATACGATATGTAAATAAACATGATATTATATAAGTATGTATATATATCAATATCATATAAATAAAAATTCTTCAAGTAACCGTTATGTTGTTTATTTATTTACATTTTTTTGTACTACGCATTATGTCCTCAACAATTTCAAATTATCGAGTAAAACAAAATACAAAAAATTTGTTGAAGAAATTTGTTAGAAAATTTGAAAAAATCAAGTAACACTTTCGTCAATTATAAAGTAACCCTTTACTATTAAAAAAAGGTGTTAACAGAAATAAGAGTGTAATGTTGAAGCTTTAATTTTTGTGTATTACTTCAAAAAAATTCTAACAGGTGTTCAAGTTACAGGTGTTTAAAAATAGGAAATTTTCAGTTTTTGACCCCTTACAGCTCCTAAACGGGGGGTGATACAAAAAAAGTTTCTGAAATGACTCAAAGATCTAACTTCTGTCAAAATTTCAAGTTTCCAACTTAAACCGTTTAGAAGATAGAAGGGTTAAAGGATTTTGCAAAATTTGAGTTTCCCATAACGGTAAATTAAGCCACCGTATGCCACAAATATAAATGTATTGTATATATACTTTTAAAGCTAATAAAAGCAGTAATCGTTTAGCGTTTTCAAAATGAAGATATACCTTATACAACTTGTGCTATAACAATTTAAATACAGAGCTGTTTTGAACCTTTGGGGAGCTGTAGCTCCGCAACGGGTGGGGCTACGAAAAAAAGTTATTAAAAATAAAATTAATATTTTTGTGAGATTTATCAGCAGTAAAAATTTCACAGCTCTATTTCAAAAAAAATGTCGGGATCTAAAAAGTTTTGGTCCAAACTCAACCATAAAAAATAGGGAACCTACAAATTACTCCCAGAATATTTTGTGTAAATTTCAAGATTCTAGATTTCTTAGTTTTTGAGTTAGCGTACTGACGTACGAACGGACATGGCTCAAACGTCTTAGAATTTTTTTCTGATCCGATCCATACCTTTGAAGGTATATCTAGCTCGCTTATTTCGAAGTGTTACAAACGGAGGAGTCATTTTATTATACCCGATCCTATGGTACGGGTATAAAAAAAAAAATTATCATCAGTGAAAATCTTTTATTGAAATTTTATCATAATCATCATTACAGTGGTAATTTGAACCAACAATTCCAATAATAATCAATTCTTACAAAAGGTACCTTTATTTTTTCCAATTTCTTTCATGGATAATAAATTTCATCATCTATATAATATGTATATATATATAATTTTTTTTACACTTTCCGTTATTTTCATCCTTAATTCACCATTTACCATCTTAAAAAAAAAAATAAAATTTGTAGATATTTACCTTCTTTATTTTCTTTAATAATATGGTGTTGTTTTCATTCAAACTGGTCCATATTTTTTCATCCAAAAAACAAAAATGTAGATTGAAAATTGAAATGGATGGAGATGAAATACCTTTAATAATATTTAACCTAATTTGTTACACTATAGTTTTATATTTTTTTTTTTCCTTTTTTTTTTTTTTTTTTTTACTTTTATCCCATATTATAAGGATTCGGTTATTTCCTTCTTTTTGTAATCTTACTGTTTGTATTTGATACCATATTTTATGATTTATTTATTTATAGCTTCAATACAAAACTTTCAAAGAACAATGGAAACAAAAAATTGATAAAAACTGCCGACCTTTTTTTTTGTAAAATGTATTATAACTGTAAATATTTTCATTGCATAACATTAAGAAATATGAATACGGGTAATTTAAAGAAAAAAAAAAATAACCACGCTTTCAATTTTAATAAGAAACAAGAAAAATTATATGGTTGTTAATGTCAACTCTAGGATACACGTTCAAAAATATAAGTTTAATAATATTTTACAAAATTTCAAATGTCTAAAGCTTAATTAAGTACCATGATAATAATATGATGGGTATAAATGTAGTCACAGTAAGTAACAGCTATTATATGTCAGTTACTTGAATCTGTGGCACTATAGACTAAGAAAATTTCAAAAGTTCTTGGTATAAAATTTAATTTTTGTTTGACAAAATTTCAGCTAGTTATACTTAGATTAATTATAGACACTGAGTTATTCTAATATAAATAAAGAAATGGTTAAAGAAGTTAAATTTAAAAAGGAGAACTGACATTTATCACATATATCATGTTAGACTTATGATACGTATCATTATACATATGACTTATATACGACTCATAATACGTATCATGGATCTATATCAAATTGTATCATTTAATTGGGTTTCAAACCATATTGAGGTTTAAATATAAAAAACCTAAATAGTCATACTAAGTGGCTTGCTGTTTCTGTTAACAAAATCGACTTAGAATCCAGTCCTAAGCAAGAATATTAATAGGTATATAATATATTTTTCCTTATCTTGTCTCATTTAAGATATTATAAACGTTATCGTAAATTTATTATGAAGTTATATCGTTATGGAACTATATGTTGGTACGGTTATTAATAAGATGTCTAATTTAATTTTATTGTATTATTTATTATATCGTACCAACATAAAATTTACTGTACATTATAAGATTGACTGTATATTAGTGGCAGTGAAAATAACTATTTCAAAAAGCATAGTCTAAAATACCTACCAATAATAATTTTTTTTTTTTGTTTTATTGTATATAAAGGAACATGAAAACATCGAAAGCAACTAAAGTTTGGTAGGCATTTTCCGAATGATAGAAATGGAATGGAAGATCGAAAAAAAAAAAAAAGTTTCGATTCCAAAGCTACATCAATTTTACCTCATCAAAATTTAGCTTTTTAAAGAAACAGAGAAAATTTTATCTGATAATAAAATAAAATGTCGGATTATCGGATGGTGTACCAAAATTTAACGGAAAAAATTAAATTTTTGACAGACAGTAAGCTAAATTTCATCGAATTTGAATACACCGTGTTTCAGTTATCTGGTTCATATGAAGTTTATATATTATTTTATATGAGAGATTATTCCAGACTATTGTTGAGAATCCGTTTGCCAAATCTCAGTCCATTTCATTAAGTCGTTTTCGAGATACGAAAACAAGCATTTTTATTATTCGAAACGAAACAATTCGTATTAAAGACTTTTTAAAATGAAGTTAAGATTTAATTGAAATTAAAAATTTTAATTTATATTTTAAAGAATATCATTGTTGAAATATTGGATTATTGTTCAAATATTAAAAAGAAAATAAAAACTATACAGAAAAGGAAAATTTATTATAAAGGATGAATTAAATTTACCTTTAAGGGAAGAAAAAACAGCCATAGGAATTACAGAAGCTTTACATAATAAAATATAATGAAGTTGTTTCTTTATATTGTATTAATCAATATGCGTAAAGAAATAATGTAGAAAATAAATTTTTATTATATAAAATAATTTTATATTTTTGTTATATAATATTTATTTTATATACGGTGAAAAGCTTCATCTGCCTTTTCAAAAATCTTACAATAAATTTAAAAATACATAGAATCAAATTCTGTACTAATATGAAATTATGAAACAACATTGCAATGATATTATAAAATGTTAAAATATAAGGGGTGGTTGAAAGCAGTAAAAAATGATATTACTTTTAGACCGATTTCAAATGTAAAAGTTTTAAAATCGTGTAATTACCCTAAATAAATTTAAAAACCTATTTTGTTTTTTTTAAACTAAAACTTTTTATAAAAAACAAAACAATTGTACCGTATCCACTAACCTGTCTATATTAAATTTTTATACCGTTTGAGATGGAACGATTAAATGCTAACTATAAAGAGATCTCAATAAAAATAAATTTAAAAAAAATACCTTTGATTTTATATATCTGATGCCTTTATCCATCTATAGGTTTCGACTTCAAATTCCGGTATATAAAGTGAATAATAGCTGTTGTGCTAGAGGAAGCCAAGTTCGCAGTAGTTATTACGATATAAAAAAATTTATCATCTTACAGATTCCTGGTTTTATTATGTAGTATCATATTAAAATATAAATTTCGTCACTACTCGAACCTGATTACTCTAGAGATGCTCAGACCAATATGACCTTAAAAATAATTACCAACATTCTACTACTCTAGAGATGCAATTTTGTAAAAGTCACTGGAATACGACTTAATTCCTTTTTTACAAAATATCAGATACCTATGTTATTTTTATATACAGAAAAAAAGAAGTTGCATGACAGATACTTGAATCCGCCTATCGAAATTGCTGAATTTCAATAGCGAAATCAATAATATCATAGAAAAGTAAAATGGTGGAAATTTCAGAATTCTAGCTTCTTTATTTTTTGAGTTATCGAGATAACTCAAAACATACTAATGGTTTTTACATAACATACTAACGGTTTTTCAATCAAATTAGGTTTTCATAAAAATGAATAAAATATCTTTTCTTAATACAACAAATTTACTAAGAAAATTACGGGTGCAAAAATTACTTAATATCCTTTAGGGCTTTGTATTCTTTGATAATGTGTTCATTTAAAAACTTTTGATTTTATGTATTATATGGTTTTTTTATCATCTTAGTAATACAAAATATTAAAAAACAAGGTAGAATGTAAACCAACGGTTTTTAAAAGCGCACATTTCCAAAACTCAATACAAACTGTTTAGAAGTGTGACTTACACAAAAATTTGAAAATTTCATGTAATAAGAAAAAACTTGAAAATAGGACATTTTTGAGATTTTGAGGGGCCGTAAGTCCGGAATCCTATATAACTAAGAAAAGCTGTTAACACACGTAAAAATATATTATTGAAACTTTAATTTTTATGTCTTGCCGAAGAAAAGTTTTTACAGGTGCCTAAGTTACAGGTGTCTAAAAATAGCAAATTTTAAATTTTTGAGGCGTAATAACTCTTAAAGAGGGGGCGTTCCCAAAAAATTTTCTGAGGAAACTTATACTAATTCTAAAAGTTCTTTCTTGTCTCAAAATTTCAGGTTCCTATCTAAAGGGGTGCCGGAGTTATGAAAAAAGAAATTTCATGCAAAATGTGGTTTTCACATAACGGTAAATTTAAATCGTAAATTACAAAATATTACATAATTTTGATATTGTTTTATATAGATAACAAAATTTTCGATCTTCTGCCGGTTTTAGATTGCAAAACTATTACGCAGAGCCCGAGATATATACATCTGAAAATGGGGCTTTTTTACAATTTTGAAGAGCTGCAGCTTTGGAACCCTTTACAACTAAAATAAACCTTTCACACAAGTAAAAATATATTATTGTAGCTTTAATTTTTACATCTTGCAGAAGTAAAATGTGTGCAGGTTCCTAAGTTACAGGTGTTTAAAAATAGCAAATTTTCAATTTTTAAGCCCTAATAGCTCATAAACAGGGGGTGGTCCGAAAAAATTTTCTGAGCAAACTTATACTAATTCTAAAAGTTCTTTCTTGCCTCAAAATTTCAAGCTTCTATCTAGAAGCGTGCCGGAGTTATGAAAGTAGAAAAATCATGCAAAATTTGGTTTTCACATAACGGTAAATTTAAATACTAAATTTAAAAATATTGTATAATTTTGATATTAATTTACAAAGATAAAAGAAATACCTGTCGAATGACGTTTTCAGATTGAAAAAATCTTAAGCAGAACATAAAATATATGCATTTAAAAATGGGGCTTTTTCAAATTTTGAGGGGGTGTAGCTCCGTAATGACGGGGGCTACATGAAAAAGTTGTTCCACAAAATTATTTTTTTTATGAGACCTACCTATGGTTAAAATTTTTTTTCTCTATCTTTAACGGTGTAGAAGTTTTGTAAACAGACGGACGGACGGACGGACGGAGTGAAACTAATAAGCACATTTTTTCAAAATTTTTTTGGAAATGTGCTAAAAATAAAAACGAAGTAAAGAAATATCACCTAGTTAGCGAAATCTTTTTTTTTTTGTTTGTCTAACAACGTATATTTGTCATTAACAATATTTGTTTCTACATATAGATAGCAAGACAACATTTCTTACTTCAAATTGAGTACCAATCCTAAAAAGAGGCTCATGAATCATGAAAATAAGTTAAAATTTTTATATAAAAAAACAAGGTAGAATGTAAACCAACAGTTTTTAAAAGCGCACATTTCCAAAACTCAATACAAACTGTTTAGAATTGTGACTTGCACAAAAATTTGAAAATTTCGTGTAAAATAACAAAAAACGTTAAAATAGGACATTTTTGAAATTTTGAGAGGTAAGTCCGGAATCCTATATAACTAAGAAAAACCGTTAACACACGTAAAAATATATTATTGAACCTTTAATTTTCATGTCTTGCCGAAGAAAAATGTTTACAGGTGCCTAAGTTACAGGTGTATAAATAAAATAATATGTAAAAAAAATATTTTTTAAAATATGCTTTTATCGAAACCAAATTCGCCCCCTAAAAAGTAGAAAATAAAATTGATTGCAAAACTTTAGCTTTTTTGACTGTTATAATATAAAAGTGAATTGCTAGTGCAAGCATTTTGGACTGTTATAATATAAAAGTAAATTGCTGGAATAAAGTTAAATAAAAATCTAGGAAATTTGAGGTTCGTGTTTCTTTTTTATTCCAGCAATTTACTTTTATATTATAACAGTCCAAAATGCTTGCACTAGCAATTCACTTTTATATTATAACAGTCAAAAAAGCTAAAGTTTTGCAATCAATTTTATTTTCTACTTTTTAGGGGGCGAATTTGGTTTCGATAAAAGCATATTTTAAAAAATATTTTTTTTACATATTATTTTATTTTATACTTTTTAGTTTTAAATGAAACACATAATTTGAATTTAAAAATATGGGATATTTTTTATTCATACATACATTAATTATTGTTTCTGATATAAAATACGTTTTATAATTTTATACCAAATGTTTAAGTAAATTAAGAGATGTTAAATCGATTCCATTACAGCAAGAGTAAAAATTTTTTATTCCAGTATGTAATTCATAAATAAAGAAAGTACCTCGCAGGGTAAAATATGTACCAAAATACTGTGATTATATAAATATTACAATCCAACAACATAACTCGAATGAAAATGATATACATAAATGTACTTTACTGTATATTTCTATAGTATACTATTAGTAGTATATCGTATATCCAAACAAACATCTAACCTTGAACACCTACCTACCTAATAGCTTAATAAGATCATGCAGTAAAAAATGTTGACAAATATCTTGATTTAAATTATAAACAAATGGAGCGGAACAAAATAATTTAGGAAATTAGTTTAACATAATATTATGTGTATCCAGCCATTGGTGCAGTGGTTGACGCACCGCTTCTCATTCATAAGGGAATGAGAGGTCACGGGTTCGATTCCCGGCTGGGTACAATAATTATAAAATAAAAAAAAAAAAAATTCATATATCGCAATATGTAAATACTTTATAAATATATCATTATATCACGTACACATTCCTACCAGGAAACAAGGGTTATAGCTACCTGGCACATTTATGTACCACGGTACCTGAATATAAATAAATAAATAAATATTATGTACATACGTACGTACATATTTACATACGTAGTTTTAATTTTTTGTGTTGATAAATCATAATGCGTAATAGATTTTTTGTTTGTAAATCATAATGCGTAATGCGCAAAAGCATAATTTTGTAATGATCTTTACTTTTTATATTCTTTTCTATGTACAAAAATAATATTATGTAGGTACATAAAATTTTATTTAAAAAATATTGATGAATAGAGTTTAAAAAAAAAAAAAATATACATATATACGAATTGGATTCGAACCACAGTCCACACATTAACACTCACTTTCAAGACCTGTACACTTTCCTCTGCACCATATATGCATTAATTCAATATGCATTCAAGAATGTTGACAGCAAATATTTTGATTTAAATACTAAACAAATGTTGTAAACAAAATAACTTAGCAACATACATAAAAATATTATATGTATGGATTGTGTTTTGCTAATTATGCTCATACAAAACACCAGGAAAGATCAAAAATATAATGTGTATGTTTGTATGCATGAATAAGAGATAAAAATGTAAGTTTTAAATTGATATATACAAAAATGTGTACATATTTTATTCAAAAAATGTTGATGAATAGATAGTTAAAAAAAAAAAAATGTTGCATGTGAACTGTATTCGAACAACATGATCGCCACTTTTGAAACCTGTACACTATCCTCTGCACCATACTACACTTACAAATGTTGCTAACAGATTACGAAGATAATAAAAAGCGTGACAGAATGACAAATAAATAAATAAATAAATAAATAAATAAATAAATAAATAAATAAATAAACCGACAGCGACGAGTTAATATAAAAGCATATAAAATAGCAAATTTTCAATTTTTGAGGCGTAATATCTCTTAAAGAGGGGGTGTTACCAAAAAATTTTCTGAGGAAACTTATACTAATTCGAATTACGTTTTCAGATTAAAAAAATCTTAAGCAGAACATAAGATATATGCATTTAAAAATAGGGCTTTTTCAAAGTTTGAGGGGCTGTAGCTCCGTAATGGATGGGGCTACATGAAAAAGTTGTTAAACAAAATTTTTTTTTTTATAAGACCTACCCATGCTTAACATTTTTTTTTCTCTATCTTTAACGGTGTAGAAGTTTTGTAAACAGACAGACAGACCTACGTACGGACGGACGGAGTGAAACTAATTAGCACATTTTTTCAAAATTTTTTTGGAAATGTGCTAAAAAATATGAAGTTAACGTTTCTATGGAAAAATAAAAGTATCTTAATTGTTGTCATGTGCATGTCTGAAAATCTTTTACTTTTTAGTACATTTCCAAAAAAATTTTGACAAAATGTGTCTATTAGTTTCACTCTGTCCTACCGTCCGTCATTCCATCTATTTACAAAACTTCTACACTGTTAAAGATAGAGAAAAAAAAATTTTAACCATAGGTAGGTCTCATAAAAAAAATAATGTTGTAGCACAACTTTTTTATGTACTTCATGTAGTCCCCTCCATTACGGACAGCCATTCAAACTTTGAAAAAGCCCCATTTTTAAATTCGTATATATATATTTCATATTCTACTCAACATTTCATTCAATCTGAAAACGCCATTCGACAGGAAGTTATCTTTGTAAATCGATATCAAAATTATATAGTTTTTTTAAATTTAGTATTTAAATTTACCGTTATGTGAAATCCAAATTTTGCATGATTTTTCTATCTTCATAACTCCGGCACGCTTTTAGGTAGGGATTTGAAATTTTAAGGTAAGAAAGAACTTTTAAAATTAGTATAAGTTTCCTCAGAAATTTTTTTTGAACCACCCGCTGTTTATAAGTTATTAGGGCGCAAAAATTAACAATTACCTTTTTTCAAACGCCTGTAACTTAGGCACATGTACACGTTTTTCTTTGGCAAGACAAAAGAATTAAACTCCTATATTATATTTTTACGTGTGTTAACGGTTTATCTTAATTATATAGGGTTCCAGATTTACAGGCTTTCAAAATTGCAAAAAAAGTCCTATTTTCACATTTATTTTTCTTATTTAGTTTTCAAGTTTTTGTGCAAATAACAATTCTAAATATTTTGTATTATTTTTTGGAAATGTGCGCTTTTAAAAACCGTTGGTTTACATTCTGCCTTGTTTTTTATTGTAGTTTAAGAATATTTAAATTTGAGTTTTCTTTTTCAGATTTTAGTAGTTTTTTACATATACTTGGAAAAAAAGAATCTTCATTTTAGCAAAAATTTTTTATTATAAAAAGTTAAGTTATAAAATTGATACTTTTAAGGTGGTTCAACTAGCAAACATAGAAACGTTGACATTTGTTTTGAATAAACTCAACCGCTGTTTATTTGAGTGAATACTTTCTTTCATTTTAATTTAAATTAAATTAAAGTTTTACATAAATATTTTTAAAATTATAAATATATAAATTAATTTTATATAAAACTTATTTGAATTTAAAACTTAACACAATTCGACATTAAAAAAGTCATATTACTTTGTATTGTTGATATTTTGGCAATGGAATAGGTGAATAAATTCTCAAAATCGTTGAAATTGATTAAACATTTTAATCAATTTTGATGTGTTTTTTTTTTTTAACGTCTAAGATAGTACGGTAACATTATGCGCAAAGACGAAGAATATGCTGTTCAAAAGGTCCTTAACATACCAATACCTAGGAGAGATCCTGAGAAACCATCACTAACATGGTTCGGAACAGTCAACAAAGATATGATGAAAGCAGGATTAAAGCTACTACAACTCAAGACAGATGTTCTTGCCGCCTCAGATTAAGTAGGGCCGGCCCCAGATAAAGGAAATAGTCATGAATAAGAAGAAGAAGATGTTTTTATATATAGGTTTTTGAGACTTTTCCCAACAATTAGCTATTTAAGAAAATTCTTATATCTAATACTCACTTAACAAAATCGAACATTTAGTTTCAAAAATTTTTAATAATAAACAACTTTTGACTTAAATTTAATAAATAGGATGTTTAGCTAAAAGTCATTTTAAAATTAATAGAATAACTTTTAATAAAAATTATGTACTTAAAATATAAGGAGCTATAAATTAAAAACCCCGATTTTCTAAATAACTGTAAAATCCCACCTAATTATCATTTTTACATACATATTGCAACAGCAAAGCATTTAAAATAGTTAGAATAATTTCTAACTGATAGTGATATTTCTAAAACTGATAGTTTAATAAATACTATTCGGTGAAAGAGAAGTTTGAAAAATAGAATTTGATAATTGACAAACTCCTTTTTAATTGTTATATTGTTATAATTAAATTAACATTTCAAAAATTCTACAAGTTTTTTTTTTTTTTAATGCATTTCTCTGCCACATAAATGTGGACAGGCAATTACACAGCCTCTCCTGTTCAGGCGTGGCTGTAAATGTCTTAAGGGGGAATAACTCTTACGACTCTTACGACGTTACGAGGATTCAAAACCACACTCTCTCGGTGTTTACAGCGTAATTTAGACGCTCCTACCCACTATAGCCCACCGAGACCCCATTCTGCAAGTTAATTAGATGGCAAAAAAAAACATGTGAGATTTAATTAATTTTAACAAGCATCTTTAAGATTTTTCTATTTGCATTCAGTAAGGATTTCTCTTTAAAAATATTGGTAGTTATTTTTAAGGCTATATTTACTTTAAGATGTATACCTAATATTATACAATGCATTGTAATATTATACTAGTTTAGAATTTAATAAAGTTTTGCATACTTAAGTAGATTTTTATTTTATAAGAATCTCACAAATTTATTTTGATCCAACCTATAATTATCCATTTCTGTATCTTATATGTATCTACAATTTCTTTCCAAACTTTCGTTTTTATTTAAATGTTTACCTTTCTTTTTATAAACTTACTGAATTGCAACATGCAACAAAATTTTTTCATACGATCAAAAATAAAATAAAAATCAGTAAAATTTTTGAAACAAGGTAAAAAAAAAAAAAGAAATAACTGAAAACTGAAAGCAAAAGAAAATTTATAAACATTCAAGTGTAACTGACAAATTTTTAAAAAAAAGCAAAATTTTTTTTGTGTCACATTCACATTATCAAAAATTACAGAATTTTTACTAAATTATACTTTAACCAAAAACATGTAACCCAATGATGCTTATGATGTTGATTCTAGTGTAATGATAATAGTCCTGAATTTAAGAAGATTTGGCTGATAATCATTTAATGTTGCTATAGGAACTATAATTTTTTTTTTTTTTGTAATTTTAACAAAATAAGATCTTGTTTCTGAAACCATTTATTTTTTTATTTTTTTTATACAAATTTTAAAATTGCAACAACAGTTTTTTATATAATTTTGTATCCATTTCAGGTTATGACATATCATACTATATTGCATGAGAAATTTTATACAAATTACATGAATGCATGCATGCATTTTGTCTGATATGTGGAAAGAACATCTCAACAACAAAATAATATCAAAGTGAATCATTTGAGTTCTATTATAATATAATATATAGGTATAAGTAAGATTTGCCCTATGTTCTTTCGAAGAGTAGCAAGAAAAGAAAAAAAGGTAGATTTGTGAGTCAAACTATTTATACTCGTACAAATGTACATTTCACTTGTCAGGGTATAATAAATTAGTCATTACGTTTGTAGCACTTTAACGAAAACGAGATAGATATGGAAAAGTTTATACATTCTTACTCAGGATCGAAAGCTGAGTCGATTTAGCCTTGTTTAGTTCGCACAATAAAAAAATAAAGAAGCTAGAATTTCTGAAATTTTTAACATTTCACCTTTGTAAAATTGCTATAGTTTCGTTACTCAATTTTAGCAAGTTCAACCAGTGTATTCCATTATCTGCCATACAATTTCTCTATTAAAATGAAATAAGTGTCTATAGATATCTGAAATTTTTTGTAAAATAATCAATTTGCATGTTAACAATTTTTATAACATTTAAACCGATTAGATTCGAATACCTGCCACATAATTAATTTCTACGTAGTTATGGTTGCTCTAATACAAAAGTTTCAGGAAGCTTGCATATCTACGAACTTAATTAATATAGGCATCTAAAATTTTGTACAAAATAATTAAGTTTTATATGGCAATAACTTTTGTAAAGTTTAGTTGCTCCAGCTTTAGAGGTTTAGGTAGCTGTCATATTTTGGCAATTAATAAAGTCAGACATTTAAAATTTTGTAAAATATGATCAAGTTTTGTGGTATTTTTCTTTGGAATTAAGTTGATTAAGGGAGTTCGAGTAGTTGTAATACAACTCCAAAATTCACATAAATATGTATATATCTCGATATTTAATTAAATTAGTTATGATACATTTTCTAAAAGATGATCAAATTTTATGGAAATAGCCATATATTAAGTTCGTGCGGGCTTTATAGAGTTGCCATAGTGTTTAATAAATTCTAAACAAAAAAAAAAGAGTTAAAAAATAATAATTATGTATAATTATATTATTATTATAATAGTAAGGGAAGAATTTCTCAAAAAATTTTAACCATAATAGGTATTACATGAAATAACAATATTCTTTTAGAAAATTTAACCGGACACCAAAATAATGTTTCAAATTTTATAAAAAAAATTTTAAAAATTAAAAAAAATATATTTTATTCTATATATTGAATAATATGGATATATTAGTCTGTAATACATTGTGTATAATTATATATTCATTGGTTTGTATATAACTGAAGATATTCGTCTGTATACACAAATCACTATTATGTAAAACAAAGAATAATGAAGGAAAATAAAGGAAAATTTTGGAAAATAAATAGAAGAAATATTATAATGTAGATATGATAAAGATTTTAAAATTTTTGATTTTAGTGTATAGGAAATATAATTTACGATTTAAAAGTTGTTTGCCAATTAATTTTAGAACAGTAAAAGGGTATAATTATTTGAAAATCTTATAATATAAAAGAATTCTATACTAAAGCCATTGTTTGATTGCAAAAAAAACAAGGTAGAATGTAAAACAACGGTTTTTAAAAGCACACATTTCAAAACTGAATACAAACTGTTTAGAATTTTGACTTGCACAAAAATTTGAAAATTTCATGTAATAAGAAAAAACGTGAAAATAGGACATTTTTGAAATTTTGAGGGGCCGTAAGTCCGGAATCCTACATAACTAAGAAAAGCCGTTAACACGCGTAAAAATATATTATTAAACCTTTAATTTTCATGCCTCACCGAATAAGAATGTTTACAGGTGCCTAAGTTACAGCTGTCTAACAATAGCAAATTTTCAATTTTTGAGGCGTAATAACTCTTAACTCTTAAAAGGCGTAATAAACTCTTAAAATGTTCCGAGGAAACTTATACTAATTCTAAAAGTTCTTTCTTGTCTCAAAATTTCAGGTTTCTATCTAAAGGCGTGCCGGAGTTATGAAAAAAAAAATTTCATGCAAAATATGGTTTTCACATAACGGTAAATTTAAATAGTAAATTACAAAATATTACATAATTTTCGATCTTCTGGCGGTTTTAGATTGCAAAACTATTACGCAGGGCCTGAGATACATCTGAAAATGGGACTTTTTCGCAATTTTGAAGAGCTGCAACTTTGGAACCCTTTACAACTCAAACAAACCTTTAACATACATTAAAATATATTACTGTAGCTTTAAATTTTATATCTTGCAGAAGTAAAATATGTACAGGTTCCTAAGTTACAGGTGTTTAAAAATAGCAAATTTTCAATTTTGAAGCCCCAGTAGCTCATAAACAGGGGGTGGTCCAAAAAAATTTTCTGAGCAAACTTATCCTATCTAAAGAGGTGCCGGAGTTATGAAAGTAGAAAAATAATGCAAAATTTGGTTTTCACATAACGGTAAATTTAAATACTAAATTTAAAAAAATTGTATAATTTTGATATTAATTTACAAAGATAAAAGAAATACCTGTCGAATGACGTTTTCAGATTGAAAAAATCTTAAGCAGAACATAAGATATATGCATTTAAAAATAGGGCTTTTTCAAAGTTTGAGGGGCTGTAGCTCCATAATGGGAGGGGCTACATGAAAAAGTTGTTCCACAAAATTATTTTTTTTATGAGACCTACCCATGGTTAAAATTTTTTTTCTCTATCTTTAACGGCGTAGAAGTTTTGTAAACAGACGGACGGACGGGCAGAGTGAAACTAATAAGCACATTTTTTCAAAATTTTTTTGGAAATGTGCTAAAAATTATATTTTTTTTTATAATATAAAAAATATTTACACAAAATAAAATCAATTTTATTTATGGTAAATTAAGTAAGACTTTCTTCTTCGACTATCAGTACTTTATTAATTTGATATTTTTACAAGAAATCTATAATTGGTTTTTAATACATATATGTAAAATCGATTTACTGTACAAACGTATGATCAAAACAAAATAATAAAAATGGCACGCCTACATTTTATTAATTACTGACTACTGTAAATTGTGATTGTAAACTCTGATTGAACTGTGACCATACTGTGATTGTATGTTTAAATCTAATTTGCAATACATAGGTAAATGTTTTACATTATAACAATTACTTTACATGATGTGTTAATTGATTTTCTTATATAGAAAGGGTTTTTTTTTTTTAAATTAAAGAACGTTTATTTTTGATTTTTCAGAATTTTTTCTTAAAAATTCTAAGAAACATTATAAATATTAAATTTTGATCTTAAACTAGTCAGAATTCTTAAATGCTCCTTATTGTCTTTTGGAAAATTTGGATCTTTAAAAAATTTTAGTTTTATATATTGCCTGGCTTAAAATTACATTAATGTTCTGCGAGTATATTAATTCATTAAATTCTAGAAATAATCTTTAAAATATTGCAAAATTAATAATATTTACATTTAGAATGTAAATATATATTATATTAATACATACATATAGTATTTTCCTGTGGACATAATTTTTTAGTCTGCATCACTAAAAGGGTTTAAACTTTTTCTAAAAAAAATGGATCAGTAAATATCAATGAAAATAATTATAAAAAAAAGTAATTCAAAAATATGTTTTCCTTTTCTAATAATTTAAAATCTGTATATAAAAGATTTTATAAAATTAAGGTTATTTATTTGATTCAGACAGTGTCTATATTTAAAAATAAAAATTTTAGTTAGATTTAAATATAAGAGACAACATAAAAAAGGTAAAACAAACTGGGGAAAAAAATATTAAACTGTTTATTTTGAATGTTTAACTATACGTAATTTCAAAATAGTAAAATTTTATATTACGTAGATTTCATATTTTATAATATTCAATTGACCTGATAAAAATTTTTATACAATACAATTTCAATAATTTTAAAGTTCATAATTCTACTCCAAGGATTACGACTTCTGATAATAGCTAGAAAGAGAATAAGATTGGACACCGACAGACAGCACAAGTTAACGAAATATTCATTTTACTGAATGAAAATGTACGTTATAACTATGGGTCTCATGAAAACATTACATACGAATGAAGTATTACTTCATTCTTTAAGGCCGCATCAGTTTCGTACAATATATAAGGTCAACGACGCCAAAATACAGTTTCAAATTATAATAACACAATAGCATAAATATATACCGTCCAAATTAGTTGTGGTCGAGAAAATGTTTCGAGATGATCGAGATGGGAGATCAATTCAATACAAAAGTAATAGGTGAAATATGAATTAGAACAATATCAACTTCTCCACTTCTATATCATTTATTGATACTAATAGGCACGATAAAAAGGAAATAAGACATGATTAATTTCAGAGATTAATGTTCCGCGAAATCAGTTAGGTGCCTTAAGAAGGCTTTGTTTGGTGATGGAAAGAACCGGAAAAATATCAGTAATAATACCACATAATAATTCAATCTCGAAGGTACAGAAGAATTCAAATATGGTTCTTTTATACTAATACAAAAAGTGATGTTTATACTATACGAATAAAATTCTGGAGCAATATTCCACCAAAAGTAAAACAAACCGTTGGACTTTATACCAGTTTTTTTTTTATAATAGGCTAAGTGTTATAAGTTTTGCTTACTTCATTTCTTAAGAAAATAATTCGATCTATATCAGTAATAAGGCACTGGGCATTTGCAATAAAATATAAAAAATTTCATTAAAAAAATATAAAAAAAAACCAGAATTGCTAAAATGACAAAATGTCAAAATAACTGAGAAAAATCATCTTTTTTGACAACTTTTATTACATTTTATAAAAATAGCCAAAATTTAAAGCTACCAATTCTGAGACATATCAAAATCAGCTCAAAAAACACGAAATGGCAGCAAAATTAAAATTTTATTAGGTACATAATCGTTAATGTTCCAGAATTTCCGACCATGTGAAGAGAATCTGAAAGAAATGTAAATGTAAATATAGGCAGGGTGAAGGTTAATAAAATATTATGTTGATATTATAATTTATAGCATCATGCTTTTCAAAAAAAAAAAAACAATTCTGTAAAATATCTAAACAAAAATTAAATAAAAAATTTTAGGCCAATTTGTAATGGTTGAGATATAATGAGAATTCACCTTTGAATAAAATTTTATTTGAGAATTAAAATCTAAAATTATAAATTAAATAAAATGAAAAATATGATTAGTAAAGTTTAATTATAAATATAGTTCATAATATTATGTATTATGCTTTACATTCTTTCAATGTATACACAGTGAATTTACTTTATATAAATTATACAGTATTGCCCCCAAAGAAATTTTTGCTCTCAGATTTTTCCACAAATAAGAAAAAAACGAAAAGAAAAAACAAGTTTAAGCAAATTAAGAAACTTTATCCAGTAAAAATAACGATCTAGTGTTTTCTTTTTTTTTTTTTTTTTAAGAAAGAAAATCTTATTTTTTTTTTTGTAAGGAAATTTATATATATAATTTTTTTTGTTCAATTTTTAGATTTCTCATTTTAGTTTAAAACTATATTAAGTCAAAGCTTTCATAGTCGTGTTATAGGACTAGTATTACTGTATTTCATAGTCGTAAGGAGGGGACAGTAATACTAGTCCTATATAAGTACTTCATATCAAAAAATTATTATTCAATACAAGTAAGTCATTACAATTATATGGTTATTATTTTTTTCTATGAGATATTACGATTTTGAAAAGGTATAAAATTTCACAGTATACTTATACAATCTTGAAAATACCTTGGAGTTTCAAACCTCAATCCGGTTCCCCAAACTCAACAGTAAAATAAAACTGATAATATTAATTTATTAAAAAACTATTATCTATCACTTTTAACAAGATCAGAAAGTTCTCAATATTGGAAGATACATTGTTATATTAACAGTTTCTTCGGTATGTGACAGTTTCTTCGGTATGAACGAACGGTATTTAATAACGGTTTTATCAAATGACACAACATAATGTTAAACAATCTTTATCTATACTTAGTTTAATAAAAAACAAAAAAACAGGAAAGAAATGAAAATAAAAAATTTTAGTTAAAACTAAAAAAAAAAAAAAATCAAATTCAAAATGAGAAAGTTATTCTTTTTCTTAAAGTTTTCCTTGTAGGCATCTCGTTTGTATCTAAAAAGGAAGGAAATTCAGAAGATTTCTTGTTTTTTTTTTTGTTTTTATTTTTTTAAATCTCTCAATTAATGAGAATTTTATGGCCGTCCAATCAAAACTTTTTTAATTATGTTGATATTATGTTTTATACTTCTGTTTTTTACGTATTTTCATATTTTTTAATTTTTTTATAAATTTATTTTTTTTTTTTTTTTATTTTATGCTTAAGGTGTTTTGTTTTTATTTGTGCTTTTCAGAGCATATTTTTATTCTAGAACACAATTTTAAGGAACGATTTGATTATATAAATATTTTTTTGAATGTGAACTAGATAAAAAAATCTGTCAAATTTTTGAGTAACATGCACAAAAACAATTGACATATTTTAAAAAAATTTAATACTTAAGGTATAAACAGTGGTATTTGAATTAAATAATGACGATTTTAAAAAAAAACTAATTAATTCTGTAATCTGTTCAAACATTGATCGAATGGTTTTAGAAAATAGCTTCTGAAAATCAGGTCGAGAAATATCAATTAACTCCTGTGCTCTATTTTTGAAGCAAAATTAAAAAAACTAATAAAGATAAGTTGCGGATTTATACAACTAAAAAAAAAAAACAAGTTAAGTAAAAAAATATTAATCATTATATTCTTTAGCACTTTAGATCACGATTGACAGTGAAGGCAGCTCTCTTTTTTCCTTTATCTAGCAAACTACGATTATATGTTTTGAAATCACCAGAAATTGGGTTTTGCCTTCACTTATAATATTTCTATTAGCTATTCCCTCTAAAAGAGTAATGATCTGTGTAGGATTTATTTCTGACAGTTCATCTTCGGTATAGTAATATTCTCCTAGACACACATATCTTATTTGGATTTAAGTTCAGCAATTTTAGAGTATGCGTGCTGTAGTCAAATCTTTTTCTTGCCAGAATCAGCATGTACTGTAATTTTCTATTCAAATTTCGCCAAGTGCCTCTTAAGCCGGCAGGAATGCTGTTACAATTCTCAGCTCATTTTTACTGAATCCAATGGTTTTTTTATTTCTTGTCCGGTTATAATTTCCTAGAGTTTCTTAGATTGTCTGAGGGAGCATTTTCCACTTCATAGTTTGCTACTACAGATTTTCTCCTCTATTTTTAATGCTTCTCCTTTTTTCTTCTATACCTATACTACAAAAAGATGCGGGAGCTGTAAAGAAAGTTGCAGCTCCTTCTTTTGCTTGATTGACTTGTGGTTTAGCTTCAATTAGCACTCTCAAACAAATCGAAATTTAATTGCTTGCGAGTTTAGTGCCTTTATAAGTGCTTGGATCTCTGATAGAGTAGCTATTTCTCTATTACAACTTCCTCGATCTAAGTTGCATTATACGCATCTTTCGATTGTATACCCTTCAGCTTGTAATATGCTAGGAAATTTCCCCAACAACTTTGAGTATTTGGTTTCTGGTCTGAAATAATCTTAATGTAGCTAATAATTTTCCATTGTGTATTTAAATTGGATATTGGATTTTAGAGAAACTTCATTATTGTTCTATTCGATTTCTTTTGAATTTGTATTTAAAGCTTACTTATAATGCAGAATATATTTTATGCACTTAGCACATTTATATAGTTAAGGAAGATTAGTTGATAATATCGTTGTTAAATAGTTTAAATATTTCTAAAATCAAAATAATATACTAAATGTTAAAAAATATTCAAGGATATTCAGTAAAAATTTTTATATAAATTTATAAGCATTTGATTCTTTAAAATACTTTTAAAATCTTATAAAATATTTGCTTTGAAAATGAAAATTTTTATTAAAAAGGTTTGTTACAGGACTTTCACAAGAATTATTTTAACAACAAAATTTCACTTTAATAAAATTATCCTTTTTTTTATCTTTGCATCAAAAAAAAAAAAAAACAAACAAAAAAAATAAAAATTGCTCTATTAATTTTTTTTTTCTTTCATCAAATTTCTTTTAAAGGCAGGACAAACCCATTTTACATCATTAATATTTATTGTCTATGACTCTAACCATAAATTTTATTTTTGAATTTTCAGTTTTTTGATCTTTTAAATTTTTAAACTCAATAACAAAAAAAAATAAGGCAAAATGTTAACCAACGGTTTTTAAAGACGCCCATTTCCAAAAGACAATACAAACTGTTTTTAATACAAGTTGTATTGTCAGACTGTTTTTAATACAAGTTGAATTGTCTGACAATACGTAACTATTGCGACTGTGCATCAAAATTTAAAAATTTCATATAATAAGAAAAAATGTCAAAAATAAAGCGAAACTTTCTTGAATTTTAAGGGAACTCCACTTTACTTATTAACACATATAAAATTGTAAAATTGAAGCTTTAATTTTATTTTGAATAAATTTGTACAGGTGTCCAAGTTACAGATATCCTAATAAACCTTAACGGAAGGTGGTAAAAACTTTGCTTATAATTTTTATTTTTTTAATTTTTTAGTATTTTTAAATAATTTGGGTGAATTTTATAATTTCTAGGAACTATATGGTTCCTACAAATTGTTCCAAGAATATTTTGTGTTCATTTCAAGACTCTAGCTTTCTTAGTTTTTGAGTTATTTTGCTGACAGACAAACGGACAAACGGACAAAGCTTAATCGACTTAGAATTTGATTCTGATCCGATCCATACCTTTGAAGGTATATCTAGCTAGCTTATTTCGAGGTGTTACAAACGCAGGAGCAATTTTAATATACTCGATCCTTATTGTACGAGTATAAAAATGAGTTATACAGAAAATGAAATTACATATTTAAAAATTTTGCTTTTTCAAAGTTTGAAGGACTGTAACTCTGTAATGGATGGGGCTAAATGAAAAAGTTATTCGACAACATTAATTTTTTTATCAGATCTATGGTTAAAATTTCATTGCTCTATTTTTAGCGGTTGTAGAAGTTTTGTAAACAGACGGACGGACGGATAGACAGAGTGAAACTAATAGGCGTTTTTTTTAAATTTTTTTTTAGAAAAGTCGTAAAAACGGTACATATTTATTTAGGTACCCATATATATATATAGGACTTTGGAAATGTTTTCAAATTATTTTTGTCCTTGACTTTATTCGAAAAATAATTTTTCAAATGGTTCTTTATACCTTTTTTCATGGTTCTTTTATTTTAAAATACTTCAAAAATAATTAATTTAATAATAATATAAATTTTATATATTTTAAGAATGAATATTACGAATAAGTTTTGGTCAGATACAAAATAATTAGTATTTTTTAAATGTTATTCCAAACAATTAAGGGAAATTAACAGTTTTACTTGAAGCTTAGTTATTTAATTAAAAATTTAAAATTCATATCAATATTTTTGAAATAAAAATTTATAAAAATTTTTTACTATAAGTAATTGGAGAGTTTATTGTGATGAAAAGATGGGTATCTTCCAAAGACATAAAAAATATTCTCTCAGTATAGTTTCAGATTTTTACTGACTAAACCTACCTCCCCCTTTTGACAAATAAATGGATAACATCCTCAACTGCTGATGCAGTATTGTAGCTAGGAAGTTGGAATAGGAAAGAATAGAATAGAGACACGGATTGAATTAAAAAGTCTACCCGAAGAGAACAATTAATCAGCCTCTTATTGCAAATATTTTGCTATCAGTGAGCAAATCGGGTGGGCTCCAAATATTCGTTTCTGAAGATCTTGTTTTAAAATCTTGTTTTTTAAAACCTTGTTTCTTAAAATCTTGTTTTATCAAATTTCGTTCCTTTTTTTTTGTTTTATTTTTAGCACATTTTTTAATAAGAAAGATACGAATATCAGAGGCCGAATATTTAAATTCGAAAATACTTCCTAATACTTCATATATATTGCAACATCAAAGACTTTAAAGCAGTTGATGGTATCTTGATTTTGAATCCAACTCTAAAAGTCCACCTATTATTTCCCTCCCTATTAAAATTAGAATACTTTATTTCTATTAAATTAAATGAAATCAAAATTACCATATCTTAGTTTTTCTATACTTTCTGAAAAAAGAGGGCTTTGCCTAAATTTTTGTAAAACGAGAAATTAAGAAACGGAATTTTTAGAAACGATCTTTTACAACACTCCCGACGAATACATCAGTTACAAAATACAGTAATATATAGAAGCTTCTTGCAAGGGGTAACCAAAGACAGCTCCAGTTGTAGCACCGATTACCATTATTAGTTCGATATAAAACAACTACTTTTTACTTTTTAATATAATGTTATCGGGATTTGAAGCAATGACTCTTTGGCAACTTAACCAATACACCATAAGTTGTCAGATGTAGTTCAAAATTTGAATAAAAATTTATTTTTAAATTTGAATTTTAAATGAATCTATCGTAAAATATGCAATGGTTTCCAGTAATACTCATATTTAACCAAATTGGTATGTATTTAAATAAGTATTCTATGTGTAAAAATTTCGAACATCTTTCTGTCATTTGTGAATTAAAAGGTCTAATTAAACTTTCATACTAATATATTTCGTAAAAAATTGAGATAAAAAACAATATTGTGTTATTTTTTATTAAGAAAAAATATGGACAAAATATTGTGAGATTATAGTGATTAAACATATTGATTCATTTTCAGCAGAAAAAAGGGATATTTCATCTCAAGGATTAAGGACAAATAGGACAAGGATCATATCAAGGATTAAGACAAATTTAGATTATTTACTAAGTGTTTATGATGGTTTTAAATATCAGTTTTGTAGATTTGTAGGACTATAAAATTTACAATACGGAATACGGAAGAATCAAACAAAAGAACGAAAAACAGAATCAATTTTTCTAGCCAAAAATAAATAAAAAATTTCGATTTGATTCAAACTACATTTATATATGATACAATCAAAATATATTTGAGAAAAGATTTAATATAATTAAATTAAAAATTCTTTTAAAATATATTTTAAATTAATAAATATATTCTGAGATTTAAAAAAAAAAAAAAAAAACAAATAAGTAAAATTTATTTTAAAATTATTATTTCAAAAATTTTTATTAAAAATAAATTTTTTAGAATTAAATACTATAGATATTTTAAATATAGAAAATAAAATTCAAAAGAACTGAAGAATATATACCAGCACACAATACCAGCAGCACAATAACACTTAGTTGGAAACAATCAAAACTATTTTTCATGAATCAACAGGCAAAATAATAATTCAGCAATTTAATAGAAAACTGATCTGACTGAGCTCCCATAGGAAAATAAAACATAAAAACAAAAAGGTATATATGTATATATATATATACATATATATATATTTTCACTTCAAATAAAATTTTACTTGAAATAAATGGAAGGATATTAAAGAAAAATAAAAGATATTCTATATTTTTTACATTTTTTCTTTTAAATTTTCAGTACTGTCAAAAGAAGTTCATCTGTTCATCTGTAAATGATGAACAGCTTCCAACAAAACAACATAATATATAAAGAATGTTTTTTTTTTCTTTTTGTTTTTTGTTTTCATCCTGTGTTTTTTTCAAAGCAAAACAACCCCTGCTGAAAAATCATATTTTATTAAAAACAAAATTGTATTTATTGTAAAAAAAATGAAAGGTGGAAAACTGGACATGCTGGGTTTTTTTTTTTTTTAATTCTTAACATGAGTTTTTTATTATTGCTTTTGTAAATTTAACATTCAATAAAAATAATGATGAACTGCTGAAGACCGTATTCCCACTTGATATAAAATTAAAAGTTCAGTCAGACTATTGTTCTTAATTTTTCTTGTGGAAATTTTACTTTTACGTAAAAGTATCTCAAATATTTTTTGGGTTTTCATCAAATTTATTTCAATTTCTTTATGAAAATTTCTTTTATAAAATTTTTATGAAATGAAGCACAACATATAGAAGCTATTTTTTCATACCAAATTAATTTGGCCAATTTACTCTTCAAAACAAAACCAATTCTTTGCTTAAAAAAAAAAAAAAATTTGCACTCCTCTGATTACTGAGTAGTGGACAGTATTAGCTGTCGAACAAAGCACTACTTCATGAATCAATATTTAAGTAGCGAAATGGGTAATAGAATAAGGTAATGCCACCAAGTGACGACATCATCTCAATATTCTTATTAATATTTTATTTTGAAATTGAATAAGTACTAATGTTCTTAACAAGTTTTTGAACAGTATAGCGTTCTTTAAAAGCTTTCCTGTCAGTATTTCTGGCTTAATTCATGCCTCAAATTAAACAGTACATTGATGCCATAGGTACCATATACGTAACAATGGCGTTTTTCAATTTATTGATCGCTTTAGATTTTTTATATAAGTAGAAAAATTTATCTGTAATTAAAATAAAATATTTAAATTTCCTTTCCATCTTTAAATATTTATATTTCTTTTTCACTAAATTCTTTTTATTAATTTTTTTTTTTTGTATTCTTCCTCGTTTTTATTAGATTCAAAATCTTATACTTTTAATACTATAAAAGAACTAAGTGTTATTATACTGATTTTAATTAGGAATAAGTTGCAAGTAACCAAAAAAAAGATTAACCTAAATTAAAGTCTATCGATCAGACAAACTTATAGAACACAGATTGATCATTCTAAAAAAAAAAATTTAAAACCCAGGCCAATTCATGTTATTTAATGTCCTAAACTAACAAGGAGAAGAATTCAAGGCAATGATTAATTTTAATTTTTCAAACCATATAAGTGTATTGTGCGGTAGAAGACCTAACATTACAACACTCGTTCAAAATGATTATCTGGTTGATCTCAATGTTTCCACCCCGTAACACTAGGTTCCTTAGGGTTTTTAATAAGTTTTATTAAAAAAAATCACCTCTTTTTTAATATTTTCGCCGTTTTAATATTTTTTAAACTACTATGTGTGTTTTTCTTTATCGAAATAAGGTTAAAGTGCAATTGTCAAGATATCAATCTTCCACTAGAAAGGTATTAGATTTAAATTTCGGTTAGGTCGCATATAGATTAATAAGAAATAATATAAATTTTTCTTATAATCTATAAATATTATAATATATAATTAAATAAAAAATAAATATATATAATATGCGATAATTAATATTATCATATCGTAATATAAATATTTGTGAACGCTATGAACTAACCTCCAAGCTACTAAACTCCAAAAGCCAACCAAAAATGAACTAATCCCTATTATTTTTGGGTCACTATATGAACTAACCCTTAATATAATGTACTAATAATAGTTATCAACTAACACACAAGAAAAATGAACTAATTGTGAAAAATATTTTCAGAATTTGTGGCGTTTTTTTCATATGAATTATTTAATTCCCAAACTATAAAACGAACTAACCCTCAAAACAAATGAAATCTTTCCAAAATCTATTCCCTCCTATAATTATTTTATTTTATAATACAAAGCACTTTAAATAAACTAACGCGACCAAAACATATGACTATTAGGCTCCATGTAATAGCCCCTCAAGAAATAATACCCCAGAAAACACCCAAATTCAAAATAAAATATTACCGCAATAAAATGAAATAACCTACAAAACAAAATAATATAATCGCCCAAATTAAGAAAAATTAAAAAACATATAATATTTTAACTATGGGATAACTATATTTCTCCGAACAACAAAATACCGAAAATCTAAACTCCGAAAAAAAACTTAAAATATCCCGAAATATCAAAACCGCGAATAATAAAATTTTGAATTGTAAATCCCTTAGAAATTTTTAGAAAAATATGAGTTATATATGTTTACGTGTATGAACATGCGTAGAAACAAGTATTTAAGAGATTCTGAATTACGATGGATTTTAGAATTGATTACAAAATCATAGTTTTAATAATTTATTTAACGAGAGTTTGGAGGCAAATCCTTTGATATTAAATTATGTATGTATATTATGTAAAAAGAATAACAAAATGTTGAAATTTTTTTTTTTTTTTTGTATAGAGTAGTTATACATTTCCTACCTTTATATTTTTGAGGGGTTATTTTATTTGCAAATTTATTTTAGTTTAGGGAATTATAAATTCCCTATTGGAAAATGAAATAAAACCCCAAAATAATGAAATAATCTCCTAATTTTCGGGTTATTATTTCATTGTATTTTTTAGATAAGATTTCTCGAACAAATTTTTGGCTGAATTATTTCTTGAGGGGCTATTGCCGAGAACCGATTATTAAGCATTCTATTAAGTATCTTAATTGAAGAAAATGCACTAATTGCTAAAAAAAAATAAACTCATCTACAAAAAAATAAACTAATCAACAAAAAAAAAAAAATTAATTAATCACTCGCACCCTTAGTGAAATAGAGCACGAAGTAAAAATAGTGTATTTTTTGATTTAAGCATGTCATTGAAATCGCGAATTCATTCTCTTTATTTTAATCTAATCCCCATTGCAATATCTCAAAAACTAGTATTTTTATTTAATAGTTTGTGTAGGTTGTCACTCAATTTTTACTTTTTTTTTGTCTTTTTCGAGTAATACCACATTATTTAGGAATATGCCGTAAACTTCAATATTTTTTTTTGTGAAAAAGTGCAACCTATTAAAATATATACCCTGTAGTCAATTTTTCAAAATAACATAACAAAAAATTTTACAGTTTTATCTTTATTGATTTCTTCTATACGATTTAAAGCCTCAAATCAATGAAGCAATAAAACGAAATTTTCGACAACCAAATAAAAATGTTCCAAAATATGTCAAAATAAATCACTATTGCATTTAAATTAACTTTCAAAAATTACAAAATCTTGAGTGCAATATAGCAATATTTTGTGTTATTTCTTTTCTTTTAATTTTGTCTATACGCTGAGTGTAATACGGACCCAAAAAGAAATGTTTCTGTTTAATACAAAAGATGGGATTTCCACAAAAAAAAAAAAAAAAAAACCTCAAACTTCAGACTCAATTTACTCAAAATTAGAATTTTCGAAATGTTACAGTATTTTACTGTAGTTGCGACCTTATTACAATATTGTTAGCAAAAATAAAAGAAGTTAGTAACATTTTTGTTTTTGGAGCTTTGTGACTTGTGGGTGCTTAGCATCATATTTCTGTTTATAGTTTTGTACAATTAACAGCTACAACCGAGTAATCAACGACGACCAACAGAAACTAATGATTACAGAAACTGAAACTTAATCTAATATAAATAATAAATAACTTTGTCAGTTTCCTGTCGGTTTTCCATAAGAGTGAAAAAAAGGAAATAAAATATGTATTTTTAATCCTTTAAGAAGATTTTAAAAACCAAATTAAAATTTCTTAATCTTCCAATAATCATAATAAACTAAAAAAATAAATTAGGGGACCTCGGTGGCCTAGTGGGTAAGAGCGTAAAAAATAGGCTGTAAAAACCGAGGGAGTGTGGGTTGGAATCCCATACACGTCGTAAGAGTTATTCCCCCTTACGACATTTACAGCTCCGCCTGAACAGGAAAGGCTGTGTAATTTCCTGTCCAAATTTCTGTGGCAGAGAAATGCATTAAAACAAAAAAATAAATAAATAAATTAATTAATTGTCTAAAACAAAGAACTTATTATTAAATTAAAATTTAAGTTCTTTTTTTTTAAATATTGAAGTTTTTAGGCAATACTTTTTTGTAAAAATGAATTTTATCTATTTTCATTAATTTAAATTTATTTCAAAATTTTTCTTAAATTAAACAATTATCTTAAATTTAAGCAGAATATGTTTTTTTTAAAACATTTTAATTATTTTTGTAATTCTTATTTTTTTTTTTTAATAAAACTTAATCACTATTTTCCAAACTTTCCTCTGTTTTTGTTTTTTTTTAATAAAAAAAATTTTTTTTTTTCAATTAATCACAAACTTTTATTTTTATTTTACAACAACAATTTTGTTTCCTTTTAAATTACCCAAAAACAAAAAAAAAAAAAATTATTTTTTATAATGCCAAAATAATATGACCAGGTCTCTTATGAAACATATTTAATTTTAAATATTTCAATATATTTCAACACCATATTCTACCATTAAAACCATGTTTATTATTCCCTCAAGAATAATCAATCAAAATATATAATAATGTATATAAACATTACTATACAATATATTATGTATTATAATATTTAGGTATACATTATACATTTATAAAAATTGTAAAAAAAAAAAAAAGTTTTTCTTTTCATTTTCATTCAATTTACTTTAAAAAAAAAAAAAAAAAAAACTTTTTATTGAATTTTTCTTCAATACAACGACAATCTGTTTAAATAGTACATAATAATATAATTTTAGTTATATCTATAATATACATATATATAAAAATATTATGTAGATATATTATAATAGTATAAATTACATGTACAGTTATATAAAATATTTTTCTTTGAAATGAGTCAAAATTTTCATAAACATACACACACTTACCACACACAGTCTTAACTTTCTAATAAAAATTATTCTCTTTTTTGTTGAATTCATTGGAATTTTCAATTTTTATGGTATTATTAAATGGAACCACCAAAAATGCCCCAACATTTTGGCAAAAATAAAAAAAAAACTTATTATTTTTTTTTTTTTAAATCTAATTTTGATCAAAGTGATTTGATCCCTCTTACGTCTTTTTCTTTGTTTATATTCGTTTTTTAAAGAATTTATTCGCTCCTTTCTGATTTGTTATTTTGAAAATCTTGTTAGTTCTGTGCTCCAGATTTTTGTTTTATACATACATATACATATACATACATATGTATTAGGTATATTTTATTTAATCGTATATATATATTTATATATTTGTTGTCTACTTTAAAGATTATTTTTTTGTAATAATATAAGTATTGCTATTTTTCTTTTATTATAGATGTATACAGTATTGAACAATACCAATAAAACATTATTTAATTATTATGATTTGGGGCCTCGATGGCCTAGTGGGTAAGAACGTTTAAAATACGCTGTAAATACCGAGGGAGTGTGGGTTAGAATCTCACACACTTCGTAAGAATAAATTCCCCTTTACGACTTTTACAGCCACGTTTGAAAACGAAAGCCTGTGTAATTTCCTTGTCACATTTATGTGGCAGAGAAATGCACTAAAAAGAAAAAAAAATTATGATGATTTTTGCTTTGTCTAACATTTTACTTAATGAATAATATATCGGCTTCTTTTGTTTGAGCTGCATAATCTAGTATTCGATGTTGGCGATCACATTCCTGAAGTTATTTCTGTGCCTACTTCGCTACATGCATTAATCATCTCACCGTTTGATGACCCATTCTTTGCTTCATGTTTTTCAGACACGACATTTGTTTTCTGACAACACGCCTTTAATTTTAATTTGCAGAATAAGTTGTCGTTGCTCATTATATGATCTAGATAAGTTGTTTTTCTGCACTTCATTTTTAATAACACCTTGCGGTCATATAGAACCTTATTATTGCGCATTTGTTCTATGCATGATTTTTGCAATATTTTCCGTTATCCTCATATATATTTTCTATTGATCCCACGTTGAAAAATGTGGGCATATTGTAGAACTGACCATAGTGTTTAACAAACCGCATTTGTTTTGATATATTCCTCATAGTGTCTAACCCCTCATAGTGTCTGATCTCTCATAGTGTTTAACAAACCCCTTTTTTTTCTTTTTTCTGTAAGCATATTCAGTTCTATATATTATTATTTCCATATCTGAATTCCACTTTTCATTTAGCCAACACCCTATATATATTTAAAATTTGAGACTCGTTCGATTTCCCTATTTTTTATTGTTAACTTTATGTTTCTATTTGTGATAGTTTTAACAAATAATAGAACATCGAATTTAAGACGATTAGATATATCGAGAACGATGCTTTTTGTAAAACTTAAGGGTGAAAACCTTTTTATGTTAAGACCTTTTTCTCAGAGTGAAGATTTAGATCAGGGTCCTAAGTAAAAGTAAAAGTGATTAGTGGTTGGTGCAATAGCGCCATAATTTTAAAATGAAAAAAAACAAAAGTAAATGGAAATTCCGATAAATGACAGATTTTTATGAAACATTTAATAATGCAATATTGGTTATGGACGTCATTTTAATTTCCATTTCGTTTGTTTGCAATTTTGCTACGATTGGCTAAACGTCATGTTGTTTAATTTTATATAACTGTTAAAATTTATTTCACATTCAGGTTTGTGTTCATGTCGGCAATATCCATTAGTTTCTAAACTACATTTTATTTATTGTAAATAAATATCTTTAAATGTTCAAATCTTTAAGATTTGCCAATTTAAAATCTTTATTTAGATCTAACCTACGTGTCATCCTTTAGACTGAAACTTACGAAGCAAATGGCAAAACTATTATAGATATTTGTAGTATCAAATTTTTAAAGGCTGAACTTCTCAATTTCTTCTCAATAACATGGGGCGAAGGAAAGCACTGTAGGGTAGACTGTGTCAACTTTGGAAAACCTATGTATGAACGTAATATTAATATATCCTGTTTCCATAAAACTTGATCATCTTTTATAAAATTTCACATGTTTTAATTAATTAAAGTTTAATTAAGTACCGAGATATATTTATATAAATTTTGGAATTGTATAATAGCTATCGAATTTGCTCCACCAGGATAATCGAAATATATTTTTTTTCGAAGTTATTCCCATAAAACTTGATCATCTTTTAGAAGATTTCAGATGCCTGACTTAATTATGTTTCAATATAAGCAACATATCTGAATCTGCAAATTCTATGGAAGTTGTTGGCATATAACTTGACATCTTTTCACGAAGCTTTAGATATCTAGCCTCAATAGACACTGAATTATTTTCTTTTAAAAAAAAGAAGTTGTATGACAGCTATCCGAACCTGCTGCACCAGCACAACCAAATTTTACCGAAGTTATTGCCATAAAACTTTATCACCTTTTACATGATTTCAGATTCATAGATAATGAAGTTCTAAGATGCCCAAGCGACCTAAGTCTGCTGCCTGCTCTAGCACAATCAGTATGCAACTTAACATCTTTTTACAAAAAAATTGTGTAATAAAACATTTGTTTTTGAAGCTGTTGTTACTGTATGTTACATGTGCAGTTAAACATTTTCTCGTCTAATAATTCATTTGTTTGTTGTTTCATACATTTTCCACAATAGTTTTTAAGTAACAATATGGAATCAAATTTTTTGTCACACGCTGTATTTATTTTATACTCATATATTATATTATTACTGTTATCTTAAATATCTTATAAATATTATGGAAAAGTGTACAAAAATTATTGCAATACAAAAATGTGACAAATTCGTCTAGTCAAAATTAAATGTGTTTTAAAAATCTCATGAAAAAAAGAAAACAAACCAAAAAAAATTAAAACAATATTTTCATAAATATTTTAAAATCGAAAAAGGATTCACATTTTTGTCTAAAGTGATTATAAAAATAATAAAAAAGAAAAAAATTATAAAAATTTGATAACAAAAATATGTGTGTATGCAAAAATTTTGTTTTATATGTTTTTTCTTAGCATTCATACATGTTTTGCATACATTTGTATTCCTTAAATATTCTCTTCAAACTTTTAGTTTGTTTCTTATAATTTTAATAATATTTTTTTCAATTTTCCCTTCTTTAAAAAAAACAATTATAAATATATAGGTATATGGTTTATATTTTATAAATATATACAATGATACCAATATAAAATTTTTAATTTTCAGCACATATGTCAGCACACTTATACATTTTGCTATTAGTTTCACTTTTTTCGTTTGTTCATCTGTCTCTTTATACAAAATTGCGATAATGTTTAAGATGGAGCAATTCAGCAATGGAGTTTGATATGACGGATCTACTCATGGATAGATATTATTATACCCTACACATTAAGTATAGGGTATATTAACTTTGGTATGGTGTTTGTAACCACCAAAAGGAAGCGAGTTAGTTATAGACATGTATATATATTCTGAATCAGGATCACCGCCTGAGTCGATTTAGCGATGTCCGTCCGTCCGTCCGTACGCACGATAACTCAAAAAATAGTGATGCTATCTTGATGAAATTTATACTGTAGGTTAACAATGACTAAGGTAAGGCGGGGACTGTAAATGGGCGAAATCGGACCATGCGTTCGAGTACCTCCCATACAACTTCCAAAACCGAATACGCATATCTTCGAAATTAATAAAGATAGGAACTTAAAATTTCGTACGAGGGTGTGTTTTTCTGAATTCCTGATATCCCCAAAACTTTAGATGAATTGGAGTGGTTGTTCGGGTACCTCCCATACAAATCCCAAAACCGAACAAGCATATATTAGAAATTAATAAAGATAGAAACTTCAAATTTGGTACTAGGGTGTTGTTTCCTGAATCCCTGATTTGTCCAAAATTTGAGATAAATTGGAGGAGCTGTTCGGTTACCTCCCATACAACTCCCAAAACCGAACATGCATATCTTCGAAATTAATAAAAATAGGAACTTCAAATTTGATACGAGGGTGCTGTTTCCTAAATCCCTGATTTGCCTAAAATTTGAGATGAATTGGAATGGTTGTTAAGGGTACCTCCCATACAACTCCCAAAACCGAACAAGCATATCTTCGAAATTAATAAAGATAGAAACTTCAAATTTGGTACTAGGGTGTTGTTTCCTGAATCCCTGATTTGTCCAAAATTTAAGATGAATTAGAATGGTTGTTCGGGTATCTGCCATACAACTCCTAAAACCAACCAAGCATATCTTCGAAATTAATAAATATATACTTTAAATTTGATATAAGAATGTTCTACCCTGTTGATGTCTCTAAAATTCGAGATGAATTGGGGTGGTGGTCCGCGTGCCTTCACACACTTTCCAAGACCTAACAAGCATATTTTCGAATTTAATAAAGATAGAAATCTGAAATTTTGTACAAAGGTTTTAAAAGCATTTATTTTTTAGCTTAGTTATATTAAATATCTAACTAAAATAACTTATGGATTTTTAATTTAATTTGAATTTTTTAGGTGTAGGGTATAAATAAGTCGGTTGCATCGACTTACTGTTACTTTTACTTGTTAAAAAATTAATTTTGTGGACAAACATACACCATTACTTAGTGCTATAAGAAGAACAAATGTGAAGTTGTCAAACAAATGTGCTAATTTAATATATAATGGCCACATTTTTTCTCACATCAGGTATAATTTAACATAAAGCCCCTAATAAGAAGAAATTAAAATCCGCGGGATTTAATTCCTTTTGAATTTATTGTTATTATTATAACATTTATATAAATATGCATATTCGAGATTCTAAATTACAAGGAATTTTTGGATAAAAATTGGGGTATTCCCTTTTTTCAGAATATTTACTAATATGTACATGTGTGAGATTCTGAATTGGGATCCATTTTAGAGTAGGTTACAAAATCAGGGCTATATATGTTTTTTCCAAAATATGTATGTATATAATTCTCCTACTTCAAAACTCGGATATGCATATATCCTTTGTGTTACTCAGTGGGCTTTAATTCTTTCGAAATGAACTTAAAGCCTAGTGGATCTAGTGGAATTAAGACCCGTGGGCTCTAATTGTTTTTTAAAAAGGATTTTTGAAATTAAGCTCGCGGGGTTTATTTCCTCGGATGTTTTGTCACTGCACCTCTAATTACATACGGTTTCTAATTATACAAATCAAATTGAATAGATTATTGGTTACGTCAACGCTACTGTCATCGACACCAACATATAGCTAAATTATGTAGGCGTCAACAATGCATAAATTAGTAAAAAACGAGAAAGAATACAGTTGCCTTTGTCAACTCTTAGGTACCCGTACGAACCGTTAGTATGTCCACAGCCTGTCACTCTGCTTACAATATTATTTTTTTAATATTTTAGTATTTTAAAATAATTTGGGTGAATTTTATAATTTTTAGAACTATGGGTTGTACATATATTCAAACTATATGTTTATACATTCTTCAAAAGCAGATTTTAACCTTCCACATAACGATTACCGATCCAAAACTTTTTCAAATATTCTAAAGTACCATTTAATACTAAGCGATAAATATATGTATATTAAATTACAAAATAGTAAATATTATGTTATATTATATTATATTATAATATACAAAATAATAAATATTATATTATACAATGCGCACATAGTATATTTATATTGTTATAAGTATATTGCCATACATTGCAATATTTCTTTAAAAATATTTCCATTCATAGAATAATTTCTTATAAGTACAATAAAATACATACATGTATGTATGTAAATACGGCGCTATATAATATCTATCTATCATCTATACTCTTATCATTCATTAGTCAGTGACATATACGATATGTAAATAAACATTATATTATATAAGTATGTATATATATCAATATCATATAAATAAAAATTCTTCAAGCAACCGTTATGTTGTTTATTTATTTACATTTTTTTTGTACTACGCATTATATCCTCAACAATTTCAAATTATGGAGTAAAAAAAATTATGGAGATCTAAAAGTTAGTCGTTCGGGAGCTACCCGAAGTTTGGGTCGGAACTCAACCAAAAAATAAGGAACCTACAAATTGCTCCCAGAATATTTTGTGTAAATTTCAAGATTTTAGCTATCTTAGTGTTTGAGTTAGCGTACTGACGGACGGACGGACATGTCTTAATCGACTCAGAATTTGATTCAGATCCGATTCATACCTTTGAAAGTATATCTAGATCGGTTATTTTGAGGTGTTACAGACGGAGGAGTAATTTTATTATACCCGATACTTATCGTACGGGAATAAACATTTGTTTTTTTTAATAACATTTCAAATTATAATTTTACTAAGTATTAAAAGAGTTTCTCTTATATTTTATTATATCAAGTTATTTAATATGTTTATCTCAATTTTAATTTCAAATAATTTAAGCTTCATTAAACTTAATTTACAAAAGTTATATCTTTGCATTGTAATAATATATTCCTTTATTGTTAAAGAGCGAAAATGTTACTAATTATTTATTATATAACTTTAAACAGTAAAACAGACAGTTTTTTCTTTGATTTTCTCTTTTAAACGTTAGGTAAAAGTTGGACTTGTTTCTTGTGTTGTAATTATGAATATCAATCATTCTGTTCATTATAAAATAATGCTTTATTTAATTTTAAAAACAATAATATACAACTCCCTTAAGTTTTTTATTATAAGTCTCGGTCTGAATATAAAAAGTTAGTTGGGAATCTTCTAGTATAGTGGTGGATTATTTTGATTGCTTTCTTATAAACAATATAAAATTTATTTAGCACGTTTTGCGAAGCCTTTCACCATATGGATTTTAAATATGTTAATTGAGATAGAACATACGAGGAATATATTATAGTTCGCAGAACATTATCGGAGAAAAAATTTCGAAGCCGTCTTAGAATAAATATGTAGGGATTTATTATCTTTACAATATCGGTATAGTCATACCATTTCATTTTACTGTCTAGGACTAAACCTAAATATTAGTAAAGCTCTTTAATATTTTTATTGAAACATTGAAATTATTATACGTTTTATACTCAAAGAGGAGAAGTTTAGATTTTTTGATATTTAGTAAAAGCCGATTGTTATTGAGCTAACTTTCCATAGACCATTGGTGATATTATTTTTTAAGCATTCTTTACTTATATTTCTAAATATTTTAATATCGCATAATCAGCATAAAGTTGTACAGATCCTTTTATAGGTAAACGAGAATAATCTATATAATCAATATAGATTTTAAAAAGAAGTGCACCTAAACTGAGCTTTGAGGAACTCCCTTTTTAATTCATTTCGAATCACTGAGCTTATGAGTGAATGTTTGAAATCAAAAATTTATGCGAATTTAACTATTAGTGAAGCTAAGCAATTAGATAATCTTTTATCTTTTAATAAAATTAGCAAAGATGTTGTCAGTGGCCGCTCTTGATTTCAGTAGGTTAATTGTCGTGAAAACTTTTTCAATATTCGTTGAAACCAAATTAAAATTTGAGTAAATATTCTTTTATTTACTCAAAATTTTACAAGCACAATTTATTGGATTATTTTTTGCAAATCGGTGTAGCGAACCGTGAAAACGAATCATAATAAAATCAGGTATGTTTTTACAAAATTTTAAATAGTAGCATGATAATGAAAAAATGAAATTTCCTTTTAATTGCTGTCGTGGTGAAATGGGTTAACAGAACTTTGCAATTGTTACGATTGTTCTCTAAAGCCATTAAAGCAGCTTGAAAAATTGAACAGGATTCGGTTAGAAATATTTTTTTGAAAAGTCCGCGTGGTGCAATGCGTTAACCAATCGTAACCATATTAATGGAGCGAACTCATTGGCCCAGCAACGACAATGTACAAAATTTGAACTCAATCGGTCAAACAGAATAGATATTATAATCATGAGAAGACGAAAATTTCTTTAAAATGTTGTAGCGGCAGAACGGGTTAACAGAACTTATTTATAACATATATCCATAAAATTAAAGGAAATGTTTCTTGATTTTTCATATTTTTTTCTTAAATGAAATATTCAAAATTAAAAAACATTTAAAATTTTAATACAAAAGTAGTACCTACCTATCAAGTTATGAACTTGAACACACAATTCACAATTCTTAGGTTTTTTATTGCCTTTTTTAAAAAAATTTTTAAGGATACCGTTAATTTTTCATAGTGCCTTTCATAAAAATTATTATTAAATACTGCAACATTATTTTAAAAATTATAAGACTTTTTCGGAGCACTTTAATCTCCGATCTTAAAATCGAGAAAAATCAGAGCTATTGCTGTTATGTACCTGAATAAATATTGTCTAATACAGATTACAATTTATTTAGACACTAGTGTTGTAACCATAAAAACAGGGTGGCAAACGAGCAAATTTTAGAGAAAAATAAAAATCTATTTTTAAGTACTCAACGTTAAAAACTTTAAAAGTTTACGTTTGATTAAAAAAAAAACAATTTTTAAATTAAATTAAAAAAAATTCAAAAATCGAATGTTTTAAAGTTTCCTTTTAATAAATCGAAATAAATTATGACCTTTTTAATAAATTGTTTATTTAGATAAGTTTTTAATTTACTTTAACTATTGTTGTATTTTAGTTTAGGTTTTTTATTTTTTTTTAACTCTAAATTATTGCTCTACTTTAGTGTTTTGGTTTTGGTTTTGACATTTTTATCCCAAAATTATTTATTTATTGCAATTTTTTGCAGTATGGATTTGATTTTGTAAAATTTATGGGATTACAAATTGTAAATATTTATTTTTCTCATAGATTTTGAAATAAAAATTAAAATGTATGTTGTTTATTGCATTTGGCATCACCGTAGGTTCCAAAAAATACACAATTTTGAATTCGATTTTCCAGTTAAAAAAAAAAAAAATAAATTAAAGAAATAGAGAGGATAAAAAAAATTATTTTTTATGGTTTATTAAAAGTAACAAATAAACGAAATAATAATTAGGTACTATGGAAATTTGATATGAGACGTACTCACGATTATCTGAGGGCATCAGGTTTTATAGAGCGATCTGACAATTAGTGGTAAATGCAATTGCTGTACCCATATCTCTTCTTTCACATTACACATTACTGATTTGTTTTGTAGACGCTATACCTTTTTGGTTTGGTGAATTATTAAACCTATCTATTGCCCAAAAACTCATATATTTAAAGTTAATATCAACCAAACCGTATACAGAACAACAAAATTATGTTGTTTTGGTTCTTATAATCGTCTCTTTTAATATAGAACTTGGTTAAAATTTGATGAGCTGAGATAACTTTCGATAGAATTTTGGTTATATTCTGTAAAAGGCGTATAATCCTGATTTTGAATTCAATTCTAAAATCCCTTCCAAATAAAATCCCTGATAATAGGAGTATTACTTATATACATATTTTGCAAAAGCATATAACCCTGATTTTGTAACCAACTCTTAAATCCCTCCCAATTCAGAATTTCGCACATATACATATTTGTAAATATTCTGGGAAAAATGGATACTTAATTTTTATCCAAAATTCTAAAATGCCTCCTAATGCGTTTGTTTTACATATTCTATTACAGTCTTCTTTTAAGTACAAAAAATAAATATTTTTATTTCACGGGCTTTATTTCCTCGTGCGTTCTGTCACTGCACCGATGAATCTATATTATTTTTAATTAATTTATATGATCCAGCAGGGGTTTGAGCCGAGACCTTTCGAATGATAGATCGGTGTCTTATGTACTACGCCATTGACTGAATTAAGTTTGAAATAATCAATACTAATAATGCCTTGATATAGTTTCTGATCCTATGAGAGAAGATCATTTACGATCCGAAAACCACAGCAAAAATAAAATATAAATTAGTCAAACAAGTCATGGGATGTAAATATCAAACTAGAGAGGACAAAAACGCCAAAACCTTATCCTAGACGATGAATATAATAAATTATCCGTAAACCTAATAAGTAATTAAAATTAAGAAATCCATGTAAAAGGATTGAAGGATTTGTAAGCTCATCTATAAGCGCGAAATATTCTGAGCGAACTAACAATAATATTAGCAACTTTTTGAAAAAACTGTTATACAATTTAAATAAGGCAAATCAGTATCTTTTATTTGTTCAACATGTTTATACCCGTAAGAACTTATTTTTAAGGATATAATAAATTTGGCATTATGTTTGTGACACCTTAAATAAGCCGAGTTACATATAAGCCCAAGTGTATGGACTGGATCAAAATCGAATTCTGAGTCAATGAATTTATGTAAGTCCGTCAGCCAGCACTATAACTGAAAAAATAAAAGAGCTACGATTCTTAATTTTTTTACGTCGTTTTTGTAAAATTGTTAATTTCATTATTTAAATCCTGCAGTTAGTCCACCGGGTTCAAGTAGCTGCAATACAACTTCTTTCTTTATATGTAAATAACTTAAGGTGAATTAAAGCTACGTAGAATTTTGTGAAAAGATGTCTAGTTACATGCTAACAACTTCTGTTTTGATAAAAATTGGAAAAAAATTTTCAACAAATTGCGTTTTGATAGAAGAGCAGGTCCAGCTACAACTTACACATCTTGGAACTTAATGAAGCTAGGTATTTTAAATCGTACAAAAGATGATGAAAATTTAAGGTACTTTTGAAAAATTTGGTTGTGCTAGTGCAATAGGTTTGAGTAGCTGCCATACAACTTCTCCTTTTAAATGCTAAAAAAGCTGGAGCAGCAGGTACAAGTAGCTGACACAATTACTTTAAAAATCTTCAAAGAAAATTGAAACCACTTTCTAACTAAATATTTTTTATTACTTCTTTGACGAATACTCTATCCAATACTCTATGACTTTAACTGTTTCGCATTTCTATGTAGCAAAATTTGAGTTATTTTCATTTAGTATGGTTATTTTTATAATATCTAATTTTTAAATAAAATCAAAATTTATATGAAATTTAAAATTCTACTAATCGAATTTATAAATTTTTTTTTATGTGATATTTGTACTTCATGTGAAATATACTTGTTTTTATAAGGTACCTACTATATATATATTATACACCTATACATATTTTTATGTACCTACTATATATATATTATACAACGAAAACAGAATAGCAGTTGTTGTCAAAGGACTTCAAATTTTCCAAAAAGATAATATAACAACACTGTTTGCTTCTATTCGCAAAAGGATCTTAAATAGATTAATAGAAGGAAAATTTTTATTGGAAATGTTTTGCACATCGGAAAAAAATTCAATTTAATTTTAATTTCTAAGAATTTTAGTTAATATTATTTCGTAGAGTTAATTATTCAGTATTTTTATACCCTGAACGTATGTTCAAGGGTATAATAAATTTGCAATTACTTATGTGACACCTTAAAGAAGTCAAGCTAAATATAGGCTCAAAAAGGTATAAATCAGCTGAGAATCGAGTTCTGGGTCAATTAAGCAATGTACGTCCGTTCGTCCTATAACTCAAGTTATCGTCACGATAACTCAAAAAATGAAGAAGCTAGGAGGCTGCAATTTATTTTACATCACTTTTACAGAATCGTTAGTTTCACTATTTAAATCAAGCATTTTCGGCAAGCGAGTTCGAGTAGCTGCCATACAACTTCTTTTTTCATATGAAAATAACTGTAGTATATATTGAAGCTAGAAATCTGAAATAGCAAAAAGGTGTCAAGTTATAAGACAACAACATTTATAAAATTTGGTTGATCTAGAGTAGCCGATTCAGGGAGCTGCTATATAACTCCTTTTTTCATATAAGTGTCATAATTTATATCCCCATATCTTCGTACTTAATAAAGCTGGACATCTGAAATTTACTAAAAAAATTATCAAGTTTAATGGCAATAACTTTTATGAAGTTTAGTTGCTTTAGCTTAGCAGGTTCAGGCTTCTTGGATATGGAACTTAATGAAGCTGAATGTCTGAAATCTTATAAAACATAATCAAGTTGTATAGCAATAACTTCGGTAAAATTTCGTTGTGCTGGTTCAACAGGTTCGAGTAGCTGTCATAAAACTTCTCTTTTTAATTTAATATAACTTTTTTGTAAAAAGATGTCGACTTGCATGTTAACAACGTAAAGTTTGGTTGGGCTAGAGCAGCAGGTTCAGGTAGCTTGAAAAAAGCTAGTTTTATGGAAAAAGTATATATTACATTCATACAGGTATCCTAGAGTTGACGCAGTCTACTCTACTGCATTCTTCCCCGTTTTTTTTTTTTAAATTACTCCAACATATTTTTAATACTCTTTTATCTATGTTTCGTTTTATTTTTATATATACGTATAAATATTATATTATATATATGTGTACCTATACATTTTCTTTAATAAGCTCGAAATTTAGTTTTCTTTCCTTTTAATAAATGTTTTATTGATGTTATATTAGTTTTTGAGGTGGAAAATTATCTAAAAGACATAAAACAGTTTTTCTTTTAAATAAATATCTACATTAAAAGAAATGCAATTTTTTAAGAGTTGTTTTATGGAAATTATCCTCGAGCTTGAAAATTTCCTTTAGTTTATCCTGCTTTTAAACAGTAAAATAAATTAAATTTCTAGTTTGAATTTAAAAAGAAGGTAATATGTATAATCAAAGGTTTCTAAAAATGCACTTATTCAAAAAAAAATAATAAAGAGTATTTCAGAATTATGACTATACTTTTGTATCAAAAGTTACAGAGATTTGAAGCAATGAAAATTTTGGAAAATTTTATTTTCACATAACGGAAAATTTAAAAACAAAATTGTTTAATATATTATATAATTTTTCATGGACTAGGTTAAAAAATTTCCTGTCGTTTAACGAATTTTTAGATTTAAGCAGAGAAAAGAGTACAGTAGAGTGTGTCAACTTTAAGATATACGCACCAACATAATAATATATACGATTTCGATTAAATTTATTCATCTCTTACAAATATTTCAAATATTTTAATTAATTAAGTATAACACTAAATTATTTTTATCTAATTTTATCATTTTCAACTTGTATAATAGCTACTCGAATCAGTTACGCCAAACCGACCAAATTTTACGGAAGTTATTGCTATAAAACTATGGCCATCTTTTATAAAATTTCGGACATCTAGATTAAAGTACTAAGAGATTACCCATAATAATATAAATTTCACAGTTGTATAACAGTTAATCAAATATGTTGCGAGTAGCAAAATTTTAGATAAGTTGTTGGCGGCATAAAAATTAACTTATTTTAACAAAATTTTATATAACTAGCTTATAATAAATTAGACATTGAATTATTCTCATATAAAAAAAGAAGTTGTCAGACAACTATCCGAACCCATCTGTTAAACTTCATACAAGTATAAAAATGTTAAGCAGATTTTGAAATATAAACATTTGAAAATAGAGCTTAGCTTTTCCAACTTTCAAGAACTGTTGTTCCATAATGGGTATCTAAGGCTAAAAAAAACATTAAACTTATCCATGGTTAAAATTTCATTGCTCCAACATAAATGATATAAGAAGATTTGCAAACAAAACGATTGACAGATGAATAGACAGAAACTAAATATCTAATTTTTTAAATTTTTTTTCAAAAATGTTCTAAAAAGCAATTAAAAAGAACATAAATAAAATAATGAAAATTAGTTTTATAATTTTCTTAAAAATGAAAAGTAAGTAAAAGAATTTTTTTTTTAATTCCAACGATGAAAATATATAAAGTGCATGAGTAATTTTTCGATTCTAAAGATATGTCTTTAAAATCAATCTGATATCCAAAGTAAAATTAAATTAATTTTTATATTTTAGAATGATGTATTTACACTAGCTTATGTGAAAAATATACGAATTACATTTTATTAACATATAATAATTTATTATATATTATGTATATATAAATAAATATATAGTACATTTTATATTAATACGAGTTCATGAAGTAAAACTTCACACGAACATTTATAATGTGATGGGATAATACTGTGTAACAATTTTTTTTTTTTTTTGTCAATTTCACTCCGCGAGGGAGCACGGTTTCCTTCTGATGTTTTTGCATTGTTCCATGTGAAGTTACACTGACTGAGTTCCTTTATTACGGTGCGTCTTACGGTGTTACTTGAACGGCCGCGTCTTCTGCTTCATTGAGGATTTCACTCCTGGGCCATGCGACTTATGTTGTGTGTACTGGTGTTTCCTTAGTGTATGGCCTATCCACCTCCATTTTTTCCTTCTTAATTGCCTCAGTATGGGTTCTTCTCCTGTAAGTGTGTACCTAATATCTTGTCCATATTTTTAGAAGATTTTTTGAAAAAATTTTGAAATATTTGCATATTTGTTTCACTCTGTCCGCTTTTCTGTCCCTCCGTCCGCCCGACCATTCTTCTCTACACAAAACTTCTATACTGCGAAAATACAACAAGGAAATTTTAGCCATGGCTAAACTTAAAAAAATTAATGTTATACCATAGTTTTATGAAATCCCATTCGTTACGGAGCTACAGCCTCTTATTATTTGAAAAACCCTATTTTTAAATGTGTATATCTTAGGTTTTGCCTAAAATTTTACTTATCTAAAAACTCTTAAACATTATTTACATTTACCGTTATGTGAAGATAAAATTTTGCATGTTTTTGCTTCTTTTTTTTAACTCTGGTAGACTTTTAGTTAGAACCTTGAGATTTTGAGATAAGAAAGATTTTTCTTTCTTTCAAATTTCCCTCTGTTTAAGATCCTTTTGGGGTTAAAAATTAAACGTTTGCTATTTTTAGATACCTGTACATATTTGTTTAAAATAAAACTCAAAAATTAAAGCTTCAAATTAAAATTTCATAAAGATGTTAACGGTTTTTATTAGGGTTTCCTATAGGATTTCGTTAAAATTGAAGAAAGTGTTTTTATTATTATTTTTCATACTTTATTTTTTACATTTGAAATACTAAGAAAATTTACAAATTTTGGATTTCAAGTGACACATTTTGAACTGTTTGCAATGTTTTTTTGAAAAATGTGCCCTTTTAAAAACCGTTAAGAATTCATTTTGTCTTGTTTAATTTTAAATACAATATTTTTTTTGTCGTTTAAAGCCTTTCACAAATCGAATTACGTTTTCATAGACCATAATATATTAGACTCTTTAAAATTCAAATTATAATTGAATTAGAGCTGACAACCCATTACAAAATAAAATTTGTCTCTACACGTGCTGTGGAGAATTATAAAATTCTATTGTTACTTACCTTTAGGTTAGGTTAGATAACAATTAGTATTGTTAGCCCGTTATAAAAACTGCAACAGCTACAATCGAAGGCATATTATTGTTACTTGGGTTGGGTGCAAAATCTCAAAAAAAAAAAATTAATTTCCAAAATACCAGCTAGGGGCAACTAGTTTCCCCAAAACTCAAAAATTAAGCTTTTTAATTTTACGGGATTTTTTTTTTTGGAATTCATTATTTTCATTCTTTGGAATTTTTCCATCAACTGTGGAATTTTTTTTTTTTGGATTATGACACGATTTCTTGTTACTTATAGCTATTTAACTAATATAGAATTACTAATCTAAAAATTTATATGTTGTATAAGCACTTTAATAATATTTTAAAATATAAAATTATGACTGATAAACAAACCTTTCAATCAATTTATTTTATCATTTTATAATCATTTTATTTCTACTAAATTTAAAATTTTGAATTCTTTTATCGAAGTGTATTATTATGTGGGGTAGGTCATTATCAAATAAAATAAAGGACATTTTATTATTAAATAAATTATAAATTTAGCCAAATCATTAATAAAATCTCATTAATTTTTTGTTTTTTTTTTTTCTTTTTTATATGTTACACTTATTGAAAAAGATTTAAACATTTCCGGTCTACTTGAGCCTTCTTAATAATAAACGGTACGAAAGAAAACTTTTAAAAAATTTCTTCTTTTTTGTCATTTACTTCCATAGGAAGTCATAAATCATTTTCTTCTCTTATGTTTACGATAATTAAAAAAAAAAAAAGTCGGTATAAAAACGCTTAAAACAAGATCCCAAAACAAAAAATTTGGTTTTCATTGATAAAAAAAAAAACATAAAAAAAAAAATTTCAGAATAATCGACCAATCAATCAAAAGCTCCAAAATAAAGTTAAAAAGAGATAAAAAATCAACTACTAGCAAAAAGTCGTCCATTAATAACCAAAAATAGAAAGTGAATAGAACGATTAATAACTTTTTGCCTAACACAAATTCTATTTTTTTTTTGTTTCCTAAAAAAAAACTTGAAACATCCCTTAATTTCTTTCATTAGAATTTTTTGTTTTTTTTTTTTTTTTGGAACCCCACTTATTTTGACCAGACCTTGAGAAAAAAAATTAAAGTGCTAAAGGCTTCAAGTTAAATTAGGTTATTAGTAAAAAGGCTTAAAGCAATTTCTTGTTTTGTGTTTTTGTATTGCAAAAATTGTATTTGAAAATATTTTACAGTAAAAAAAAAAAATATTCAAATCTTATTTTAAATCATAAATCTTAGATACACAAGAAATTAATGAAGATATTTTATATTTAAAAGAGAAACACCAAAAGAATTTCAATCTGTAGATATACAATTGTTACTCAGTAAAAAAAAAAAAATGATAAATGATAATACCAAAAGTTTGCGTCAAAATGAAAAAAAAAAAAAAATCAAATAATCTAACCCCTTTTTTTTGGTGCGTATCATTTGACACTATGATAAATTGCAGTTGGCATTTTGGCAGTTTATAGTGAATCTGCTTGCCGAAATTATATAAAAAAAAAAATAATGAAAACAATTTTTTTATTTCTTTTTTATTTTTGAATTAAATTTACTAAATTTTAGTTTTTCTGAGTTTTTTCAAAAAAAAAAAACTAAAAAAATTTAGTTATTAGTTTTACACTGTACCGGATTGACCGTCTGACTGTTTTCAAAACTTCTACACCGTTAAAGCTATAGTAATAATATAAATTTTAACCTAGCTACAATCGAGTAATCAGTGACTTAATGAAATTAATGATTCCCGAAACTGAAGTTTAGTCAAATATAAATAATAAATGACTTAATGGTTGTCATATGTTCCTTATAATAGGAGTGGGAAGGAAAAAAAAATGATAGAAATTTTAACTATGGATATGTTCCATTAAAAAATTAATGTTATGTGGCAACTTTTTTTATGTAGCGCAATTGATTTCGAAACTACAGTCCCCCAAAATTGAAAAACGCCCTAATTTCAATTGTATTTATCTCAGTTCCTGTTTAACAATTTTCAAACTAAAATGCCTATAAATCAACTATATAAATGTATCAAAACTATACAATTCTTTGCAATTTAGTTACCGTTACTGAAAACAAAATTTTGTAAGATTTTAACTCCTGCATATATCTCTAGAATTCTTCATATAGAATTTGAAACTTAAAGAGAAGGAAAAATTTTCCAGATATACCATTAGTTACCATAGGAAATTTTTTCTCACCTCTCTCTGTTTATCATCTATTAGAGGAAAAATTCAAAAATTGAAAAGTTGCTATTTTTAAACACCAGCTGTTATTTGGACAACTGTCTAAATTTATTGTTAGTAAGACATTAAAATTAAAGCTCCTATATTATATTTCTACATTTTTTAACAGCTGTTCCAGATTATATATAGTTGCGGAGCTATAGGCCTCTTAAAGTTGAAAAAATATCCTTTTATCAATAATTTTTATATCTAAAGTTCTGCTTAATATTTTTTTAATCTAGAGACGTCAAATAACAGGACATATTTTTAGTTTTATAAATTAATTTTTTACTCTTTCTTTCATTTTAATTGTGAATATTTAATATTAAAAAAATCTAAAAAACTACAGTTGAAATTTTTTTATATTTTTTGTGATGTTTAGTCGAAATGGAAAATATTCTCCTATTAAGCAAATTATTAATTTAATTTAATTAATTAATCTTGATAACCGTACCAGAAAATTACCTTTTTTTTCTGATTGAAAGGTTTCTGTTGGAATTTTGATTAAAAATGTTATCTTAGAAGATCCTTGTTTATTAATTATTGTATTGTTAATGTAATAGTTTTTTAAAAAGTAAAGTTAAGTATTTATAAATTTCGAAAAAAAAATGTATCTGTTAGCTGTTAAGTTAATTAACATAATTTAAAATAATTTAATTCAAAAGTGTAATTTTGTAAAGAAATGCATTTCGGTCTAAAGAAATATAATTGGCAGAAAATAACAATTAAAACTAAACTAAACCTTCACGTCAGCCATTTTACTATAAAATGGGAAACTTTAAAAATTTAACAGAAAGACATGTAAAAAGAAAAATTACAAAAGAAAAAGAATGTTGAAAAAGGTTCAATTGATAACAGAAAATATAAAATTGAAAAATTAGATTAAAAAATTATTTTTTTTTTGTTCAAACATTTTACATTTTTACATGGTAATTGTCATTATGTAATATATAGCTAGCCTTTTCTAACATTTAATTTGTCAAGTTTGAAAACATATGGTTAAAAGTTTTTGTTGTGTTATATTAACATGTGATAATAAAACATGTTAATGCAGCATTACGGACAAGAAAAATTAAAAAAATCATGGTTATTGGCACATAATCAACTTTTGGTCTCAAAATTGATAATCCAAAAATTTTTAAGAAGTCAGCTGTTAAAATTTTTTATTGTAAATGAAATGGAATAACCAAAAAAAAAAATCCTCGAAGAAAAAATTTTTGTTAAACAATTTTGTTAAATCGCATTTGATCAGACTTTACATTTAAATTAGTTGCTAATCTATAACATTAAATAAAATTGAAGATATAATTTAAGATTCAGCATCATTTGAAGAAACATAGATACTAAATTTTGAATGAGCGTTTTCAGCTAATAACATCTAATTTCGCGGGCAAATAAAAATTTTGGAGCATCATAAAAATCTAAATGAAACATTTATATCAGTGGGCGACAGTCTTCAATATTTTTTAGTAGGTCAGTCCTGCGAATTCTAGAAAACGTTCTTCATTTTTGGCTTCTTGTTGTCCTGCTAAAAGACTATTGTACAAATATTATTAGAATGTTCAGAATTTAATATGATTGAAATTTTCTAGTTTTCTTTTTCATTGCAGTTAAACTTGGCGAACTTTTCTATAAATAAATTCAAATTTCAGGATTAATAATATTCTGAAGAAATCACTTTATAAAACTACAAACGCATACATTAAAAATTAAAACAAAAATATGTTTTTAACAAAGTGAAGAAAAGGTAAAAATAAATTATTCGAAAAAAGAATATTTCAGATACCTATACTACAAATTATACTCTTTATATTATTTTACTTTTATCTTCAAATGCATCGCCTAGATCGAAAAATTGCAATTCAAATAATCTGTCAATATATTATCAAAATGTTCGCGAATCTTCTTAGAAAAGCATGAAGTTGTGTTTCACAATTCCTCGATTCTTAATTTTGATATAAACGTTGATGCGTTGACAGAAACATGGTTACCTCAATTGTTTACAAATTATATATGCTATATAATATAATATATGCTAATGACATGAACATTTTCCAAAAAATTATCATCATGGAGGTCTTAGTAAAGCTCTAAAATTATCTTCATAACTTTTATTACTTTTATTAAAAGGTTTATTAGAATAACGTTCAAGTTAACATTAAAAAATATGCTGTCATGCTTTATACTCGTCGTAAACAGCGATTGCAATTTAATTACATTAAAGAATGGATAAAGATTAGATACAATCAATAAAAGTTCTGGATACGTATTTTGTCAAGCATTTAATCTTTAAAATACGCCCTAATAATAACTTTAATAAAGAAAATACGATACTTGGATTTATAAAGCGCTAGTCTACTAAATTTGACGATTCATATTTTCTAAAATCTTTATATACCGGCTTGGTGTGATCTCACTTTGAGTATATTAATCAAATTTGGTCACAATTTTTTGAAATTGGTAGTTTAAGATTGGAAACAATTTAGAAAACATATTTTCACAGATCCAATTATAGCATGTAAGAACCAGTGAATACAATGATAAAAGTAGACAAAAAGTATGAACCTAATATCAATATTTCACTTACTAAAGACATGTAAAAATTACAACTATATCGTGAATAGTAGCATCCCTTATTTCCATATTTTTTTTAAACCAATTTTTATATAGGTAAATGCTTCTATTTAATTTTCTTAGTTTAGCCAGAACATTGCAAGACTTCTTCTATTTCATAGAAAATTTTCGTTATAAAACTTTAAACCAAAAATACCTTCAGAAAGGGAAATAAATTAATCAGATAGTTTAACTTTTTCTATGTTGCTTTGAAATATAATAAAATTTATTTATCAAACGAATCCTTAGATCAAGCTTGATAATTTAATACATTTTTAAAATAAAATATATAAAAAATAGTAACATCATTTAGCCAAAACTCATAATGATTTAAGGTCTACCACTTAAACCAAGTGTTGGATTGGTAGATTAGATAAGATTGTTATTTAAGAGGTATGAATGAAACTGCAATCGTTTGATGTAGATCTATAATTGTGCTTACCTTGTTACAACGTGGTGTGGATTAAACCTCCACTTATAATACTTCTGTCAGCCCTACCACCTAAAAGTAAAGTAAAGATTTATAAATAGTTTATTGCTGGCATTTCATCTTCAAGAAAGCAATATAATCCTAAGTGCACATATCTTACTCGGAGTAAACCTCCGCAGTTTTTGAGTATGTGGCCTAAAGTTTCCTCTTCCTCTTGACAGAATCTCCATGTACCGTAATTTTCTATTTTAATTTTCTTTTGTTGTCCCCCCTTAGTTAGTCGTGTCTCGACAGAAATTTTGTTAAAATTCTCAGTTTATTTTTACTGAATCCTATTATTTTAGAATATCTTTTCCGGTTATAGTTTCCCAGAAACTTCTTAGATTATTCTAGTTAATAAGAAAAAGCTTTAATTTAATCATTTAAGTAATAACTTTAATAAATAATAAGTACTTGCTAATGGTTAACTCTGTCAGTGTGATAAAATCAGATTTTTAGGATAGATTTACTATCATTAATGTCGAAATAAGAAGGAAGAATTAAGCAGTTAACTTTGCGTAACATTCTCGTAATTGGTTAGTTTTAACCATAACTGTAATCAGGCGCTAATAACTGGGATATGTATATTTATTTATAGTAAAAAGTTAAAATTAATTTTATGAATAAATCTTTATTTCTAATTTTCTTTTTTTTTCAACATGAAATTGTAAAATATTTATAACCTAACTGTTCGAATTTATGGTATATAAAAATTCTTAATATAAAAAAATTATAACTTATTTATTATATTATCTGAAAAAAAAAAAATTATTTAATATAAATTTAATTATTTAATAAAATCTTATTTAAACTTACTGATTAATCAATAAAGTATTATAGTCCTATTATACAAATACTTTATTTATAAATATAATAAAAAAATTTAATATTGATATTAACCTATAAATTTATTTAAATGCGTTCTTAAGATAACATTACAAACTTTTAATTTTGTAATTAAAATATAAAAAATTTTTAAAGATATTTTGAAAAAAAATATTACATTAATGCCAAAAAATTTATTACCATTTCATCTCTGTTTTTATTTCACCTAAAATTATTTTAAATAGCAATAAATTTTATAAAAGATTCATTATTTTTAAATGAAGTACCTATACCTATTTCAAAAAAATAAAATTAAAAAAAAAATACAAAAAAAACTTTAAAATTAGGACATATTTTATAAAACTTCATTAAAACTTAATTATCTCTTAATTTTTTCAATATAAATTTAATGATAATACCATTTTTCATTCAAATTAACAACATTCCATCACAAATTTCATTATAATAAAATTCTTTTAAATTTTCTTAAACATCCACTACATAGGAAAAATATTATAATTAAAGAGAAAATTTCACCTGAAAATAAATCTTTAGATATTTCTATTTGTATAGAAATGTAAATGTCAATATAAAGATAGATAAATAGAAAAGACGACGAAAAATATAGAATTAACTGTTTCGAGTCTGGGATATCTGCACAAACAAAATATATACTGTTTATTAAATTTAATCATCTTTTAGAAAATTTAAAATGTTTGACTTAATTAATTGCAAAATAAACCTCAGAATGCTATTCTGGACAAGAAATCTATACTTAATATTTAATCAGTCGCCTTTAAGGTAGGACTTTAACTTGCTTGAGAGTCGTCGAGTTACAGCTAATATTCTTTTTATTCAATAGATTCTTTCCGGTAAAATGTTTGCTTCGGTGGTTTCCGAACAATTTGTTTATCGTAATAATGGACACGATTTGAAAGAGATCAGTGAGATATTTACAATTCCTTTTCACTTCACGGTTTCGGGATATTTTTGAACATATTACAAGAATGTTGCGTGCAATTAATACTAATTACTCTTCTTGTTTTGTAATTTTTAACAATAAATGAACTTTAAAAATGTAAATTGAAGTATTGTTTTAGTAATATTTAATATAAGACAATTACAGTTACCTTATTACAAAATATTCAATATAAGATTTTAGTATTTTTTTTTTTGTTTTTTTTTTTTTTACGAGGGTTGGTGGAAAACTCAAAAGTCACCAAGAGGAACTGCACGTGCTTCCTCAGGGTAGTGTTGAACTTTAACCAACCAAAACCACCCCCCTTTTAAAACCAAACTTTAGGATGAAACCTTTAATACAAATGTACAGTTTGGTTTTGGGATAGGGATGTGGGAAGGATAATTGGGGAAATTGAAATTAGAAAATTTGGATTATGTTGGATAGGTAGGAAAATTTGGAGGGACATTTTGAAGAAAGATGTTTGAAAGATGATTCTTCTTGAACTTAAGTAAATCGTACAAATATGAATTACCAACTTTAGGGAACAAATGCGATGGTATATGGTTCCACAAACGGTACGTGCGCATGACAAACGAATTTCCATAAGCTGTATTTCGCCATCTTTCATTTATGTTTATTAGTCTAAAAGTATATTTTTCTCTCAATAATTACGGTAAATATTTAACTTTTATATCTTAATAAACTTTTATATCTTTTATATATTAACAAATTATATCTTATCTAGTCATCTAGACATCTTATATCAATATGTTTAGTATTATACTCTTAGTATGTTTCGTGTCATATTGTTATATTTATGTTATAATTTTATAATGTTTTGACACTCGTTATTCCAAAGTATTATAGCTCTATAACTAGATATATATGCGTCATAGTTTTTGTTGCTAACACTTCGGCTTCATTCTATGTTCTTAATAAATGACGGCTTAAAGTTACGCTAGCTTTACTTGACGAATATTTTACATTCACCTAGACTTGTTCAAGAGAAGAAAAAAAATTGTTTTAGTAACTTTTAAACATCATGCACTCCTGGTTATATACAGGCAATTGCATAGAGAGAGAATTTAAAAAATAAGATCCAAATTTTAGCAATTTAGTATGAAAAAATAGAATTTTTTAACTTAAATTTGAAGGATCTTATTGTTCTGCAGTAGAAAATATTAAATGATATTATTTTTATAAAATTTGAAATATATTCTGTTTAACTGTGAAAATCATTGTAAAAAATTTAATCATTTGCATGCTCAAAATTGAGTTTTAGAAAAACTCTACTGAAACTGAAACATACACCACTAAACTAAAAAATAAAAAAACGAAGTCCTATTCTTAATTTTTATATGAACTGAATAATAGAGAAAATAAAAATAGAGAAATAATATTTTACGAACATTATTATAGGGTGTACTTCGTTCAAACTTCGATTAAAATTTTCTACAAGATTGCCTGGTATATAAATAGCAGTGCATCATGGAATAAATTATATAATTATACATAATTTTCATTTAGTTATTTATTTCAGTTGTTTATTTCGTTACTAATGCTTGTCCTAAGCATTCCCACTATAACCAATAATACTCTCTTATGGGAATCATCCGGTGTCGTGCTTGCTTTTGTAAAAATAGCAAAATAGGAAGTTTCAGTTCAGCATATGGCAGTCAGTTGTACGCAAAAAAATAATAATAATAAGAGAATGGTGACTCCCCGCGTGCAGTCTGGAAAGGGAATTGGTCGTGGAACTTGTTATTATTATTAATGAGGTGATAAATTTACTATAACTTTGACAACTGCATTCGTATATGCGTATAAAAATACATTTGTATATTATACTCATTTTAATTGCCATAATGTTTTAGTCTTAATAGTAATTTACCTTTAATATAATTACTTAAAAAAAAGTACAAAATTTCTATTAAATTAAAAAGGCACTATAAATTTTCAACCACTTTATGAAAAAATATTTTGTCTCTTTTCTTTTACCTTTATTTTTGTATTATATTTTATTTCACATTTTATCTAGAAAGATTAAATGCTCAGGGGCTATAGAAAGATTAAATGCTCAGCCTGACAGAGCAAAGTCTTTGTAATGTATTCCTGATTGTCTAAGTGGCATATGCGATATTAAACCATTGTCCCGATAAAAATAAAACAATAAAAACATTGATGGTTGAATAACACACATTTATCAGAAGTTAGTACTAGAACTATAAATCAGGTTTTAATTTAGGTTTAAGTAACTCAATCTAAATTCTATATAAGATTATATATATATTTTCATTTGAAGTAAAAATATAAAAACCTTATTTTAATTAATTTGATAGATATACACTTACCGAATTTGCAGCTTTTCAATTATGAGGTTATGTTCACAAAATTTAAGAAAAATTTTAACTCCAATTTTATTTATTTTTTTTTGACAGTGTTAAAATGTCTGTCATATTAAAGTGCTAAAAAACAACCTTCTCTTATAAAGGTATAAAAGTTGTAAACAATTATATATTCCACCATTCAACAGTTACTTTCTTAAAAGAATCTGAAAAAAATGCGATCAACTGCTGATATGCTCTATAAAATCATTCGAAAATGGAGGGATATGTGACAAATTCCTTGGTATTAAAACTAAGAGTGAATGAGTGAAATAAATCAATGAAAAAGAGACAACATATACAGATCCTCATCTTAATTTTTTAAAAGGATTTTGGGATCGGTTATCAGTTTGGAATACGAATAATTTGAAGATTTGTTACAAAAGTTTAGACTTTACTTAATAATTTTTAATATAATTTCGTAACTCAGTTTCTAACTAACTAATAAAATTTATTTTTTCCAAAGTTTTTTGTTGCCTGTAGTCTAGAATATTATCATTCTCATTGAAAGTTCTTTAGAAACTTTTAAAACGGTAAAATAAATGAAGGTTTTTTTTTCAAAAGTAATTTTTTAATTAAAATATTATTACATATAAAATCTGAATGTATGAAAATATTTTTGAAGATGAAATTTTATGGTCACCTTTGGACGAAATTTAAAAATAATAATATTTTTCGAATAAAAGAAAAAAATTTTAGATTTACCACATGTCTATAAGAATACGTGTAATATTTTACCAAAAGCTAACTACTGTTATAATATTACAGCTTTCTTCTCTTTCTGTCATGGACTGTCAAACACAAATGTTAGCCGTTGGTTATAATAAATTCTATAATATTAAACTTATAAAAACATGAACGCTAATTTTTTGCTTTTTTTTTATTATTATTTTTATGTAATGGCAACACTAATTGTGTCAAATTTAAAATAATAAGAAATTTTCTGTTAAATCTTTATCTTTTTTTTTTAATATATAATATTATACATAAATATAAAAAAAAATTAATTGATAAATTAAAAAATAAAATTAATAAATTCAAAATTCAAATTTCAAAAACATATTTTGAGATAAAAAAACTATTTTTGGTTTTTTTTTTTTTTTTTATCTGTGCCATATTTTTAATTTTCAACTTTCAATATAGTTGGATGTACAAAAGTTTTCCCGAAGGCTCCATATTATATTTCACCTCTAACGCTTTAGAATTACTGATACCATTTTATTATCATCTTGTTATTGATATTATTCCTTCATATGTATGCTACCTTCATATTTAACCCTTCCATCATAATAATATGATCCGCTATTCATGAAATGTAATTCATTTTCAAATTTTCAACCTCTTTAGTTACCATCTGTGCATCACAACTGATATTTATAAGTTCTCTAGATATTCTTCGACAAAACTGAATTTTCCTAGTAAGTTTTACAGACACATTTTGAATTAGTGCTTCACACATTGTAAAAACCAGTAGAATTGCTTAATTCTAATATAGACATTATTTTTTATAATTTTTTTCTGTTTAACCACAAAATTAAATCTTCAGACCGATAAAAACAAACAGTTACTTCGATATAGTTAACCTTTTAATTATTGAACCGAGAGCATATAAGATCTTGATTAGCTCATTTTAAATTTTATGTCAAATTGCTTCAAAATAAATTTCAATTTATTTAAAGATCAATTTTTTTTTTCATTCAAAATATGATGTTCCTATAGTAGAGCGATAACATACAAAAATCAATGTTTTTTTGCTTCCTCGCCCTGAATTGATATTTTGTTTCATCTGATATTTTAATTCAGTTTTAATTCAATTCTTTATGTGTGCCGTGTTATCGTTTACATAATGTTCATATTGATAAAAGTAAAACTTTCTAGATTGAGTTTTATCATTTTATACAAAACTTATAAAAAAATCGCCGCCCTTGATACACTAATTTAAATAATTGCATTAACTTCATCTTCAGAAATACTTTGGTTGATGGTTTAATCCTCACCATATAATGAGTAAATCTTTGTACTTATATTTTGTTGTTAATAATTTATTCTTTTGTTTAGAAACAATATTGTTTTCATTTATAGATGGAAATTAATTAGCAGCAATCACCTTTCAAACCGCTGTCCTTAAGAACAATAATGAAACAAACAATTTCAAAAAAATTGTCGTACCTTCTATAATTATTTTATTTAAATCCCCATCTTCTTTAATTCTCAAGTTTTTCTCGTATTGTTTCCTTTATGTCACATTTCCATATTAATTAGTTGCAAAATTTGATATTGATAATATATTTTAGATCTATATAAATTAGGTTCAATTGGTAATCTTGTTCTGCAATAAAAAAAAAAACAATATTAAAAATCATTAATTAATTAATAATAAAATATATTATGTAAGTTAGTTATTAATAATCAATAGACAAAAATAGCGATCACAAAATAGGAAAGAAATCCTTTTCTACAGGTTTTATTTTCAATAGTTATTATGATTATCGGGTTATGAGAAGCAGGCTGCTATGTATGCATAATGAAAAGGTGAGTGATATGAATAAAATAAAGCAAATGATTTTGCTCCTAGTATTGTAGCAAATACTCCCAAACTTTATGAATAAAAATAAGAATTTGCTTCATTATGACAAGTATCATTTAAAAGCTAACTAAAAGTAATTTTATTCATATGAATCTAACCACGTTCTACATAGGCTTTGCCTTTACTTAGAGCAGATTCTTCTACTACCCTACCTTTAACTTTGAAGCACAACCTTAGTTTTTATTCATATAACTCTATTATGGGTCATAATTAATATGTTATTGAATTTGTTTGAAGTTCTGTGATTTAATAAATAATCGATTTTTTAAATATTTTATGATGACAACATTAAAAAGTACAACAATCTATTAATTTCAAATTAGAAGATCTTTAAATTAATTAAAGTTATTGACGCCTAGACAGTATAAAATTTTTCATCTTTACACTTTAATTATTGGTTAATATTTTACCATCTGAGCGACTGTTCTTGAGAAACGATGAAAACTAATAAGACAATTTGTTTATAGAGTTAAAAAGTTTCGCCAAATCAGGACAAGTTTTTAACTTTGTTACGAAAATAACCAATTAACCTCTGCTTTCCTAAAAATAACAAAAGTATTTGATACTACTTTCAACAACCCGACTTGAAAATTTTATTTAAGATGTAGATAAGACACCAAATATGACTCATTTCTAGAATTAAAGTAAATGTGGTGTAGATAAAATGGATGAAATATTGCTATGACTACATTTTGCCAAAAATCAGAAAAATCTCTGACTCTTGAATCTTTTTTATACTAGGTTAAGGTATGTCAGTTGTTCTAACCTATAATTTTTTTTCGTAAATTAATCCGACCCATATATCAACGTAATAAAGCGAAATGGTCAATGTAAATTTTTACAACTGTTTGACGAAAGTTTATGTATGCTATAATAAGACGACAATTCAAATGTCATGGATTGCGTCATATAGTTCAATTTAGACGCTTGAGTGGATCACTGGGATTCCAATTGCAGCCAGGATCGAGAACCCCGGAATATTCAAAGATTAAGAAAATTTCTTTCTTGTACTGCTTGGATGAAAAAAATAGCATTCAATAACAGAAGCCTGTGTCCGCAGCAAAGTTTTTTTAATAGTTTTTTTTTTACGTTTTGTACCCTACACCTAAAGTATAGGGTATATTAACTTTGGTATGGTGTTTATAACCACCAACAGGGAGCGAGTTAGATATGGACATGTATATATATTCTGAATCAGGATCACCTCCTGAGTCGATTTAGCGATGTCCGTCCGTCCGTCCGTACGCACGATAACTCAAAAAATAATGATGCTATCTTGATGAAATTTATACTGTCGATTAACAAAGACTAAAGAAAGGCGAGGATTGCAAATGGGCGAAATCGGACTCAGGTACCTCCCATACAACTCCTAAAACCGAACACGCATATCTTCGAAATTAATAAAGATAGAAACTTAAAATTTTGTACGAGGGTGTTTTTTCCTGAATCCCTGATACCCCTAAAATTTGAGATGAATTGAAATGGTTGTTCAGGTACCTCCCACACATTTCCCAAAACCGAACAAGCATAATACATTCGAAATTAATAAAGATAGAAACTTCAAATTTGGTATTAGGATGCTGTTTCCTGAATCCCTGATTTGTCCAAAATTTGAGATGAATTGGAGCAGTTGTTCGAGTACCTCCCACACAATTCCCAAGACCGAACAAGCATATTTTCGAAATTAATAAAGATAAGAACTTAAAATTTGATATAAGAGTGTTCTACCCTGTTCTGATGATGTCTCTAAAATTTAAGATGAATTGAGGTGGTGGTCCGGCTACCTTCACACACTTCCCAAGACCTAATAAGTATATCTTCGAATTTAATAAAGAGAGAAACCTGAAATTTTGTACAAAGGTTGTAAAAGCATTTATTTTTTTAGCTTATATTAAATACCTAACTAAAATAACTTATGGATTTTTAATTTATTTTGAATTTTTTAGGTGTAGGGAATAAATAAGTCGGTTGCATCGACTTTCGATTTACTTGTTTTTAAAAATTTTTATCAATTTTTATAGAAAACTTTAGTTTTTTTAAGGTTTTTTAAGAAATCGCATAAAAAAAAAATTTTCTATATAAAAAGTATTAGTTTAACTGATTTGACGTTAAAATCTACAGTCTGAACCCAACTACGGTCTGAACTTAGTTTAAGCTAGCTAAAAATTCAATAGTTTTTAACTATAATCAAGTTTAAATTTATAAATTGATTAAATTAAATCAGATGTTATAGAAAGTAAAGACTTAATTACAAAACATAATTTACAAGTTTTTCCTTTCCTTTAAATAAAGATTCATTAAATTGCAAAATGCATTTTAAACAAAAACAATGTCATCATCAATTACTGGCTTATATTAAAACTAAAGGACTAATAACTTCCATTTTGGTATATTGAAACTGCTTTTTATAATATGTTTAAATATTTGAAGTAGATACTTTGAAGTAGATACTTTATTGCGTTTACTTTAAATTTTTCTAAAATTCATATGGATGTTTATTTTAATAAGAGAACAAATACACTACTTTTTGTGCCTTTCAAAAAATATTTTTTTTTTTTAAATAATTTTTACTTTATATAATAATATAAATATATAATATAATATATAATATGTAAAACTTTTATATAATAATATAAAAAAAAGATCAAATAATAATATTAGAGTTATTTTAAAACATAATAAGAAATATTTAGATACAGATACAATTTATAGGATATATGTATATAGATATACCTTACATTGTTTAATAAATTTAAATCTTAAGATATACGAGTATAATATGTTTTTTAATGTAATGTTAACAAACAGTTATACTTTTATTATAAATAAATATTGTACCTTTTTTAGTAGGCAGTAAATTAAAAAGGAAGGCTGTTTAGTTTGCTTATAATTATTTTGTACATTTACTTTATCTTGTATTTAAGAGTTTAATAGACTCATAAAAGTAAACTCATTAAAATTTAAGGACATTAATTAGGTCACAAATTTCTTGTTTGTTTTCATAACAAAAAATTTATTTCTTAATTAACTATCCTAAAAATATTGTTTTTTTTTTTTTCTTTTGCTTTAGTAATTATACCCTATCCTTAATTCAAAAGGGGTAATATTTTAAAATAATTTTCTCATGTTAAGAATATTAAAAAAAAAACAAACAAAAATTTTCACTCTGTTTGTCTCTTCGTTTGCCCATTCATCTGTGAAAATTGTTTGGTGATCAAAAATAGTAAATTTATTAATTTTGGGCATCTGCAATCTGGGCATCTGTGAAAAATTTTCAAGGTTAAGATAAAAAAATTGAAAGCTAAACATTATAATTTTACATATTGTGTTAAGGGCCATTCTTAAGAAGCGTAACGAAATTCGGCTTTTTAAAATTAGTTTTTTTACAATTCAGCTTTTTAAAATCCGGTTTTTTAAAATCCAGCTTTTTAAAATCCAGTTTTCCTTTAAAAATCCGGTTTTTCATGTGTATACAATCAACTATGGAAGATGTACTAAGTGTTTATTTGTTTTTTATTTAATATTTGGGTATCTCATCAATTCCCAGAAAGAACAATTCGCAGAAAAACAATTCACAGAAAAATTTATATGCAACATTTTGAATTAAAAGAAATTTTACTTTTGGTTAGAAAGTCTGGGTTGCCGGTTTTTTCCAAAATATTTACATATAATTGTATATGCAAGATATTTGAATTAGGAAGTATTTTAAAATTAGATACAAAATCAGTGTTATACGCTTTTTCTAGAATATTTCTGGAAATATATTCTGGAAATTATATATTGTATATGTGGGATTCTGAATTAGGAGGGATTTTAGGGGTAAATTCAAAATCAGCAAATTTGCTTTATCCAGAATATTTATATATTACATATATGTGTATGTGATATTCTGCATTAGGAGAGATTTTATGGTTCATTACAAAATAAGGGTTTTAATAATTTGTTTAGTGGCGGTTTACGGGCTGCAGCCCTCACTATTTTAAATTCTTTGATGTAAAAAAAATATAATTAGGAAAGACTTTAGAGTTAGTTACAAATTCAGATCATTTACAGAATATTTCAAAACAAAACGGCTATGGGATTTTTTGAATTTTGGGATTGAAAATTATTTTCAAAAATTAAAATACAGAAAAAAATGTCTCTTATCTTTTAATAACCACACATTATAAAATTTTAATACAGAAGTAGAAGTTAAAATTCAAGAATACGTTTTATGGTCATTTCGGAAATATGAGGCTTTAAAAAGTTTTAGTTTAACATACTGCCTTCTGTTACACTTATTTTATTCAGAACTGTTATTTGTTTTTTGTCTATGTTGCCTTATGATATTGAAATAAAAAAATAAATGAAAAACAATATTATATTTATTTAAAAGTTTTTAAATTACAAAAAATTTAAAAAATTTAATTTTGAAAACGTTTAACTAGAAAAGAGAAACATATCAATAATTATTTGTATATTCATAATAAATATCAAGTTAATTTAATATTTTTATGAAAATAGAGTTTCAGAATAAGGAAGAAAAAGGATTTTACAAGGTATATCATTTTTCTGCATTATAAAATTGAACAATTCGTAATATATTAAATTAAATGTCCTTTCATGAACCAGATTCTGTTAAGAGTTCTTTTAATAATTTCGAATTGGCTATAATTATCTCATATGACAGATAATATCGATGCACTGAAATAATCCTGCCAGAAATATTTGTAAAATCGGCTTTTTAAAACTGTAATAAAGGCGAAAGGATGATTTTTTTTTAATTCGACTTTACAACTGCTTTGAAGAAGAAATAAGAATGATTCGGCCTTATTTCCGTTTTCCAAAAGTTATTCAGAACGTTTTATATTATTTGTTCCGTTTATTTCAGAAGGTTTTTTTTGTTGTTTTTTGGAAGTTTTTAAAAACACTTGTCTGGCTTCAGGTTAAGTATAAGTCCTTCTATAGTAAAATATTTCATCTTTCCAGATGGGTTAAGGTAAACACATTGTAGTAAAGCCGAAATATTTGATAGGACACTGTCTGAAAAAAAGGGTCTCAGCCTTTGGAAAATTATGAGAAATAAATATAAATGCCTTTGATAATTTGCTACAAAATCAGAAGTATACGCTTTTCCCAAAATAGGTACACATATATTCATGCAAAAATTAATTATGATAGATTTTATATTTAGTTCATCTAAATAACCATATCAGGTATAATCATCAGATTGTAAAACCTTGGAGTAAGCAATTTGATATTGGGCATTGCAATATATTGAATTACAAGCAAAGAAAAAAAATTTTTTTTTTTTAAATAAAACTCGAATGACTTTATTTCCTATCCGTATTTCGGCATTATTTCAATTTTAAAACGATAATAAAACCAAAATTCGCGATTCCGACGCGATCTCGACTTTATTTCCCTGTTAGTGCATCGATATAACATTTTTAATATTTTAAATAATAATTAGTTTTTTATTTATTGATGAAGACATTTTCATCAGTTGGTTTAAGTACACAAATTAATTTATAAATCCGAAAAAAAGGACTCAATCTAAACAGTCACTAAATTGTATATTAAAAAAAAAAAAAAGAAGGACAGTGTTTGTTTTGTTGGAAAATATTCTTTTAGTACAATAATAAACAATAAGTTATGTATAATATTTTTAATTTATTAAAATTAATTTTTAAATACATTAATATGAAAATAAATTTTTTAAATTTTATTTTGTTTTAAGTGTAACTGATTTTTTTTTTTTTTTTGGCTTGAACATTTTTAATGAAAATATGTATTTTATAAGAAAAAATATAAAAATTCTTTGAAATAAAATGATATAAATACAATTTTCATTTTAAATACGAATATAATCATCCTTATCATCTTCATAATGAATAAATGATGTTTATAGAAAAAATAAAAATATTAAAAATTCCTGTAAGATAAAAAGGAATTAAAGATGAAACTGAAAAATTTTATATTAAAAAGTATTTTATTTTTCTTATTTTTTTCTGTATTTCTTACTTTGTTGCTTTTCTGATACGCTTCAATAATTTCAATTAATTTTAAATGTTAAAATAAAAAAAAAAAATAAAAAAGCTTATTTATAAATAAAAATGAAATGATGCCATGTCATACTTCCACAACCAGAAGCCCATAAGATTGGGTTATAACACCATAATCCCGCATTATAATCCAGAATGGGGACCCCATGGGGGTATAAACTCATACATTTTTATATAAAGCGCAATATAACATCATAATGTGGTATGATGTTGTTTGCCATCGGCAGTAAATCACATTATATCACAAGTAATTTTGATGGGATTATGAACAACTTAAATTAAAAACGTTTTTTTTTAATATTTTAAATGTAAAAAAAAAAAAAATAAGATAACAAACTAATTTGGCAATTTTCTCCGAAGCAAAAACAATATAAAGGTAAATTTATTAAATAATAAATGATTTGTTGTTGAAATATGTTTGAATTAGCTATAAAATCATGATTTTAAATTTTGATAATGGTTTTGTTTAGCGGGAGCTTTGGGACGGCAGTTCCCACTATTTTAAATGTTATTCGACTTTATTTCAGGTTACTTAGAAATCCTTCTAATTCAAAATCTTTCATATACGAATTTATAAATACACTTAGTACCACTGAGCTTTTTTGTTTTATGACTTCCAATATATTGGCATTATGACTCATTGACACTTCATCGAATTATGCTTTTAAAACCCACTATATAAGACAAAGCCGAATTAATGGGCTTATGACCTGTGGGACTATGACACGGAACAATAAAAGTATATAGACTTGAAATTATGTTCTATAACTTACATCAAAATATTATAAAATTTAGTTTATGTTTACTTAGGTATATATTTTAAAGACGATGTAATTAATTATTCTGACACATTTTATAACGATTAATTGAAAATAAATTGAAATTGTTTTTTATTCTTTAATGTGTTTAATTTTTAATGTTTTTAATCGATAAATTACAAAAAAAAATTTAAACTTAATCAGCTTTTTCCATTATTATTAAAAATAAAAAAAACTTTATTTCATTCTATAATTTTTCATCTTTTTTCTCCTTTCAACTTTTATAAGGATCATAGGACGACTTCTTCACTTCACTTCTTCTTCATTGGGTGTTTTAGTTGAATGAAACAATGATAACTTATAGTGTTTAAAAAAATTTCCCTGCAATAATTTCACTCAAGGTTTTTTCATCAAAATATAAATATGACTTTTGTCTTGAGTGACATTTTTGTATTTTACTTTATTTAATTGTTCTAAACTAAAATAAATTAAAACAGAAATAATTTTTAACCCTAAACGCAAAACTTTTTTAATACAAAAGAAATTAATTAAAAACTAATTAAAGAAAATACAGGTCAAATAATTGTCGGGGAGCCTCGGTCGCCTAGTGGGTAAGAGCGTATAAAATACGCTGCAAACACCGAGGGAGTGTGGGTTCGAATCCCACACACGTCGTAAGAGTTATTCCCCTTACGACATTTACAGCCACGTCTGAACAGGAAAGGCTGTGTAATTTTCTGTCCACATTTATGTGGCAGAGAAATGCCTTAAAAAAAAAAATAAATTGTTGGTGCTCGATTAAGTATAGGTTTTCTGCTGCAAAATTTATAAAGGGATTTATTTAAGCGTTTAAAAAAACATTCAGTAAAAAATTGCTGAAAAGTGATTCATTAAATCACTAAGTTAATTAATCACTAAGTCGCTCATTACTCGACTGTAATGATTAATTAATGTAATTTTATATTAGGTATATTAAAAAAAAATGCAATATACTTAATACTATTTTACATACCTTTTCCAATTATTAATGTATTTTAAAAGTAAACACATTGATTTAATATTTGATTATCTTTAATTTAATTAGATAAGTGATGGCTTAACTTCCACGGATATAAGGTCCATGAAAATAATGTTCTTTTAAATGAATTTAAGTTCCATGTAACTTATGGCCATTTCTGAATAGATTTAAGTTCTATGGGGAAGCTCCAGCCGTTTTTTGTTGGAACATACGTCTCAAAGAAAATATGACCATAAGTTCCACTTTTCAGTTTTTGATTTCAAATAACATATTTTGCACTTTAATATAAATTAAATTTTTGTTTTTGCAAAAGGTTTTAAACAGTTAAAAATTGCTTATGATTGAACATATTAGTTAACATGAAGTAAAATGTAAAAAAGATATGTAAAATTATTACAGTCTAAATATAAATTTTCAAACTACTGCCTCCAAACTGCCTGCCTCCTTAAATAAATTTGTAACAAAATCTAAAGTCCTACCTAATTATTTTTTTACATATATTTCAATAATTTGTTTAACGGGAATTTGGGGAGGCGGTTTTCCCCACTATTTTAAACTCCTACATGTTGTAATATTATAATATGTAAAAATGATAACTATATAGGTAGGTTTTTAGAGATAGTTATAAAGTCAGAGTTATGCTCTTTTCCAGAATCAAACTCTAAAATACCTCCTAATTTAGAATTACGTATATTTCACACATTTATATTCTGAAAAAATTGGCAATACTGATTTTGTAGCATTCGTGATTGTTTTCAGCAAAATTTAAATTTGTGATTTTTTTCGGTAAAGTTTCATAGACCCTCATATTATATATAACATATTATAATATATATGTATATATATATTTCCGCTTTTCCAAAAATTTCACGAAACTTAAATTTGACTTTATTTCGTTCGATGGAACTACCCAAAGAGCCATCTTTGAGATAGGCACGTAGACAGATACTAAATTGGGGTCTATATATAGCTTTTACGTTTCTGACACGTGCCTGTACCCAATTGCGGAATAGTTTTTGGTTCCTTTCTGTTATATAAAAATGGTGTGCCTGGGTGTGCGATAAAAACGTTCCAAATAGGTGTCGATATTTTTTTAGGAACTTAGTTTTACACCTACTTCTTTAAAAAGAAAAACAAAAATATTTTTTTAAGAGTGAAAGAAAATTTATTAGGTAATATGGTCATAAAAGTCTTAAAAAATTATTGGGCCTTCTATTGGGCTGATTGGGCTGATTTTATAATTTATAAATTTTTAATAATTCACCGTATTTAAGTAGTTTGAAGGTATAATATACTTCTCTTGTGTTTGTAACACATGTCAAGCACAAATATAAATGTCGTATTAATTAATGTTGTGTAAAACCAATTGTGTAAACCAAAGAAACAGGAAGGTTGAGCGATTGTAATGTTTAAATTCTAAAAATCGTAGGTATAATAAATAATTTAGATAATGTTTTGAAAATTGCTAAAACAAATTTTTATTACAAAATTATTTCATATTTTAAATGTCAAAAAAAAAATTAATATAAACAAATTTATAATTTCCTTATATTAATATGTCTGATAAAATAAAAAAGTTTTTACGGAAACATATTTGATCTGCGTTAAATTTAAGTTTGCCCTCGAATTTCAAAAATGCAAACTAATTTTTGGAATGTATGCTATAATATGTCATACAAAAAGATAGGTACATACATACATATACATATATATGTTATATTCGTAGATATGTATGTCAATCGTTTATATAAGAAATTCTTAACCAAATATTTTTAAAACTTCAAAAAAAAGCAAGCTTCGTTCGGGTAACGGGTTTTTTCTTTAAAAATTTTTTCTAATTCTTAATCGATTACTTTTTGGAAAAGTAATGTAAAGAGTAGTACTTAACTGTCATGTCATATGGTGCAAAATGCATGTACCTACCTATTATTTTATGCGAATACGAGCAAAAATGTTGCAAAAACGTAAGTTTAGAACTACAAAGTTTTAGCTACTTTATCGTTGCGCATGCTACTATATAGTACGAGAAATTATTTCTCCGCAGTAATTAATAGCTTTATTTAGGGATTTTTTATTTTTTTTTTTTTTACGAGGGACGGTGGAAAACATCAAAAATCACTCAAAAGAACTGCACGAGGTTCCTCTGAGTTGTGTTGGACTCTAACCAACCAAAACCACCCCCTTTAAAACCAAACTATAGGATTGGACCTTTAATACATAATCATATAATGTACAGTTTGGTTTTGGGGAAAAGGATGAGGGAAGGATTACTTGGGTGTTTGAATATAGGAAAATTGGGATTATGGAGGATGAAGGGAAAAATTTGGATAGTTATTTTGAAGAAAGATGTTAGTGTTCCTCTTGAATTTCGATATATTGTACACAAATGAATTATCAACTTTTGGGAACACATGGGCATAAGATTCCATAAACGCGACGTGCGCATGACAAACGAATTTCCGAATGCTGTATTGCGCCATCTTGCCAGTTCGACAGTGTATGGGTGGGCATCTGTTGCACTCCTCGTTTCACGTTGGAAAACTTTGAGTGGAGGCATCAATTGTTTTATTTTTTTAGAACAGGTGTTCACGCCTACAAGGTATCTATAAAAGAGGGTCAATGACCCAACAGTACGGCGATGGCAAAGTGGAGTGAGCGTTGAGGTAACACTGGGGTCGCCAATAAGGCGAATAGCTCTGTTTTGCACTTTGTCGAGATAACCCAGCGCTGTTTGGGGTGCTCCAGCCCAAATATGTGCGTTATACTCCATTTTCGGCCTAATGTACATTTTATAGATGTTGAGAAGATCGGAAGGAGAAAAGTAAGCTTTACAGCGATACAAGAAACCTAGACATTTAGCAGCATTTTTAGCTATACCAAAAATATGATTTGACCAGGTCAATTTCTGATTTAACTCGATGCCCAGAATGTTTAAATCTGTTGAGTGCTGCAAAGCTTCACCCTGAAAAGTCAGGTTGGGTGTAGTAGTAGCTACTTTGGGCGAGATTAAACAGCATTGCGTTTTTTTGGTGTTGAAATCAACTCTGTTGATTTCACCCCATTTTTGGATTTTCCCTAAATCATTATTTAGCTCATTGATAGTGAAGTTTCTTGCTGTTCTATTAATTTGGTGATTAATACCACAGCGACTATGAAATTTATAGGAAGCTACAAGGGTGCTGTCATCTGCGAAACTATGGATTGGATTGGAGGTAATTGAAAGTAGATCATTGATAAATATTAAGAAGAGAGTGGGGGACAAAACCGATCCCTGAGGGACACCAGCATTAATTATAAAATTGTCAGATGAATAACCATCGACAAGTACCCGAATCATGCGATTCGAAAGGAAATCTCCAATCCATTTTAGAAAGGCTCTACCTAGTCCTAACGCTTTGCATTTTGCTAATAAATCATCATGCAAGACTCGGTCGAACGCTTTAGAAATATCCAGAGCCACTACATCAGATTCATCAGAATGGTGAAGGCTGATATTCAACTTTTCGCAAAGGTAAATCATGAGATCACTGGTTGAACGACGGGCTCTGAACCCTTATTGTCGATCATGAAGCAAACCTCTACGATCTAGATATTTCAAAAGGTTCTGGTTTACTAGTTTTTCCATTACCCTGGAAAGAACCGAGGTTATAACTATTTATAAAACTTTATCTATTTTTTTTTGTTTTCTATAAAGGAAAATTGTTAATTTATAGTCATTTTTTCGTTTATTGCAATTCATTTTTAAAAGATTAAAAAACTTTTAGCTTTATTTTGCTTTTAGCTCTTGAATTAATGTTTGACAATTAAATGAAAGAATGTATTAAATGGGGAAAAAAGTAAACAAAAAAAAAACTCAAAAACAAAGAAGTTCCTTCTACTAACCATAACCGCAGTAAAATATACACCTTTTATGCGACTATAAAATTTTATTAAGTTATCGCCTCTATATAGTTCCAAAATAAGGTAACAACAACGTTTATATGACTTCAAAGTATCCCTAATAAAAACTGGGTCTCTGTAGTTCCAAATGATGAAACAAGGACGTAATAAAAACTATAGAAAAATAACGTCCCAGTAAATTAAAACTCTATATCCCAATTAAAACTTTTAGAACCATGAAAAATTTTTTGGGTGGTTTTGTGAAAGGTTCCTAAAACTTAAATTTTTCACTTAACTTTAATATTACCTCATATTGTAGAAAAAATAGGTATAGTTCCATAGCAGTTACATGAAGAAGTTACTATTACGTAATAACGTCTACGTATTATCAAATTTAGTCCCAAAAATATAGTCTGCCACTTTTTATCAACCCAAACTACAAAATCAAGGTAACTTTCACTTCGACTGCTGCTTGGGTTATGACTATCCCCAAAACCAAACTGTACATTCGTATTAAAGGTTCCATCCTAAAGTTTGGTTTTAAAAGGGGGGTGGTTTTGGTTGGTTAAAATCCAACACTACCCTGAGGAAGCACGTGCAGTTCCTCTTGGTGACTTTCGAGTTTTCCACCAACCCTCGTAAAAAAAAAAAAAAAAAAACAAAATAGGTAGTCATAATTTTAATATGTTCCTTAAGAGTTAATGCTTATTTAGAGATAGGTATCAAATATTGTATCCAACATACATATTTTTAACTTTATCATATACCTAAAACAAAATTTAATAAGATGATTTTACTCAATATTTATATTTATAAAATATTTACCGGCCCATCGCTTTGCAAGGGCATTGCATGCCCTTGCGAAGAGTAAATAAATAAATAAATAAATAAAATATTTACATTAATATCATTTTTTTGATTATTTCTAAAATTTATCTTAAAACAGTTTTACTTGAATATACAATAACTAAAAAAAAATTATTAACTTCCAAATATCCAACCATGTTAATAGCAGCTAGTAATTAGTATAACTAAAGATCAACGTGTAGATGTATAGGTCCTTATATATTATTGCAAAGCTTTTTTTTTGTCTTCTTATCTTCTTAATATCAGAACATAATCTATAATTATAATTTAGTAGTTTTCAGCCACACACTACGTATTATGAATTCCGTTTCAAGCTTTGAACATCAGTAACTACATATTTTTTACGATTTTTCTACTATAAAACCTATACATAATATTAATAATAAAAAACAAACAACACATTTCATATTTATATTACAAGTAGTATGGTACCTACGATAGTCGGTAGTATGTAGTAACAAAACGTACACAACAAAACAGAATAACAAAAAAAAAAAAAAATTATAAGAGGAATTCTCACTTACTCTCTTTAAAATTGTGTATTCTTTTTTTCCTCTCGAGTCACGAGTCTCGACTCGACCTCAACGGCTCAACTATTCTTTGGCTATATGTATATAATGTACTTAACTTATGCATGTGTAAAGAAAAAAATTTAAAAATTGATAAAAATCGTCATTATCACAATATTTATTGAAATTTTAAATAATGATGAATGATATTAATTTGATATTAATAATCAATACGTATCTAAGTATGTACATATGAATAACCAGCAGGCGAGTCTCTTTAAAATTCAAATATATAATTGTTTTGCTTTTTTAGTTTTGTATTAAATTGTTGCATTTATGTATGAATGTTTGTATATTATTTGAAGCGATTTTCTAATTGTATTCTTTATACCCGTACGATAGGATCGGGTATAATAAAATTACTCCTCCGTTTGTAACACCTCGAAATAAGCGAGCTAGATATACCTTCAAAGGTATGGATCGGATCAGAAAAAAATTCTAAGACTTTTGAGCCATGTCCGTCCGTCCGTCCGTCAGCACGCTAACTCAAAAACTAAGAAAGCTAGAATCTTGAAATTTACACAAAATATTCTAGGAGTAATTTGTAGGTTCCCTATTTTTTTTGGTTGAGTTTGGACCAAAACTTAGGGTAGCTCTCGAACACCTAACTTTTAGATCCCGACATTTTTTTTGAAATAGAGCTATGAAATCTTAACTGCTGATAGATCTCACAAAAATATTAATTTTATTTTTTATAACTTTTTTTTGTAGCCCCACCCGTTACGGAGCTACAGCTCCCCAAAGGTTCAAAAAGCTCTATATTTAAATTGTTATAGCACAAGTTGTATAAGGTATATCTTCATTTTGAAAACGCCAAACGATTACTACTTTCATTAGCTTCAAAAGTATATATACAATAAATATATATTTTTGGCATACGGTGTCTTAATTTACCGTTATGCGAAACTAAAATTTTGCAAAATCCTTTAACCCTTCTATCTTTTAAACGGTTAAAGTTGGAAACTTGAAATTTTGACAGAAGTTAGATCTTTGAAAATAAGTATGAGTCATTTCAGAAATTTTTTTTGTATCACTCCCCGTTTAGGAGCTGTAAGGGGTCAAAAACTGAAAATTTCCTATTTTTAAACACCTGTAACTTGAACACCTGTTAAAATTTTTTTCAAGTAATACACAAAAATTAAAGCTTCAACATTATACTCTTATTTCTGTTAACAACTATTTTTAATAATATAGGGTTACTTTATAATTGACGAAAGTGTTACTTGATTTTTTCAAATTTTCTAACAAATTTTTTTAACGAATTTTTTCCATTTTGTTTTACTCGATAATTTGAAATTGTTGAAGATATAATGCGTAGTACATAAAAATGTAAATAAATAAACAACATAACGGTTGCTTGAAGAATTTTTATTTATATGATATTGATATATATACATACTTATATAATATCATGTTTATTTACATATCGTATATGTCACTAGTGAATGAATGATAAGAGTATAGATGTATATTATATAGCGCCGTATTTACATACATACATATATGTATTTTATTGTACTTATAAGAAATTATTCTGTCAATGGAATATTTAAATATAATATAATATAATATTTAAAATTATATTTACTATTTTGTACTAAGTAAATTTAATATACATTTACCGCTTAGTATTAAATGGTACTATAGAATATTTGAAAAAGTTTTGGATTGATAATCGTTATGTGGAAGGTTAAAATCTGCTTTTAAAGAATGTACATATAAACATATAGTTTGAATATATGTACAACCCATAATTCTAGAAATTGTAAAATTCACCCAAATTATTTTTAAATACTAAAATATTAAAAAAATAATATTGTAAGCGAAGTGACAGGCTGTGAACATACTAACGGTTCGTACGGGTATCTAAGAGTTGACAAAGGCAACTGTATTCTTCCTCGTTTTTGAATTCAATTTCTTCTCATGTACTTAAATTTGAGTATACAGCAGTTCTTACAACCAAAATTAAATTTGAATAATTTTTTATTTTTAAGTATTTTGTATGTCAATTTTATGCAGGGTTACCATTTGTACAATTGTGGTAATATTTGTACGGTTTTCTCGCCCTCTGTACCATGTTATATGTACAATCTTAATCAAGGATTGTACGACAAATACCTATAGAGTCTTTTTAGATTTTAAATTTTTCACATTAGGGCAAGGTAAAACGAACAACGGCAATATTGTTACAGACAACGTTGCTCATTAAAAAAATTTAACTGTATTTTGCTCCAACCTTTGTTTGTGCATTTTCCGAATCTTTTACGGATACCTATTCTGTTTTCACCACGTACCTTTAAAACATTTATTTCGAACTAGATAAATAAATAGACATAATAGTCTTCACTCACAATACCAAATAATCTAAATTCTAAATATACGTACACCAACTACAGGCTCTTTATACAATTTAATTCTATTTTGACGTTATTTTAAAAATAATTTCAGTTAGTGTTTTGACGAATTTAGTTTTGCTTTCTGAATTTTTGCAGATTGTACTTTTTCCATAAATTCTATTTTTCTAAACTGCAACTGTCTATTATATGAATTGGGATTCAACATAAAATTTGACTACACATTAACAGGGGCCCCTAGTATTATTATAACGCCAAAGATGAATACAATATACCCACTTGAGCTGAAAAAATTTTGAACCTTCAAAACGATATTGGAATTTTTTAATACCGAACCGAAAAATATCTACCGAAACCGAACAATTCCAATAAATGATTTTAACACGATTTTAATACTTTATCCACTTCACCTCCGTCACTTAACGGGAACGATCAATTTGTATTATATAGATATTTGATAGGAGGAGGGTACTTATTTTGATTTCAGATTAAAAATCTAGGGCCTTCATTCAAAACCATCTATAGAGAAAGAAAGAAACTTAATTTCTCTTGTCCAAGCAGTGCATTAGTACTCTCAGATTCTAAAAGAACAAAAAATAGAGGTGGTTTGTAGTTAATTAAAGCCCCATATGCTTATATAGAGAATTATTGTTTGTCTTTCTTTATAATGCCTACCCATGATTTCAATCCACCCTCGCTAAAAAAATAAAAGATTAAAGTTTTGTTTAAGACAATTTGAAATTTTTTTTTTTTTTCTTAAAATGAGATTAGTTTGACATTTTTCTGCCATTTTTATATATTTGTTAAACAAAAATTAACTAAAAACAAAATTTAAATTATCACAATACTGTCTATTTAGATACTGTACGTAACTGTTTTTCTATAACAGGTAATTTATAAAATTAAAAAAGAAATACCCTCTTCCATGGTTCATGTCTTACAAATAATATAAGGACTTACAAAAAAGGGACATAAAATAATAACTAAATATTTTTTTAATGAACATCTTTCATTTTCTTGAAAGCCATACTTTTTTTTTTTTTTTTGATTAAACAAAAGAAAACAACGACATAAAAAGAAAAATTGAAAAAAAAAACAACAATTTCCCAAGATACTTTTACCAAAATTGATTTGCAAAGAACAAACGCTCACTATTTTTTTTTTTTTTTCGGTTAATGGAAAAGTAAAAGAAAATGCTACTTTGTAAATATTATTACATTATTTAAGTTTTTTTTTTTGGCTATTGAAAGGAGAATAAAGCATATCGTTATTTCTTCTTCTTTTCTTCTCATCTTCTATACATCTTTCATTTTAGATATTTTTTCGTCTTCGTACACTTTTCTTCTCGGCTTTTTTCCTCAGGCTCTTTTTATAAAATATATTTTTCTTTTTTTCTCTTATTTAAATAAAATGCAATTTGTGTGCGATATTTTTACTTTCATTTCTACAAACATTTATTTCTTTTTCTTTTCTTTTTATTTTTATCATTTTTATGTATAATTTTCTCTCTTTTATGACATAAATTTAATTCTTATTATGTTTTTATCTTCTATTTTGTCGCTTTATTTTTTATAAATTTTTGCCTCTGGTCTTCGCCAAAATTTAGTTAGCTGTAACGGTTAAAAACTTTAAATATTTTAAGTAAGACAAGAATCTTAAGCCATTATTTTTTAAAAGCGTATAAATTTTTTACATGTTAAAACATCGAATTACAAAACTTATTAGTATTTAGCTGAAAGGAAGGTGTAAGAATTGAAGAGGCATTTTCTTTAATCTTATAAAACTCAATTTAATTGAGGAAAACATTTTTTTTTTGCATAATGTATGTAAAAAAATAATGTTTAAACCATAATTTTCCAATACCAGTAAAAAATCAATATAGCACACCAATTGGAAAATTGTTTAGGCAGCAGTACCTATATAATTTACTGGTACTTCAAATTACTAGTGACAAATAAAATACTTATACTGGCCAATACCAAATTTCCCAGTACTACTGCAATAAAATCCAACATGACCATAGTAATCACAAGTAAATTTTTTGTGCAATTAGTATAAATATAAGTAAATATTACAAATAATATTTATAGTATTTATAATTTGATAATATTTTTCTAATATATAAAGTATACTAGCACCAAATCACTTTAAATTATGTAATTGTAAAATATGTGCAAAAATATAATAAATTTTAGTAATTGACAATATACACAATCAATCACTTTAAATTTTTGTTACTTTTTTGCGTTACATGTAATTGTAATCGAATGTGTAAATAATTAGAAAATGTAATTGACTAATTCCAAATCTGGTATGAACAGAGTACCAGTATCAGTAGTATGGTATGTTTAAATACCAGTGCCAGTATTTTTAGTGGTTACTGGTAATTTTAAGTAAATTATACTGGTACAGGTACTTAAACAGTATTTCAATAAAAAATATTGTACTGGTACTGGAAAGTACAACATTTAAATATTAACAACTCTGCTTTTAGTATAGCATTTTCATCTTTATGAAAATGAACACATGTTTCTAAATGTGGAAAAATTTTAAATTTTTAATTTCAATTAAGTAAGCTAATAATTTTTATTCAGAAAGTTGATAACAAAAAGACTGGCAGGCAGAGGGTGATATTATAGGGGATATGCGGGAAGAAAATATACTATAAGAACATACAAAAGAACAATAAAAAAGAATGAAAAATTTTGGTAATTAAATGACTGGCTAATGTTATAATTAATAACCGTGCTAAAAAGAAAAATCATTTAAAAAAAAAAACCCAAGACCGATAATCTATCTATAGTATTTATTTTTTCTCAGTTTTTCTTGTTTGACTTATTCCAATTTCCTTAACTGCTTACACTAGTAATATATGTATTATAAAGATTATATGTATTTAGTTGAAACTAAAAATTAAACAAGTCAGTAACTATAGTTAATGGTTTTCAAAGTCAAGGATAAAAAGAATAAAAGTCGAATTATGGGGTTGCGTTGATCACACCTTACGCAAATAAGAAAGTTCAATTGTGAAGCAGACTCCATAATGAAAATCTTAAGGTAAAAGGAATGTTGTAGGTAATAAGGTAAAAGTAATGTCGTAGGAATGTGGTAGGAATGTAACATAAAAGGAATGTCGAACACATGGCGAAGAACAATTTAAAACTGAATTTAAATAGAAAAAAAAAATAGTGTCGGCAATTAGACCGATGGTCCAAAACAGAGTAAGAATATGTTCCCAAATTGAATACATTTAGGTGAAAAAAACTTTATATTTTACAGCAGGAAATTTCAGAAAATTGCCTAAAGAGAAGTGTGGAAAATTTTAACAAAAGAAATTTAACTATTTGAAATCTTTTTACAAAAATCAATTTGTCAAGATATAAGAAAATTGAATACAGTTTATAACTCGACAATAAAATTTAGGCTTGCAATTAAAGAATAAAGTTTTTTATTTTGTTTACACGTCGTTTAAAATAACAAATTAAGGGCCTTAAATGAACATAGAAAAAAAACATTGAATCAAGTAGATGTAAAGTACAAAAAATCTACTACTTAATTTGAAAAGTGACTTAAAAAACATTAATGTTGGAACCCCATTCATTACGGTAATACAGCCTCTGGAAGTTTGAAAAAGCTTTATTTTTAAATGTGTATATCTCAGGTTCTACTAAATTTTTTTTAATCAGAAAAAGACAGACGACAGGTATTTTTATTATCTTTGTAAATTAATATCCAAATTTTACAATATTCACAGTTTTTTTAACACAAAATTTTTCAAGATTTTATTTACGTTACGTCACGTGTTCGTTACGTTACGTATTTATTATGTCCAAAACACTTTTCGTTAGAACCTTAAAATCTTGAAGGAAGATACATGTATTAGACTTATAGTATAAGTTATATCGAAATTTTTTTTTGCACTTTTCTCTATTTAAAATCAATTAGGGATTAAAAACGAGGAAGAATACAGTTGACTTTGTCAACTTTTAGTTACCCGTACGAACCGTTAGTATGTTCACAGCCTGTCACTTCGCTTACAATATTATTTTTTTAATATTTTAGTATTTTAAAATAATTTGGGTGAATTTTATAATTTCTAGAACTATGGGTTCTACATATATTGAAACTATATGTTTATATGTACATTCTTCAAAAGCAGATTCTAACCTTTCACATAACGATTATCAATCCAAAACTTTTTCAAATATTCTATAGTACCATTTAATACTAAGCGGTAAATGTATATTAAACTTACTTAGTACAAAATAGTAAATATAATTTTAAATATTATATTATATTATATTTAAATATTCCATTGACAGAATAATTTCTTATAAGTACAATAAAAAACATATATGTATGTAAATACGGTGCTATATAATATACATCTATACTCTTATCATTCATTCACTAGTGACATATACGATATGTAAATAAACATGATATTATATAAGTATGTATATATATCAATATCATTTAAATAAAAATTCTTCAAGCAACCGTTATGTTGTTTATTTAATTACATTTTTTTGTATTACGCATTATATCCTCAACAATTTCAAATTATCGAGTAAAACAAAATGGAAAAAATTCGTTAAAGAAATTTGTTAGAAAATTTGAAAAAATCAAGTAACACTTTCGTCAATTATAAAGTAACCCTATATTATTAAAAAAAGTTGTTAACAGAAATAAAAGCATAATGTTGAAGCTTTAATTTTTGTGTATTACTTCAAAAAAATTTTAACAGGTGTTCAAGTTACAGGTGTTTAAAAATAGAAAATTTTCAGTTTTTGACCCCTTACAGCTCCTAAACGGGGGGTGATCAAAAAAAATTTCTGAAATGACTCATACTAATTTTCAAAGATCTAACTTCTGTCAAAATTTCAAGTTTCCAACTTAAACCGTTTAGAAGATAGAAGGGTTAAAGAATTTTGCAAAATTTGAGTTTCGCATAACGGTAAATTAAGACACCGTATGCCACAAATATATATTTATTGTATATATACTTTTAAAGCTAGTAAAAGTAGTAATCGTTTGGCGTTTTCAAAATGAAGATATACCTTATACAACTTGTGCTATAACAATTTAAATATAGAGCTTTTTTGAACCTTTGGGGAGCTGTAGCTCCGTAACGGGTGGGGCTACAAAAAAAAGTTATTAAAAATAAAATTAATATTTTTGTGAGATCTATCAGCAGTTAAAATTTCATAGCTCTATTTCAAAAAAAATGTGGGGATCTAAAAGTTAGGTGTTCGAGAGCTACCCGAAGTTTCGGTCGGAACTCAACCAATAAAAATACGGAACTATATTCAAACATATAGTTTGAATATATGTACAACCCATAGTTCTAGAAATTATAAAATTCACCGAAATTATTTTAAAATACTAAAATATTAAAAAAATAATATTGTAAGCAGAGTGACAGGCTGTGAACATACTAACGGTTCGTACGTGTATCTAAAAGTTGACAAAGGCAACTATATTCTTCCTCGTTTTAAGTATTTTCTCCGTATGCAGCATGCGTCACGTGTATGAAATAAAGCATAGTTGTAAAAAAAAAAGTGGAATTGTTTTGGTGGAGAAGAGTGGTTTTAACTTTTAAACCAAAAGTTTGAAGTTTTGCAATTGAAATAACGAAATATGTATCAACTTATGACAAATATTACAAAAGAATTAAGCATGTAGTTTAATTTTTTTTATCACCTTTCACTATAAACTATAAACTTTCAGTATAAATCCTTTTTACTCTGAACTGATTTTATAGAGTATGAAGCATACCAAAAATTCAGATAAATAACAATTCTTTATAGTTTACGTTAATTTTCTAAAAAATTTTAATTCATTTTTTGTTAGAACCGATATATATATATATATATATATATATATCTTCAAATACCCTTTATGAACATAAATCAAATATGTACCAATTACTTTAATTTATTTCTTCAAAAATGTTACGCCTATTTCTTAAAAATTGTTAACAAAATTAATTTTCTTAATTGAAAATAAAACAAAAATAGTTAATTAATTTTTTACTAAGATATTAAAGGAGAGAATCTAGAAAAAATTGAACACAATAAAAATTATTTGATTTTGTTTGTTTTTTTTTTAAACATAGGTAGGCTTTTATATGATAATTTTAATTCTTCCGAGTCAGTATAAAAATTTTTTTTTTTTGAGAAACTGTCAATTACTGACAAAACTTTGCCTGTCAACTTAAAAATGTTTATGTATACAGAAAAGAAAATAAAAGAAAAAGGCATAGGTATACATATTTGCAGCCATTTAAAGTAGTTATATAGTTATGTAGTTATATAAAGTTTAATTATACACTCATGATATGCTATGCTTATCTTTAAAATTAATAAAATTTAAATGTTGTAAAAAAGAAGGTTGGTTTACCGCATAAATTCTTTAAGGAGGAAAAAATACATAACCTACATACACATGAAAATAAATTTCATTAAATATGAAAAAAAAAAACCGTAAATAAAAAAAGAACACATAAAAAAAATGTTTAAAAAAAACCTGTACTAAACTTGTTTTACATTTTTACATTTTATAATACAATTGTATTCATTAAGGGCAAAAAATAATATTCTAACATATACATATAAAATACTCACTCTACCTGTACGGATCGTTTCATTAACACTGTACGTGGATCGATTATTAATGCATCTAAAATATAAATTCTATATGTACCTACATATATACAATCAAGAAGATAAAATAAAAGTTTATTCATAAGATTTTCTTTATAAGTACATATACATATACATATATTAAAAGGGCATTTTAAGGAAATAACAACTGTAGATATTAAGTTCGATTCACTTGCTTCAGGAAATTAGTTTTGAAGACATTCTTTCGAAAACACATAATTCATTTCTCAACCATTCATTGCTATAACAGGTTTTTTTCTGCACAACGAACACAACGAAGAAACCATTACACAACTGAACATGGCATTTAAATTTATGACAATTTCTAGAAATTTTGTAGATTTTTCCGTTTTTTGAAACTCTGTTAAAAATTAATTTAATTCTTGGTTACTGCCCCTTATTTCTGTTACATGGTTACTGCCCAGAAGTGGAAAACATCACATACATTCAAATGCGTATTTGAACTTTTATAAAATACAAATATTTTAAAACAAGTTTTTTTCCAGATTAAATCAGTAAAAATTGTACAAATTTAGATATATGAATTACGTTTATTTGCAAATGCTTGTTTTGTAAAAGCTGATATATAATAGATAAAAGTTTATTTTGTTAAAATATTGTAATTTATTTCAGCAGTATTCAGTATTAAAAAAAATTTATAATATTGCCTCCAGTAATCGAATCCGACCCAAACTGTAACTATTTTTTTAATTTCAATTTTTCCTTTCTCTTATTTTTTATGTATTAATCAAATATCTATAATTATAATTTAGTAGTTTTCAGACACACACTACGTATTATGCATTCCGTTTCAAGCTTCGAACATCAGTAACTACATATTTTTTACGATTTTTCTACTATAAAACCTATACATAATATTAATATTAAAACATAAACAACACATTCATATTTACATTACAGTAGTATGGTACCTACGATAGTCAGTAGTAGTAACAAAACGTACACAACAGAATAACAAAAAAAACATAAAATTATAAGAGACATTCTCACTTACTCTCTTTAAAATTGATAGTCGAGTCGACTCGACCTCAACGGCTCAACAATTCTTTGGCTATATGTAGAAATGTAGTATGTACTTTAACTTATGCATGTATATAATAAAGAAAAAAATTTAAAAATTGATAGAAATCATCATTTATCACAATATGTATTGAAATTTTAAATAATGATGAATGATATTGATCTGATATTAATAATCAACATGTATTTAAGTATTTACTTATTTATGATCAGCGGGCAGAGTTTTTTTAAAATTCAAATATATAATTGTTTTGGTTTTGTACTTTTCTATTAAATTGTTGCATTTATGTGTGGATGTATTTCTTTTCATATAAGTACTTAAATTTTAGTATACAGCAGTTCTTACAACCAAAATTATATTTGAATAATTTTTTATTTTTAAATATTTTGTATGTCAATTTTATGCAGGGTTACCGTTTGTACAATTGTGGTAATATTTGTACGATCTTCTCGCCCTCTGTACCATGTACAATCTTAATCAAGGATTGTACGCCAAATATACGGACATTAGGGTAAGGTAAAATGAACAACGGCAATATTTTTACAGACAACGTGGTCTATCAAAAAAATTAACTGAATTTTGCTCCAAACTTTGTTTGTGCATTTTACGAATGTTTTACGGTTACCTATTCTGTTTTCCCCATGTACCTTTAAAACATTTATTTCGAACTCGATAAATAAATAGACATAATAGTCCTCACTCACAATACAAAGTATTCTAAATATACGTACACCAACTAAAGGCTCTTTATACAATTTAATTCTGTTAGTGTTTTGACGAATTTGGTTTTGCTTTCTGATTTTTTACGGATTGTATTTTTTCCATAAATTCTATTTTTCTAAACTGCAACTGTCTATTATATGAATTGGGATTCAACATAGAATTTGACTACATATTAACAGGGGTCCCTAGTTATAATATAATAATAATATTCTGTTGATCAACGTGCTAACCGAAAAAAGCCCTTAATTATAACTCAAATATCTACAAAATTACAAAATTCCGTTATTATGAATAAATTTTGTCTCAAGATGATTGTCGGGGGTGAAATCCACCCCATTTTGTAAAAAAATTTGTGTCAAAATTACTATCTGGGCTGTAATCCACCTAGACATTTCTTAGATCGCATTTTTCGAGGTCTTTTTTGATCATAGCCTACATTTAAATTAAACAAAATTAAAAACAAAATGTCCAAAATAAGATTAGATATTGGTTTTAGATCCACTACTGCAATGTTACGTATGTATTCTGTTTTAAAAACTTGATTAGGGTGGATTATACACCCCATCGACAGTAACGGAGGGTTAAAATTGATTTATTTATAGATAATAATAAACATATGTATTATACTATAGCGGGAATACCAGGTGTTGCCCGGAGTATTTTCTTGGTTTGATGAAATTAAAATTATTAACTTTTATTTTTGCGTTAAGATAATTTAATTAATATTGTTAAATTGTTAATATGTATTTAGAAACACTGGTATTTAACATTTTAATTTTTTTTTACATTTAATTAATATGAGTTAATAATATTTTATTTAGTTTTTTTTATCAAATTTAATAAACACAGCAAAGAATTAGACAAAATTTGTTTAGAAAAATCTTTAAAGGAATCAGTGATCCACTGAGTACACAATTAATGCAAAGTGAGTTTTCACAATATATTCAATAATATACCGAAAAATAAAATCGCATTTCAATTATAAAAGACCATGCTCCAGTAGATTTTTTTTCTATAAGTAATTTCACGTGATGTTTTTAAGAATTACTTTTTTATGCACATTACTCATTATGCACACATAGGTCTTTTTAAAAGATTAATGCTGTAGAAAAACTTTTTTATGTAGCCGCATAGTTACGCAACTACAGCTCGTCAATTTTTGAAAAATTTCTACTTTTAAATGCGTAACTGTAAGATATTCTGTTCTTTAAATAAGTATGTGCTAATTTTTGATTAAATGCTGTACTGAAATGTGAACATTGTTACTAATATATTTTATTGATATTTTTTTTTAGAAATATATTAGTAACGTATATCTTATATAGATGCATCTCATGTTTATTAATGCATTGCTGCTAATGACGTGATAATTGTCGTATGAGACTAGATTATTTCTGTTTTCAAATAAGTACCGAAAATGTAGTGTTGTTAAAACTTAAACACATTGTTCTTAATATACTTAATTAGGTTATTTTGATTACTATTAGATATTAAAAATTTGTTTGGAGGCTTTTCTATAGAATAATAAAAACAATATACGCAAAAAAAAGAGATTTGGACATATCTTTCTAATAATATATTACAGTAAAAAAAATTAAGCAAAATATATTTAATATAGGTATTCGTGCGGTAATTGTTGAACGAAGCTTAACAAAAATTTCTCTAAGACTTTCTTTAAGACAAGAAAATTTATTTTGGTACATCATCGTGCATCAAAATTTGATTTCACACCTCCTTTCTTATGGATTAGACAATTTGATTTCAAACCTCATGTATATTACAATATCCTACAAAAATATTCCTTAAATCGGGAACCAAAACAAAATTCCGCCGGGTCGGAAAAATCATTTATTCGAGGAGACGCATTATGCAAATTTTCAAATCAATCAGTCAAACCGTTTAGACGGGACAACCAAAAAACGAAAAAAACTGCATGTGGTTCTTGTGCCCAAACCCGCCGATAGAACTGAAGAAAAATTTGTTTCAAGGTTTCTTTCAAGCCATAAAATCACCCTGCAAAATTGCACAGAAATCGGAAGGATAAAGCTTTTTGGGGTTAATGTTTTGCAAACCAAAGTTATTCAGATAATTCCCTTAGCTAGGGAAAACCCTTGTGAAAAATTTTCAAACCAAACGGTCAAACCGTTTAGGCAACGAAAAAAACAAAAATCTTTAAAAGGCTCTCCACAATGGGTTAATGAACTGCAATATAACCTATAACGCCTTCCAGGCTCCTGAAAATGTTCTTGCGAAATTTGGTTCTAATTGAACAGGGGATTTTCACGTGAATCTGACACAAACTAACAATTCGAAAAATTTTAAAGTCCCTTGGATCCGATATTTAAAAAATTTTTATGCCAGAAACCTTCGCAGAAGTGTACTCAACGACTTCTCAAAGTTTCATGGTGATCGAATGAATCGTGTAGTAATTCATAAAAGACAAACAGACAGACAGAAAGACATACATTCGTTTTATATTATAGATATTATAGATATTTCAAAATTTAGATTATTCAAAATTTTAAATAAAAGCAAATTTAGTTTACTAAAATTATGATATTATCTAGATTTTATTATTCAGGAATACTTAATTTTTATACCCGTATGAACTATGTTCAAGGGTATAAATTTGCCATTACGTTTGTGACACCTTAAAGGAGTCGAGCTAGATATAGTGTCAAAGGTATGGATCGGCTCAGAATCGAATTCTACTCGAATCGAAGCCATGTACGTCCGTCCGTCCGCACGATAACTCAAAAAATAAAAGAGCTAGGAGGCTGAAATTTTTTTTACGGCACTTTTGCAAAATTGTTAGTTTTGCTATTTAAATCCAACATTTTCGGTCGGCGGGTTCGAGTAGCTGCCATACAACTTCTATCTTTATATAGAAATAACTCAGTATCTATTCAAGCTAGGTTTCTGAAATTTTGCAAATGATGATCAAGTTTTATGGCAACAACTTCTGTAAAATTTGGTTGTGGTGGTGTGGCGGGTTCGGGTAGCTGCCATACAACTTCTCCGTTTAAATGAGAATAACTCAGTGTCTATTGAAGCTTGCAACCTGATATTTAGTAACAAGGTGTCGAGTTACAGGCCAACAACTTTTGTAAAATTTGGTTGGTCTAGAGCAGCCGGTTCAGGCTTCTTGCACCTCTTCGAACTTAATAAAGCTAGGCGTCTGAAATCTTGCAAATGATGATCAAATTTTATGGCAACCACTTTTGCAAAATTTGGTTGTGGTGGTGCGACGGGTTCGGGTAGCTGCCATACAACTTATCCGTTTAAATGAGAATAACTCAGTGTCTATTGAAGCTAGGAACCTGAAATTTAGTAAAGAGGTGTCGAGTTATAGGCCAACAACTTTTGTAAAATTTGGTTGGTCTAGAGCAGCCGGTTCAGGCTTCTTGCACCTCTTGGAACTTAATGAAGCTAGGCGCAATAGATTCAGGTAGCTGTCATACAACTCCACAATTTACATAAATATATCTCTGTAGTTCGGTACTAAAACATCTGAATGTTTTTAAAAGATGATCAAGTTTTATAGAAACAGGATATATTACGTTCATATCCCAGAGTTGACACAGTCTACTCTACTGCACTCTTCCTCGTTTTTTGTATTTTCAAAACAAAATGTGTTAAGTCAAACACAACTCAGTTGAAAAATAAAATTAACTCGAGTTTTTTCTTGAAAATTAATTCTAAACAGACTCAAGTCAGTCAGTTACATTTTTCAAGATAGAAAAAAACTTAGAACTTTAGAATTCTAAATTGACTCAAGTCAGTCAGTTGCATTTTTCAAGAAAGAAAACACAAAACTAGAAAATGAAGTAGATGAAACAGTGAATCGATTTTTACGACTAAATATTTTTAAATTCATCTATCTGATATTTATACTAGTAATGTGTGCTTGCATTACAAGCATTATATGAGTTTATCACAAGATATTTTAAAAAAGCATTGTATCACTGACTTTTATAGAAAAGACTTAAGAACTCCCTCAGGATTTAAGCAGGGTTATCCAGAATCATGATCCTCAAACAACAATTGTAAAACTCGCAAAAATCTTTTCAATGATACCTCACACTTTTATACATCGCGGACTTTTATAGTACGGGATTATAAACTATCATACTTAATTATAATATGTTGTTTAGAATTAAATAGTATGAAGAGTTGTCTATGTCTACAATTAGTGAAATTAAAGGAGATGTGACTATAGCTAGCATCTTGGGTTATGCTTTACACTAGTGATTTAGAACTATTTATTAAAAGATATAAAGCTATCTGTTTGTTAACGATGTTGTGATGATTACACTAAGATCCGCACATTGACGGGGACGAGGCTACAAAAATTAACGAGGTGTGTTTAACTGAAAAAAATAAGACAAAATACATAAAAATTACATTAGATGTTAAGGTTAAAAAAAAAGAGCAAAAAGAAAAAAGTTGAAATAGAATCTAAATCTTTGTAAATATATTACCTTTTATATATTAATCTTTTAAAATATATTACCTCCTAGGTCGAAAGTTTAAATTGCCAATAGAATATAAAATCTTGTTCTATAGCATAATAAATAAACTTATTTGGTTGTAAAGCATATGAGATTGTGTCAAATTGTCACACATTCACAGCATACAAACTTTTCAAAATAAAAATTTTACGATCTACAGATTTCCAATGAAACCGATAATATAAGAAACATGCATTCAAAAATAAAACCCTTTTAGAAGGACAGATTAATGCCTCTAAGCTCCCAACCTCCCACAATGTCAATAGAAACTTTAAAAGTCCCTGAGATTGACAATAAACGCAAATCAATTCCACGAAGGTTTGCAATATCATAAAATCTATCAGGCTTACCAAAACATAAAATTCTTTAAAAAATAAAATTTGGGATTGCCCGACTTTTCCAAAGAAAATTTCAAATCTCGCTTTCTTTTAACCCTTACTACTTTTCAAATAAATTTCCTTATTCATTTCTTATTTTTAACAACAAATAAAAACCACTTTTATTTTGTGGGAAAAAAAAATTAAACATAGAAAAAAAGCAATGAAATAAAATAAAAAGAAAAACTCATTCTAAATCTTTAAAACAAAAAAAAAAAAAATAAGTAACTGTAAAATGTTATTAAAACAGTATTTTGTTTTTTTATCATTTTTTGTTCTGCTCTTATAAACAGTTAAAAAAATGAAGGTGTATAGACATATAAAGAGAAATAAAAGGATCTCATTTTAACTGTTTTTATTATGTTTACCTCACGTAGCGAATATGAAGTACACATTTAAAAAGGCATACCTACTGAGTATTTTTGTGCTTTTATTTTTTATTTTTATAAACGTACAATTCATATATTTTCTCGTCATAAATTACAATTTCGTCCTTATTGTTGCACCCTTCTATATTATCCATTACTTTAACCTCAATCTAATTTTGTAAAATGAACACTCAAATTGTAATGTTTTAAAAATTAAAGTTACAACCGAACAATATATGTAACTGTTTTTATTTTTTTATTGATGGTTTTGTTGCTGAAGCTGCCTGCTTGATGATGAGAAGCAAAAGTAGGATTAAAAGAAAGGATAGTATGATTTTATTTTATGTTGTATTGCCTGAAAACTAAACATAAATAAGTTTCCAGGATAATAAACATAAAAAAAAAAAAAATTCTTCACTAAAATTTCAAATTTTATTACAACAACAAAGCAATAACCTTCATTTAATTTTTACTTGAAAAATATTTTGTTGAACTCGACAAAAAAAAAAATATAATAGGAAATATATTGGAGATGTAAAAAAAATTTTTTTAAATGATGGTATAAAAGTACCGGCATAATAAAACGTAAATATTAAATAATATAATAATATATAATATTTATGTAAATACAGTGACTAATGAAAGTTTATCTGACTAATTAATTTTATATTTTTTTTGCATTAGAACTGCCACCTAAATTAGACTACTATGTTTTATTCTTTCTATCATTTTATATTTCTAACTTTAATAATTTTTGAGTCAAAAAAAAAAAAGTTATAGTATTGACTGACAGACAGACGAATAAAGCTTCATCGCTTCAATTTTTCGATTCGTATTATATGTTATCAATTATTTTGTAACCAGTCTGCTTCTATTATTTTCGATTTGTTAGTTTTATTAATAGTTCTTAGAGTTTCAATCACAAGACTGTATGTCACTTGATTGTATGTCACTTGATTGTATGTCACTTGATTGTATGTCACTTGATTGTATGTCACTTGGTTGTATGTCACTTGATTGTATGTCACTTGATTGTATGTCACTTGATTGTATGTCACTTGAGTGTATAACATTTGCCTCTATTTCAATTTACCTATATTATCATTAGGCATATGACACGGAAATACAGGTAGATAACACGTTCGCTAAGCTTTGTATTTTCCAGAAATAAATTTTGAATATTATACTGACCTAATCACCTAGAAATTATTTGAAAAAACGCAAATCAAAAATATTTCACCAGATTATTTTGATTAATTCTAAACATTTTTTACTTTTCTTTTCTAAATACTTTATTTCTAATTTATTAAAAGCCTTGATTTTATGATGCCTTAATTGATTATCTGCTGCCAAGGATGCATCTAAGACGCCTACTAAATTTAATAAATACTGCAAAAGGATGTACAATTTTTTGTTTGTTTATATACAAAATATAATGTCAAGCTTTTGTAAGTCACTGTATTTTTTTATAAAAATTACAATATACAAAGTAAAAAAAAAAAATATTAAATAGAATGATTGATCTGTTAACATTACATATACCTACCCATTTATATAAAAAAAAGTTCTCAAGAATAACCATGAAAAAAGAATAAAATAAAACTTCTCTTTTAAATAATTTCTATCATAGTTTTTTTTTTCAACTTTTTTTTTTTGTTTTATATTAAATTATTTTATTTATTGTCTTCCCATTTTAATAATGTGGTTTTTTATAAATTTTAAAACTTATACGTTGCATCTACAGAAGCAAAACAAAGAAAAATTGGTTTATGATATCAACTATACTTGTAAATAATGGTATTAATAAAATTATAAAAGAAATTTTCCAAAAAGAATGTAATATTTTCAAGGGTAAAATATTTTCGAGGAATAGGTTAAAACTATTTCTATATGTATAACCACAAACAAAAGGACATTCTAATTCTAAGAACTTTTCATTTTAAAAGTCTTTAAAAATTTTAGAAAAAAAATAAATCTTAAACAAATTGATCTGGAATTTCTCAATAATAGAAATTTTATCAAGCATTTATCAAACAATTATCCGATTTATGTCGGAGTGCGGTTTCGCCAACCTTTCAATCGGAAAATCTTGGTTTTAAACGCCGCATATAGCAAAAATATAAGTAGTAATTTTAAATAGTAATAATGTATATCGTATAATTAATAATAATAAAACTAATAATAATAACTGCTACAGTTAACAGTGCATCATTTCGCTATAGGAGAGATTTCATACCTCGCGATGCAGAAATAAAGCTGAAATCCCGAATTTTGAGAATTCGGCCTTATTACAGTTTTGAAAGGAAATAATGCCGAAATTGAAAAGGAAATAAGGTCGAATGCCGATTCAGTTTTATGGTTTGGGGGCATTATTTCCGGTCACCGTAAAATAATAGATCTGAGACAATAAATAATAATTTCTTAACAATTGTTTTTAAATCTTTATAACACAGTAACATGAATTTTTTGTCACTGTATTATTTCACATTTCACATATGTTATTATAAGAAAATAATACAAAAAACGTATATAATCTTGATTTAGAAACCATAGAATCCCACTCTGAAATCTTTCCTAATATTTGTTTTTAAATAAATATTTTAAAAATTTCAATATTTTAACTATTATAGCTAAATATTCTAGCTATAATAGTGGATAACATTGATTTTATAACAGAATATAAAATCCGAACATTTTCAAGAACTACATTTATTTTCCACATTCTGGCCAGGTCTCGGGAACGTGGCCGCATACTTCGTATATACATACTTCAACAGGAATCCCTCATATATCATATATATCAACAATTTGGAATTAAATGTACAGAAATGTAAGTCCTAGTTTCACTCGTAAACGAATTTTCTATTCTTAACGATTATGCAATTCAAAACCTAACACTTAAACAGATATACAGTATTACTGATCTTGGTATTATCCTCGACAGTCAACTTAGCTTTAACTTACACTATGACTTCATGATCTTTAAAGCAAATAAAATGTTGGGATTTATTAAAAAAAGAGCGAAAGAATTTAACAATATAGCAGTGACAAAAGCTCTCTACTGTTGCCTAATACGATCTCTTCTAGAATATGATAACATTATTTGGGATCCAGTTTTTCAAATAAATTCCGATAGAATTGAACCAGTTCAAAAACAATTTCTTCTATTTGTTTTAAGAATTCAGTTTAATCCTTCCCACTCTGCTAATCATCCGAGTTACAATGTAAGACTTAAATCTTTAAACATGGTAACCTTGTCATCTTGCTGGGAAATTTTTTCATCTTGCTTCACCTACGAATTACGATGTTCCATATGACAATATTCATATTGAATTTTTGAAAAACAAATTTATCGTAAATGATGGGGTTAGGCAAACAAGATACACGAGATTCTTAGTTGAACAAACTCATAGAACAGAATACGGAAGAAATGAACCAATAAACAGATGTTGCACTATCTTCAATAAACCCAATCATCTTTTTTCTCCATTAATTTCAAGAATAACATTTAAATCTAAATTACACCAACAGTTTTCCTTTCAATTACCTTACACAACTTTTTTTAAGTCATTGTAAATTGTAATTACACTCATAACACATTCATTGGTCCTCTCATAATTATACATTTACATTTTTAAAGTGCATTTTGTTTAAGTCATCAATTTTTGTATTAAAGTATTATGTCTAGATAGATTAATAAAAATAGATAGATTAATAAAAATGGCCTTTATAAAAGTGGTAGCAAAAACATAACTAATACAAATAGGTACCCAAAAGGCAAAATGAGTACATTATAAATGAAATTATAAACTAAATGTTGGAGTAACCAATCTGATTTCTATTTCCGTTTTTATTTTGGGAAAACAAAAACTAAAAAAATTAAATTAAATAAATAAACCGAAAATTTGGTTAGTCTAGAACAGTAAGTTCTAGCAGTTGCCACACAACTCCAAAATCTATATAAATATATCCTGGTAATTAATTAATTCAATTATCTGAAATTTTGTTCCAAGAGATGGCTAAATTTTATGGAACAACATACTGCATAACCTATTTTGGTACGGATAGCCTTGGCACTGTCAACTAAATTTCTTCAACCATTTAAATGTAGTTAACTATAGTTACGAGATGAAAGAAGAAAAGTTTGCAAACTTTTTTTTTTTGATACTCTAGTAATTAGCCAAAAAGAAGTTTATACTACTCACTAAAATAAGAACCCATTAACTGGCACTCTAGCACTCAGAAAATCTGGAAAACATTCTAAAAAAGTTATTCTAAATTATTTAAAAGAAGAAGTCAGAACTCATATCAGTTACTTTCAGATTATGGATTCACACTATTATAGATCTACTCCGAAAAGAAAATACCTAGATGAAAGTCTTTCCATCAACGAAATGTACCGTCTTTATAAAGAAAATATTGTAAATCAAGACTTATAGACTTATATAAAATATTTGTGCAAGAATTCAATTTGTCGTTCCATCAAGCTAAAAAAGATCGTTGTGATTTTTTTAAGGAAATATTAGTATTACAACGTAATAAAATTAACTTAACTGAACATCCGTTAAATAAAATAAATAACCACGAAAAAGAAAGAGTATCTGCTGGATAGGAGAGAGTGAGTGATCGTAATGGAAGAATTGCCGTATTGTGTTTTGATTTACAGAATGTAATTCAATGTGCTAAGGCAGACATTAATTCTTGTGTTGTAGTAAATTGAATGCATATAATTTAACTGGCCATTTATCTGGTACAAATCAAGTGTACTGCAGTTTCTGGAATGAAACTCAAATGGGCCGTGGCGGAAATGAAATAGCAAGTGCGCTAATAAAAATATTAATTGCCGTTATAAAAGATAATTCATCTATAACTGCATTAATTATCAGGGCAGATTCTTGTGTTCCCCAAAACAGAAATTCCATATTATCCTTTGCGATAATAGATTTTTTTAAAAATAATGTAAGCATGATTATGTATTTGGTGCCTGGTCATTCGTGCATGCAGGAAATTAACAGTAGTCTAGAACAGTAAGTTTTAGCAGATGTCATACAATTCCAAAATCTATATATGTATAAATATATCCCGGTAATTAATTAAGTCAATTACCTACCTGGGATTTTGTTCGAAAATATTGATAAATTTTATGAAAGTAGCATACTACATAACCTATTTTGGTACGAGTAGGCTTGGCACAATGAACTATACAATGTTTTTCATGTTTTAAAAACATTTCTTTAACCATTTAAATGTAGTTAACTGTAGTTAAACAATAATCTCAATTCTGTTAATTCATTCATAGAATTAATTACATTATATTGAATAGAAAACAATTTTATAAAATTTAATTTAAAATTTTGAAAAAGTATTTTAACTTTATTAAAATTTTTTTTTTTTTTAAGTTGAATAAAAATAACAAATGGGGTACTTATATATATTATATGCATAGATAATAAATAGTCGAAATATTTTACACAAAATACTTTAAAATAATTTATAAACAACCTAAAATTCAAAAAAAAATAAAAAAAAAAAAATATTTTAACGTAATAGACTTCTGTTTTTTAAAAAAACTTAAAATATTTCTAAATAATATTTACACTTTACAGGTAATGTATAAGTGTTTTCAACATTTTAATAATTTAAAAAGTTTTCTGAAAATTAATTAAATCCAATTTGTTGATTGACACTTGAATTTTCAATATTTAGAAATTATTCATTATTTAAAAGTTTTCCATAATTAAATTTTCAATATAACAGCATTTTATTTATATTTTCATACATTAATAATCATATTAAAAAAATATATAAAAAAAATTTTTTAAAATACTTTAATTTATAAATAGAAATGCCTTCTCTTTAATTTTTATACAAAATTAAGTTTTATATAATAAATTTAAAACAAACAAACAAACAAAAAAAACAATACTTTATAGAATCGATGTACCACCCCCACCTTTACAAACTCATTTTCATTAAATGTATAAAATTTTGGTCATCTTTCAACTTATTAAATCAAAAAAAAAAAAAAAATTTAACAGCTTAAATCTTTGTCACTAAAAACATCACCAGTATAAAATCATTAGCTTTATAATATAGTAATACCTGGTAATACCCTTCTGGACTATTCTATATAGTTGAACTTAATTTGAATCCAAAAAAAAAAACATACATAAAAAGTTTTAAGACTCCAAAATAATGCAGTTTTTGACAGAAATTTTTTTTATTTTTTTTCCTCACTATAATTACCTTTTACGATTATGACTTCTAATATTGTGGGTTTCAAAATGATTGCCGTACTCTAATTTGCTTTTAATTGCTTCCTAATTGTTTATCGATTAGTCTCAAAGCTGCACCATTGATATATGTCAGGACAAGGAGAGATTTAGACTGGGACTTTTGGAGAATGAAAATTTTAAAGATAATGTTAAAGGAAAGTGGCCATATTATTATCAAACTATTATAATAGATATCAATTAATTCGTATTAAATTATTGTACATAAGAGGAGTTGGCCACGAAATCAAAAATCCCAAATACAAAATCTCAAATACAAAATTCCAAAATTCAAAATGACAAAATTCGTAATCCCAAAGCAATTTTCTTATCATAGTTCCTTTTAATTTTTTTTTATTTCGGATGTGGGTCGATTTATTGAAAACAAAAATATTGAATGCAAAAATTGTAGAAAAAAAAAATGTAAACAAAAGAGTATGTTATAAATTCGAAAAATGTTGAAAAAAAAATGTAAAAAAAAATATAATATGTATACATCCTTATATTTGTTTTCTAAATATTTTGGAAAAAGCTTATTACCTTGATTTCGTAACCAACTAAAAATTATTCCAAATTCAGAATATCGCATATAAATATGTATATCTAAATATTCTGTAAAGGGCATTATTCTCTGGTTTTTTAACCGCATTAAAAATCCGCAATAAACATATGAAATCCTGATTTAAAAGAAACATATGAAATCCTGACATTAAGAATCTCCCTTAAACATATATACAAATATTCTGAAAAAAGGGTATAACATTGATTACATAACCAACTAAAAATCGCTTTAAATTAAGAATCTTATTTTTTCTTAATAATCCTAATGGGCTTCTACTAAACAATTCGACATAAACCTCTGTAATAATTTCCTTTACTTTTTGAACTTTAGAGATTTTAAAATGTGGGATTTTCGTATTTTGAGATTTTATAATTTGGGATTATGGAATTTGGAATTTTGTCATTTGAGAATTTTTTTTTTGAGATTTCGTGACACTCCTAATGACAGAGTACTAATAATTGATCTTGTCACATGCACAATTGCTTAAATTATAACCTTCACAATATTCTTTGATTATATTTTGGTATAATTTAAATTAGATTTATAAGGTGGTCTAAAAATTATATTATTGATACCTGTGACTTTTAAGGTATAATTTAAAGTTGTTAGTTTATATTAAATATTTATTTTTCTATTATTGATATAAAATATTAATATGAACATAAATGGCAAATGTTAGCTGAATCAAATCAACAAAACAACCAACAAAAGACAAAATGGTTTTCACTTTTACTGGATTTGAAGCCGGTCCTCACGAATGAGAATTCGACAATCTAACCACTGTGCATTTAATTATTTGAAAGTTTTAAAACAACATCTTCGCAAACAACTTTTTCTTTTTAGTTACTACTTTACACCTACCTTATTTATTACTACCATTTTATTATTCATCCGTCGGTCCATTTACAAAACCAATACACCGTTGAAGATAGAACAATGAAGTGTTAACAATTGATACGTCTCTTAAAAACTTAATTTTACTTCCTTCTTATCTCAGCAATTCTTTTAGATACAGCTTCGAAATTTTGATGTGAAATTTTTGTACAATTCTATGTTTAAGGGCTATCATAATATTATATCAAACATCAATTGGAAATTTGCTATTTTTAGACACCTGTAACTTGATTTTTTTTTTTCCCCTTTTTAGCACATTTCCAAAAAAATTTTGAAAAAATGTGCTTATTAGTTTCACTCTGTCCGTCCGTACGTCCGTCCGTCCGTCCGTCTGTTTACAAAACTTCTACACCGTTAAAGATAGAGAAAAAAATTTTAACCATAGGTAGGTCTCATAAAAAAAATAATTTTGTGGAACAACTTTTTCATGTAGCCCCCCCCCATTACGGAGCTACAGCCCCTCAAACTTTAAAAAAGCCATACTTTTAAATGCATATATCTTATGTTCTGCTTAAGATTTTTTCAATCTGAAAACGTCATTCGACAGGTATTTTTTTTATCTTTGTAAATTATTATCAAAATTATACAATTTTTTTAAATTTAGTATTTAAATTTACCGTTATGTGAAAACCCAATTTTGCATGATTTTTCTACTTTCATAACTCCGGCACGCTTCTAGATAGAAGTTTGAAATTTTGAGGCAAGAAAGAACTTTTAGAATTAGTATAAGTTTGCTCAGAAAATTTTTTCGGACCACCCCCTGTTTATGAGCTATTAGGGCTTAAAAATTGAAAATTTTCTATTTTTAAACACCTGTAACTTAGGAACCTGTAAACATTTTACTTCTGCAAGATATAAAAATTAAAGCTACAATAATATATTTTCACGTGTGTTAAAGGTTTATTTTAATTGTAAAGGGTTCCAAAGTTACAGCTCTTCAAAATTGCGAAAAAGCCCCATTTGCAGATGTATATATCTCGAGCTCTGCGTAATAATTTTGCAATCTAAAACCGCCAAAAGATCGAAAATTTTATTATCTATATAAAACGGTATCAAAATTATGTAATATTTTGTAATTTACTATTTAAATTTACCGTTATGTGAAAACCACATTTTGCATGAAATTTCTTTTTTCATAACTCCGGCACCCCTTTAGATAGGAACCTAAAATTTTGAGACAAGAAATAACTTTTAGAATTAGTATAAGTTTTCTCAGAAAATTTTTTGGTAACACCCCCTTTTTAAGAGTTATTACGCCTCAAAAATTGAAAATTTGCTATTTTTAGACACCTGTAACTTAGGCACCTGTACAAATTTTTCTTTGGCAAGACATGAAAATTAAAGGTTCAGTAATATATTTTTACGTGTGTTAACGGCTTTTCTTAGTTATATAGGATTCCGGACTTATAGCCCCCCAAAATTTCAAAAATGTCCTATTTTCACATTTTTTCTTATTACATGAAATTTTCAAATTTTTGTGTAAGTCACACTTCTAAACAGTTTGTATTGAGTTTTGGAAATGTGCGCTTTTAAAAACCGTTGGTTTACATTCTACCTTGTTTATTTATTTATTTAATGTCACTACAATTTAAAGTACCTCCAATTGGGAAAAAAAGTTCGTTAAGTATAAAACGTTAAATATAGGTTAACATTATATTATATATGAGTAATAAAATATGAACACACAACTCTTTACAATAACAAGTTAATATAATAAACATTTTTTAGTACCTACATTATTTTCAATAAAATTAAAAAAAAAAAAAAAAAAAAATTTTTCCGCCTCAAAATAAAATCTCAATCTTTTTTTTATTTTATTTCAAAATTTCCTTGCAAATATGAAAAATCGTTCTAAATATGTAATAATATAAACTTGAATAAAAAATCAGAAAAAAAATATCTTTTTAATGTTATTGTACCGTTATTGTTTAACAGTCACTACAAAATTCATTTATTATTAGTTGTTTATATCCGAAACGATATGATTTTTAATTAATCGTTATCTTTTTGAATAATATTCCATATATGTATATATTTTTATATACACAAACATATACCTACAAAGTCCTGACATATTACATACATTTCTATTATTATTATATTATACAGTAAAGTAAAATAACGATAGAAACTCAAATCATTACTATTTTTTATCGTTATACAAGTAAAATTTTTAAAAACTGAAAAGTTCAAAATTTTCTTATTTATAAATAATATCTTTTTTTTTGAGAACTGAAAATCATTAACAGTTATGAACCATTTCATAGTAATGTATGAAATATACTTATTCACCGTAACTATATATTATGTATGCATGTATATATTCATATACCTATTATCTTAACATACATAATATTATGTAAAATATATTATTAATCCTATATGGTGATGCTCTTTATAATGCTATACAAAACAAGACGTACGGTACAATCAGTATAACAACAAGTAAAAAAAAAAAAAAACAAAAAAATATCTACATAATTTTTAAAGTGGAACGTTATTGATTTTTATCATTTTGAATTTAACCATTTTTCATTTGCTTATTTTTAAAAACTTCAAAACTTACTTTTTTTCTTATATTTTTATACATTTTTAAATTATGAGATACTTTCTCCTATCAGTTATACCTTGTATCACCTAAAATGAATCGTTATCACATAACGGAAGTGAACAATACGCCAAATTATACAAAAAAAAAAAACTCTTTAGATTCTTCCGTTCATGTAAGTTTGTAAAAAAAAAAAAAGCAGAACAAAACAAAAAAAAAAATAAAAAATAGATGAAACGAGGAAGAATACAGTTGTCTTTGTCAACTCTTAGATACCCGAACGAACCGTTAGTATGTTCACAGCCTGTCACTCTGCTTACAATATTATTATACCCTACACCTAAAGTATAGGGTATATTAACTTTGGTATGGTGTTTGTAACCACCAAAAGGAAGCGAGTTAGGTATAGGCATGTATATATATTCTGAATCAGGATCACCGCCGAAGTTGATTTAGCGATGTCCGTCCATCCGTCCGTCCGTCCGTACGCACGATAACTCAAAAAATAATGATGCTATCTCGATGAAATTTATATAGTAGGTTACTAATTACGAAAGAAAGGCTAAGTTCGAATCTGGACAAAATCCGTCCATGGGTTCGGATTCTGGAAGCTTCCGAATGATTCCGGGCTTTTGGAGATAATCTCCGCAAACGAGATTATCTCCAAAAGCAACAAAGATATAACCTTCAAATTTTGTACAATGATGTTTCTTCCCGTTCGATTTATGTCTCAGAAATTTAAGAGGATTTGGTCCATGGGTTCGGGTTTTGGAAACTTCCGAACGAGCCCCAGAGCAAACGAGATTATCTCCAAAACCAACAAAGATAGAACCTTTAAATTTTGTACAATGATGTTCCTTCCCGTTCGATTTATGTCTCTAAAATTTAAGAGGATGTGGTTCTTGGGTTTGGATTTTGGAAGCTTCCGAACGAGCCCCAGAGCAAATGAGATTATCTCCAAAAACAACAAATATATATAACCTTTAAATTTGGCCGAATGGTGTTTTTTCATGTTTGATTTAAGTCTCTGAAATTTGAGAGGATTTGGCCATGGGTTTAAATTTGAAAGAATTTGAACCGTGGATTCGAATTTTGGAAGCTTCCGAACGAGCCGCAGAGCAAATGAGATTATATCCAATACGAACAAAGGTAGAACCTTTGAATTTGGTACAATGATGTTCTTTCGTGTTTGATTTATGTCTCTGAAATTTAAGAGGATTTGGTTCATGGGTTTTGTTTTGGAAGCTTCCGAACGAGCACCAGAGCAAATGAGATTATCTCCAAAACCAACAAAGATATAACCTTTAAATTTGGCGGGGTGGTGTTCTTTCATGTTCTATTTAAGTCTCTGAAATGTGAGAAGATTTGGTCCATGGGTTCGGGTTTTGGAAACTTCCGAACGAGCCCCAGAGCAAACGAGATTGTCTCCAAAACCAATAAAGATAGAACCTTTAAGTTTTTTATAATGATGTTTCTTCCAGTTTGATTTATGTCTCTAAAATTTAAGAGGATGTGGTCCATGGGTTTGGATTTTGGAAGCTTCCGAACGAGCCCCAGAGCAAATGAGATTATCTCCAAATGCAACAAAGATATAACCTTTAAATTAGGCAGAATGGTGTTCCTTCATGTTTGATTTATGTTTCTGAAATTTGTGAGGATTTGGTCCATGGGTTCAAATCTTGGAAGCTTCCGGACGAGCCGCAGAGCAAACGTGTATATCTCCACAACCAACAAAGATAGAACTTTTATTTTTAGTACAAAGGTGTTCTGTTATGTTTCCTTTTCTGTAAAATTGGAAACTGACATTTGAAAGAATTTGAACCATGGGTTCGTATTTTGGAAACTTCCGGACGAGCACAAGTGCAACGAGCATATCTCCAAAACCAACAAAAGTAGAACCTTTAAATTTAATAGAATGGTGTTCTGGCAAGTTTTCTTTATGTTCCTGAGATGGATTCGATGAATTGGAGTGGCAATTCGGGTAGCTGACACAAACATCCCAAGGACTACCTATCTCCGAAAATAATTAAGATAGAAACTTAAAATTTTATACAAGGGTGTCAAGCATATCCCAAGCGGATGCCTCTTTTACGTTCTTGAAATTCGAGTTGAATAAGACAGAAAAGGGAAGAAGTTCAAGCAGCTGCCAAAAACACTTATGGATTGTTAATTTAATTCGAATTATTCAGGTGTAGGGTATTAATAAGTCGGTTGCATCGACTTACTGTTACATTTACTTGTTTTTTTAATATTTTAGTATTTTAAAATAATTTGGGTGAATTTTATAATTTCTAGAACTATGGGTTGTACATATATTCAAACTATATGTTTATATGTACATTCTTCAAAAGCAGATTCTAACCTTACACATAACGATTATCAATCCAAAACTTTTTCAAATATTCTATAGTACCATTTAATACTAAGCGGCAAATGTATATTAAATTTACTAAGTACAAAACAGTAAATATAATTTTAAATATTATATTATATTATATTTAAATATTCCATTGATAGAATAATTTCTTATAAGTAATATAAAATACATATATGTGTGTAAATACGGCGCTATATAATATACATATATACTCTTATCATTCATTCACTAGTGACATATACGATATGTAAATAAACATGATATTATATAAGTATGTATATATATCAATATCATATAAATAATAATAAAAATTCTTCAAGCAACCGTTATGTTGTTTATTTATTTACATTTTTTTTGTACTACGCATTATATCCTCAACAATTTCAAATTATCGAGTAAAACAAATGCAAAAAATTTGTTGAAGAAATTTGTTAGAAAATTTGAAAAAATCAAGTAACACTTTAGTCAATTATAAAGTAACCCTATATTATTAAAAAAAGTTGTTAACAGAAATAAAAGTATAATTCTGAAGCTTTAATTTTTGTGTATTACTTCAAAAAAATTTTAACAGGTGTTCAAGTTACAGGTGTTTAAAAATAGGAAATTTTCAGTTTTTGACCCCTTACAGCTCCTAAACGGGGGGTGATACAAAAGAAAATTCTGAAATGACTCATATTTTCAAAGATCTAACTTCTGTCAAAATTTCTAGTTTCCAACTTAAACCGTTTAGAAGATAGAAGGGTTAAAGGATTTTGCAAAATTTGAGTTTCGCATAACGGTAAATTAAGACACCGTATGCCAGAAATATATTTTTATTGTATATATACTTTTAAAGCTAATAAAAGCAGTATTCGTTTTCCGTTTTCAAAATGAAGATATACCGTATACAACTTGTGTTATAACAATTTAAATATAGAGCTTTTTTGAACCTTTGGAGAGCTGTAGCTCCGTAACGGATGCGGCTACAAAAAAAAGTTATTAAAAATAAAATTAATATTTTTATGAGATCTATCAGCATTTAAAATTTCATAGCTCTATTTCAAAAAAAATGTGGGGATCTAAAAGTTAGGTGTTCGAGAGCTACCCAAGTTTTGGTCCAAACTCAACCAAAAAAAAATAAGAAACCTACAAATTACTCCCAGAATATTTTGTGTAAATTTCAAGGTTCTAGCTTTCTTAGTTTTTGAGTTAGCGCGCTGACGGACGGACGGACGGACATGGCTCAAACGTCTTAGAATTTTTTTCTGATCCGATCCATACTTTTGAAGGTATATCTAGCTCGCTTATTTCGAGGTGTTACAAACGGAGGAGTAATTTTATTATACCCGATCCTATCGTACGGGTATAAAAATATTGTTCATATAATTATAAGGGAGAAATGGCTCTATAGAATCGATTCGAATTGGGTATGAATATAAAATTGTGTTACATTATAATATACACATATTTATGTATATATGTATAAAATAAATAGATGTGTTAATGGGACACTTAATTTATTACATCCTTTAAAAATTTTATAAGCATGTATATGTATTTAACAAGTATAGTTACAATTGAAGATAATTTATTATAATAAAAAGTAGAAAAATAAATTTTATAATGGATAGAGTAACCAGCTGTAAATATTCTTTCTCATATTATTAAAAATTTCGTAGTACAAGAAATTGTTTTTCTATTTTTTTGACATTTTTTTATTTGTAAAAAAATAGACTATATAATTAAAATGAAAATTTATGATTTTTAATTTTTTTTTATCTAGCTTTTAAGCAACTCAGAAACTGTTTTAGTTTTAATTCTTTACTATAAAAAGTAATTTTCAATAATGTCCCTATATATATGTATATATATATAATAATATATAACTTTATTTAATTAATAATAGTCATATGTTTATTTAATTAATAGGAGCAAAGGAAAGCAGAAACTCTTTAGAAATTGAAAATATGTATGTATTCACTTTATAAAAATTGAACTACTTATTTGTCTCATCATTTTAACTTTCTTTTATAACGCGTTGAGTTCAACGTTAGTTACCCGTGAACATCGGTGAAATGTAAAAATAAATTAATGCATTCTCACCGGTGAACATAAAAATGAACTTCCATTAAATCCCATCATCGTCAGTGAACATTTCTAAATGTTCTAAATGTTCTCAAAATCCCGAATCAAAATTTAATGTAATTTTTTCTAACTTTAAATGTTCTCCGATGAACAGGTGGGATTAAACGTACGTTTTTTTTATGTTCACCGGTGAGCACGGGAATGTGAAATATTTCAGTGATGTTCATCGGTAATACACATGGGACTTAACGCAAGTTTTTATTTATGTTCACCGATGAGCGTGGGACTTAACTTGTTAAAATTGAACGATGTAACTTTACCTTTTTTGCAATTGAATGCAAGTTTAATTTAAATTTGCATTTTGAATGCACAGTGTCTTATTTTAAAATTACCTTTTTTTTTATAAACTTCTTTTTACATAAGAACAATCTCTTTTGGATTTTAATTTGAAAGACCAAAATTTAGTCAATATTTTTTTTTACTTTTTTTTACTTTACTTTTTTCTATTTCGAAAAGGAATGAATACCAATCGGCCAAGCCACTCGACTATTTATGAAGAACATTTTACTCTTGGTTTCGCACTCTCTTAAAAACGAAAAGTACGTCGTTCCTCATAAATACTTGTGTGGCTTGACTGATTGGTACTCAGATAAAAATTCAATTGATTCGATTTCGATAATAAGTTGGAATCTCAACAGATTTTTGATAATAATTTGATAGACTCTGCGTTATTCTCTTTGAGTTATGTCACTCTTAGGTTATTTTAAACAAATTTTCAAAATTTAAAGTATTAAATGCAAGTATTGCTTATTTTTTCTGCATTTCCTTACATACTTAATCAAGAGTAGATAAATGTAAATGTGTAAATTATAATTTATTTGTTTTTTAATATATGTACAATATATTAAAGTTTTTAGTTTAGTAAGGAAGTTTACATATACGTATACCTATACGTAATTATTTGAAAATGGTTATTATTGAAATAAACTCAAGATTGGCGACCTCATAAATTACCGAATTTTGAACTCAAAAAAAAAAAAACAATTTTTGTAAAAACAAAAATTTCACAATAATGAGTAATTTTTTTTTTAATACGAAATACCTAATACAAGAGTTACTAGGTACCATAATAATTTCAGTAATTCTTCGAGATTTTTCCAATGAATTTAAATTATGTTAAACAAAAAAATACTCGTATAAATATTATGTACCTAATGCTTGTAAAATACTTATAAAATTGAGGTCCTTACTTTATATAGACTTCCATTAAGTCCACTGACCGTATTAAATGCTATAAGTATAGATTTGAGAGTTGGATTCAAAATAAGGATTTCAATAATTTTTTTTGCGGGGATTTGGGAGAAATTGCCAAAATTTAATACTTTTGAATGGAAACCTGTAAGTATTGACATACTATTAGAATTGATTTTAGAGTTGGTTTCAAAATCAGAATAGCCCTTTTGCAGAATATTTAAATATATCTATACGTGAGATGCTGAGTTCTACTAAATTTTTTACTTTTTGAAAATCGATATTTTAAAAATCGATATTTTATTCCTATCGACATTTTAGTTTCGACATTTGAAGTATCGATAAATTGTACAAGTTAACAAATTTAACGTCAACATTTAATTTAACGACATAACTTAGCCGACCTTAAATAAAATTTTATATACCTATAGATATACTTATATAATATCTATGTACATATTATATGATTTCAAATTGCATAAAATACGAAAGTTTAAAGTTTGAAATTTCAGTTATAGAAACTATAGATTCATGTTAATAGAGAATCATAAATATTATAACAAAATCAAGAAAAAATAAACGAAAATATGAAAAATAACAATATATTAGATACTTTGATTATCTGATATATTATTTTAGCTACATTTATACAAGTACTGTTATATGAATTTTATAATATATAGCTATATACATATGCATATATACAAATATGTATCTATGTTAATATAATATTATATTTTCAGTAAAGAAATTTCAACGCTTTAAAAGATTTTTCATCCTTGTCTTTATCTTTTTATACATATAAATTTTTGTTTTCATCGTTGTTTAGTGCAGTTTATTTTAAATAATACTTTTATAAAGTATCCTTAAATAAATTAAAAAAAGATACTTTTTAAAATGAAATAATTGATGTTTCATATTATATAACTTAATCAAATTTATATTGCTTGTTAAATTCTAGATTAATTTTCTTTTTTGCTATTTGAGTTTTTCTTAATTTGAGTGTAATTTTTAATTCAAGTATGTACGAGTATAATAACTATTGTTTAATTTCTGGATAATAATAATGAGTAATTAGTATTGTTTAAAATAAATACCTATGTACTTAAATAATTTATAAAATAATTATTTTATATAATATTTACAAAAAAGTAATTTAATATTTCGTACAAAATAAATGGGGCCGAAAATGCCAAATAAAACAAAAGAACTTCTATAAATTTGAGTATTATTGTTTTTTTTTTCTTATTCCTTTAAAAAGCTTCTAAACAAAGAGCCTTCCCCAAAAATGAGCCAAAAGTAAATTCAAAAAAAACTAAATAGGAATGTAAACCAACAGTTTTTAAAAGCGCACATTTCCAAAAGATAATACAAACTGTTTAGAATTGTAACTCTGCACCAAAATTTAAAAATTTCATATAAGAAAAAATGTGAAAATAGGACTTTTTTGCGATTTTGAGAGGCTGTAAATCCGTAACTCTATATAACTAAGAAAAACCGTTAACACATGTAAAAATATATTACTGGAGCTTGATTTTTTTTTTTTTTTTGCCGAAGAAAAATTCGTACAGGTGCCTAAGTTATATGTGTTTAAAAATAGCATATTTTCAATTTTTGAGCTCTAATAGGCTTTATACGGGAGGTGGTACAAAAAAATTTTCTGAGGAAACTTATACTAAATTCTAAAATTTCTTTCTTGTCTCAAAAGTTCCTACCTCAAAGCATGCCGAAGTTATGAAAAATGGAATGTCATCCAAAATTTGGTTTTCACATAACAGTAAATTTAATTAGTAAATTTAAAAAATATATATAATTTTGATACTGATTTACAAAGGTAAAAAAAATTCGTGTCGAATAACGTTTTCAGATTGAAAAATGGTTAAGTGGAATATGATATATGCTTTTTCAAAGTTTGAGGGGCTGTTTAGTTCCCTGATGATTGGGCTACATGAAAAAGTTGTTCCACAAAATTAATATTAAAACTATGAGACCTACACATGGTGAAAATTGTTTTACTCTATCTTTAACGGTGTAGAAGTTTTATAAACAGACGGACAGACGACGACCGGACGTACTGACGGACGGACAAAGTGAAACTAATAAGCACATTTTTTCAACATTTTTTTGAAAATGTGGTAAAAAGAAGAATAAAATTCAATTTTTACTAATACAAACATATTTCAATATTTGTAATGTTACACATACATAGTTTGTCAATAACAAGGAACTTAACAAGGAATTTGATAAATCATTGTATGCAAAAAAAACATGATTACATAGGGATCTGTACACTGTACGTTATAGGTATATATGCAAACCTTTACTTTTAATATAAAACTAGTAAATCGCCGGTTTCTCGAATTTCCAGGTGGCTTAATAAATATAACTGCTACTAAATATTAACCACATTTACTCTAATGAACGTATATGGTAGTTCTTAAATGAACACATGTATATCAATAATCAGTATGTATATATTTTGGCATGGCTGAAAATTTCAAATAGAAATTTATGAATGGAATTGAAAAATATTTATAAGGGCATCTATTCTATCTATCATTTAGAAAAAATAATTATGAAAATCGGTTGGTAAATGGCCTAGTAATCTGTTGATTAGTATTAAATTATATTCACTTGAATTATTATACATATATGTACATATGAGTAAATGTTCATATTAAATGATAGTTGGTTGATTAACTGGCTAATCAGTATTAGTTTTCTAGAGAACTATTCACAGTGGTCTGGTATTTAATTAAAAAAAAACAAATTAATTTGTCAATCCTTTAAATCCTTTTTTAATTCCTTTCCATATTAACCTTGTTAAGTTTTCAAAAAATAAAAATTATTAAATTTTAACTACTTTTAAAATTTCAATGTTTCTCATTACTACAAGTTACTTTTATTATCATTATTATTATATATAATTGTATAATAATTGTTTTGAAATATTATTCACACATGAAAAAAATATAAACAAATAATGAAAAAACCAAGGGTTTTTAAAAAAGCACATTTCCAAAATTGAAAAATATTTCATAATAAGTTTTTGGGTAAAGAGTACATACCAATATATTTAAAAATACATTTATAATAATAAAAAAATTGAAAAAAATCATTAGAAAAATTTAGAGAAAAATTTCATTGAAAAATGAATCCACACTCTCATTAATTTTAAGGTTACCCTATATATATAATTTGGAAAGTTGTTAAGAGAAACAAAAATATAATATTGAAGCTTTCATTGTTTTATATTATTACTTAAAAAACAAATTTGCACGGGTATTTAAGTGACAGGTTTTTAAAAATAAGGAATTTTCAATTTTCAACTTTCTTATAGCTCCAAAACGGAGTGAACGACACAAAAACATTTTCTGAAATTATTCATATTTATTTTCTACAATTATACACATACACATACAAAAAATTGGTAAATTGAAATTCCGTATGGCAAAAATATGTATTTATTTGACGTTTTCAGATTGAAGATAAGTGTTATAAAATAATTTAAATTTTGGAGTTTTTTCGAACTTTGAGCGGCTGTAGCTCCATAACGGATGGGGCTACAGAAAAAAGTTGTTCCATAAAATTAATTTTTTTTCCGATGTATATTCGTAATTATATTTCCATGCTCTAGGTATTTGAAACGGTGTAGAACTTTTGTAAACATCCGAACAGACAAACAGACAAGAAAACGGTAAGACGTATAGAATGAATATAACAGGCACATTATTTCAAATTTTTTTGAAAATGTGTTAAAAACCACAGTTCGTAATATATGTATGTTTGTATATGTATGTGTGTATTTATGAATATAAATAATATAGTACATAATTATTTATATAAATTATATAATAAAATATAGATACTATTAAATTCTTGGTCAATAAATTTTATTAAATAATTTTAAAATAAAATTTAATTGTAATTATCACAAATAAACAAAATACAAAAAAAATTTAAAATAGGTTTGGCACTTGAAATAGAAAATTTAATTTAATTTTAAATGTTTTTCGACAATAATCACAAAGAAAAATAGAAAAGTATAATCTTATTTCATTATACAATCAGGAATTTCCGACGTTACGAATTTTTAACTTTTATTTTTATGTTTTTAGGTGTAATTCAATTTATACATTTAAGTTATTAATAATTAATATCAGTTAATTACATTTTATTTAGTATGAATTTTACATTTTAGCTTTTTATTTTGATCTCGGTAATATTCTAGAAAGGAATAATATTTCTAGAAAGCTTAAAGTTAATTAATCGATCCACATGGAGTGAATAATAAATAAAAATATGAAAATTTAATTAGAAAGTCTTCGGATACATTAGAAACGGCTATAAGGAGTTAGATTTTTACAAAGTTTGTCATGGTGACACAATAATGAAAAGACATAAGTTTCTTTATATTATCGTAATGCCACAACGGGTTAATAGCATTTTACAAAAATCTTCAAAAGAACAAAAACCATTGTTCCTACGATTTCCTGGATGTAGCCTACATTTCGATAGTAAGTTATCTTCCAAAAAGAGCTAAAAGGTCGTAACACCCAATGGACTTTTTTCTGGCAAGGAACCATTTCTTGATTAAACTTGAACTGAAATGATCGACCGTATATAGCTTAGAGATAATAATAAAACACAAAAATTTCTTTAAAATGTCTTTGTTATAGATATAGATATATAACATTTTTCAAACTTTTTTTTTAAAGCTATTAAAGCACTCTACAAAATTGGACACAATATGAAAAGATTATTTCTGACAGATTCGGATACCGGAAAGGATTTACGAATCCTGCGCCTACCGTTATAAATCCAGCGGATTCCATTGGTAAGGAACTAGGTGAAAAATATAGCCGTGATGATAAAAATATGAAACTTTCTTTAAAATGTCGTAGCACCGAAATGGGTTGAAATTTGTGAAAATTGTCCTTTAAAACTATTAAAAACCCTGCAAAATTGGACACGATTCGGAAATTTTGTTTTGATAGATCCTAATGCCAGAACGATTTAACGAATCCTAACCTTATAATTTCAGTGAATTCCTTTAGTTTGCACAAAGTTTGAGTTCAATCGGTGGAACCGTATAGATAGATAAACGAAAAATCGACAGAAAAGAAACTAGATTACCGAATCAAAAAAAATAGAAATGCTCGGCACCTGCCTCCAAACTTTAGTTACAATCGGATATACCGTGTATGGAATGCATAAATAAGAAATAAATATTATATTTATAGAAAAATTTAATTTTTAAATATTTTTTAATTTTTTTATAAAATTATTTTTAGATTTTAATTATAAATCAATATTAATTAAAATATTGTTAAATTAGATAAAATAAAATTAAAATGTTTGAATGATTTCTTGAAAATCTAATTAAATTCATTATTTAAATTAATTTTATTTTAATTGTTTTTAGAAAACTTTTTACTACACCTGAAATAATTTGGTAATTTTCACCATATTATAAACTATATAATGTCAGATTTTAATTAAATTTTTAATATAATAAAAAGATCTCTTAGAATTAACAAAGCAGTAGATATGCAAAACAAAATGTTTTTGAAGACTGAAATTTAAAAAGAAAATAAAAAGAATAAAAGAATAAATTTAGAGCTATACTATCTTAAATTTTAATCCAAGCCAATTATGATAGAATGATCTGTGCGAAAAAAATTAATGAAGAAAACATCTAAATGAATTAAAGTCAAAAAAATTTATGGCATTTTAAAATTTCGTCTTTAATTTCTTTATAATTTTTTGGATTTTACTTTCTTTTTTGCAATATTATTTATTTTGTTTATATTTTATATTATATATCGATGGTATTATAGTGCACACTCATGCAAAGTCCAATATTTTCAAAATTCTGATTATGCTATTTTAAAAGCGCAGTTTTCCATAGTGTAAATATTAAAGGCATTCAACAAGCAGTTTCCGAAATGTTAAGTGTTCAAATACAGGTTAAGTGAAAACGTTAGTGTTCATTTTAGCGTAAGTAACCTACAAAAAGTTATATACTGTATCAACACAAAATAATATGCTAAGTTTTTAGTTAGAATATGAGAGCTATAAAAATAATATATTGTTAGCTAACATACCTAAATGCTTCACTTACAATATTAAAGGTATAAAAACTGCTATACACGTTCAATAAAAATAGGTATTAAGAATTATGGTGCCAAATTTTCAAGCTAATAATATGAAAAAATGCAATACCTATGACTACATGTGTAACTGTGAAATATAAAAAACAAAAATCATTTAACTGTAAAAATAATTTTCTGTTATTATATTATTTACAGAAAGTGAAAAAGCTTTGTTTCCCTCTTAACTTTAACTTAAATATTATACTTTTGGCAAACTATTAGATTTTTAAATTGTTACTTTTCCTAATTACAACTTTAGCTTAGCATAAGTGTGCTCTGAACCATCAATCCTTACTTTATATACATATATAGGTCCGCAAAGGCGATTTTTAATTGAAATTTATTTTTGCAGTAATTTTCCTAGGAAAAACCTACAAGGGGTCGAGGCCTCCTAAGATGGACTTAATTTTTTTTTTTTTCCAAATATTCCAAACATATGGAATGAAAGGTGTAAAGTTAATTTAACAAATTATTTTTAACATATGGAATAAAAGATATAAAGTCAATTGAACAAATTATTTTTAAATTTGACATTGACAGTATGGAATAATTTTCAAACTTCTTCTTCATTTACTTCTTCATTTTTTCTTCTACTTTTACATTTAGTGGAAGAACAAAATCTTCAATTAAGGATCAAGTTAAAGTTAAATTTATTGTGCCTTCCTTTTTACATTGTTTTCGTAGTTCTAAATTTAATCTATTTTACATTGATTTTTTTTTTTTTCTTTTTTCTAAATTATAATGTTTGATTTAGTGATGTTGAAGATTACTTGTTCCTAACAATTTTGAATTCCATCGGGATTTTCATTCTTCTGGTTTTTTTTAATTTTATTTTCGTAGGAAACTTGCACCCGGTTTCCTGCCTAGAACTGTGCTTATTGCTGACTAGATTTTGTAAGAGTAAAAGCAAAATAGAAAACAACACAAAAATGGAAAAAATTAAAATAAAAATTATAAGTATTTAATTTCGAATCGAATAAATCAATAAAAGTTCAATTTTAAAATAATAATATATGTAATTTTGTATGTACCTATCGTAATAATTACCATTACCATATAGGGTCATATTCATATTAGGTCAATATTTTAGTCAAAATTTTAGCTATACCAAGTTAAACCTTCTCTTAAAATGAAAATAAATATACGAATATTTAAAATTATTATTATATTCCTCTTATTTTCCGCTAAATTCGGTTTATGATTTTTGTTAAAGTTCGTAACAACTTATTACCTACCCCTGAGTTTTATTTAAAACAATTGTTTATAGGTACAATAGATATAATAATTTGATTTTGTATAAATCATTTTTACTATTTGTATATAATGTATGTATTTAACTATATTATTATTTTATTAATGACTAATAAGAAATTATCAATTTCCCTTTATTGTTGTATTTTTATTCTCACTTACATCGGTACATTTATTATAATTACCCACTTTTATTTTTATACTGGGACACAAAGTGTTTTTAATAATGAATATAACAATTTGTTAAAAATATTAAAACCTTTTCTAAATGGTACTGTCAATTATTCATAATAATTGAGAAAAATATTTTAAAAATAAGAGTTTAATAATAATTTATAATTTAATAACCATTATTTTTACTTTGTTCACATTTCCTTGCTTGAGTTATTAACAATAAAATTTTTAAAAAATGTGCCAATTAGTTTTATTCTGTACGTCTATCCGTTTGTTCTGGTGTTGATAAAACTTCTACACCGCTTAAAATATATAGCCAAAAAATTTCTGATCATGCATTTATTGATCTATCAAAAAAATTAATATTGTAGAACAATTTTTTTATGTAGTCCCTTACGAAAATAAAGCTCCTAAAATTTCGAAGAAGCTCTATTTTTAAATCATATGTATCTCAGATTCTGTTTTACATATTTTAGTTCTAAAATTTCCTTTATGTGAAATTTTTTTATTCCACAAGGGGTGATGCTATAAGAACTCAAAAATTAAAAATTTGGTTGTTTTAGACACCTGTAACTTAGGTACCTGTACAAATCTTTTTGAAAAAATTCACAAAAGTGAATCGCAAAAATTAAAGCTTCAACATTATAAATTTACATATTGTGATAATCGTATTTCTTAATTGTACAGCATTTTACTTAAAAGTGAAAATAGGTGTCTCTTGATTTTTCACAATTTTCATCATTTACCAAAAACTTTATAATTTTTCTATTTGAAGCGATTAAGATTTTTTATGAAAAAAGTTATAAATTTTTTTATGAAAAGTCTCTAAAAAATCTTTAACTCCTCATATTTCGAAAAGGGTCCGGAATAGAACACCCCCCTCTCCCTCCAGTACAATTTTTTGTTCATCTCGACATGATCAACCATTTCAAGGAAGACTGTTGAGTCGGAAACACCTTGTATATGAAATTCTTAGGAAATTACAAATTTTGGTACAAATCACAATATTCTAAACTGTTTGCATTGTCTTTTGAAAAATATGCGTTTTTAAGAACCATTGATTTAAATTACCTACTCCTTATTTGAAATTACATTAGCATAACATTTGCAAAAATGTACTCTCTTTTTTTCTATTTGTAATTTCTTTTGTTTTTTTTTTTTTTTTATTAGACGAATATCATTGTGAATATAAGAGAAATAATTCTTTTTTTTCTTATAAAAAATTGTAACAGCAAAATTTTAAAATTTAAGGTTAAAACAAAAATAAATAAATAAATACATATGTATATACGGATATACCTACCTACCTATAATATACATATACATACATATCTATATATACATACATATATGTATTATAAATATTCATAAATAAATACAATACGAAATGAGAAACGAAAAGGAAAAAATGAACAATAGATGAATAAAACAAATAACAGTAAAAAAAAAAAAAACGTTAACAATTTTATTTTATTTTTTTTTTTTAATATAAAAATAATTGTAATATGGTTTTACAGTTATGTGAACATAAAAAGAAAAATAAACATGAACTAAGTTTTTGTTCTTTGGAAGATAAATTAATAATATAAACATATAAAAAATATTCACAGTGTTGGTATTAATAAAGCATACTAATTGTAAATAATTGGTTTTAATTTTAAACGTGTGTTACGAGTTTTAGTTAGTCATAATATGAAATTAGTTTCGATCCCACTTAATAGATAATCACAAATAATTGAAGCCCATACATTTTATGAAGTAAAGTGACCATCGAATCTGTTAACCTTAAAATCTCGAATTATTTTGAGTACCGTTAGGAAGACCGTTTTAAATATTCCCTGTCTTTTTTGTTCAATTTTTGAATTCAGTTTAATCTATGTATTTATTAAGTCATATTATTTTCTAGATATATCGCGCGAAATGGTTATCTACTTCTATTTTAAACTCCGTAATACCTACATATGTATGTAAGTACTTATGTTGTAGACCATTTTATGCTTAGGTATATCATTAATTTTGAATATAATCAAAAATTGACTTAGAAAAATATTGTTTATAATGTATATATTTATTATAACTAAAATTTGCGAATATTATTTTTTCTAAAAGGTGTACAAAACAACCACATAGTTTTTTATTTTATGTTCCTACTTGACTAAATGGTGAATAATACCTATTATAATTTTAAACATTTTTGTTTTCAATAATTTAAAAAAAAATAAAAAATTATTGTGAGGCTTTTCGACGAACAATTATAATACAAATTGAAAGTGAAGAACAATGTCAAAACAAACTAAATACAGTTTTTTTTTTAAAATTGCCGAAATATCATAAATGGTTACCCAGATACTTAAATATATGAAATTAGATTATAATGACATCACAAGATCATAATACATATAACTCTTGAAAACTATGGTTTTAACTTCTTACAGTCACAAAACGATTCATTTTTAAAGTTAATATGCATTACAATTTTTTTTACCGGAACTTTAGTTCTGACCGATACTGTAAATTTTTAAAATCTGTGAGATTTAAAAAAATATAGAAATAACAATACGGTGAAATAACAATGGTTAGTAGATATGATAAAGGTTGGAATTATTTGTATTTATTTTTAAGAATAATAAAAATAATAAAATATAATAAGAATTTTCTTTTTCTATATCGCAATTTTCCGATATATTGTGATATTTTACTATTTGGATCAAAATACAGTTAGCTACATTATAGGAGTGGAATAAGTATTTAAAACAAAACAAAAATGAAAAGCAACTAATTAATAGGATACATTATTTTTATTATTATACATTTGTGTGAATAATTAGGACAATACGTCCTTAAAAATATTTAAATTTCACCCAGATTTCACAGAACTTAAATAACACATAACCTAGCTACATTATATATTATATGTATACATACGTAAATATGTATATCATATTTAAAAATCATATCAAGTTTAAAAAATTTTAAAACTTAAAACTTGTTATTATAGAACAAATTCTTTTACTTATCCTAGCTTAGGAGTCATGATGAGTTAAAAATTTGAAATTTTCAACAGCTACATCTACAATGTACCTACTGTATTATTTTACAAACAGAAAACGTTTTAGCAATAACGTTAATTTTTACGAAATTGCATATCTAAAGGCAAAAAAAAGGAAAAATATTATTTTTAAGATTTTAGAATCTTACGAATTTTACAATTTTATTTTCTTCTAAGAAATTTATTTTTTCAAACCCGGGATTTTTATACCAGTGTAAACATAGTTCAGTTTTCTATTATGTTTGTGTCACCATAAAGATTAAAGATGGCAATATAGACAAGGCAAAGTATAATATAAATTCTTGCTAAAGATCGAATTTTAATTAAGTCCGTCGTCCACACGATAACTCAAAAACTAATGGTATGCAAGGATAGTTTTATAATTTCATTTTTATGAAAATATAATTTTGCTATTTATAATTAAACTAATTCAACAGGCGGGTTTGAACAGCTGAACAACTTCTTTCTTTATATGGGCATAACTCAGTATTTATCGAAACAATTTAAGTTTTATATCAACGACCTCAGCAAAATTTGATTGGTTTAAGCCTAGTGCAACAGTTGTCGTCTAGCTATTACAAAATTTTCTGTTTTTATATGAGAATAATTCAGTGTCTATATGAGTTGAATTAATTTAAAAATTTGCTAAAAGAAGTTTTATGCCAACAACTTCTACAAAAAATCAGTTAATCTAACGCAACAATTTTAATAGCTGCGATATTTATATGCTCATCTCTTGATGAGGCAACAACAACGGGTAGCTTTTATACAACTCGGAAATTTACATAAATATCTCCCAGTACAAAAATTATGTTCGTACGGATAGCCTAGAGTTGATACGGCCTACCTTACAGTCTTATTCGTTAAAACTAGCAATCAATGTTTTAAAAATGTTCTACTTTAAAACCTTTGGTTTTGTATAATATCTTGTTTTTTTTTTATTAAATATCCTATTATAAAAAGTGATTATAATAATTTGTCTTATTTTTTTTTCCTTTTATTTAATATTAAATGTTATTTTAATTTTACACGATTTATATTTTAAGTGAGATGAAATGTAATGTAAACCTTGACATATTTTCAAGTCTATTCTTTTTTGCTTTTTTTTGATTTTTTTTTATTTGTGGGTAAATCAATGTTTTATTCCTTGTACATTATTATTTTATTTTTTTTTTTTATGTGGCCTTGAATCCGAAATCTGGATACACGTTTTTGTTTATCAAATGAAATATACTGCTTTAATTTTTATCAAAACCAATTGGTTTTACCGAAATATACATACATATTATGTATAGGTATAATTTATCTTAAAGCGGTAGGAGTAGGTAAGGAATGAAAGGAATATTAAATGTTATTATGCGGTAAAGAAAGTCTCAGACTTATAATATTTATTTTATTTTTCAATTTGGTAATTTTTTTTGTTTTTTTGTACATTTATTATATTGATAGATATTATTAAGAAAAACATGTACATTCATTGTTCTATGAGATACTTATACTAGATTTTATTAGTAAATACATTATAGTATGTGGTACATTTTGATTTTGTGGAGATGCGATATAAAATTAGCTTAATTTTTTTTTTTGCAAAGAGGAATTGAAATAATCGTTTAAAATAAAAGAAGGTTGGTGGTATGTCACAAAGCCATATTTCGCAAATCTGAAAAGGTCTATCTAGCTTATTCGATAAAAACTATACTTGAAAACAAAATCTATTAAACCTAATTAACCAGCTCTAAAATCCATCTTAAATATTTTTTTATAAATATTATAACAATAAATAATTTAATATTGTAGAGGCTATCAACCCCAAATGCCTTCTAAACTGTTTATTAGAAACCTGATTTTGTAACCAACTCTAAAATCTTTCCTTATTATGAATCTCGCATCTATTTAGATACATAACTATAGTCTAATCTAATAATAATAAAATTGTTTTGTCTGAGTCTGGGTTACACTTTTCGATTCTGATAAAACTACAAATGTTAGAAACTTAAAATTTGGCAGACTGATAGCAGGTCCCAAGAAATCTCCAAAATGAAAGAGTTTAGAACTATGGACCTATAAATTCCTATACAAAAAATATAGAAATTTATTTTTGTTCAAGTAAGCTTATTTTTTTTTTATTTTTTTAAATTTATTATTATTTTTTATTAAAGGGAATACCCTGATTTAAAATTCAACTCACACAAAAATTATTTTTCTAGAAAAACAAGAGATCCGTTTGAGAGCTACACAAAGCTACAAAATCATTGAAATATTTAAAGTTTTAATGAATATATTTGTAACTTGAAAAATTAAACTAGGAGTTTTCTCCATAACCTTTTAAATTAAAATAAAATGTTAGGTACTATACTTTATGAGCTTAGGGATTAAATTAACTGTTATGTGAGATTTAATCAAAATTTAAAATTTTTGTATCTCTCAAATTATTATTATTTATAGTACTACACAGTATAAATTCTGTGCTCTAGTGTTGAGCCCTTTGGCTGGAAGAATGTGGGTCATGATTGAAGATGGAAACTGGAAATTTTCAAATGAGTAAGATATTATAATAATATTAATTTTTAGTAAGAATTTTGATAGTACAAACTCATCATAATATACCTAGTACTGAAATGTACAGAATAATAACGACGGAAAATGTTGCGTAAAAATAAAAGCGTACCGATATGAAGCATTGTGAGCAATCCATCAAGTCATTTATTATTTATATTTGCCTAAGCTTCAGTTTCTGGAATCATTAATTTTACTAAACCATCATTGATTACTGGGCTTTATCTATTGTACAAGACTATGAGACGTAAATATTTTTTCATTCTTACGGCATCTTTTATTTTTTACAAGAATTATCGCGTTTCGAAAAGTCGGGTCGAATAGAAAGCCGGCGTCTTAACCATTACATTGTACCGTTTTATGAGACTACCTTTTGGACTGAAAATTGTGGGAGACATTTTTCAGAAACTTAACGAAAAGAATTTTGGAATTATTGACAATACTGTAAGGCAATACAGAGACGATATATTGGTTGGAGGGGGTACCCTGAAAGAACATGATGAATGCTTACGAAAAGTAATGGAGAGGGATATTGAAAAAAATGTGAAGTTTAATAAAAACAAAATTCAATATACATAGGTCTCAAAAGGTTAACTATCTTGGACATGAGACTATTCTCACAAGAAATGTTAATTGCTGATCTATTATCTCAGAATTTCAGTGATAGACATACACAACCAGAATTTTCTGATCTTAGTGAAATCATTCACACAATTAACATGAGCCAAAGCAAGATAAATGAACTAAAAACAAATATTAAAGACGACCAAACACTAAATTGCTTGAGAAAAGTTATTGAAATGGGATGGACATAAAAGACAAAACTTAAACGAAAAAATTAAACCTTTCTGGAAAATAAAAAACATCTTTATATATATATATAAAAAATAATATTTAGTTTTTCAAGGAAAGAGTTAAAATACCTCCTGCAATGCAAAGCGAAATACTACACATCTCCCAACAGGGCATAGAAGAGCCAAAGCTACAGCCAGAACACTTATTTTTTGGCTTGCTATTAATGATGATATAGAAAGCATGATTTCCAAATGTACCACATGCCAAAGATTTAGAAACTCGAATATAAGAAAACCCATGATCCCTCATGAAATTCCAGATTATCCTTACCAGAAAATTGGTATGGATATTAAGGAAATTAGCGGACAATCATTCTTAGTAGTGGCAGATTATTTTTCAAAGTACATAGATATAATAAAATTAAAAAACAAAACGTATATTGAAATTATAAAAAGTCTGCATTCATATCCTCAATCAAATGTATTCTGGATCATCGATGGGGCATAGGCTGGATAAGTTTACTTAATATTTTTAAAATCTTTCTTCCATTATTCAAAATCTTCTAATATTTTATTAGATTCATTCAACTTCAATTATAAAATCTCACAATTATATTATAATATAAAATATTAAAAACTCCTAAAAAACGTAAAATTATTTTGCTAATTTTTATTTTAAAAAATTTGCGTAAAAAAAAAAATTTTATAAATGAATTTTTAAATTAAAAGTTTTTTTTTCTTGTTTATTTTATTGTTAATTTAAATTGATATTTCATGTTTTTTTTATTACAAATTAATACAACTTTTTCATGATAGATGTCAGTTTTGTTTATTGTTCTGTATTGTTGTATAATATATGTGCATTGTTGATTTTATTTTTTGCCGACCGCATACATTAATGGATAAGGTAGGTATTGTTTTCATACTAAAAATTTGTACCCGAGATTTAGACAAATATGCACTACTCCGGTGTGGAGAAAGCTGTAAATTTTTTTTTAGCATGATGTCTGTATGTGTGTGTGTGTGTGTATGTGTGTCTGTGTGAGTGCGTGTGTGGGTAATACTGTGGACATGTGTACAGCTTAAACGACTAAACGGAATTTTTTGCAATTTCATATTTAAGGTTTTGACGTAAATATCTCGGATTGATAAGCTTTTGGAGCAAATCGGTCAACCGCAAGTGGTAGTTTACGGGTGTACTTTTTAAGTTTTTTAACAGAAACAGAAAAATTTTATGAGGAAAATTATTAAGAAAAAGTTGTTACACAAGTAAAGAGCAATAACTTTGCCATAGAACATTTTTTGATTCGACTAACTTTAAGTTTTATTTAATTTTTTTTTCTAAGTCCAAATTTCATACCTAACACTCCATATGAATTTATATGAACAATTTTGTTTTGTTTTTTTTTTTTTTATATTTCTAAAAATTTATATACATATGTAGGTAGGTATGTATTCATATTTATGCATATTATTCTTTTGTTGATGACATAAAATTAAAACGGTAAAATTTTTGTTAGCAAATTCAATATTAATCTTATGTTTGTTTTTTATTTGTTTACAGTTTTTATTATTTTTTATTTCTAATATTTTTGAATGAAAAAAAAATTATGTAGGTACATTATATAATAATGTAAATGGATTACTTTGAAATAAATAATTATTAAGTAAAAAATCTATCTATCAACTTTCGAATTATCCTTTTCGTGTAATAGCGGTCGGTCCTGTGGTGGATACGGCTGACTTTTTTTGAATTCCGTATAATAGTTTGAGATTTTTTTGTTTTGTTGGTGGAAAATATAATTTTCTTTTTTTTTGAATTCATACAAATTTTCATTTGGAAACTTTAAAAACTTTTTTATTAACAACACACATTAAAATGCTTTAAAATGAAAATAAATCAAAATGTGAACGGATTTTTTTTTTTTTTTGGAATTTTTTAATACGCACTTACATATATATATATGTATATTGTAGATATTATATTAGTATGTATGTATAAATGTAATGAAAAATACATAACATAATAATAAAATCATGAATGATATTCCATTTCTAAGTTTTTGACAAGGATCAAATAATGGAAATTTTAAGTTTTTAAAACTAACTTTATAGTAGTTTTATAATGATAATGGTTTTATGTATTTTTGATATTTATATTAATTTTGTTTAATATAAAATTTTAAAACTTTTATGTATGACATAAAATAAAATAATAAATAATATGTACAAGCATTTTTCTTAAAAAAATATTTTAAAAATGAAACTAGCAATTAGTCAAAAATTATCTTAAGTGAATATTACTTTACTTTACATACCTACTTGATATTGACACATGGTATAATATATAAAATATAATAGTTAAAATTAGACAATAGCTAGAATTCATAGATCTAAGCTTGAATTCAAATGTCACTTTTCAAACAAAAAACTAGGTAGTCATGAACTCAAATTTGACTTTTTCAAATAAAAACTAGGTAGCCTTCAACTCGTTGGTTTGTGAAAATTGGGTTTGAATTCAAGCTGACATTTATGCATTCGAATTTCTAACTTATGTCAAATATATATACGAAATATAATTGATATATGGTGATTTGAAGTTAAATTAAACACTACTACAATCTACTTGTGTGTATTTTTATAGAAAATATAGTGTGTATTTTTATACCTTACACTTAAAGTATAGGGTATATTAACTTTGGTATGGTGTTTGTAACCACCAAAAGGAAGCGAATTAGATATGGACATGTATATATATTCTGAATCAGGATCACCTCCTGAGTCGATTTAGCGATGTCCGTCCGTCCGCCCGTCCGTATGCACTATAATTCAAAAAATAATGATGCTATCTTGATGAAATTTATACTGTAGGTTAACAATGACTAAAGTAAGGCGGGGATTGCAAATGGGCGAAATCGGACCTTGGGTTCGGCTACCTCCCATACAACCCCCAAAACCGAACACGCATATTTTTGAAAGTAAGAAAGATAGAAACTTAAAATTTTGTACGATGGTGTGTTTTCCTGAATCCCTAAAATTTGAGATGAATTCGAGTGGTTGTTCGGGTACCTCCCACATAACTCCCAAAACCGAACAAGCATATCTGCGAAATTAATAAAGATAGAAACTGCAAATTTGATACGAGGGGGTTGTTTCCTGAATCCCTGATTTGCCTAAAATTTCAGATGAATTGTAATGGTTGTTCGGGTATCTGCTACACAACTCCCAAGACCAAACAAGCATATCTTCGAAATTAATAAGTATAAAAACTTGAAATTTGATATAAGAGTGTTAGACCCTGTTCTGATGATGTCTTTAAAATTTGAGATGAATTGAGGTGGTGATCCGCGTGCCTTCACACACTTCCCAAGACCTAACAAGCATATTTTCGAATTTAATAAAGATAGAAATCTGAAATTTTGTACATGGGGTTGTAAAAGCATATATTTTACTAAAAAGCTTAGGTATATTAATTACCTAACTAAAATAACTTATGGATTTTTAATTTAATTTGAATTTTTTAGGTGTAGGGTATAAATAAGTCGGTTGCATCGACTTACTGATACTTTTACTTGTTATATTATTTTTCGGTTGAATTTAAAAAGAAAAAAAAAACCATAGATCCAATGTAAGCTTATGCAAATAATAAGATTAGATCAGATTATTATTTGAATAGTACAATAAGTGACAGTGCGATCTTTTCATGTAGATCTATCGTGCGAATGGTAGATCTATACGTACTTAACTTTATTTTTCTGTTCCATCATCTCTTTCCACTATTTAATTATTCACGTGTGTGGTAGCTTATATTTTCTTTTTAATACTAATCTGGTTGTTTTAATCGGATTGATATTTAGCTCCACCGACAACCACCATTCCTTCGTTATTCCCAATCATTTTTGGATAATATCACAAAGAATTTCTTTAAATTTGCAATTAGAAATATATCAGCGTAGCCTTGACAATCAATGCGGTGATTGTTCAGTTTTACTATGAAATTATCAAGTACCAGATTCCACATTAGAGGAGATAAAACATCGTTTTGCGGGCAGCTTGGTGTTGTATTTAATCTAATGATATTTTATAAACCATATAATTACATATTATATACAGGGTGTTTCTAACTCGATAGTATTCCTTGAAATGGGTGATCGGGCATGTCGAGACGAACAAAAAATTGTATTGGAAGGGAGGAGGGTGTATTCTGGACCCTTTCAAGGAATAAACCCCCCTCAACCTATTTCAAGGAAGATCATGGAGTCGGAAACACTCTGTATATAAATACAGTACACTTGCGATATAGTGAATATGTGGTATAATGAACACTCGGTCTAGTGAACACAAAATAATTTACATTTACTACTCTAAATAGTGAACAGGTTGCAATAACATCTACTTGAAATAGTGAACAAAATAAGTAAATACATATAAAAAACATGTCTTTTTACATAAAAAAAAAAAAAACACATCAAGCAATCATGTGTTGTTTTTTATTTAAAAAAAACAAACCATCTAAGCAAGCTTATCTGAAGATTGGTGCATTGAATGTAACTGGTCTGAGCAAAATGACATTAAGCTTGAAGATATTTTAGTTATAAGAGATTTGTGAAGAACAGCATCCATTAAATGTGCTGAAATTACAAAAAAGTAAGCTAAATTGACTGACTTTTTTGCTATAAAATAGTAATGTAATATATTTCATATTTTTTAGTACCTACATGTGTCTAGTTTTTATTAAATAAAGCGAAAAAAAGATTTAATTTTTGTTGATAATAAACTGAATGGCTTTTATTTTAAACTAAAATATTATTTAGCCAAATTTTAAGTGAATATTTTTAATTAAAGTACTTATCTATATAGATTTAACGGCACTAATATTCAAACATTTGGTATTCTGATATAGTGAACGATTTGATATAGTGGAGTCAGTTGGTTTTTTTTCGTTCACTATATCGCGATTGCACTGTAATATAATAAAATATTCATATTATGAATTACCCACCGGCCACCGGCGCGATCACAAAAAAAGGAAAGTGTCCAAAAATTTATTTTTAAAAATATTTAATAGAAAAAAAATTTTTTTTTTCCTTTTCTACTCCCTTTGGGAGCACAGGGCTTCCACAAAGTCATTCCATCTGCTTCTATTTAGTGCCAATACTTTTATTTGTGACCATGTTTTGTTCATTTATCTTATTTCTAGTCCCACTGTTCTACGCTATGTATTCTTAAGTGTACCAACATTCTTTTTTCATGGCGTTTCTAGATATGCAATATTAAATAATAAATTAATTTAATAATTAAGAATAAATGTACGTCCGATAAAAAATTTAGACACAAATTTAAGATAATATTTACCCGCCATCATTAAACCTCATATTTTCTTTAAATGTAAGGGAAACTATAGACTTTAAATTCGAAGAGATAAAATTTAAATAAAATAATAGAATTTAATTGGTTGATTAAATTATGGTTAAAAAATTGTTTAAATTCTAAACATAAATAAAACATAAAATTTTATTTAAAACATGTATCTACGAGTATATAGTTTTTGGGGATTTTTTCTTAATCTCTGTCACCCTAAGTAAATTAAAAGTCATAATAAAAATCTCTTCTATATAAGTATAAATACCAGTAAATTTTCAAAAATTTTGGGAGCAAAAATTAAAACTAAACAAAAAAATTAACTATGAATGTATAAAATATTAATCTAAAAATTTCATATTATAAATTTTATACAACTACTAACAAAAAATAATTATCCTTCAGTTTCGTATTTGAATTTTATTTAATTTAATACAATTAATTACTTTTTTTTTTTTTTTTTTTAAACATTATTAGAATATTAATTTCATTAAAATTTTAAAAACTGAAATAAACCAATTTAAATAAATATATATATATATATATACATATATATATGTAGGTATATATATATATATTTATAGGTATAATAATATATGAATGTTTATGTATATGTGATACTAAAAACTTTCTCTTTTGATTAAGGAATTTTGTAAATACAAAAAAAAAAAAAAAATTATTTTATTTAATTTAAAAGGACATGAAAGTTTTTCCTAAATTTTTTTTTTTTTTTTGTACAAATGAATAATTTTCAATGAACCTAAATCAAAATATATATAATATGTATGTATATTATATATTATATACATACTTATTCAATGAAATAATTTGCATAAATTGTATAAAAAGTTAGTAACATCTAATACTAATAGAAACTTTTGTTTGTTTGTTTGTTTGTTGGTGTTTTTATATATATATAATAAACTTAATAATACATATATAAATTTTTTTAATTTTTTTTTTTTTGGTATTTATACAAAATATTATGCAAATTAATTTATAAGGACATCATTAATGATTTTAAATTTTTATACAATATAGATGGGTTGGATATGAAATATCGCGTTTTAAAATCTCTTGTCACAAAATCTCGTGGTTCTAAATTTCTTATCTCAAAATCTCACGTTTTCCAACCAAATAATTTTTCTCGTTAATTAAAATAGGTTATGGTAGGTATAAAAATTAAAAAAATAAAATTTATACAAAAAAATTCCACTAAAAAAATTTTCAAATTTAAATTAATTTTGTATATATATACAATTCAATTCTAAAGCCCCTCCAAATTCAAAATATTCAGATATAATATAAATATTTAAAAAAAAACCGAATACTATGATTTTGAATATATGAACTCTAAAATCCCCCTAATTACTTATATTTTTTACATACATATTTTAAAACAGAAAATTTTTAAAATAATGGGGGTTGCCGCTCCAAATCTCTGCTAAACAAATTATTGGAACCATGATTTTGTGTCCAATTGTAAAAACCACAGTAATTATATTTTTTACATATATATATTTTATGATTAGTTAAAGTTGATGTTGATTTTATAATCATAGAAATTCGACATATTTTTTTCAACAATTTTTTTTCGACATTTTATTTTTAAAGTTTTTTGACTATTCGACTTTTTTTATACGACATTTTTTTTTTCAACAAAACGACGTTGGCTCCCAATAATTTTTATATTTTTACCATTTCAACTTTTTCGTTTGATTTTTAGACATGAGATTTTTGAAAATAAAAACGCGAACTTTTAAAAAACGAGATTTATGAAAGCACGAGATTTTGAAACACGAGAATTCGATACGCTCCCAATATAGGTACTGAAAAGTGCGTTCCAAAATTTAATTTATATACTGGTTTATTTCTCAAATTTGCATTCGAAAATATTTAATTAATTATTAATCCTTTGAAAATTTATAAAAAATTTGTAGTTTTAGTACGTATATAGATCTACAGATACACAATATAATTAAATTAATTGAATTCTATTCTATTCTATTACAAAATAATAAATGGAATGGAATTCAGATTTATTTAAAAAAAGAAACAAAATAATTTTAATTTAAAATTTATTTAATTTAATTAAATCAAAAAAAAAAAAAATGTAGGTGAAAAAACTATTTTACTTATGGTAAATTGAATACAAGTTATTTATAATTTTCATATATAGCTACGTATAATTTTTTTCCAATGATCTTCCATAAGATACTTTTAAAATACACATATAGTAGACATAGGTATATTTATTGAAATTTATGTTTTTCAATAATATATAAAAGATTGTTTTTGATTAAATAATGAGTTTTTGTGCATAAGATCGTTATTGATATTATTTATAAGAATAATTTTAAAATAATTCAGGTATTATAATTATTACTAAATAACGATGGGATTATTATTATTATTCCTTCTTTTATAATATGTCATACTTGACTTCACATCATTTTACAAAATTTTAAATATCTATAGCTTTAATAGACATTATAAGAATTTTTTTCCATATAAAGAAAGAATATGTATAGCAGCTACTCGAATCTACAGACAGAACTTGCTAACTTTAAATAGCGAAACGAACAATTTAATTTTTAAAAAGTGACATGATGAAAATTCCAGAAACTTACCTTCTTTATTTTTTGATTTATCGTGTGGACAATCGGATGGACGGACATACATGGCTAAATCAAGTTAGAGTTCAATTCTGAACAAAAATATATATATTTTGTCATATTTGGCTCGGCTTCTTTAAGATGTCACAAAGGTAATGTCAAATTAATTATATACGCTTGATCTATATGTTCATGTCATGAGGGTATAAAAATTTGATTATTCTGATTACAGTTCTGCCAAACTTTAAATGAAATCCTGTTTGGGACGCCTAGCAATATTACAATATTACGTATTTAACTTTTTTTTTTTTAAACTTAAAAAAAGACTCAATACTAGTTTACGCGACGCTTTAAATGAGGGTTGACTTAATAAGACAGTAGAACCATGCCAACAATATTAATTGATACTAGAGATTGATCTCTTTTCTACTTTATCTTGAAAAATACCTTAACTTAACCCCAAATATAAAATAAATTTAAATAATTTAAAATCATAAAAAATTAGTAGGTGCCTAATCTTCAAAAATTCAAAAAATTAATACCTAATGGATAAAAAGAAAAAAAAAAATTCTAATTTTTCTAAAACTCCCTCTTATAATAAAAATGACAGAGTCAAATACGATATTAGTTATCGTTGAAAATATATTGATGAATCAAGAAACGGCCCAATAAATTATAAATTTATAATGCACCAACAAGAAGTATAGCAAAAATCATAATATGTATATTGTATTATGATAAAAATATATACATACATAAACAAAAATGTATATATATATGTATATATTTACAACTATATGAAAAGTCATAATCATTTTCACAAAGAAAAAGTCCGGCAAAGTCACTTTCATATCAAGTGATCCGATCTCTATCTATTGAATTGTTTTTCTTACCTTAACCATAAGTATTGTAAATTTTACCTCATACCTTAAATTTTTTAACACTATTGTTCAAAGTATTTTATATTATTGAAAAGGATTTTTTAAAATTATAGATTCTACAAAATAGATTCCATCGAGTTTTCCGATTTGAGTGATATAATTTCTTTTCAAAAAGAAACACACTAATTGTTAAGAAAATACAAATGTTTTTTATTTAATGTGAAGTACAATCGATACAATTAAGTTCTGAATAAAACGTTATTCAAATGGCCTCCACGACTTCTTTTGCAGGAACGAATTCGATGAACCTAATTTTCGAGCACTTTTCCACTAAATCAAGTCATGAATATGTATGTCATGAATAGCACGTCATCTAAAGCTTGAGCAGAGTCTGGTTTATTGCTAAAGACCAATGACTGCAAATAACCCCACAAGAAATAGTCTAATGTTAAATCACAACTTCTTTGAGACCGTTCAATGTCACAATTTCTTGAAATAATCGAATCTCCAAACTTTTCTCGCAATAATTCGGTTTTTGCACGTGCTGTGTGGCACGTAGCCCGTCAGGTTGGAACCAGATGTTGCCAAGATCAACTTCTTCCAATTTCGGCCATAAAAAGTTGGTTATCATCGATCTATACCGTTCTCCATTAACAGTATCGGTGCTACCAGCTTCAATTCGAAAGAAGTACGAACCGATGATTCCACCAGACCAAAAACCACACCAAAATTTAGGTGAATGTAATTGTTGTTCATGAATAATTTGTGTATTTTCTTCGCACCAGAATTTTCAACAATTCGACGACTAGCGAGTACAGTTGGACGATTATTACGAGCATAAAATGGCAAAAGCGCACGAAAAGTTGCAATTGGAGAACGATTATTTTTATAATAAAATTGAATAATTTGTAAACGTTGTTCTCGCGTATATCTCTCCATGATGAAATTGTAAACATTACTGAATACAATGAAAAATAAAAGACAGATCATGACATACTACAAATGGCCGAAACGTCACTTAGAAATCATATCACTCAAATTGGAAAACCCTTTTACCAAAACTTCATCAAAAACTTTTTAAGACGTACAATTTTTAAAATTTTTAATATTTTTTAGAATTTCCGATGTATCTTTTACATCTTGGCGGTCTTCCTTCTCTCAAAATTTCTAGATGACTGAAAACCTTCCCGCGATACCAGAAGAAAGAAAATCTTGTAAAATATTGTTACCACATACGGTAAATTTACATATTAAATTATAAAAAATTATATAATTTTTATATTGATTCATATATTTAAAAGGCTTCCTTGTCGTCATTTGACGTTTTCAGAGTGAAAAAAAAATTAAGCATAACTTCAGATAAAAACATTTCTGCTGAAAAAAGTGCTTTTTCTAACTTTGGGTGACTGTAGCTTCGTAATTGATTGAGGTGTATAAAAAAGGTGTTTCTCAAAATTAATATTTTAAAAAGACTTATCTCATATGGGTAAAATTTAATTTCCCCAACTTCAATGATAAACGGTGTAAAAGTTTTGTAAATCGTCGGACAGGTTCACAGAGGCCAGAGGGACATTTTAAAACTATTAAGAAAATATTTCAAAAATTTTATGCTAAAAATTGGAAAAAATTGCAAATTATACAAAATAATGGAAAAAGTTGTCACTCTCTCCATCTGTCATTTTACAAAATCCCTGAACCATTTCAAATAAATCAATTGAAACTTTCATTGTAAATGTTACCTTTCCCTTAAGGGGGAATTCATGATCAACCTTTTTTTAGCTCTTTTTAGCACATTTCCAAAAAAATTTTGAAAAAATGTGCTTATTAGGTTCACTCTGTCCGTCCGTCCGTCCGTCTGTTTACAAAACTTCTACACCGTTAAAGATAGAGAAAAAAAATTTTAACCATAGGTAGGTCTCATAAAAAAAATAATTTTGTGGAACAACTTTTTCATGTAGCCCCTCCCATTACGGAGCTACAGCCCCTCAAACTTTGAAAAAGCCTTATTTTTAAATGCATATATCTTATGTTCTACTTAAGATTTTTTCAATCTGAAAACGTCATTCAACAGGTATTTTTATCTTTGTAAATTAATATGAAAATTATACAATTTTTTTTAAATTTAGTATTTAAATTTACCGTTATGTGAAAACCAAATTTTGCATGATTTTTCTACTTTCATAACTCCGGCATGCTTCTATATACAGGCTTGAAATTTTGAGGCAAGAAAGAACTTTTAGAATTAGTATAAGTTTGCTCAGAAAATTTTTTTGGACCACCCCCTGTTTATGAGCTATTAAGGCTTAAAAATGAAAATTTGCTATTTTTAAACACCTGTAACTTAGGAACCTGTACACATTTTACTTCTGCAAGATATAAAAATTAAAGCTACAGTAATATATTTTTACGTGTGTTAAAGGTTTATTTTAATTGTAAAGGGTTCCAAAGTTGCAGCTCTTCAAAATTGCGAAAAAGTCCCATTTTCAGAAGTATATATCTCAGGCTTTGCGTAATAGTTTTGCAATCTAAAGCCGCCAGAAGATCGAAAATTTTATTATCTATATAAAACAATATCAAAATTATGTAATATTTTGTAATTTGCTATTTAAATATACCGTTATGTGAAAACCACATTTTGCATGAAATTTCTTTTTTCATAACTCCGGCACGCCTTTAGATAGGAACCTAAAATTTTGAGACAAGAAAGAACTTTTAGAATTAGTATAAGTTTCCTCAGAAAATTTTTTGGTAGCACCCCCTCTTTAAGAGTTATTACGTCTCAAAAATTGAAAATTTGGTGTTTTTAGACACCTGTAACTTAGGCACCTGTAAACATTTTCCTTCGGCAAGGCATGAAAATTAAAGGTTCAATAATATGTTTTTACGTGTGTTAACGGCTTTTGTTAGTTATATAGGATTCCGGAATTACGGCCCCTCAAAATTCCAGAAAAGTCCTATTTTCACATTTTTTCTTATTACATGAAATTTTCAAATTTTTGTGTAAGTCACACTTCTAAACAGTTTGTATTGAGTTTTGGAAATGTGCGCTTTTAAAAACCGTTGGTTTACATTCCACCTTGTTTTATTCTGAAATCATCAAATGGTTCAATTTTTTAAACTTTATAAATTAGATTTAATGCTTCGTATTTTGTCTTTTGGAATTTTACTGCGTTATGTCAAGCCAGTATCATTTAAATGTTTTCACCTTTCCTCTCGCGTATATTTGTAAGAATTACTTCGTAACTATAGGAAATGCATAATAATTTTGAACGAAATATATGATCTTTAAAAAAATTAAGGTACGATGGATAAAAAAAGCTGATTAAAAATTGAAAATTTGATATTGTTTATGTGGCCAGAATTTTGACATCTATGCATATTTTTCAGGGTTGAGATAGAAAAGTGAGAAAAAACAAATTAGAAAAATATGCATCTTTTTAAAACGCTTAATTTTAAATACTACCTTGTTTTACATTATTTTTATTATATCCATTAAGAAATCATATAAATGAATATTTTATTGTTTCAAATTTTTTTAGTCATAGTCAAATAATTTGTTACAAAAATAAATTTAATCTAATAATAAACTATTGTCTAAGAGTTGGTATTCTACTTTTACTATAAATTTATTTTTTAAAGTTTTTTTTTTTTTTGTTTTCTATTTTATTTCTTAGATATGACAATGAAATTTTAAACAATAAAAAAACTTTGGGGAAAACATTAATCGAAAAAAAATTTTCCACGTTATTGTTACAAATTTAAAAAATATTTTTTTGACATTAAAAAATTGGAAAATTTAATTCAGTTTTCAAGATCTTTTAAAACAAAAAAAAAATAGAAGAGACATTTAATAAAATATAGAAATGACGATTTTATTTGTTTTGTTTTTTTTAAATATATTTATATTAAACTTAAGTTTTTGTTTGTATAATTAATTTTATTTAAAAAAAAATCTATTAGATAATTTATCTGTTATAATTTAAAAATAAATTATCTGTTTTAACTTAATATTGTGATGAGATAATCATAATATTTATTAATATTTAAAATATATTTCCTTAAATATATTTTAATCGTATCCTTTCTCTCTATTTTGTTTTAATTTTTTTGTTAAAAGCTTTTGGTCCATTGAACCTAAAAAAAACATCAATTACCTTTTTTTCTATTTAATGAATGCTTTTATTTTTTATTAACACTTAAAGATGGTCGATCGATCTTTCAAATAAATGATTTTTTGTTTTTTTTTTTATGTTATTTCTTTGCCACATACGCAACAAGGAAATTACACAACCTTTTCTTTTTAGGGGTGGCTGTAAATGTCGTAAGGGAAAAGTATGTGGGATTCGAAATCACGACACTCCCTTGGTGTTTACAGTGTACGTTTTATATACGCTTTTTACCCACTAGGTCATCGAGACCTCCCACCTCCATTTTTTTTTCAATTTCCTTTAAAAAATAGAAATTACATTAATTATGGTTTTAATTGAAATCTTATATAAGTAGGTACATTATAATGTACCTATTAATTGGGCTAACTGATATTTGGTAAAAAAAAAATTTTATAAAATCATGACTACATGCTTCTAATTTCTAATTTTATAAAACAATTTTAATGAATTATTTACCGTTATTTTAATATGATGAAATCAATATAAACGTATATACAGATATAATAATTAAAAATTAATTCTATATATATATATATATATATATATACATACATATAAACAAAACATATAGTAAGCGATTAAGGATTAATAAATAAAGGATAATAATTAATAATACTTAACTATATAATTATATGTTTATATTAATTTATTTTTAATTTTTTATATTTGAATATTATACTTTATATATTAAATACAAAATCCTTTATATATATTTTAAATACTTAAATATAATATATATAATTATTAAAAAAATTACCTGAACGAAATTCCTTCGAAAAGTAGAAGATCCTTAAAAAAAAAAACCATCAAAACGTGTGTTGTTTTATACAATAGTATAAAGCTGATATCATATCAAAAAAGCCCCACTTAAATATAATGTATATAACAGCCTTATATATCATTCATCATCCATTATATTTATCATCCGTATATCATACAATTAACTGTTACATTTGTACTCACATTATACATACATACAATATCTAGGCAGCAATAAATATGAACGGTAAACAATTTCAATTCAAAAAAAAAAAAAAAGAAGCTGTAAGTGTTATTTTTTTTCTAATTATGTTTTTTTTTTTTTTTTGGTTTATGTTTTATAAATTAAAGTATTTTTGAAAAATATGTTATTTAAAATTTTTATCCTCTCATCCTTATTAAAAAATCACTTAAATATGTTATTAAGTATTTTTATTTTATTGCATACCTAGTTGAAAATGTTTGTGTATATTTAATATAATAATGTAGATATTACAATAAAACTATGAGACATGAGTACCTATATATTTATTATTATGTATACATACATATTATTATATGAATGTATTATATAAAAATATGTCAAACTGTTTTATCTCTATTTAATGTTTTATCCAATATTTTTATTTTCTCATTAAATTGTTTTTCTGACATTTTATTACTCAAATAAAAAAACAATTATTTAACAGTAAAAAATTAATATGATATTTTACAGCTATTAATAACCGTTTATGGAATTTTTATATTATTTAAGTTATATTATTATTCAATTTAATTTAAATTTTTTGTTAGGTATATAGGTACATATATATTATTATATATATACATATGTAAGTTTTATGCTATTCAGCAAAACAGAATCAAAATAAAATCAATCAATTTAATCATTTAACAATCATCTAATCAGGAAAGGTAACTTTCAATCATAATAACAGGTTTTCCTATTAATAATTCCTAAATTTTTTTCGATTATTATAAATGATTTTTAAATTATTTTTGATAATTTTCTTTATAAGGGTCCTTGTTTTGTATATTACATACAGTACATAATTATTATTATTATTTTTTTTTAGTAAAACTGAAAATGTGTTATGAATTGTTATCTAATTTCATAATACCTAATTTCTCTAAAAATAATAATCTAATGTTAATAATGCATTTTATCAAAATTTTTAGTATTATAAAAAATATAAATAGGTGCACTTATTTTATATATTTTTATATTACTGTAAGATGTAATACACTATTAAATATATTTTTAATGTTGTTTTTTTTTTTTATTTTGTAATTTCCTTTTGTAATAAAATTTTTTTAATTACTTTTAATTTTCTCATTTTTATTTTCATATTTCATATTTTTTTTTATGTTTTAGTTTTGAATCATAAGTTTATTTTTTTTTTTTTGTTTTTTTTTTTTTTGTTTTGTTAGTTAAACAGATGTTTAACGAGAATTAAAAATATTTAATCTTGGAGCGCGCTATGTGTGCATACCAGCTCACTATTATTGAACACTATTTTATATTATGACGGCAACAACGAGATGGTGGAAATTACCACAAAAAAAAAATTTTTTTTTTTCTGAATTTGTAACAAAATATCGAAGAATTGAAAGAAAATCAGCAAAGAAAAATAACATAGAAATAAAAATTCGATGTGAGATATTTAAGGTATTATAGAATAACAAAGAAAAATCGAAAATGATTAAAATAGAGAAAAATAAAGAATATATTTTTTTTTTGAAAAGATACAGCAAAAACAAAAACCAAATAACAATCCTGTTTATAAAGAACAAAATAATATTAAATTTGATAAACAGAGAGAAAATTTATTTTTTCTCTTACATATATTTTACAATAGTCTTTTATTAACTCAAATTTTTTGATTTTTTTGAGATTTTTTTTCCAAAATATTTCTCTGTTTTTATTTTTAAATTCCTTTATTTTTATTTTATTTATAAACGATATGTTAATTAAGAGAAAATTTTATTTGAAATTTCAAAAGTTTTTTTTTTTGATATATAAAAGACGATTTTTTTTTTAAATGAGTGGTTATAAGGAGTCTTTAATGAGTTGAATGAATGCAACGGCGTTTTACAAAAATTTCACTCATTTTTTAAATTACAATCAGTTAGTTTTCTATTTTTAGAATTCTTAATTTTTCTATTTTGAAATTTTCGTTTATATTTTAAATGGGGTTATTTAATTATTTTTGATTACAATATATTCTATTCTTATTTATTTATGCCCAATTATATATACTGATTGTACAAAATTAAAGAATTTTACAAAACATATTTTGGAAACACATGATTCATTTTTTGCTGTGGTTCAACCTGTAACAATTCATTTTCAATTAAACGACTAACCTTCTATTTTCTTACAAAATTTAATGTTTTTGAAAATATTTTCTTATGATTCTAGAAAATCGTTATCCTAAATGAACTCGTTTAATTAAAGCTTCACAATTTAAAAAAAAAATTATTTTTATTTTTTTATTTTAGTGTCCCTGTCAAATAAATGTAACAAGTGAGTGGGTGGTAGTGAGTGGGATTCGAACCCACACTCCCTCGGTTTTTACAGCGTATTTTATACGCTATTACCCACTAGGCCACCGAGGCCCCTATGTTTTTATAGTTTAGGTAATTTTTTTGTTTTTTTCAGATCAGTCGTGACAACCGTTATTCATCTTACCTTTACATTTCACAAAAAGGCTTTTAAAACTGTAGTTATTATTGTTTAAAATATTCTTGCGTGAAATCAATTTCTAAAAACTAATAAACAAACAAATTGACTAATTAACTAAATTATTTTACTTAATTTCGAAACAAACCCCATATAAGCAAGCTGCAGGTTTTCATTAACAAATGTCTTCACATTTTATGCAGGATATTCTGGCCACGAAGAATAACATACGAAGAATTGTGACAAATAACCCAACAAGAGCCTAATTCCATACAAAAAACGAGGAAGAATACAGTTGCCTTTGTCAACTCTTAGATACCCGTACGAACCGTTAGTATGTTCACAGCCTGTCACTCTGCTTACACTCTGTTGTACATATATTCAAACTATATGTTTATATGTACATTCTTCAAAAGCAGATTCTAACCTTCCACATAACGATTATCAATCCAAAACTTTTTCAAATATTCTATAGTACCATTTAATACTAAGCGGTAAATGTATATTAAATTTACTTAGTACAAAATAATAAATATAATTTTAAATATTATATTATATTTAAATATTCCATTGACAGAATAATTTCTTATAAGTACAATAAAATACATATATGTATGTAAATACGGCGCTATATAATATACATCTATACTCTTATCATTCATTCACTAGTGACATATACGATATGTAAATAAACATGATATTATATAAGTATTTATGTATATCAATATCATACAAATAAAAATTCTTCAAGTAACCGTTATGTTGTTTATTTATTTACATTTTTTTGTACTACGCATTATATCCTCAACAATTTCAAATTATCGAGTAAAACAAATGCAAAAAATTTGTTGAAGAAATTTGTTAGAAAATTTGAAAAAGTCAAGTAACACTTTCATCAATTATAAAGTAACCCTATATTATTAAAAAAAGTTGTTAACAGAAATAAGAGTATAATGTTGAAGCTTTAATTTTTGTGTATTACTTCAAAAAAATTTTAACGGGTGTTGAAATTACAGATATTTAAAAATAGGAAATTTTCAGTTTTTGACCCCTTACAGCTCCTAAACGGGGGGTGATACAAAAAAATACTCATACTTATTTTCAAAGAACTAACTTCTGTCAAAATTTCAAGTTTCCAACTTAAACCGTTTAGAAGATAGAAGGGTTAAAGGATTTTGCAAAATTTGAGTATCGCATAACGGTAAATTAAGACACCGTATGCCACAAATATATATTTATTGTATATATACTTTTAAAGCTAATAAAAGTAGTAATCGTTTGGCGTTTTCAAAATGAAGATATACTTTATACAATTTGTGCTATAACAATTTAAATATAGAGCTTTTTTGAACTTTTGGGAAGCTGTAGCTCCGTAACGGGTGGGGCTACAAAAAAAAGTTAGAAAAAATAAAATTAATATTTTTCTGAGATCTATGAGCAGTTAAAATTTCATAACTCTATTTCAAAAAAAATGTCGGGATCTAAAAGTTAGGTGTTCGAGAGCTACCCTAAGGTTTGGTCCAAACTCAACCAAAAAAAAATAGGGAACCTACAAATTACTCCCAGAAAATTTTGTGTAAATTTCAAGATTCTAGCTTTCTTAGTTTTTGAGTTAGCGTGCTGACGGACGGACGGACGGACGGACATGGCTCAAAAGTCTTAGAATTTTTTTCTGATCCGATCCATATCTTTGAAGGTATATCTAGCTCGCTTATTTCGAGGTGTTACAAACGGAGGAGTAATTTTATTATACCCGATCCTATCGTACGGGTATAAAGAATACAGTTGAATAGCACATTATACTTTGAAGAGTCTCCATTGCAAAATCATTAGACTAAAACCAGCAGGAAAAAAAAAAGTAGACAGACCCAGATATACATGGAGAACAATTTGAAAAAGGGAAAAAATTCAAGACTATACTATGAATAAAATTCCAAGAAACAAAAAAAGCCAAGTTTCTTTTTCTCGATGAGTTTATAACAACGAATCACATAAAATATAGCAGCTTATTTTACACTAATTTCATAATCAGCATTTCGTAACATTAACGAGTTTATATCAACGAACCAAAAAAAAGTTTATGTCAACAGTAGTGTTTAAACATAATGTATCAACAAAATTGAGTTCATTCCATCAGGTTAATCAAAAATATGTCTGCAAATAACATTTTCATTAAAAGAAAAAAAATACGAAGTTATATTATGCATTTTATGGCAGTCAGTCAAATATGGAGCACCCTATATCAAATTAACTACTTTTATTTTTTGTAAATAAATTAATTTTAAAATTTCTAATTTAACCATCAATATTTGAAAAAAAAATAATTTAAAAAGAAAAAATCATTTTAAATTAAAATGAAAAAGTTTTTAATTTTGACATTTTATTAACAAAATGGCTACCTTTAAGTGTCATTATTATTTCCTTCGTTAAATATTTGTAATAGCATTTTTCGAAAAATAAAATATATTTTAACAGAAAACGTGTAAAATTCTAAAATAAGTTCGATTGTTTGTTGATAAACAGAGATGTAATTTTTTTATTTTTATCTCATAGATGAAGATGAGATGCTAAGGTTACATGTGTTCTCATTCTCTGTCTCTCTCTCTTTTTATCTTTTACTCTCTTTTATTTATTTAATGCTAAATGCGCATGCATGTTTTTTTTTTAATATAAAAAGGAGAAAAATAGAGAAAACATAGAAAATTATTTAATAAAAAGTATTTCATTTTACAAATATGATTCTACTTAATTTCGAATTTATATACCTATTTTTTCATGCTTTTATTAATTGTGTTTTTTTTTATTATTATTCTAATAATATTTGTATATTTCTTATTTCTTTTTTTGATAACATTATTTTTTCAAAAATTTACCTAAATATTTTTTACAATTTGTATGATTAATTGATATTTAAAATAATTAAAAGAACATAAATTAATTTACACTTATAGTGGACTGAATGGTCGAATTTCTTCTGACTGATCCATGTAATCATTCTGTCGTTAAACTTGTTAATATAATAATACAAAGCAACAACAATCTGAACAATTATTACATTGTGTAAAATGTTAAATTAAATTGTTTATCCAATTGCTCTGATCCCAACGAGGAGATGTGAATTTATTAAAAAGTATAAAAAAAAAACAAAGTTTGATGAATTTTACAGTTTAGTTTGGGTATTTTAAAGATATATGACATATAAAGATAGTGACATATAAAAAAAGAAACCGAAAATAATATTCCAATAAAACATACAACGACTTGAATTGTCTGTTCCTGATTTTCTAACTGTATAATATATGCGTTTTTCCCAATCTAACCCCTTCTCACTGTTCAGCTATTGTACTGCCAGAAGCATTTAGGGTATTTATAATTTTGGCCAGGGGGAACTGAATCTATCAGTAGTATAATAATCTCACACTAACAAAGAAACTTAAAATTTCTCAGGAACTCTTCTTTGTATTAAAAAAAAATATATAACAGACAAAATAACAGTTCATTTGTATCTTTTATATGTTTTATTTGGAATTACCCCCCCAGTTCTCTGTTTTACATAATATTTTCATATTATATTCATTATATAACATGTATATAATTACATGTTACATGTATTATATAACATGTATACAATTTTCTTCATATATCTGTATTACTACGTTTAACGCTATATGTCATAACGTTTCTTTCCACCAATTTCCAAAAATGAAAAGCCCTTGGTCCATAAAATTCTAATATACCTAAATACAAGATTTTAGAATTTAATATTATTATTTTTCATTGTATAGGTATTATTATAAGAACTTATGACTTGGTATATTAAATATATGTTATAGCATTATGGTATATTAAAGATATGTAGATGCATATTATATGTGCTATCAGCTTTCCTAGCACATTTATTATAGTAAAGTGACAACGCAAGTAATAGTGAACTGTATTTATATAAATTAATTATTTCTGAAATTCTAAATTTACCTAATGAAAAAAAAACTGTCTGAAAACAAAAAATAACTAAATTTTATTACATTTCAGTTATTTGTGACGGTTTGGGACGATTTAGTTATGTATAGAAATGTAAGTTTTCAAAATTAAATATAAACAAAGTATCTAAAACAAGGCAAAATAAAATCGCATATTTTTCAAAAGATAATACAAACTGTTTAGAATTCTGTGACTTGCTCCAAAATTCAAGTTTCTTAAAATTTTATATGTATAAAAAATTATGAAAAATCAAGAGATCATTTCTTTAGTTGTAGCGAAACGCTTTACAGTTAACAGAAGCCGTTAACACAAATGTAAAAACCTAGTGTTACAGTTTTGATTTTTATGTTTACTTTAAAAAAAAATTGTACAACTTCTTAAGTTACAGGCAGAGTTGCCTAAAAATAGTAAATTTTTAAATGATTTGAGAGTTAGTAAGGCTCTTAGATAGGGGAAGGTACAAAAAAATAATTTCTTGACATTGATTTATAAAGTTGGTAAAAATATAAAATATCCTGTTTGATGCTATTTTAATGGAAAAATATTAACCATAACTGGAGAAATAAACATTTGAAAATGGGATTTTTTCCAAATTTAAGGGACTGTAATCTGTAACCACTTATAATATTAAGAAAAGCTATTAACAGCTACAACATTAATTTTTTTATGAATCCCATCCATGCTTAATTTTCTTCATGAAAAATTCATGCTTCTATCTTTAATAGTGTAAACGTTTTGTAAACTGACAGACAGATAGACAAACGGTCGAACGGACAGAATTAAAAATGTGCTACAAATTCAAATTTTATTCAATTCATGTTTTTTCCCTAAGAGATTTTTTTCCTTTATTTTTTGACCCGTTTTCTATGATTATAAAATTTCCGCTTTTACCATTTTATGTGGGTAAATTAAATAAATTGCTAACAACTTTCTGTATAACATTAAATCAGTTGCCACTTTTTAAACGTTATTAATTTTAAATTTCAAATATTTTTTTTGTTTTTTTTTTATATTTTTTTGTTACCTTGAGAATCTTTGAAACACGAACTCGATGATGAATAGTTGGTTGCTCATATGTGACATATTCTTAAAAAAAAAAAAAAACAAAAAAAAATTTTAAATAAAATACGAATAATAAAAACAAAACTATTTATAATAGAAAACGATCAAATAAAATTTAAAAATAAATATAATTTTTGAAAAGAAAAAAACAAATTAAATAATAATATTATTGAATTTCTATTATAAAAATAATTAATTATAATATTTTTATTTTTTCATTATTAAATTTGGCACAATTTTCAATGAATGGTGGAAACTGAATAACTTAAACGAAAAAACTTTTTATTCTTATGGTTAATGATACTTTTATGTTTGTTGTTTTTTTTTTTTTTTTTTGTATTTAAAAAAAAATGTGTAGGTGTTTTATGGGATTTTAAATTATTGTGTACCTGTTTTTAATTTTTCCGTAATAAAACATCATGCTAATGATTTGTAAATTTAGAGTCTAGACTATTAATTTTTAGTTTAAGTAAATTAAAATTATTTTTTATATCCGTATGAAAATAATGTTCAAGGGTATTATAAATTTGTCATTACGTTTGTAACATCTTAAAAGAGTCGACCTAGATATAGACTCAAGCGTATGGATCGGAACAAAATCGAATTTTTAGTCGATTAAGCCAAATACGTATATTCATCCAAAAGTAAAGAAAATTTTATTATATTCAATTTTGTTGTTAGGTGCCAACATCAGAGTTCGAATAATTTAGTTAGTAAAGATTTTAGATTTGATTTTTATAAAAATTTGAGCAAATATTGAACATTATCAACTCTGTCTATTGTTATGTTTTTAACCTTAAACGTAATGGTATCATACATTTTCTTTTATACGTTTTGAATATTATATAGCTAATTAGTTTTTTTTTCGCATTTATAGATAGTTAATTTTGATACAGCGAACTGTAATATGTAATACTATAACGGTTCTATAGTAATGAATCTTGTGGTACGCCTCTTTTTATAAATAGTTAATCTCTTAGTATACCTCATTGCCATTGAAGTACTAAGCCCTACATTGAGACCCATTTGTCAAATAACTTCTTAATGAGATATTAATGTTGCCTCTTCTTAAGTTCTCTAACAAACTAAGGAGTTTTGAATGATTAATCATGTCAAATACTTTTTTTCAATAAATAAATACCACGCCAACATAGTAACCGTAAACAAAATTTAAAGCTATAAGAGGAATAATTCAAATGAATTTTTAGTTTAATTTTATATTTTTCTCTATTTTTTAAATTCTCTTACTCTTTCAGACGTGTACAGTGGAAGTAGAGTCCTGGGACTACTAATGCGTTAGTCTATAATCTTGATAAAAAAAAAAATTTATTGTTTTGTTAGAGAATTTATTTTGATTTACATTAGCTGCAATTTTATTGAAATGATAATTCTTATGCAGATTAGATAAAAACATCTTACAGATTGTTCACAAATTGTTCAATAAAAAAAAAAAAGATTTTACCTATATATTTTCTACAAAAATCGTTAGTTAATACCTTTATATTTAATTTATTTAATTTTTTTTTTCTTTCATTTCTTGTATGATTATTTTTTTTTTTTTTTTAAATTATTAAATTAATAAATTTTAAATACATTTTAAACAGATATAATTTTCTAACTAAATTATGATTTGACTTTTATTATAACATAAAACATTTTATATTACCCATTAATATTTATTTAATAGGTATGTATATGTATATGAAAAAATTATTTTTCCAAAACTATAAGGCATAAAAAAATTTATATAAATATTTTTCAATTAAATTAAATAACTTATTGAAAAACAATATTAAAAAAATATATTATAAATTACAATAGTAAACAAGGTAGAATGTAAACCAACGGTTTTTAAAAGCGCACATTTCCAAAACTCAATACAAACTTTTTAGAATTGTGACTTGCACAAAAATTTGAAAATTTCATGTAATTTTGATGGACCGTAAGTCCGGAGTCCTATATAACTAAGAAAAGCCGTTAACACACGTAAAAATATATTATTGAACCTTTAATTTTCATGTCTTGCCGAAGAAAAATGTTTACAGGTGTCTAAATATAGCAAATTTTCAATTTTTGAGGCGTAATAACTCTTAAAGAGGGAGTGCTACCAAACAATTTTCTGAGGAAACTTATTCTAATTCTAAAAGTTCTTTCTTGTCCAAAATTTCAGGTTCTTATCTAAAGGCGTGCCGGAGTTATGAAAAAAGAAATTCCATGAAAAATGTGGTTTTCACATAACGGTAAATTTAAACGGTAAATTACAAAATATTACATAATTTTGATATTGTTTTATATAGATATTAAAATGTTCGATCTTCTGACGGTTTTAGATTGCAAAACTATTACGCAGAGCCTGAGATATATACTTCTGAAAATGGAGCTTTTTCGTAATTTTGAAGAGCTGCAACTTTGGAACCCTTTACAGCTAAAATAAACCTTTAACACACGTAAAAATATATTACTGTAGCTTTAATTTTTAAATCTTGCAGAAGTAAAATGTGTACAGGTTCATAAGTTACAGGTGTTTAAAAATAGCAAATTTTAAATTTTTGAGCTCTAATAGCTTATAAACAGGAGGTGGTCCAAAAAAATTTTCTGAGCAAACTTATACTAATTATAAAAGTTCGTTCTGGCCTCAAAATTTCAAGCCTCTATCTAAAAGCATGCCGGAGTTATGAAAGTAGAAAAATCATGCAAAATTTGGTTTTCACATAACGGTAAATTTAAATACTAAATTTAAAAAAATTGTATAATTTTGATATTGATTTACAAAGTTAAAAAAAATACCTGTCGAATGACGTTTTCAGATTGAAAAAATCTTAAGCAGAACATAAGATATTATATGCATTTAAAAATAGGGCTTTTTCAAAGTTTGAGGGGCTGTAGCTCCGTAATGGAAGGAGCTACATGAAAAAGTTGTTCCACAAAATTATTTTTTTTATGAGACCTACCCATGGTTAAAATTTTTTTTCTCTATCTTTAACGGTGTAGAAGTTTTGTAAACAGACGGACGGACGGACGCACAGAGTGAAACTAATAAGCACATTTTTTCAAAACTTTTTTGGAAATGTGCTAAAAAGACAGGTAAAATGAAAATTAACGTACATTTTCTAAAATGCAATAAATATAGTTACCTAACAGATACCTAAGTTACTTGTGTAGTAAGAAAAATTTCAATTTTATTAACATAACGGTATATGTAATTATGTAAATAATAAATTGCAAAAAATTTTATAATTTTGGTATTTATTTATAAAGGTAAGAAAAATTCCGGTTGTATGCCGATTTTGGATTAAAAACATATTAAGCAGAACCTGGAATATAGGTATATATTTGAAAATAGAGCTTTTTTTCAATTTACCGAACTCCTGTAACTCCATAGCCCTAAGAAAAGCCATTAACATAATTAGGTAAAAATATAAAATTAAAACTTTAATTTTTATTCCTTTGGCTGCAGTTACATATAGCTATCATTGAAATTTTTATTTTCAATTTTTTTTTGTAGCTAAGACATAATATAAAATTAAACAAAAAATTTGATAAAATGGTCAAACATTTTCTTTAATAATAAATTCAGCTATTTATTTTTCAAATTTCAATTTTAATGTTTCTTAAAAAAATTTTTTTTTCATTTTCAGTAGTGGTAATTTTTTTTACTGAACAGCTGATTAGTAATTTTGCATATGAAACAAAATTGCTCCAATAATACATGCATGTTTCATTCCGCCCCATTTCTACCTTTCTTAGAGAAAAGTTATGATGCAATCTAACCAAAAAATTACTTTTACTTTTATTTTTATTTGACACCTATTTTCCGAATTGTTATAAACGTTTTTAATTAAAAACAAGTAAATGTAACAGTAAGTCGATGCAACCGACTTATTAATACCCTACACCTGAATAATTCAAATTAAATTAAAAATCCATAAGTGTTTTTGGCAGCTGCTTGAACTTCTTCCCTTTTCTGTCTTATTCAACTCGAATTTCAAGAACGTAAAAGAGGCATCCGCTTGGGATATGCTTGACACCCTTGTATAAAATTTTAAGTTTCTATCTTAATTATTTTCGAAGATTGGTAGTCCTTGGGAGGTTTGTGTCAGCTACCCGAATTGCCACTCCAATTCATCGAATCCATCTCCGGAACTACTTTTGTTGGTTTTGGAGATATGCTCGTTGCTCTTGTGCTCGTCCGGAAGTTTCCAAAATACGAACCCATGGTTCAAATTCTTTCAAATGTCAGTTTCCAATTTTACAGAAAAGGAAACATAACACAACACCTTTGTACTAAAAATAAAAGTTCTATCTTTGTTGGTTGTGGAGATATACTCGTTTGCTCTGGGGCTCGTCCGGAAGCTTTCAAGATTTGAACCCATGGACCAAATCCTCACAAATTTCAGAAACATAAATCAAACATGAAGAAACACCATTCTGCCTAATTTAAAGGTTATATCTTTGTTGCATTTGGAGATAATATCATTTGCTCTGAGGCTCGTTCGGAAGCTTTCAAAATCCGAACCCAAGGACCAAATCCTCTCAAATTTCAGAGGCCTAAATCATACATGAAAGAACACCATTCTGCCAAAAGTAAAGGTTATATCTTTATTGGTTTTGGAGATAATCTCATTTGCTCTGGGGCTCGTTCGGAAGCTTCCAAAACCAAACCCATGGACCAAATCCTCTTAAATTTCAGAGACATAAATCAAACACGAAAGAACACCATTGTACCAAATTCAAAGGTTCTACCTTTGTCCGTATTGGATATAATCTCATTTGCTCTGCGGCTCGTTCGGAAGCTTCCAAAATTCGAATCCACTGTTCAAATTCTTTCAAATTTAAACCCATGGCCAAATCCTCTCAAATTTCAGAGACCTAAATCAAACATGAAAAAACACCATTCGGCTAAATTTAAGGTTATATATTTGTTGTTTTTGGAGATAATCTCATTTGCTCTGGGGCTCATTCGGAAGCTTTCAAAATCCAAACCCATGGACCACATTCTCTTAAATTTTAGAGACATAAATCAAACTGGAAGAAACATCATTATAAAAAATTTAAAGGTTCTATCTTTATTGGTTTTGGAGATAATCTCGTTTGCTCTGGGGCTCGTTCGGAAGCTTCCAAAACCCGAACCTATGGACCAAATCTTCTCACATTTCAGAGACTTAAATAAAACATGAAAGAACAGCACCCTGCCAAATTTAAAGGTTATATCTTTGTTGGTTTTCGAGATAATCTCATGTGCTCTGGTGCTCGTTCGGAAGCTTCCAAATCCAAACCCATGGACCAAATCCTCTTAAATTTCAGAGGCCTAAATCATACATGAAAGAACACCATTCTGCCAAAAGTAAAGGTTATATCTTTATTGGTTTTGGAGATAATCTCATTTGCTCTGGGGCTCGTTCGGAAGCTTCCAAATCCAAACCCATGCACCAAATCCTCTTAAATTTCAGAGACATAAATCGAACGGGAAGGAACATCATTGTACAAAATTTAAAGGTTCTATCTTTGTTGGTTTTGGAGGTAATCTCATTTTCTCTGGTGCTCGTTCGGAAGCTTCCAAAACCCAAACCCATGGACCAAATCCTTTTAAATTTCAGAGACATAAATCGAACTGGAAGAAACATCATTGTACAAAATTTGAAGGTTCTATCTTTGTTGCTTTTGGAGATAATCTCGTTTGCTCCGGAATTATTCGGAAGCTTCCAGAATCCGAACCCATGGACGGATTTTGTCCAGATTCGAACTTAGCCTTTCTTTCGTAATTAGTAACCTACTATATAAATTTCATCAAGATAGCATCATTATTTTTTGAGTTATCGTGCGTACGGACGGACGGACGGACGGACGGACATCGCTAAATCGACTCCGGCGGTGATCCTGATTCAGAATATATATACATGTCTATACCTAACTCGCTTCCTTTTGGTGGTTACAAACACCATACCAAAGTTAATATACCCTATACTTTAGGTGTAGGGTATAAAAAAATGTAAGTTTTCAATGAAACGAATTTCAATAATTAATACCCTATAATAACCTATGTAATAAGCTATGTAACTGCAGACTTGCCAACGAAAATTTTGTACATATGTATATGTAAGTTACAGGCATGTTTAAGTACCTAGGTACCTAAAGATAACAAAATTTAAATTTTTTACCTCCAATACCTCTTATCTGTACCTCCCCACTGTGTGGTGCAAAACATTTTTTTAGGTAACTTATCGTAATTTCTGAAAGAACTTTTTTCTTTTTTTTGTCTTGACATAACGATAAATTTAAATATTATTTTTTATTAATTAAATTGTAAAAAATTGTGTAATTTTGTTATTGATTTATAAAGTTAAAAAGAAGTCGAGTAGTTTAGATTGAAAAATTTTTGATCAATGGTCATATTCTAACATAAATTACAATTAATAAGTTAATTAATATAATGTTATGTAAATATGTATATAAAGTTAAATCTTAATTTGTCCGATGTATTCAAATAAATCTTAATTTTGTCTTATAAACCTAAATATTGTTAATTTGAGAGGAGTATTATACATATATTTATACTCGCAAAATTTTAAATTTTAAGAAAAGAAAAAAGAAAATTCATATATAAAGAACTTTGTTTTTTCATATAAAAAACTTCGACACTGACTAGTTAGAAGTTAATATACATAAAAAAAAAAAGAAAATATACCTAACTGTATTGTTTTTATACTAAAAATTTGTACCCGACATTTTGGCAACTGTTAGGTATATTTGAATAAGAAATTACTCTTTTTATACCCGTATGAACCCATATGTTGAAGGGAATAATAAATTTGCCATTGCATTTTTAACACCTAAAAGAACCGAGTAAATATAGACCCAAGTGTGCGGATCGTATCAGAATCGAATTTTGAGTCGATTAAGTCATATACGTATAGTCGCCCGTCGACACGATAACTCAAAAAATAAAGGAACTAGAAACCGGAATTTTTGACCACGTCACTTTTGGAAAACTGTTAGTTTCAGTATTTAAATCCAGCAAGTTCAGTCGTAAAACATCAGCAAACCAAGTAAAACAACTGAAATTTTGTAAATGATGATCAAGTTTGATGGAAACAGCATATATTATAAATAAACGTCACGTGGTAAATCGAATTTAATTTAATTTGGTTTGTATTTATTTTTTAATTTTTGGTTTATCCGAATTTTTATAATATAAAAAACATATATTATGTCCATATTCTTATCCCACAGTTGATATCAGTGTGTGATATCTACTTTACATGATGTTAATCGAATTTTCTACTTATTTGTTTTGAATTACAACATTAAATTAATGCTTATTCAATTAATTAAATAATTTTTGCTTATTAAAATTGATCAAATATGAGCGTAATTATAATTTATGTGCATTATCTTCGGTCGGGCTTGCCAATGATCTGGTTTATTTTTGGTCTGTTCATCCTTCACTATCTAACCGTCACTTGTCTGTCCACCAAAAACTGATTTTTGTCTAATTACTTATCTATATGAAATCATTATTATTAATTGTTTGGGGGTTATCTCATTTAATTAAAAGAATTGAACTGATGTAAAAAATATTTTTAATTATGTACCTACAGTTATATATATATTTATCATTTTTATTGTGATTGAGAACTTTCTTTTACATAAACAAAAAGAGTTGCTACAAATGAAAAAATTCTGACTAAAGTTTTAATTTTTATTTAAGTTTATGATGTATTTTTATTTATGATGCTAATAACACTCTTAAAAAAAGATTTTCATTCATTCATTTATTTCCATCTCAATTAAATTTTTATAATAATTGTAAAAAAAAATAAGGCAGAATGTAAACCAAAAGTTTTTAAAGGTGCACATTTTACAAAACACAATAGAAACTGTTTAGAACTATTTAGTTTGTGACTTACACCGAAACTTACAAATTTTCTTACAATTTCACATAATAAGCAAAATTTGTTAAAAATAAACACTTTCTTAAATTTGAGAACTCTACATAATTACAAGAAACAGCATTAACGCATATTATAAAATTATAAAGTTGATGCTTTAATGTTCACATTTATATACGCTTTTTCAAATTTGAGGGACTGCAACTCCATAATGGATAGGACTACATAAAAAATATTTATTCTACAACAAAAATTTTTTTATGAAATCTACCCATGATTAAAATTTCATTGCTCCATCTTTAACGCTGTAGAAGTTTTGTAAACAATACGGAGTGAGGAGCAGACAGAATGAAACATTTTTTCAAAATTTTTTTGGAAATGCACTAAAAATTGCAATTAAACATTACACCAAATTAGAAAAGGAGAAAATGAAACAAAAAATAAAAATTTATACGCGATTAAAAATTTCATGAAAGTGTTAATTTATAAATAAAATATTAAAATTATTTTCAAAAATAATTATTAAATCGAGCAATAAAATAAACTGAAAGAAATTATCCTATACTAAAAATACATAATAGGTACCTACTATTTTCATATTTAAAATGTGCAAATAATTCAAAAAAATATTTATTATAAAATCCATTAGGCAGACGTATACATATTTTAGCAAATAAAATAATAGATAGTTTTTCGAAAAATTTGTTGTTTTGGTTTTATTTTAAGTACATTTGAACCAACAATAAAAAAAAACCAATTTTTTTGATAATTGTGACAGAATAAAAATATATTTTGTATGGCAGGTTTGAGAATCGCTCTTTTGGACTGTCAACTTTTATTTTAATGATGTTATTCGAATTTTGATAATATGGCGATATAAGATAGTGTTCAAAATTCCAATTCATTACATGTTGCGTAAAACGAGATATGTATAGTGTTTTAAAGTTTAATGGAAAAACGAAAAGAGAAAAATAAAAAAGTCTTAATCAAGTGTGCGGCCAAGTGACGGGTTTTCGAAAAAAAAAAAATAAATTTCACTGAAATTGAACGTTTTTAAGCGTACAGAATCTAAAAAAAAACAAAATAAATTTTTTTTTTTGAAATTTCCGAGTCCGCAAAAACTTGTTATCAGTATAATTTACATGATTCTTATCTGATTAGAATGAAGTTTGGTATATTTAGTGTCATGATTAGGACCTCTGCAAAAAACATCGGGGTCGGAAACTGTAGTTGAACACCTTCATAATGTTCGAATAAAATATCATTTGTTCTAAAAAAAAATCACGTTGTCAGACAAAAAAAAACAAGTCTCGGATTTCAATCAAATTTGTGTACACGGGATAAAATCAAGTCATTTTAAGATACACCCTTCTTCAAAAATTCGGTAAAGTATGTTAGAACCGCTCAAAAACAGGACCAGTTTTCATCCTTCACCCCTCTCAGATAGATTAGGAGATACATTCCTAAACCAAGTTACTGCCCCTCCAAGGCGGACTTTTTTGTTTTGCAAGAAAATAGTATTTTCTATTAAATCTCTATTATTAATTTAATCAGTAACGAATAACGGTTGTTTTTAAATATATGTTTGAATTGCAATTGAAATAGCGGCTAACTTAAGGGTAGCCAAAAATTTGTAGTACATTTAACAGCCTTTTTAGTTCAAATAGCCTTATAAAAATAAATATAAATTATTCATACTTAAATTTATTTTAAAAACTTTAATTTATAACTTGTCAAAATATAAATAAAAAGTCTGTTGAATATACTACGAGTTTTGGGCTACAAGATTTGGGGTAGGTTAGCAGTTTTTTTTTGTTATCGCCATATTTTTTTTAATTGTATGTCAAAGAATAAATGATTAGAATTGCTTACTTTTTATTGATAAAGATAGCGCTAGCGCATCAGTAATCACTGGACTCCGTATTGCATCTTCAAACGTAGTAGAAGTCAGCAAGGACGATCGTATAGTGGCGTTGAATCCAACCTTTATATATACATAAAAATATAAGGAGAGGTCACCTATAACTATATAACACAGTTCCACTTTCGTACGTATTTTTATAAGATGGGTATAGTACTTAGCAAACAGTACGGAAATTGTCAAATAGCGGATATAGTTCATTATACATTCTTTGAGTGTGACGTCATAACAGAGTAAGGAAACCTATAGTTGCAACAGCAATTGTGAATCGAGAAAACATTATTGGCGTGATGCTGGACTTTGAAAACGGGATATCGTTTATCGAAACAGTTTCCGGTAGAAAGAAAATATTATGGTATTTAAAAGATTCCAAATTAATAAGACGCAGATAACAGATTGGCTCAATATATAACGTGAAAGTGATTTCTGGTTGGGTGTTGAAGGTGTTGTTTTCTGTTGGTGTGTGTTGGTGGGGTGAAGGTGTTGTTTTGTTGTACAGTTAAATCTGAAATCAGCTACTTTTGAGAAGTGAATTGTGATGTTAAGGGATATGAAAAATTTACCAACCATAAAAGGAAATAATAATTATTATTAAACTACTCAATTTTTAGCATTCATTTTATAATATTATTTTAGACCATGAAAATAAAATTTTTTTCATTTAAAATAAAATAAACATAAAAAAGCAACATTTTAATTAAATACTAATCTATTTTTATTTATTAAATATAAATTCGAAACTATTTTTGTATGTACAGTTTTTTTTAAACTCATTTAAATTTTATTACATTTACATTTTATTTTCAAATAGGTACAGCTCTTTAAAATTATTTGTTTTATCTAAGAAGTGACAGCATTTCCACCTAATTAAATTTTTCTCCTTATTTCGTCGTCATTATACTCGTATGAAAGTGTTTTGATAAATTCACCATTAAGTTTGCAAACATTAAAGGAGCTGAGTTAGATATGTGTATGCATCGGATCAGAATGGAATTCAACAACATAAAAGACATAAAAATATAAAAGAGCTTGGATTTTGAAATTTTTTTTAGTCACTTTTGTAAAAATATTAGTTTAGCTATTTCAAAATATTAGTTTAGTTAATTCAGCTATCTCGGCCGGGAAGTTTGATAGCTGCTACACAACTTCTTTCTTTATATGGAAGTAACTCAGTGTCGTCTATTGAAGCTATGTACCTGATATTTTGTGAATAGATGTCAAGTCGCATGCACGCCAATAAATTTTGTAAAATATCGTTGTGCTAGAGCTGCAGGTGCAGATAGCTTGCACATCGTGGAACTTAATTAAGCTAGGCATCTGAAATTTTACAAAAGATGATGAAGTTTTATTGCAATAACTTCTGTAAAATGTGGTTGTTTCGTGGAAACAGGTTCCAGTGGTTAAATTTAAATTAACAAGGCAGAATACAAAATTAAAAGTTTTAAATGTGTATATATTCCAAAAGTGAATAAAAACAGTTCGTAAGTACTATAACTAGCATCATCATTTCTAAATTTTCTCAAAATTTTCTTTAGAATATGTAAGAAAACATTCTGGAAAATATAAAGGCACTTGCATCAATTTTAAGGAAACCTATAATATAATATAGTTTGTATTGAAAACTAAAAGAAAATAATTTTTGTTGTTATCTTCAGATGATTTATTCCAAGTAAAAGTTTTCGTTGCTTGTCGGTTAATACCGCATCTAATGTACCATCGTTTAATACCATCTAACGAATTAAAATTAGAGTTACCATTAATCTTCATTAATTATTGGTAAATTAAAATAACAAACTATAAGTTAATAATATTTAAATTTATGTATATTTTTTATATATTACAAAATTAATTTAGGACTAAATTGTAAAGTATAACTTAGGTACATATATGAAAATATTGTAAAATATAAATTATAAATTAAGTAATTTTAAGGTAATCCATTTATATATTTAATTTGTCTTAAATAAGTTAATACTGCTACATATACAGGGTGTCGGAAAATCGAAGGTTACGAAGAAAGAAGATGATATGACTTGTCTCAGCAAGCGAGAAATTATTTTGCAGATGTGATCTATTTTTAACAGTTTCCCAGATAATGGTCTTCAAAGTGTTTTCGTTAAGTTTTTAAAAACATAATAATATCTTCGACCCTGTACAGTATACAAGATTGGTATGGGAATAGATGCAGAGCTAAAACTAAATATAAGACTTTTGTACTGTTTTCTTAAATTTTTGCTAGATTTCATAGTTGAATAGTTAGGTAAAAGCATTGGAATGTAAATGAAAAGGCCACATTTCCGGAATAATTAAATAGACGCCATTTCCGGAATAATTTTTTGTTTATTTAACTCTTTTTATCCCTCTAATCTTTCTTCTCACTTCATCTTGGTCTTTAATCTTTCTCTTCACAAAATATCTGCTTTCCTAATTAAAATTTCATTGCTCTATCATAAATGGTGTTAATATCATAAATATCATAAATAATTCGTAAAGAGATGAACGGGCGGACAGACAGAGTGAATCTCATAACCAACTTTTTAAATTTATTTTAAAAAATGTGCTAGAAAATTAGCTAAATTTATTTGTATATAATGTATGCAACTATTTAAAATGTACTTTTTAAAAAATCTTAAAACTCTCTTCTTATATTATATAATTTTTATATACATTGTCAAAAACTAAAAAGCATCTTAAATTTAAAGATGTAGAGAATACAGGATTAAGTGCGCTATCTTTGTGCTAAGTTTCATAACATATTTATTTTTAGTTTTAAATGAAATATATACTTATTAAAACAAAAAGAAATCCTATATTTATTAATGTGAGTTGAAACCAATATAACATTATTTCACCTCACCAGATCCATTATTCAGCCAATGGTGTAGTGCTTAAGAAATCGGCATTTCATACAAATAGGTCTAGGCTTCAAACCCCGACTAAGTCATATAGATTAATAAAAAATAATATAGATTTTTCTTATAATACACAATTAGTATAATATAATTAAATTAAAAATAAGTATATATATATAATATACAATAAAATAATAATAAAATATAATTCTTTTGGAAGACAATACCGTAGAAGTAGAAGATACCGTAGAAGTAAACGAAACGTTTCATAGTCTTGTACAATAGCTACAGCCGAGTAATCAATGGCTTAGTGAAATTAATGATTCCCAAAATTGAAGCTGGGTCAAATATGAATAATAAATGACTTGGTGAATATCCTATACTCCTTATAGCAGTGCCAAAGAGGAAAAAAAATTAATGACTTCACCGGGATTAAAAATTAAAAACTTCCGATTGAAATTCGGTTGGTTGGTGATTTAACCACTACTAACATTTTTTATGTTATATACACAATATATTTTATAAAATATATATATATATATTTAGTGGTTATCTTCTTTTTAATTAAAGCATAAATTAAACAAAGAGGATTCTTTCATAAAATAATTGGTAATAAAATTTGTTTTTCAAAAAATTTTTTTTTCTTATACCTTTGGGCGTTCAATTTTACTCCAGACATAAACAAATTGTATTATATTTATATTAAACAAATTTTTTTAAAAATAATTTCAATGAATTTTCATACATTATGTTTACACAAAAATTTAATAATAATAATAATATTAATATTGGCATAGAATTTTATTGATTATAAATATTGTATGTATTTATAAATACATGAATATAAGAATAGAATTAATAAAAGAGGAGTCCAAAATGTTGTTCTACTGTCATTTCGATTGTAAAAGTTTAAAAAGAAAAGCGAGCGAAAAAAAGAACATAATTCATTTACAATAATTATAATAGGGTAATTTTAGATTAGATTTTATTTTATTTTTTTTGTTAAGAATGTAAATAATACTGTAACCATTTGATATAGATCTATTGCACCCCTTCTATTACTACATTTTGTGAATGTTCCTTTCACGTATAATGCGTCTGTCAGCCCTACTGCCTTTAAGAAACTTTACACTTTATAAAGAGAGTTTATTGATGGAAGGTCATTTTCGGTAAAGCGTTATGCTTCTGAGTAAATATAATATCTTGATCAGAGTAAAGCTCCGATTAATGTTTTTGAGAGTTTGCAGAGTAAAGCTGCGCATTCGCGTTTTTTTAAGAATTTTTATGAGGTAAAAGTCCACAAGTAGAGTTCAAACTTCTTATTTTTTTTTGCTTTTTTGGTGATTTTTAGCATATACTTCAAACAAATTTCGAGTTTCACTTTAAGTTTCACTTTGCAGACGAGCGGACGTCTGTTCACAAAACTTCTCCAACGTTTTAGATAGAACAAAGAAATTTTATTTATATGGAAGATCTCTGAAAAAAATTTAGAATAACATATTTATGTAACCGCAACCCCCGACGAAGTTACAGTCCCTCAAAATTTAGAAAAGCGCTAATTTTAAATGTTCAATCTAAGCGCTAATATTTGTTCAATCTAAAAAAACGTCCAACGTTAGGATTTTTTAACTTTATTACCTTTATACCAAATTTTTACCTACATAAAACAATATCAAAATTATACAATTTTTGCAATTTAGTATTTACATTTACCGTTATGTGAGGACAAAATTTTGCCAAATCTTCCTTCCATTTATAACTCCGGCAAGTTTTTAATTAAAACAGAAATAACTTAAGCTACCTGAGATAATTTTTTTGTATTTTTCTCTGTTTAAAAGCTATATTAGGGAGTTATAAGGTTATTGGGGTTAGACATCTGTAACTGAGGTGCCTATACAAATTTGTTCAAAATAAAATACAAATTCAAGTTTCAACAATATAATTTTACATAAATGGTGCGTTTAGTCAGTATATTTTCTAAATTATGTAGCTCTTACAATATTGACTAAAATGTTTCTTTATTTTTAACATTTTTTCTTATACATACATTATATAAAATTCTAACAAAAAATTACAAATTTTAGCACAATTCACAGTTTCTAAACTATATTTATTGTCTTTTGAAAAATGTGTGCGTTTCAAAACTTTTCATTCTGCCTTGTTCATTCCCTTCATTCCGTTGATCACTTATTTGCTTTTAAATACTTTTTTAGATGCTTTTTTCTTTGACTTATTTAGTCATTATAGTTAGTGGATGTTCCATGTCGGAAAAAAAATGTAATAAGTCACTTATTATTCATATTTAATAAAGCTTGAGTTTTTTTTTAATCTTTATTTTCATTAAGCCTATGATTAGTCGGCTGTAAATATTATATTTATGAGCCAACTTATTAATTATTATCCTATACAAAACATAACATCTCATTTTTATTTTATATTACGATATTTAGGTATTTATTACTATTTCGAGATAAATTATTAATATTAGATATAACCTAATCGGAGGTTTCAACCAGAGATTTTTCGATAGGAAGGTTCATGAATTATTATATCAGTTTTTTTGGCTTAACTATTATATTGTCTTTTCTGGCTTAATTTATTAGATATTGGAATATAATTATTTTATAACTTTATTTTTTTTTACAACTTACTGACTAATTTATTATTGAAACAGAAATACCAAATTGTAAAACCTATATATATAGTTTGTAATATATATATATATATATATATATATATCTACGATAAAATATGCCTCCATAAACTAAAGGTAAATTAGAAACTTTCAAGTTCATAATACCTTTGGGGTACCAAAAAAAAAATTTTTATGATTACAATTCTTTACTTATATTATCTATACGATTTATAAGTCTATAATAAATAAAAATTTATTATTATATGAATTATATTAGTACATATATAAGTAAAATAAAGTATATATATATATATGTATGTAATTTTGGAATATTGAAATATAATTAAAATTGTATGCATTAATTAAATTGAAATTATACATATATTATACGAGTATATATCCATTATGTATAAAATAATATTTTGAAAAATGTGAAATATTAAATTGAAATTTTTTGGGATCAAAAGAAATATATAACTGTACATTATTCTATATCTATTATTATATAAGCTATATGTAATACCTTATATAATATATAAAATGAACAAATGCACAACTAAAACATATATAAATAGTTTGAAAAGAATTTAATTAGTTATTAATTGAAAAAAAAAAACGAAAATTATGAATTTCAATTTTTTTTTTTTTTAATTTATGTTTTAAAACTAAATGTTATTTTTTTAAGGATAACGTTTTTTAATTATATAAATCATTAAATATTATAAAGTTTAATTTTTTTTAATTCAATAACATCTCAGATTAACAAAATAATAGAAGCAATATATCTTAGCTTTATATAAACTTCCTAATTAATTGCGTATTATCATCGCATTTTTCACTGCATTGCCAAGTTGAAGAATTGCCATGGCGGTTCAAAGGTTATACTGATTATTAAATACAAATATGTACCTATTATTTTAACAATATAATATCATGAAATAAACACGAAACATTTTGACATTTGTAAATATTTCAATTTATAAATAAACGAGGAGCAGTGCATTAGAGTAGACTGTATCAACTCTGGTATACATGTTTTATGTATTCATTCCATAAAACTTGATAATCTTTTACAAAATTTCTAATGTTTTACTTAATTAAGTACTAAGATATATTTATGTAAATTTTAGAGTTGTACTACTCGAACCTGTTGCATCAATCCAATTACATTTTACAGAAGTTGTCATAAAACTTGAACATTTTTTACAAGATTCCAGATGTCTAGTTTAATTATGTTCCAATATAAGCAAGTTATCTGAAACGGCAGTGTAGCACAACTAAATTTTATAGATGTTATTGGCATGTAACATGTCATCACTTCACAAGAATTCATATAACTATAGTTTCAATAGACACTGAGTTATTTCCATATAAAGAAAGAAGTTGTATGTCAGCGACTCGAACGCGTCAATCGAATTGACTGGATTTAAATAAAGAAAATATATCAATTTTCCAAAAATCACGTGGTGTAAAAATTTCAGAATCCTAGCTTCTTTATTTTTTGAGGTATACTCCGGCGAATGTATACATGGCTCAGAATTCGAATTCGGGAAAAATCGACTCGATCCATACACTTGAATCTATATTTAGATCGGCTCCTTTAAGGTGTCACAAACGGAATGACGAATTATTATACTCTTGCATATACGGAAAACATTGATAACAGTATAAAAATATTTTTTATACAAAATAATATGTTTATAATTGTTTTTTGTATATAATACATATTGTATATAATATGTATTTAGTTACTGACATTAATTAGAAACATTCACATGAGAAAAACCTAAAATTCGATTAAAAGATTACTTTTGTTTTTTTATTGTGACCAAATGACTTCTAACTTTGTTGGAATATTGTCTCATCTCAAAACACAAAACAGTGTCATGCCATACATTAATTTGTTTCTGATTTATAATCACATTGACTTGACTTGAAAAAATTTTTGTAAGCGAATCACAACTAATTCTTTAGGGCACTCCAATGATCATAAAAGAAGCCAAAAACCAATTGTTGGAATATTTTAATAAGTTGGGGTATGACGTTCTAACAAAGATTTTTGCATCTTTTATCCTAGTTCTTTAATAAAAGAGTGTTGCCGTTGCTCTGATCAAAGTTAAATTTTTGTAGTATTTTGTTAACTCAGTTTGAAGGCCAGACAATTTTGCTACATTGTGACTTCTTAACAAAATTTGTACTTTTTCTATTTGAGATGCTATGATATGGACACATTTTATACATGATGTCTGTTGAAAGGAAAATTTTATATACCTACCTTTTATAATAATACATTATACTAGAACTATTGTATTTTTACCTACTTTTAAATTTGGTTACGGGCCACTAAATAGAATGTAATGAGCCCCCTTAAAAAAATTTCAAATTTATTTTATTAAAAAAAAATATTATTTTTACTTGATGGTCAAAGAAAAATATTTTTAGCTTTTCTGAATATTTAAGATTTAAAAATTAAAAGAATACATTCTTTATATAAATTTATAAAAAAAAATACAATAAATTTTTCTAGTACCTAATGAGTTCTAGTCTTCTGCTGATAACTAACAGGAAATATGTAATGTTGAAAAGAAAATAACATTATGATAGTATTTGTAATAAAATATTGATGATTCATAATAAATTAATAATATATTGAACTGCTATAATGATTATTTTCCTATTCCCAGTTTCCCCGTTTATTGTATTACATTTGTAGAATTCCAATGACAGATATTATGTTTTCTTTTAAATTAAATTTACATATAATGACATTATTTAAAATTAAGGATATATTTAAAGAGGAAAAATGTCAAAACATTGAAAAAATGCAAAAGATGTAATTGTAATTTTCAAAGTTTTATAATATTTTAGAAAATGTGCGTCTTTAGAAATCCTTCGTTTTACTGATTGTCTTATTTATAATTTTACATTAATAATTTGGTAACTTTACTTTAAATAATATAATATGATATAATCACCTTCAAATAAATAATATTATTGGTAATGCGTTCATCTGTACGGTAGATACTTTTATAAAAATTGCGCGCAAATCAAAATCGAACACTGCGATCCTTATATTATATGGAATTATGGGGTTGCATTGGGGTTGAGATATTATGAAAAATATAAACAATTTAATAAAAAGTTTTTATATACAACGACTAATATATAAACAGATTTAAATAAGACAAAAACTAAAAAAACAGTCTTCGTAATTCAACAACTTATAAACAAAAAACGTTAACACAATATTGAATGTAAATTTTTAAAAGTTTTTCTTTTGATCAACAACTTATTTTATTCACCGTTACTACTATATTCCGAAGAGATTGATCATGATTAGCTTGAATATGATACTTATTTTTAACAACAGTTTGTTAACATTTATTAACGTGTTAAATAAACACCAGAGAGTTAGAAAAAAAAAACACACTCCCGAGCAGCTACGAATTTTTAACATGCCATTCAAAAATTTGATTTTAAGAACTTTGCCGTTCAATTAAAAAATCGCGCAAAAAACCGTACGGATTACTGTAATATTGATAAAATAATTGTAAATACCAGTCTTTATTTTAATTCATTATAATTATATTATGCCAATTACAAAAATCAAACATTATTATATTTTACCTGACATCATACCGAAATCTTTGTTTTTGTTAGAATATATTGTATCCTAAGGATATGTATTGGTAATGAAAATTTCCAAAAAATATATTTATATTTTTCAATATTTAAAAATATTATATATACTATCAAATTTTGGTAGATAATTAAAATTATAAAAATTTCTATTTTTAGTTCATAAATAATTGCATAATAGTCACAGCCATGCTTATTAGATTGAAAAATAAAAATTAAAAAATATTTTTAAATGTAAATAATAGAATCATAGGTGGGGCTTCGGTAGCCTAGTGGGTAGGCGTGTGGCGTATTAACCGAAGGAATGTGGACCTGTGCAGGGAGGTCGTAAGTGTTTTTTTCTTTTACATACCCCCTTACGACCAAATATAATGTAAATATATAGTATATAATATAAACAAAATAAATAATATTAGTATATAATTTAATAATTGTATAAAAACCTATAATGGCCTTAGTAGCCGATGGTTCAATAATATTGCATTACATTTATGTATGTAATATTAATATAAATAAATAAATAAATAGAATCATACGACTTTGTCAGAATTATCATTCAAAAGTCAATTTTATAAAATAATTTTATAAAAGTAACAATTTATATTATGTCCATACATATTACATACATACATACATAGATGACTAATAACAAAATTAAAATAATTAATTATATATTAAAATTGAAAATAAGTTTTTATAACAAATAATTTTGCAATTTTGAAATGAACATAAATATGTACACAGATATTATATTTCTTTTTGGTTGAAATTTCTAAATTTCAAATTTGTTTGTTTCATGTTTAAACAAGGTAGAATGTAAACCAACGGTTTTTAAAAGCGCACATTTCCAAAACTCAATACAAACTGTTTAGAAGTGTGACTTACACAAAAATTTGAAAATTTAAGAAATTTTTTAGTAATAAGAAAAAATGTGAAAATAAGACATTTTTGAAATTTTGAGGGGCCGTAAGTCCGGAATCCTATATAACTAAGAAAAGCCGTTAACACGCGTAAAAATATATTATTAAACCTTTAATTTTCATGCCTTACCGAATAAAAATGTTTACAGGTGCCTAACGGTAAATTTAAATAGTAAATTACAAAATATCACATAATTTTGATATTGTTTTATATAGGTAATAATATTTTCGATCTTTTGGCGGTTTTAGATTGCAAAATTATTACGCAGAGCTCGAGATATATACATCTGAAAATGGGGCTTTTTCGCAATTTTGAAGAGCTGCAACTTTGGAACCCTTTACAATTAAAATAAACCTTTAACACACGTGAAAATATATTATTGTAGCTTTAATTTTTATATCTTGCAGAAGTAAAATGTTTACAGGTTCCTAAGTTACAGGTGTTTAAAAATAGCAAATTTTCAATTTTTAAGCCCTAATAGCTCATAAACAGGGGGTGGTCCGAAAAAATTTTCTGAGCAAACTTATACTAATTCTAAAAGTTCTTTCTTGCCTCAAAATTTCAATCTAGAAGCGTGCCGGAGTTATGAAGGTAGAAAAATCATGCAAAATTGGGTTTTCACATAACGGTAAATTTAAATACTAAATTTAAAAAAATTTAATAATTTTGATATTAATTTACAAAGATAAAAGAAATACCTGTCGAATGACGTTTTTAGATTGAAAAAATCTTAAGCAGAACATAAGATATATGCATTTAAAAATAGGGCTTTTTCAAAGTTTGAGGGGCTGTAGCTCCGTAATGGGGGGGGCTACATGAAAAAGTTGTTCCACAAAATTATTTTTTTTATGAGACCTACCTATGGTTAAAATTTTTTTTCTCTACCTTTAACGGTGTAGAAGTTTTGTAAACAGACGGACGGAAAGACGGACGGACGGACGGACAGAGTGAAACTAATAAGCACATTTTTTCAAAATTTTTTTGGAAATGTGCTAAAAAGGCAACTCGAAACAAAAGTAATGTCTATATATTCAATAATTATAATATCAATTATTAGAACCTAATAAGAAATAATCTTTTTAATTCGAAGCTGATTGTCTGTCGTTTTAAATGATACATATTACATTTCAATTGCGTCTACTGAAACGGTAACGGTATAAATTTTGTAAATAGTAGACAACGTATGGATAAATGAAACAGAAGCACAAACAAATGGACTGAGTGAAACTGATCAAAAGTTTTTTAAATTTTTTTTTTTTTTAAATGTGCTAAAATCTTCGATCATATATATACATACATAATGTAGGTACATAATATATAGAAGTATTTCGAAGGCTGAAATGTGATTTTTCTTTCATATTTTTTAAATATTCATTAAATATTCACTAAGTTTTATAAAATTTCTGGATAAGACGAAATATAAATTTACGTAATGATCATTTACATATTCTTTTAGTTTATAGAGAATACATATGAACATAGTTTGTACGGACTCATTGATTAAGCCTATACAATAATTTTATAAAGCAAATTTGACTTGCCAGCTGTAAATATATGCCATCTTTACATAAATTAGAATAAATAATTGTATAAATAATTATTTTATTTTTATTTCATTACAATTTATATATGTATGTATAATATGTAATGTTTTAATAAATACATTACATATTATTTCTGTTAAAAGTTCAGTTATTGCAATATATGTATCTTGTGGCAATCCTTTTTAATTACTAAACTATATCAATATTAAAGTTTAAATTTATCAAAATTAATTTTATATATTAAAACACAATAAAAAAACTAAATTTTTAAAAATTTTACTCAAAACTACACACATAATATCACTTAAAATTTTTTAAAGTCATCAAATAACTTTTTAAATTCTTAAAATTTAGTTGTCAATTGTCATGTATTTTTTGTAATACAATTTACGCGTCAACTTATGACCTTAATTTGTATAATTTCAAATAAAACATTCTACACAACATTACATTTTTATGCCAATATTTTACATTAACATTTTACTCTCACGTTTTTTCTCTCTCTCTCTATGTTCCCAGCTCTTAAAAATGCAATTAAAAAATTTTGTCTGTTTTTTTTTTGTTTTATTTTATGTTCTTTTGATGATAATTTAATTAAGAATTTATTTATTTTAATTTATTTTTAATATATGTTTTTACTTTTAAACTAAAAAACTATTTTTGGAATTTGAATAGTGTCATTTAAATAAAATAAGATGATAGATTGAAGTACATTGATTTCTGGGTTCATTATAAGAAAGTTAATGTCATGATCGAACATAATTTTTTTATGGCCATTTTAGATACAAAATTTTATATATTTTTAAATTTTTTATTATTTATCTGAAAAAATTGAAACGTTTAGTGTTTTTGGTTTAATTATTATTATTATTTTTTTTTTAAATGACATATAAGGCAAGCAGGATAGTTTAGTGCCCCTTTAGGTTTCACTATAATTTAAAGTACAATAATGTAATTAATTATTAATTAATTAAGTTTGTAATATCCTTGCGACATCAGCAGGCATACGTACATATATATTTTATTCTTAAATCTTAAATTCCATATTACATTTATTTTTGTTGTTTTCAGTACTTACTTACACACATACTTATACATACATATTTAAAATTTTTGTTTAAATTTTGTTTAAATTTTGTTTAAATTTGATCATAAAACAAGTAAAAATAACAGTAAGTCGATGCAACCGACTTATTTATACCCTACACCTAAAACATTCAAATTAAATTAAAAATCCATAAGTTATTTTAGTTAGGTATTTAATACAAGCTAAAAAAAAATAAATCCTGTTACAACATTTGTACAAAATTTCAGGTTTCTATCTTTATTAAATTCGAAAATATGATTGTTAGGTCTTGGGAAGTGTGTGAAGGCACGCGGACCACCACCCCAATTCATCTCAAATTTTAGAGACATCAACAGGGTAGAACATTCTTATATCAAATTTCAAGTTTATATATTTATTAATTTCGAAGATATGCTTGTTTGGTCTTAGGAGTTGTGTGGCAGATACCCGAACAACCATTCTAATTCATCTTAAATTTTGGACAAATCAGGGATTCAGGAAACAACATCCTTGTACCAAATTTGAAGTTTCTGTCTTTATTAATTTCGAAGATATGCTTGTTCGGTTTTGGGAGTTGTATGGGAGGTACCCGAACGACCACTCCAATTCATCTCAAATTTTAGGCAAATCAGGGATTTAGGAAACAGCGCCCTCGTATTAAATTTGAAGTTCCTATCTTTATTAATTTCGAAGATATGCATGTTCGGTTTTGGGAATTGTATGGGAGGTACCCGAACGACCACTCCAATTCATCTCAAATTTTAGGCAAATTAGGGATTTAGGAAACAGCACCCTAGTACCAAATTTGAAGTTTCTGTCTTTATTAATTTCGAAGATATGCTTGTTCAGTTTTGGGAGTTGTATGGGAGGTACCCGAACGACCACTCCAATTTCTCTCAAATTTTATACAAATCAGGGATTTAGGAAACAGCACCCTCCTATCAAATTTGAAGTTCCTATCTTTATTAATTTCGAAGATATGCATGTTCGGTTTTGGGAGTTGTATGGGAGGTACCCGAACGCATGGTCCGATTTCGCCCATTTACAATCCCCGCCTTACCTTAGTCATTGTTAACCTACAGTATAAATTTCATCAAGATAGCATCATTATTTTTTGAGTTATCGTGCGTACGGACGGACGGACGGACATCGCTAAATCGACTCAGGCGGTGATCCTGATTCAGAATATATATACATGTCTATACCTAACTCGCTTCCTTTTGGTGGTTACAAACACCATACCAAAGTTAATATACCCTATACTTAATGTGTAGGGTATAATAAATATTAAATAAATTAAAAAAAGTTAATATGGAGAACTAAAACGTTTGGATGACGCACATTTTCCAATCAAAATAGTTTAGAATACTGTGACATTACATCAAAAATTTATAAATTTTCTTAGAATTTTATATAATAAATATGTGAGAAAAAAATGTGAAAAATCAAAACATTCCATGGTGCATTTGATAATTTTAAAAATAAATAATTTTAATTAATTTAGCGCAAGTTTCGGGCGGTATCGACACTATATTAAATCCCTTAGTGTTGAAATCTAATTTTAAGTAAAGATTTTTTTACAAATCTTTTTTTTTTCAAGATTTTCTTTTCCAAATTTTTTTTTTTTTTTTCAAGAAAGATCTTAATCATTCCTAATTCTTTTTTTTAAGAAAAATCTTAATTCAACAGTTTTTTTTTTCAAGATTTTTTTTCAAGATATCGATAGGAAATTATTTTATACTTTTGACTGCATTTAATAAAGCATCAACTTTTAAACATTTTTAATTATATTTCTTTTTCAATATTATGCATACTAGGGGCCCCTGTTAATGTGTAGTCAAATTCTTTGTTGAATCCCAATTCATATAATAGACAGTTGCAGTTTAGAAAAATAGAATTTATGGAAAAAGTACAATCCGTAAAAAATCAGAAAGCAAAACGAAATTCGTCAAAACACTAACTGAAATTATTTCTAAAATAACGCCAAAACAGAATTAAATTGTATAAAGAGCCTGTAGTTGGTGTACGTATACTTAGATTATTTGGTATTGTAAGTGAGGACTATTATGTCTTTTTATTTATCGAGTTCAAAATAAATGTTTTAAAGGTACGTGGGGAAAACAGAATAGGTGTCCGTAAAACATTCGTAAAATGTACAAACAAAGTTTGAAGCAAAATTCATTTAATTTAAAAAAAATTTTGTTAAATTTTTTTTATAGGCCACATTGTCTGTAACATTATTGCCGTTGTTCGTTTTACCTGGCCCTAATGTAAAAAATTTAAAATCTGAAAAGACCGTATATTTGGCGTACAATCCTTGATTAAGATTGTACATGGAACAGAGGGCGAGAAAACCGTACAAATATAACCACAATTTTACAAATGGTAACCCTGCATAAAATTAACATACAAAATATTTAAAAATAAAAAAATATTCAAATTTAATTTTGGTTGTAAGAACTACTGTATACTAAAATTTAAGTAGTACTTATAGTACTTTAAGTAGTACTTATATATATATCAGAAGAAATTCAAAAAAGAATACAATTAGAAAAGTTTTCTAATCGCTTCAAATAATATACAAACATTCATACATAAATGCAACAATTTAATACAAAAGTACAAAACCAAAACAAATTATATATTTGAATTTTACATACTTAGATACATATTGATTATTAATATCAGATCAATATCATTCATCATTATTTAAAATTTCAATACATATTGTGATAAATGATGATTATCAATTATCAATTTTTAAATTTTGTTCATTATACATGCATAAGAGTACATTACATAATAAGTACATATAGCCAAAGAATAGTTGAAAGTTGACTTGAGCTGTTGAGGTCGAGTCGACTCGAGACTCGAGAGGAAAAAAAATACACAATTTTAAAGAGAGTAAGTGAGAATGTCTCTTATAATTTTGTGTTTTTTTTATTATTATTCTGTTGTGTACGTTTGTTACTACTACGAACTATCGTAGGTACCATACTACTGTAATGTAAGTAATATGAATTGTGTTGTTTATGTTTTATTATTAGATTATGTATAGGTTTTGTAGTAGTAATCGTAAAAATATGTAGTTACTGATGTTCAAAGCTTGAAACGGAAACAAAATACGTAGTGTGTGGCTGAAAACTACTAAATTATAATTATAGATTATATTATATTCAATTTGAAAATATCAAAAATGTGTTTAATTCGTATAGGTACCCATTTTCAAAATAAAGAACAACGCAGAATGAAATCTGAAATCTTATAAAAGATGATTAAGTTTTAGGGCAATAATTTCTGTAAAATTTGGTTGTGCTGGTTTTAAAATTTTTTTTTAAATGTATATACAATTTACCTCAGGATCATTGCTTAACATTTTTGCAGTCTAAAAACACTAAACGACAGTATTGTTTTGCCTCTATAAATCAATATCAAAATAATGCTATTTTTTTTAATATAGTATTTAAATTTACTGTTACGGGGAAACAAAATTTTTCTAGATTTTGCTTCCTTCATATCTCCACAAAACTTTTAGGTAGAGGTTTGAAATTTTAAGAGAAGACATTTCATTTGAAAGTAGCATAAGTTGCCTCAGAAAATTTTTTGTACTGCTACCAATTTAACTGCTATTAGGGCTCAAAAATTGAAAGTATTTTCTATTTGTACTAATAGGCACCTGAACTAATTTTGTCAATGGAAATTGTAGAATAAAAAATTAAAACTCCTAAATTATGTTTTTACATAAAACGTTTTTAAAGCTTTTCTTAATTATGTAGTTTCCTTAAAATTGAAGAAAGTGTCCCTTTTTTCTCACATCTTTTCTTCTATGAAATTCTTAGTGCAAGTTTCAGTATTCCAAACTGTTTTTATTGTCTTTTGGAAAATGTACACGTTTAAAAACCTTTGGTTTTTATTATGCCTTGTTTATTTTTAATTGAAAGTTTCTAAATTGATAATGAAAAAACAAACAATAAAAATGTTTTCACTAGGACACTTTTAAAATTTTTCAAAATGAATTTTTAATGCCTAATATTGTAATTAATTTTGTATTGTTTTCCTTTTAAAAAATTCAAGCAATGTACAAACTGAATAAAATCTAAATTACACAACAATATTTTTTTCAAATTACTCATACTTATTTCCAAAGATCTAACCCCTCTCAAAATTTCAAGCTTCTAAATTAAACCGTTTAAAAGATAGAAGGAGTCCAAATTTTTGCAAAGATTGAGCTTCACATTACGGTATATTAAAATACAAAGCCACATATTTACTTTATATATATTTTTAAAAAGGGCTGTAGCTCCTTAACGAATGGGGCTAAAGAAAAAAGTTATTTCACAAAATTAGTTTTTTTGGCGATGCCTATCCGTAGTTAAAATTTCATTGTTTTATTTCAAACGGTGTAGAAGTCAGACAGATGGACGAACACACGGACAGAGTGAAACTAATAAGCACATTTATTCAAAATTTTTTGAAAATGTGCTGAAAACTGTGTATATGCTATGAATATCGCACAATATCTAATAAATTTTACCATTTAATACTACAGACAATTTTATTAATAAACGAACAAGAATTCAGTCAGTTGCCCTTGCCAACTCTAAAATACTCGTACAAAATCCTTAATAGTGTTTTAAATGATAACATACACTATGTGTAACCTTATGTGTAATTTTATTCGAATGCAACCTGTTGGTGAAGAATTTCACAAAAAAAATCAATAAATAAAAATTTAAAAGTCAATAGGTGTCCACAAATAAAAAAATCCACAAATAAGTACATGCCTTCTTTGAAAAATTTGCAAAGAATATTGTGGAAAAAGCATTGTAAAGAACTCTAAAGTTGTTCTTAATTATTTTTATTGCATATGCATATTTTAACATCAAAGAATTTAAAATAATGCTACTGCTAAAAAAAAACCCCGATTTTATAACCAACTCTAAAGTCCTTTCTAATTTTTTAAAAATGTACCTATAAGCTTCACTCTGTCCGTCCGTCTGTCAGTCTGTTTACAAAACTTCTACACCGTTAAAGATAGAGAAAAAAATGTTAGAAAAAGATAGAAAAAAAATTAATTTTGTGGAACAACTTTATCATGTAGCACTATCATCAGGGAACTATAGCCCCTCAAACTTTGAAAAAGCCCTATTTTTGAATGCGTATTTTTCATGTTTCGCTTAACACTTTTTCAATCTAAAAACGCAATTCGACAGATAAACAGCTAAAACAAATAGCTTTATAAATTAATATCAAAATTATACAATTTTTCAAAATTTAGTATTTAAATTTACCGTTACGTGAAAACCAAATTGTGCATAATTTTTCTACCTTCATAACTCCCGCACGCTTTTAGATAGAGGCTTGAATTTTTGAGGCAAGAAAAAATTTTTAGAATTAGTATAAGTTTCGTCAGAAAATTTTTTTGTACCACCATCTGTTTAAGACCTATTAGGGCTCAAAAATTGAAAATATGCTATTTTTAGACACCTGTAGCTTAGGCACCTGTACAAATTTTTCTTCGGCAAGATATAAAAATTAAAGCTTCAGTAATATATTTTTACGTTTATTAAGAGTTTTTTTAGTTATATAGGGTTCTGGATTTACAGCCCCTCAAAATTGCAATTGCATACATTTTTTCTTATATGAAATTTTCAAATTTTGGTGCAAGTCATAATAATTTCTAAACAGTTTGTATTTTCTTTTGGAAATGTGCCATTGGTTTACATTCTGCCTTGTTTACATACATATTTCAACATCAAAAAATTTAAAACAGTGGGAGCTGCCGCATCCTAGCCCTCGCTAACAATTTATTGAACCCTGATTTTGTAACCAACTCAGTTATTTCTTATTATTTTTTCATACATATATTTCAACAACTAAGTATTTAAAATAATTGAAGAACTTTTTGTGAATTTTCTTTTTAAGATTTTTGTTTTGTGGCAAAATTCATTATGGATTTTGTTTTTATTTTTTGTAGAATTTTGTCCCTAAGCGAGTACAACTATATGCTTGTAATACTTTATTATCCGAACTTTTCATTAAATTTGTATGAACCGAAAATTTTTTTATTTTTAATTACGAGTTCGAAATTTAAAAATTTCTAAAATATATAGGTAAACAGAAAGGTATTAATATATAACTATTCAAAAATTTGCAAAATAAGTTACCGCCCTGTTACATAACTTGCCCATTTTAATGTTTGATCTCCTAGTCACATAAGTTTTAAAAATATATAAACTGATTATCAGAAATTTGTATAAGAGCTACCAGAAAACGTGAAGTGATTTTCACCATCAAAAGCAATAAAGAACCTTTACATTGTCACATAAATTTTGTTGGCCAATCGTTTTGAATAATGGACGATTGTACAGACAGAACTAAAGCGACTAATTTTTCTCAATACTGATTCGATTCATCCACTTGACCCTACATTTTACAGCTATCACGCCCAGATCTATATTTTATATAAATGGCAGAGCAATTTTTATAGGATATAATAAACTGAAAAGGAGTTTTAAAGAAAATAACGAATATAAAATTAATTGAATTTCAAAAAGTTTTTTCGTTAAGACACTAATTTTTATTGTCAAATGATTTACTTATCATTATTTTTGCTAAATTTTTCTATATTTTTGCGTTTTTAATTTATTGAAATTTATTAAAAACAATATTTTAGAATGTATTTAAAAAAAAAATTTTTAAAAATTATATAATAATCAATGATATTATTAAATAAAAAATTGAATAAACTATTTGACGAACCATTCATTTTAAATTGCAAAAAAACTTCAATAAAAATTTTTTTTTTAAATTTAAATTAATAATTTTTAACATTTTTAATTTCATGTCATCAATGCCAGGAAAAAAACATCAAATAATTAAATTAAAATTGAAAAAAAAAAAAAATAAAAATGTGTAATTTAATAAGATGAGTTTCTTTTCATTCAGCTGATCGTCAAATCATCAGCTGATTTAATAATATGTCATGATGTTCAAAATAGTCATTAGTGTCAAATTGAAATTAAAAGTTTTAATATAGATATCAATTTTTTGTTTTTTAGGATAACTTATTTTTTTGACTTTATTTGGCGTTGATGACATTAGGTGTATCATATTATAACTATTTAAGAAGACATTTAAGTGAACAACTTACTTAAAAAGTAGAGTGGCATATTCATTTGCATCAGAAATAAGAAAACTATTAAATGAAAGTAAACTTAAATATCATCAAAATTTAATATTTAAAGAAAAAATTAAAAAATATTAGTGTAACTTCCCTATTTTCAAAATTGAAATAACTGAAAAATGTATAGACTTGTACTAGATGAAAAAGTTATTGGAACCATTTTAGAAAGTGGAGAAAGTAAATGAAAATAAAAATGACTAATAAAATGAATTATGAAAAAAATATACCGTTACATTAATGTTTTAATGGTTTTTAAAAAACTTTATCCAAACATTTTTTTAATTTTTTTATTTTAAGCCACTCCATACCACCCTAACCACACTCTTTCAGGGCTTTTATTTAAGTCTTATCATGTTTCCATATTTTCTCAAAACAAAGCTGTTACATTTCTTCAAGTAAGTATGTTCTTTTTAGTATGCTCGTCTGTCTAAAATGTGAAATAAAATTGATATGGTAATTTTATGTTTTTTATACCCGTATGAGCTATGTTCAGGGGTATAATAAATTTGCCATTACGATTGTGACACCTTAAAGGAGTCGAGCTAGATATAGTGTCAAAGGTATGGGTCGGCTCAGAATAGAATTCTGAGTCGATTAAGCCATGTACGCCATCGGTCGGTCCATCCGCACGATAACTCAAAAAATAAAGGAGCTAGGAGGCTGAAGGTTTTTTTACGTCACTTTTGTGAAATTGAAAGTTTTGCTATTTAAATCCAGCATTTTCGGCGGCCGGGTACGAGTACCTACCATACAACTTCTTTCTTTATATGAAAATAACTCAGTGTCTACTACAGCTAGGAATCTGAATTTAGTAAAAAGGTTTCGAGTTACATGGCAACAACTTTTGTAAAATTTGGTTGGTCAAGAGCATCCGGTTTAGGCTTTTTGCACCTCTTGGAACTTAATGAAGCTAGGGGTCTGAAACCTTACAAATGATGATCAAGTTTTATGGTCACAACTTCTGTAAAATTTGGTTGTGCTGGTGCAACAGGTTCGGGTAGCTGCCATACAACTTCTCTTTTTAAATGAAAATAACTCAGTGTCTATTGGAGCTAGCCATCTGAAATTTAGTGAAAAGGTGTCTAGTTACATGCCAACAATTTTTGTAAAATTTAGTTCGTCTAAAGTAGCCGGTTCTGGCTTCTTGCACCTCTTGGAACTTTATGAAGCTAGGCGCCTGAAATCTGACAAATAATCATCAAATTTTATGGCAACAACTTCTGTAAAATTTGGTTGTGCTTGTGGAATAGATTCGGGTAGCTGTCATCCAACACCACATTTTACGTAAATATATCTCTGTAGTTAACGTCGGTACTAAAACATCTGACAGTTTTTAAAAGATGGTCAAGTTTTATGGAAACTAATATACCCTACGTTCATACGGGCATCCCAGATTTGACACAGTCTACTCCACTGCACTCTTTCTCGTTTTACTTTGTTTTTTTTTCTTGTTTTTCAAAAATATGTTAATTTTTTTTTAATTATCCAGCCCATGTTGTAGTAATTAAGACGATTGTAAAAACTGAAGCTAAGTCAAATATCAATAATAAATAACTTACATCCAGCCCTATGATTCTTAGCGGAGTGAAATTATGATACAAAAATATTTAATTTACTAATTTTAAAACTAACAAATATTTTATAGTTTTTACTTTTTTGTCAGAAATATTAATTGTAGAAGAGATTGTAGTGGCCTTTTGTAGAAAAATGTTCAGTTTCAGTTAATAAAAATATTTTCAAATAAATTAATATACAATAACATTTATAGATCATATAAACACTATCATTAATAAAGCTAACTTTATGTTAGTTTAATGACCCATCCACACTTCATTTCTTTAGGCCGCCCAAATTAAGAATATGTTAGTTGTGTTTGATCGCCTATTATATATATATTTACTCATTGATAGAATTGAAAGTTTTGAAAAAATCATAAAGTTTGCTTTACGGAATTTTAATTGGTCTAATTCATTTGACTTACCACAGTATTAAGATAGACTTAAATCAATTAACTCAAAGTTAATTAAAAATGTACTTACTATGCATAAATTTTAAAAGAAGAAATTAAATCCTTTTTTACAAAAAATAAAATGTTTCCTTATTTAATAAAAAGCAATTATTTTTGATCTGAAAATATTTTTCTAATACCTTTCCATAGAACGAATTATGAGATTAAAAAGTATTTCTTGCCATATTCAAGCCATATTCAAATGAAACCTATATATAAATAATTTTATTTTCAATTATTTTTAAATCGTTTTTAATAAGAATTACCTATAAATAAATTTAATTAAAATTTTATTTAGATGACCACACAACCACACAACCACACTAACCATATTTTTATACAATTTTTTTTTTTTTATACAATGATTTCCTTAAGAAAATTTCAAAAACACAAAAATGAAATGATATTTCCGTATTTAATTTAACAATTTCCAAATATAGTCACCTCTCTCTCTTTTCAGGTTAGATAAACTTTACCTATTTTATTTTATTTTTTTTTTTTATTTAACTTTTTCCCCATTTATAAGAATTTCATTCAAAAACAGAAGCCATTTAAAGAAACGCCCTAGAGGGAGTTCTTTTTATTATAATATTTTTAATTTTTTTTTAAATTTTTTTTTTTAGAAACTGGGTTTTTGTTGAAAGAACCTTAAAGTCAAACGGTTTTTTTTATCACCATTTTACGAAGATAAACCAACAGAAACTAAACGAAAAAAAAAAAAAAGACTGAAAAACAAATAAAGTTAAAACTTGAAAAAAAGGAAAAGAGAAAAACCAAACAAAAAATTGCATTTTTTTTTTTCAGTTCAAGACAAGTGGCATCATTTTATCACCCAATTTTCCAAAATATCTAAAAAACTGTATACAATTGCATTAGCGCGAGAAAAAAATGTATTATAGAAAATTTTTGTTTTCATTTTTAACAATAATGAAAATAAAAAAAAAAAATTTTTTTTCAGTTCTTATGCCAAGTTTTCTTTTTAACGTTATTTTAATTCTTTTTTCGTAAGTTTTGTAGGTTGAATGGATGCCTCAGAAATTTCAAGCACCTCTTCGACTTTTTTTGTTTGTTTTTTTCTTTTTTTTTTTGAAAATGTTAAAATGTTTTTTATTATAATATATATGTATAGTAAAAAAAAACATTTTCAATATAAAATGCAAAAAGATGGTTCCCTTTTATAACCATCTGAATATATAGTTAAATATATTCAGAAAAATACATAGTCTTATGTGATTCAAAACACGATTAGAATTGTACAGTTTTCATTTAAATTTTGTTTAATTTTTATCTAAATATTATCCTTTGGTTTCAAAATTTTTGAAAATATATACCCAATTACCGAGGTATTTCCTTTAAATTTAAATTTACACTTCATTCAAAGTCAATATTTAAGAGGCTTTACTTTTATTTAGTATTATCACGTGATTTCTGGTTACACAAATTTATATCTTCTTAGCCTAAATAAATTATTCAATTTCGGACTTTCTTTATTCATTTAAATGTTGTATATAAGGCAAAGATGTATAATCTTATATTATATCTTGGTTATAATTTTATAGTTTAAATTTTTCTGATAATTATTTTTATTTAAAACTTTATTTCAGCTATACAATAAAAAGCTATACCCTGAAAAAAAAACAACTCAATTTCATTCAATCTATTCTGTGGACCAAAGAAAAATCATTTATTGTTTTTTTTTTTTTTTTTTTTGTTAAGTTAAATTCAAAACTTTAATATAATTTAATTTTTAGTCATGTTTTTCTTCTTAATTTCCCAAGAATAGTATAAAAAAAAAAAAAATATTTTTATAAAATTTTTGGTGACTTGCCAGAAAAATTTAAGAATATTTTTATAGGGCTATAACCCACAACAATTGTGAATCAGTACCTACATCTAATAAAAAAAAAAATAAAAATTTTTCCTTTTTATTTGAGTCTTTCAACAACTCACACTCATCATAACTAAAAGAATAAAAATTTTCAGAACCAATATTAAAAATATTTTTAACAGAGAAAATGATTTAAAAAATAATAAAACAAAAATGAAAAACCAATAAGTCATAAAAATGTAAAACGTTTATATAATAATGATTATAATGATTATCATTGTAATGATTTAACTGATAATTTTCAATAATTTTTCTTTGCATAATGACTGTTAAATACTAAGTAAAATATTCGCTATTCATTCAATTATTAAAAAAAGAAAATTTTTTTTGAAAGAATAATAGCTATCCTTTTTTTGTTTTTTTTTTTAATATCCTACTGAAAATATGAAATTATAGTAAATCATTTTTACCGCATACAATATGTTATATGTATACATCAGCATATAACGTGGGTATTGTTTTCGTCGAAAAATTTTTACCCGAGATTTTGGCAAATATGCACTACTTCGATTCGTAAAAGACTATAAAAAAATTTTTGATGTTTACCAGCCTGATGTCTATTGACATGACATTTATATCGATATGACATTTATATCGTCATATTGAATTTATATGAACAAATTTTTTTTTTATATCTCTAAAAATTTATATAGGTAGCTACATATTAAACGAGGAAGAATACAGTTGCTTTTGTCAACTCTTAGATACCCGTACGAACCGTTAGTATGTTCACAGCCTGTCACTCTGCTTACAATATTATTTTTTTAATATTTTAGTATTTTAAAATAATTTGGGTGAATTTTATAATTTCTAGAACTATGGGTTGTACATATATTCAAACTATATGTTTATACATTCTTCAAAAGGAGATTTAAACCTTCCACATAACGATTATCAATCCAAAACTTTTTCAAATATTCTATAGTACCATTTAATACTAAGCGGTAAATGTATATTAAATTTACTTAGTACAAAATAGTAAATATAATTTTAAATATTATATTATATTAAAGCGCACATAGTATATTTATATTGTTATAAGTATAACGCCATACATTGCAATATTTCTTTAAAAATATTTCCATTCATAGATTAATTTCTTATAAGTACAATAAAATACATATATGTATGTATGTAAATACGGCGCTATATAATATACATCTATACTATTATCATTCATTCCTTAGTGATATATACGATTATGTCAATAAATATGATATTATATAAGTATGTATGTATATCAATATCATATAAATAAAAATTCTTCAAGCAACCGTTATGTTGTTTATTTATTTACACTTTTTTGTACTACGCATTATATCCTCAACAATTTCAAATTATCGAGTAAAACAAAATGGAAAAAATTCGTTAAAGAAATTTGTTAGAAAATTTGAAAAAATCAAGTAACACTTTCGTCAATTATAAAGTAACCCTATATTATTAAAAAAAGTTGTTAACAGAAATAAGAGTATAATGTTGAAGCTTTAATTTTTGTGTATTATTTCAAAAAAATTTTAACAGGTGTTGAAGTTACAGGTGTTTAAAAATAGGAAATTTTCAGTTTTTAACTCCTTACAACTCCTAAACGGGAGGTGATACAAAAAAAATTTCTGAAATGACTCATACTTATTTTCAAAGGTCTAACTTCTGTCAAGATTTCAAGTTTCCAACTTAAACCATTTAGAAGCTAGAAGGGTTAAAGGATTTTGCAAAATTTTAGTTTCACGTAACGGTAAATTAAGACACTGTATGTTACAAATATATAATTATTGTGTATATACTTTTAAAGCTAATAAAAGTAGTAATCGTTTGGCGTTTTCAAAATGAAGATATACCTTATAGAACTTGTGCTATAACAATTTAAATATAGAGCTTTTTTGAACCTTTGGGGAGCTGTAGCTCCGTAACGGGTGGGGCTACAAAAAAAAGTTATTAAAAATAAAATTAATATTTTTGTGAGATCTATCAGTGGTTAAAATTTCATAGCTCTATTGCAAAAAAAATGTCGGGATCTAAAAGTTAGGTGTTCGAGAGCTACCCTAAGGCTTGGTCCAAACTCAACCAAAAAAAATAGGGAACCTACAAATTACTCCCAGAATATTTTGTGTAAATTTCAAGATTCTAGCTTTCTTAGTTTTTGAGTTAGCGTGCTGACGGACGGACGGACGGACGGACATGGCTCAAAAGTCTTAGAATTTTTTTCTGATCCGATCCATACCTTTGAAGGTATATCTAGCTCGCTTATTTCGAGGTGTTACAAACGGAGGAGTAATTTTATTATACCCGATCCTATCGTACGGGTATAAAAAGTTACAAAATTTTCTGATTTTCATTTCTTCTATTTTGTTTTTTAACCAACTTTTGTTTTAATATTTTAGCTATAGTTTAAATCTACATATTTAATTTGAATACTGAGGTATATTTTTATTAAATTTAGTAGTTTTACAAAATATAGATATAATTTAATATATTTTGATTTTAAATTAGTGTTATTCTATGTATGTATGTATATTATAGTCAAATATTCAACTTAACCTTAAAGGACAATACCTATAGCCTAAAATGAAATTTTAGCTGATCATTTCTAACCTATAGATTATAAATTTTTTGTTTTAAAAAATTTAAAACGATTAAAAAGAGACTTTTTTTTAAACTAAATAGCTTTTGAACTGCGATCTTTTAAAGTATATTATATGTAATTTAAAACTGTGTCTAAACGAAACTATGTAAATGAATCATTTTCAAAATCTTATTAATTAATTAATTAAAAAAATAATTACCTATACTTAAGTATTAAATAAATGATTTTACACAATAATAATAAAAAAAAAAATAAATAACCAATAGTTATTTCCGATTTGTCTGGTTATTTCAGTGAAAACAAAATAATCTAATTGAATATAAAAAAAAATATAACCATTATCCATGCTCAAATATTAAATTATTCTAATAGATAAAAATTTACAAAAAAAATTACTGTACCTTATAATATAATAAATAACTTTATATAAAAAACAAAAGAAAATTAATATACATATTTGTATATAAATAAACCCTTTTTTTTTTTTTTGGTATTTTGCATAAAATGAAAATCCCACAGAATTTAAGTATTGGAAATTTAACCCAAGGGAATATAAATTGAAAATAATAATAAGCACCTTGGGTCAAATTATCATTTTTAATTAAAACGTAATGTAATCAGACTCTTTTTATATATATTTTTTTATTATGTGCACACATATATACATATATGTATATAATATGTATATATGCATACGTATACATATGTATAGATACATTAATATTATTACGTTCATATTTAATATATAAATATTAAATATAGCTATGTATTTATTTATATTTAATATAAGTATATATATATAATTAATATATACATATATATACATATACATTACGTTTATATGGATACATGTAAATTCAATATAAATATATATATGCATTTTATATTAAAGTAAAATGTAATAAAAGCTAAAATCAATTTGCATTTATCTGTTATTTTTTTAAAATATGTATTTATTTATTTTAGTTTTATTTTTTTTTTCTCTCTCTCTCTCTCTCTCTTTCTCTTTTATATTATCTTTCTTTTTTCAGTTTTATGATCTCGAAAGAACCTTTTTCTTCCTTTGATTTATTTAATTTTATTGTTTTCACCTGAAGGGAATACAAAAATGTACCAAATAAGACAAAAAGCAAACACGAAAAAAAAAAAATATTTAACCAAAAATAAAGTTGACCTGTTCAACTTGAGGATGGTTATACCAAAACAACAGAATAATATAAAAAATTAAGGTCAAACATTTTACTATTTTCATAGAATTTACCATTTTAAGATGCAATTATATAAAAGAAAACAATTTGGATAATGGTTTTTGTTTTTTTAAACAAACCTATCAAAATACTTTTTAATTATAACAATTCTAACATAATATTATAATATTCTTAAGTTACTTTATAAGTTACTTTAATCGTCCTTTATTTTTAACCAAAATATAAAATAACATTTTTTTTTTATTTAACATTTCCTTCATTCGTTTTTATATAATATAATCAAATTATATATAATATATATATGTATAGCGTTTCGCTGGCCTAGTGAGTAACAGCATATAAAATACGCTGTAAACACCGAGGGAATGGGGTTCGAATTTAACACACATAAGAATATAATTCCCCCTTGAGACAGTTACAGCTACGGCTGAAAAGGAAAGGCTGTGTAGTTTTCTTGTTACATTTATCTGGCATGAGAATAAACTAAAAAAAAAAAAAATAATAGAGAAGTATGTACATATGTAAAAGAAACCATTATACACTTCACGTGTAAATGCCCAGTGCTGGCCAGGGCCAGAAGAGCAGCTCTGGGTAGCCATGAATGTAACGATCTAGTGTCTAAGCAACCTGCAGAAATGGTAAGCTTCCTGAATGCCGCGAAATGGATCTGAAATTAAATTCGTTATAACCTAAACATAAGCCTTGTGGTCACGAAAGTGGTAGCAAAACAGTGCTAACGGGCTAATTAAGATCTTGTCATGGTTGACAGGACCAGCCACGTAAACCAACCAACCAACCACGTACATACATATGTATGTATATAACCAGATAACCAGTAGCTATAACCTAACATAATTATTTATACCCAATTTTTTCTAAATTTTAAATTTTCTAAGAATCATCAAGGTATAATTTGGTGTTACAAATGATCAGAATTAATATAATAAACTTTTTCATATACATTTTACTGTTATTTAAAATTCGCTTTTATTTGTGTATCCAAATGCAAATAGCAACATTTTATCATACAGTCCATTTGTATGCAAATGAAACCATTCTTTTTACGTGCATCTTTCTTTCTTTGCTTTATTAAATAAAAAAAACAATTTTTTTTTTGTTTTTGCTTTAATTTTATATCTAAGTACCGTTATATAATAATCAAAACCACAGGTTATACATACATATATATATTACGATAATATAGAATTAAAATCTTTTACGGCACATATGCATATGTATATCTAATAAATGCAAATAATATATACGTATAGGTATACTTTTATATATTACTATATTTTATATACATTCATACATATGTATATCCATATATATGTATTTTGAAATTGTTTTTAAGAAATATCAATTGCTTACAGGATGTCAAAAATGTGAAAATTGAAAAATTTTGTATACATATTTAATATTAAAGATGAAAGGTAAATAATTTCAATTACTATAGGTATACTATAATTGAGGCTATAAAAATAAATCAACTATTTAATGTCCTTTGAAAAGAATGTTATGTTAACAACATCTAATATACCAGTTTATGCCAATGATTATTGGATATTACATAAGCCTTTTTTTTACTTTTGGGGTTTTGAAGTTAAGTTAAATCCGTAAGTTAAGTTAAATTTTCTAGTTTACATAAAGTGTGGGAACATACTAGTTAACATAACTTACATCCGTAAGTTAAATTTTCTAGTTAACATGAAGTGTAGAAATGGTAAAGAATGTGCTCTGGGTTAAATGGGTCAGGAAATAAACTATCTTAATCGTTGGGGAAATTCCCTAGCATATTCTAAGCTAAAGTGTATGCAATCAAAAAATACGTACAATGTTATTACAAATAGTTATTCTATCAGACAGCGAGGGAGCCATAAAAACACTAAACTCGCAAGCAATTAAAACCCAATTAGTTTGGGAGTGTTTAGTTAAACTAAACCGCTTGGGAACAAACAATAAATTAATGCTTTACTGGTTACATCGACATCAAGGTGTAGAGGGAAATGAGGAGGCGCATCGGTTTACAAAAGAGGGAGCTACAACTCCCTTTACAGATCCAGAAACTTCTTGTGTTATAGGTAAGGTAACAAAATACCATACTATGGAGTGAAAGTTCGAACTTATGCAATCTAAGAGCTTCTGGGAAACTATAACCGGAAAAGATATGAAAAAATCATAGGATTCAGTAAAAATAAACTGGTAATTCTAACAGGATTCCTGTTGGGACACTGCTGGCTAAACGGAGACTTAAAGCAATAATTTGAAATAGAAAATGGTCTTCATGTCGATTCTGTCAAGAAGAAGAAGAGATTTCAGGAGACATACTCAAAAACTGCAGATCTTTACTCAGATCAAGGTATGTGCACCTAGGAACATATTCCTTTGCCGAAGATGAACTGTCAGCACTTAACCCTAGATTTATTTATTTATTTATTTATACTGCTTAGCACAAACAGTTTACATAAAATTTATAATAATATGTAATAACTAGTAAATTATACAAAAAAAGTTATAATAAAAATTACATAATTGTTAAGTATAAATAAACTTAGAACTAAGATTAAAATTAAAAATCATTTACATAGGTTTATATTTTAAAGAAAACAAAAACAAAAAAAAAAATCCTAAGATTAATAGCGATTGTATAATTTTTGTTTTTGGGAATGTTTTGAAAGTATAAAGTCAATATTAAGTTTGTGTTTGTTACCTATAATAAGTATCCTATTAATAGGTTCAAATTTTCCATAATTAGTCCTATGTTTATAGGTTTTAAACAAATTGCAAGAGCGAAGGCGTTGAAAATTTCTAATATTAATTTTACTAGAAATTAAAGTAGATTTAACATAACCCTTGACAATCTCTGTAATGAAAATAACAGCAGAATCCTCACGTCTAAAACTTAAAGTACACAAATCAATTAACTTTAGCCTTTGTTCATATGGTCGTAAAATAATAGGATTTGACCATGGCAAGTGGCGTAAGGCAAATCTAAGAAAGTTTTTCTGTACTGCCTCGATCCAATCAATGTGTACCATATAAAATGTAGACCAAACCTGACTAGCATATTCCAGGTTCGGTCTTACAAGACAAGTGTACAACGATTTAAGAAAATTCTGAAAATTCCTTAGAAGAACGTTTAACAAACTCCAATAATGAATTAGCTTTATTTATAATATTATTATAATGAATTTTAAAGCTAAGTTGGGAATCAAAATACACACCTAAGTCTTTTATTGAGGTAGCTTTAGTTAAACTAATACCATCTAAGTTATAGTTGAAATAAATAGAACTAGAACGACGTGTATAAGATAACAATGCGCATTTATTTACATTAACTAGTAGACAATTATTAACGCACCAATTGTTAAAGTTTTGAAGGTCATTCTGCATAAAAACCTCGTCCTTATTAGATGTAATCTTTTTAAAGATTTTCATATCATCAGAATAAACTTGAAGCTCACAATTAGAAATGATAGAAGTAACATCATTTACAGATAAAATAAAAAGTAAAGGACCAAGGTGGCTACCATGTGGAACACCGAAATTTGCCACGAATGGTTCTGAAATCACATTTTTGAATACAAGACTATAGGAGCGATCACACAAATAAGAATATATCCACTTAAGAAAAAGCTATATTTTTTTAGTTTTTATAATATAATACTATGTCGCAATAGATAAAATGCTTTAGATAGATCTTTACTTTCTTAAAGGCAGTGCGGCTGTGTATAGGACAGTGTTATAATTTTGCTGAATAACTGCATATGATTCTGAAATATCAACTTTACATTGTTTACGTGATTCAATGTGAAAAATAATTCTTTACCGGTTCCTTGAACACGATATGTACTTCAACAACCGACTAGTCCAGATTCAGTACAAAATTATTTAAAATAAGAACAAAATTACTTTAAACTATATTATACTTTTAGACACCATGTTGAAAATAATTTTATATAATATATTTAAGTATATATTTATGTGGATTTATCAACACAAAAAAGTTTTTTTTTATATGAATATGGATAATATAAAAATTTAAAATAATAATAAAAAAGAAAATTGCAACAAAGAAACAAGCCATTATTTTGCAATAAAGACTTTACGGGTATATGATGGTGGCATGAATATATAAACGAAAACCTTTCAATGAAAAAAAAATTTTATATATTTTATAAAAAAGTAAAAATTAGGTAGGTGCATTCATATATAGATATTATATATAATAATATATTGAATTCTTTAATAAATTATTGCTTACAGCTTATAGTTATATAAAATTATACTTTATATAATCATATATTTCATTATTATCCTTCTTTCTTTAGTAACTTTCTTTCACATTTGCTTAAATTTTTTATTTTAACATTTATCTGGACTTGAATTTTATTGATAAATAATTGTGCAAAAAAAAAAAAAAAAAAAAATTGTAATAAATATGTCAAAAATACACTAATAGAAATATAAAACAATACCTCTACAAAGGATAATCCTTTTAAAATATTTTTTTTTACTCTTCTTACAAAAAAAAACAAAATAAAAATATTTACATAACCAAAATGTGTAATGGAAATTGTTAGAAATATATTTCTGATCTGAGTAAAATGAATTACAAAAAATTATATTAAATTTAACTCAATTTTATAAAAAGACAAAATCGTTAAAGAAAATTAATAAAGCTCTAATCTATACAAATAAAAATGTCATATATGTGTTGAAGTTCTAATATCCTTTTTTATAGTATAATTACTTGCAGTGTAACCCGCCATAAATCATCGAAGCAAAATAAATCGCAGTTTTTTTTTCCATTAGGTTATATAATATCACCGAGTTCGTAAAGTACAGTAAAGATACAATGGTATCAGAATAGTAAAGCAAAGTAAAGGTGATATTAAATATAATAAACACTTTTAACTGAAATATTACAAACTTCTACAATGTTTAAAATATAACAATAAAATTTTAATCATGCTTAGGTCTCTGAACATAATTGATATTGTAGACCTTTTCATATATTGTCTCAGCTATAGAAAACTTTTATATAACCGTAATTACACAGACCAACATCGCTTCAAAATTTCAAAAAAGGTTTATTTTCAAATGTTTTTATCTCAGAACCTGTTTATTTTCAATTTAAAAACGCCAAACGACAATTTTAGCTTTATAAAAAACGAGGAAGAGTGCAGTAGAGTAGACTGTGTCAACTCTGGGATACCCGTATGAACGTAATATATCCTGTTTCTATAAAACTTGATCATCTTTTAAAAACATTCAGAGTTTTAGTACCGAACTACAGAGATATATTTATGTAAATTGTGGAGTTGTATGATAGCTACCCGAATCTGTTGCGCCTAGCTTCATTAAGTTCCAAGAAATGCAAAAAGCCTGAACCGGCTGCTTTAGACCATTCAAATTTTACAAAAGTTTTTGGCATGCAACTCGACACTTTTTCACTAAATTTCAGATAGCTAGCTTCAATAGAGACTGAGCTATTTTCATTTAAAAAGAGAAGTTGTATTGCAACTATCCGAACCTGTCATATCATCACAACAAAATTTTACAGAAGTTGTTGCCATAAAACTCGATCATCATTTGCAAAATTTCAGATACCTAGATTGAATAGACACTGGGTTATTTCCATTTAAAGAAAGAAGTTGTATGGCAGCTACTCGAACCCGGCGGCCGAAAATGCTGGAGTTAAATAGCAAAACTAACAATTTTGTAAAAGTGACGTAAAAAAAATTGCAGCCTCCTAACTCCTTTATTTTTTGAGTTATCGTGCGGACGGACACTGAGTTATTTTCATTTAAAAAGAGAAGTTGTACGGCAGCTACCCGAACCCGTCGCACGACCACAACCAAATTTTGCAGAAGTTGTTGCCACAAAACTTGATCATCATTCGCAAAATTGCAGATACCTACATTGAACAGACACTGGGTTATTTCCATTTAAAGAAAGACGTTGTATGGCAGCTACTCGAACCCGGCGGCCGAAAATGCTGGAGTTAAATAGCAAAACTAACAATTTTACAAAAGTAACGTAAAAAAATTTTCAGCCTCCTAGCTCTTCTATTTTTCGAGTGATAGTGCGGACGGACACTGAGTTCTTTCATTTAAAAAGAGATTTTGTATGGCAGCTACCCGAACCCGTCAAACCACCACAACCAAATTTTGCAGAAGTTGTTGCCATAAAACTTGATCATCATTCGCAAAATTTCAGATACCTAGATTGAACAGACACTGGGTTATTTCTATTTAAAGAAAGACGTTGTATGGCAGCTACCCGAACCCGGGGACAGAAAATGCTGGAGTTAAATAGCAAAACTAACAATTTTACAAAAGTGACGTAGAAAAATTTTCAGCCTCCTAGCTCCTCTATTTTTTGAGTTATCGTGCGGACGGACACTGAGTTCTTTTCATTTAAAAAGAGATTTTGTATGGCAGCTACCCGAACCCGTCGCACCAGCACAACCAAATTTTGTAGAAGTTGTTGCCATAAAACTTGATCATCATTTGCAAAATTTCAGACGCCTAGCTTCATTAGGTTCCAAGAGGTGCAAGAAGTCTGAACCGGCTGCTCTAGACCAAACAAATTTTACAAAAGTTGTTGGCATGTAACTCGACACCTCTTTACTAAATTTCAGATTCCTAGCTTCAATAAACACTGAGTTATTCTCATTTAAACGGAGAAGTTGTATGGCAGCTACCCGAACCCGCTGCACCAGCACAACCAAATTTTACAGAAGTTGTTGCCATAAAACTTGATAATCATTTGCAAAAAATCGGATCCGCACGATAACTCAAAAAATAGAGGAGCTAGGAGGCTGAAAATTTTTTTACGTCACTTTTGTAAAATTGTTAGTTTTGCTATTTAACTCCAGCATTTTCTGTCCCCGGGTTCGGGTAGCTGCCATACAACTTCTTTCTTTAAATAGAAATAACCCAGTGTCTGTTCAATCTAGGTATCTGAAATTTTGCGAATGATGATCAAGTTTTATGGCAACAACTTCTACAAAATTTGGTTGTGGTGGTGTGACGGGTTCGGGTAGCTGCCATACAAAATCTCTTTTTAAATGAAAAGAACTCAGTGTCCGTCCGCACGATAACTCAAAAAATAAAGGAGCTAGGAGGCTGAAATTTTTTTTACGTCACTCTTGCAAAATTGTTAGTTTTGCTATTTAACTCCAGCATTTTCGGCCGCCGGGTTCGAGTAGCTGCCATACAACTTCTTTCTTTAAATAGAAATAACCCAGTGTCTGTTCAATCTAGGTATCTGAAATTTTGCGAATGATGATCAAGTTTTATGGCAACAACTTCTGCAAAATTTGGTTGTGGTGGTGTGACGGGTTCGGGTAGCTGCCATACAAAATCTCTTTTTAAATGAAAGAACTCAGTGTCCGTCCGCACGATAACTCAAAAAATAAAGGAGTTAGGAGGCTGCAATTTTTTTTACGTCACTTTTACAAAATTGTTAGTTTTGCTATTTAACTCCAGCATTTTCGGCCGTCGGGTTCGAGTAGCTGCCATACAACTTCTTTCTTTAAATGGAAATAACCCAGTGTCTATTCAATCTAGGTATCTGAAATTTTGCAAATGATGATCGAGTTTTATGGCAACAACTTCTGTAAAATTTTGTTGTGATGATATGACAGGTTCGGATAGTTGCCATACAACTTCTCTTTTTAAATGAAAATAACTCAGTGTCTATTGAAGCTAGCTATCTGAAATTTAGTGAAAAAGTGTCGAGTTGCATACCAAAAATTTTTGTAAAATTTGAGTGGTCTAAAGCAGCCGGTTCAGGCTTTTTGCATTTCTTGGAACTTAATGAAGCTAGGCGCAATAGATTCGGGTAGCTATCATACAACTCCAAAATTTACATAAATATATCTCTGTAGTTCGGTACTAAAACTCTGAATGTTTTTAAAAGATGATCAAGTTTTATAGAAACAGGATATATTACGTTCATACGGGTATCCCAGAGTTGACACAGTCTACTCTACTGCACTCTTCCTCGTTTTTTTCTAATTTTAGCACCATGTGGTTTGAGGGCGAAATATCTACGTATTAAACTTCCTTAAATTGGTTCAAAAGTCATTATTATCAACTGATTTTTATATTTAAAATCTAGGCTTACAAACAAAAGTTAAAGAAATGTTTTACCATTTAAAAGCAAAAATTAAAAATATACATTTGTGTTTCAAAGTCAAAAATTTTATAAGTCCATATACATATGTAAATATTTCAGTATTCATATGTCAAAACTTTAAAATGTCCAATTAGTTTGAATGCAAAAATTAAAAATGACTTGCTTAAAGTTCCTAACTACACGCAGTTTATTATTCTAAGAAAACTTATCTATAATTTTCGGATTGTACCTACAGGGTTAATTCTAATTCTCACTAAAAGCAATATTTCGCTATATTACTGGATCGAATTAAATATAATGCCTAAAGAGTTCTAACGAAATCTGCTAAACTGTTTATCACAAACTATATCTTCTTAATTTGGAAAATATTTCTACAGTGTGGCTTATTGCAAATAGATTCGGTAGCCCTAATAAGAACACAACGATGATTATAATACACAGTAATTGATTAACAAAGTGTCAAAAATTACTTATATTTCCAGTTGTTGGTTATTCATTCATTCGTCCTGATTATTGACATTGATTGAAAATTGGTGACATAAAAGTATTTCAAGTTCTGTTTTAAATGGCATTTTAAAATTATTAGTCTTTCAAAAAGAATTTTATTTAAGAGAACAACAAAAATCCAGTTTTAATAAGAGGTATCTTAGGCGGGCCCCCATCGATATCCTGAAAAACAAAATCTGGAAAAAAAAAAAATTAACGGTTACTTGAAGAATTTATATTCATATGATATTGGTATACATACTTATCATGTATACTTACATATAACATATAACTGAAGAATGAATGATATATAATACATATGTATAGTATAAATTATTATACATTTGCCGCTTAGTATTAAATAGTACTAGGTTTATCATATCTGGAAAAGTTTTGGATTGATAATCGTCAGGTCGAAGGTTAGAATCTGCTTTTGAACAATGTATAAGTATATAGTTTTAATATACATATGGACAACCCATAGTTCTAGAAATTATAAAATTGACTCAAATTATTTTAAAATACTGAAAAATTAAAAAAAATAATATTATAAGCAGAGTAACAGACCATGAACATACTAACGGATTCGTACGGGTATCTAAGAGTTTAGAAAGGCAACTGTATTCTTTCTCGTTTTAGTTAATAAATATTTTTTTTTTTTTTTAAAAAGACATCATAATCTTTTTTCAAGATTAAATTCAACATTTAAAAAAAAAAATTTTTTTTTCAAGGTTTTCTTGACTCAAAATTTTTTTTTCAAGATTCTTTTTTCAAGATTTTTTTGAGTCCAAATTTTTTTTTTCAGGAAAATGCCGTGCAACCATTTTAAAGTACATCAGTAGAAATTTAATTTTCTATAAAAATAACTTTAATATTGATGTTTTACATTGTGCTAACTGCACCTTGTACATTCTGAACTAGGTATCTTAAATGGTAGTTTTTATGAAAGATTTTTCTTTTCTCAAAAAGTCAAGGGTCTCTTCATAAATTTTGCGAAAATATGAAGGAAACAAAAATTTTGATTTTACGAAACGGTAAATTTAAAAATCTTGTATAGTTTTGATATTTTAGTTTATAAATATAAAGAAATATTCTGTCGTTTGGCTTTTTTAGATTGAAAAATTGTAAGCAGAGCCTGAAATACACCCATTTGTGAACATGACTTTTTGAAACTTTGAGTAGCTGTAGCTGAGAAAAATACATTTTCTAAATTAATTAATAAATTAGATCTTAGAAATAAATTAATCTTAATCTTACCAAATATCCTTGATTAAAAAACTCTTTAATTTAATATGATTCAGAGGTGGGAATAGAATTTTAAATAGAAATTAAATAACTTATGAATAGCTATAAGAATAAAATGATTAAAAAATTATAAAAAAATTTATTACCTAACTGATAGAAAATTTACACTAATTCCGAAAAATTTTTCTACTTTCAATATTTGAAGATTCTAACTGAAAGCCTGCCGGAGTTGTATCAAATTTTGAATGTTTTCTTAGAATTCTAAAGTAAAAATTGTGAAAAATTAAGTGACACTTTCTTTAATATTAACTTTAAAAAATATAATATTAAAGCGTATTTCAAAAATTTCAACAGGTGTCTAAATTACAGGTTTTTTAAAATAATAACTTAGCTCTTAAACCGAGGATAGTGCAAAACATTTTTTTTGTGAAAACTTGTAATAATTCCAAAAAATCTTTCTTTTCTCAAAATTGCAAAGTTCTACCTAAAAGTATTTCGGATATATAAAGTCAGACGGACGGACGAACACAGTGAAGTAAGTAAATTTTAATGATGATAAAATTAATGATGATAAATTGTAATGAAATTAAAGAAGAACAAGGCGGCAGAATCAGATGGCATTGCCGTAGAAATATTGCAAATAGATCTTCAATTATCAGCGCAACTACTTCATCCTCACATAATGGCAGTTTCGCGAGAGGAAAAGATGCCAACATCATGGAAAAGGGCCTAATAACCAAATTACCAAAAGGGCGACTTAATATTCTGTGGCAACTGAAGGGGAATAACCATTCTTAATGTAAAATACGAAATCATAACAATAATAATTCAACGCCGGATTGGAAAATAGAAACAAAGATAGGTGAAGAACAAACTGACTTCCGTCCTCAAAAAAGTTACATCGAGCAACCTAACACGCTCCATATAATCGTAGAACAGTCTATAGAATAGAGATCACTACTATACCTGATATTAATTGATTTCAAGAAGGTCTTTTACAGCATTAAACGTGTTGCAGTATGGAAACACTTAGAAACAGAAGAGTTGCAATAACAATTATACGCTTCATTAAATCTCTATATCTGAAAGCACAAGTTGTAGTTATGCACAAAGTTCAATTAAGCAGTACATTCTAAACAAAAGTAGAAGAGAAACAAGCCTCTCCGCTTACACCTCTACTATTCTCAATACTCTTGGAGGACAAACTGAAAGAGGTCTGCTGGACAATGGTCCTTAACTCAGCAGCTTGAAGATCTATACTATGCAGATGACATATGCCTTCTCTCACACAAGTTCAACGATATGCAGAGCAAATTAGAACATCTACAAAATCGTCAAAGTAACATTGGACTTGAATCTAATATCAATAAGAGCACAGCAATGGGAATCAAAACTGCCGCTACTTAACAATAACTACTGCTACTTTTGCAGCACTATATCAACTAGTGGAGGAGCCAAGGTGACATGGAAAACCGACTCAAGTTAGATTGGCAGACTACAACCTATATTGAGAAATTCACAAAACTCCAGAAACACCAAACTGCAGATTTTCGATCATGCGAAGTAACCTAAAGTATGGTAAAAAGACCTGGTTAACATCAAGTACTACAAACAGCAGGCTACAGGCATTCATAAAGAAATGCTTCAGAATCATATGCAGGATATTGGCCTAGGATAATCGCGAAGATCTATGGAACTTAGCAGGAGAACAACCAAAATAAGAAAAAGCAAATGAAACTTATAAGGAGAACAACCAAATAAGAAAAAGCAAATGGTGGATAGGGCACACGCTGCGAAAACACCAAGAAAACAGAGCGAGAATGGCCTTTGAATGGAATCCGCAAGGCTCCAAAAGACGTGCTCGGCTAAACAAAATCTGACGCAAAACAATAATGATGGAGCTAAACTCAATAAGTATAACCTGGAGGAGTACAAAACAACAGCATCTAACAAAGTTCGATGGAAATGCCAAGAGTAGTAAGGAACAAAATAAATTATGATAAAAATTGTTTTTGGAAAATCTGCTAAAAACAAAAATATTTAACAATTAATACTAAGCAATTTCTCGCAAAAAAAATAAAATTAAAATTAAAATATTTGTGTTTCAGTCCAATCATAAATCTTTACCTAATTATGTAACAAGTTACAATTATGTAAAAGTTTCCATAAATCAAATAAAAGATATTTAAATGAAAAATTAATTAGTTATTTGATTGTAAAATTAAAAAAGTGCATATATATACATATACTTACTCATAAATATTAAAAGAAAATAGATCGTCAGACATATTTAGGGAAGTAAAAATTTGTTAAAAACACAAAAGAAAAAATAAATATTGAAAATTCTGTTACCAAAGAAGATTTTCAAAACTTTTCAATTTTCCAACACTTTTTCAATATTTATTTATTTTTATTTGTTTTTGGCACGATTAATATAATTTTTTATTTCTATCTTTATTTTAAAGATATTTTATTTCATACATATTTTTAACACATTTTAAAAAATTTTGAAAAAATGTGCTTAAAAATGTGCTGCATACATGTGCATGTGCATGTATTTCACTCTGTCCGTTTGTCCGTCCGTCCATCCATCTGGGTGTTTACAAAACTTGTACACCGTTTGAAATAAAACAATGAAATTTTAACTACGAATAGGTATCACCAAAAAACTAATTTTGTGGAACAACTTTTTTCTGTAGCCCCATCCGTTACGGAGCTACAGCCTTACAAAATTCGAGAAATCCCTATTTTGAAAATTGTTATAGGCATATTTTCAATCTGGAAACGCCAAATGGTAGCTGATTTTATAAGCTTTATAAATATATATAAAGTAAATATGTGGCTTTGCCATGCAGTATTTTAATACACCGTTATGAGAAACTCAATTTTTGCAAAAATTTAGACCCCTTCTATCTTTGAAAAAATTTAACTTAGAAGATTGAAATTTGAGAGGAGTTAGATCTTTGGAAATAAGTATGAGTCATTTCAGAAAATATTTTTGTATCACCCTCCGTTTAGGAGCTGTAAGGGGTCAAAAACTGAAACTTCTATATTTTTCAACACCTGTAACTTGGGCACCTGGCGAAATCTTTTTAAGGTAATATACAGAAATTAAAGTTCCAACAATATATTTTTATTTCTGTTAATAATTTTTCTTAATAATATAGGGTTACCTTAAAATTGACAAAAGTGTGACTTGATTTTTCCCAATTTCTTTAACAAATTATTCTAACGATTTCTTTCAATTTTTCTATTATTATAAATTTGTTTTGTTCAATATATCTATACTTAATATTTATGTACTCTTTACCAAAAACTAATTTTGGAAATGTGCTATTTTGAAAACCCTTGGTTTTTTCATTATGTACTTGTATTTTTAGCACATTTCCAAAAAAAAATGAAAAAATGTGCTTATTAGTTTCACTCTGTCCGTCCGTCCGTCTGTTTACAAAACTTCTACACCGTTAAAGATAGAGATAGAGAAAAAAAATTTTAACGATGGGTATGTCTCATAAAAAAAATTAATTTTGTGGAACAACTTTTTCATGTAGCCCCATCCATTACGGAGCTACAGCCCCTCAAACTTTGAAAAAGCCCTATTTTTAAATGAATATATCTCATGTTCTGCTTAAGATTTTTTCAATATAAAAACGTCATTCGACAGGTATTTTTTTTAACTTTGTAAATTAATATCAAAATTATACAATTTTTGTAAATTTAGTATTTAAATTTACCGTTATGTGACAACCAAATTTTGCATTATTTTGCTACCTTCATAACTCCGGAACGCTTTTAAATAAGGGCTTGTATTTTGAGAGCAGAAATAACTTTTAGAATTAGTATAAGTTTGCTCAGAACATTTTTTTGGACCACAGCCGGTTTATGAGCTATTAGGACTCAAAAATTGATAATTTGCTATTTTTAAACACCTGTAATTTAGGCACCTGTACACATTTTACTTCGACAAGATATAAAAATTAAAGTTCCAGTAATATATATTTACGTGTGTTAAAGGTTTATTTTAGTTGTATAGGGTTCCAGAGTTACAGCTCTTTAAAATTGCGAAAAGCTCCATTTCCAAATGTGTATATCTCAGGCTCTGCGTAATAATTTTGCAATCTAAGACCGCCAGAAGAACGAAAATTTTATTATCTATATACAGCAATATCAAAATTATGCAATATTTTTTAATTTACTATTTAAATTTACCGTTATGTGAAAACTACATTTTGCATACATTTTTTTTCTCATAACACACCTTTAGATAGGAACCTGAAATTTTGAGACAAGAAAGAACTTTTAAAATTAGTATAAGTTTGCTCAGAATTTTTTTTTTGCACCACCCCCTGTTTAAGAGCTATTAGGACTGAAAAATTGAAAATTTGCTATTTTTAGGCACCTGTGCAAATTTTTCTTTGGCAAGACATAAAAATTAAAGCTCCAGTAATATATTTTTACGTGGGTTAACGCCTTTTCTTAGTTTTATAGCGTTCCGGACTTGCAGCCCCTGGAAATTCCAGAAAAGTCCTATTTTCACATATTTTCTTATTACAAAAAATTTCTTAAGTTTTCAAATTTTTGTGCAAGTCATAATTCTAAACGTGTGTATTGTCTTTTGGAAATGTGCGCTTTTAAAAAGCGTTGGTTTACATTCTACTTTGTTTTTTTAAATTTTTGTATTCAAAATATTTTTATATTTTATGTTAACTATTGTATTTTTAAAATAATTTTTAAACATAAAAACAAAAAATTAATTTAATTAAAAATAATTCTTAAAATAAATTTATAATGAATTAGAGCATAAATTTAACTTAAAAGAATGATGACCGTCAGCATTTACTTTGGTGCACGCAATTAACAGTGGCGGACGACGATGAAAACAAAATGTTTTAATGCAATATTTAAAATATAAAATTTAGAAAAGATTTTGAGTATTTTTATAATATTTTAATATAATATAAATTTAAGCATTATTTATATTTTTTTAATTATATTTTAAGGGAAAAGTATACCTTGATACAATATAACGCATTTTTATGCATAATTAGCAAGTAAACATAATATTTCAACAGGTAATTTATTTACTTTATAAATAAAAAAAAACCAATAAAAGCAGGTTTAAGAGGAAATTTTGAAATACATCAAGCAATCCTATATCTAAAAATGTTTATACCTTTCACATTAAATTTTTTTTAAAGAGTTTTATATTTTTGTTTAATTATGTCTATCCACTTTTCACTGTTATTCAGATATCATAAAAAATTAAACTAGCAGAACGATCGAAAATAAAAAAGATCTTTTACAAAAATGTTTGCTATTATATTCATATTACTGCGATAGAATTTATTTTATCAGTATTTTTTAAGTAATGTAATGTCTATCTGCCTGAGTACCTTCAGGCCAAATCACAGACTCAATCCAATCCAAATATGATGTTATATTTGTATAAATCACATGACCTTGTCCATAAGAAACTATTCCCGCAACATATCTTGGTGAATTGTAGGTAGGTTTTAAAAATATTGGCCCCCCAGAGTTAACCTTCAACAAAAAAATTAATATTATTTTGTTTATTTAATTTTTATCATTTTTACCTGGTATGTATCATCGCCTACATAATCAGTTTTACTTAATACGCACAATTGAGAATTAGGTATGGGTTCATTTTTATTTTCTCTATTACAAATACTTTTACCAGTAATATTTACAGGTACTTGAAGTAACTCTGTCAAAAGCGGTCCATCTGTAAAAAAAAAATGTTATTGTTTTACTGATTTTAATAAATTTATCTCAATAGTAACTTAAATACCAAATGATGTTGTACCAAAACCAACAGCAAATGCTTCATTATTGGATTCTAAATCTATTGATGAACTAAATAAACAAGCAGGCTCTCCTCTAAAACAAATTTTGACATTACATACTAACTTTAATGCTACAATTTATATAAAAGTATATTATACATACTCTGAGTTTTCTGCCAAAAATAATATAGCTATGTCATGTGAATATGTTTCGTATTGATAATTTGGATGTGGAATTACTTTGACAATCCGTATGAATTCTGCCTTGCTGGACAAAAAGCGACCTCCGAATTTAACTACTAATGGCTTGTTGCTTAAATCAAAAAATGCAATTTCTCTTATTATTATTATCGAAATACAGTTTACATTATTTTATCGAGTTCATTAAGTTAATTATTTAGTATGTATACATTCATTTTGCACTTACCCATCGACTTGAGTACATTGTGCTGCTGTAACAACTATATTTTTATCTACTAAAAATCCATCACATTCATAAACTGGATTGTTTATATCTCTATAACCAATTCTCACCTAATAATTAAAAAGAATAATTATAATAATTAAAATATTTTTACTTAATATATTGTACCATGAAACTAGAAAAGTAGGAAAACCTATTTCCAATATACGCAATACCACTACAAGATTTCCCTAATTGTTCACCTCCGGTACATATACTCACTGTAATGTATGGTGGCTCCACATATTGGCATTCTAAAATATTATAAAACAAGACAGAATATAAACAAACGGTTTTTAAAAGCGCACATTTCCAAAAGATAAAACAAAGTGTTTAGAATTTTGACTTGCACCATAATTGGAAAATTGGTGGAATTTTGAGGGGCTATAAGTTTGGAACTCTATTTTTCAATTTTTGAGCGCTAATGCTCTTAGAGGGGGTGGTAGAAAAAAATTTTCTGAGGAAACTTATACTATTTCTAAAAGTTCTTATTCTTGTCTGAAAATTTCATGTTACCATATAAAAGCGTTATGAAGGTAGATACATGTAAATCACGCAGAATTTGGTTTCCATTTCCACATAACGGTAAATTTAAGTACTAAATTTAAAAAAACGTGTACAATTTTAAAATTTCGTGTTTTCAGATTTGAAAAATGTTAAGTAGAACATGAGATATACGCATTTAAAAATAGGACTTTTTCAAAGCAGCTCCGTAATGGACATGAAAAAGTTGTGCTACAACATTCATTTTTTTTATAAGACCATACAGATGGACGGACAGACATACAAACGGACGGACGGACAAAGTGAAACTAATAGGCACATATTTTCAAAATTTTTTTGGAAATGTGCTAAAAATCAAAACATTTTTTCATGTAATAAAGTGAGTTATATATTATATATGTATATATTTTAAAATAGTTTTTTTGTTCAGCCTAATATTTTTATTTCTATCTTTTCAAAGTTCTTACTATGTAATCCATTTTTATTTCCTTCCTCGCGAATTGTTGAATTAATCCAATTTGAATATGAAGCAATATACGTATAAATTCCAGGAGCTTCACTACCACAACCACGACCATATGAAACAATACCTACAACATATTCGTGTTTACGATCTATAACAAGTGGTCCACCGGAATCACCCTTCAATTATATATCGTGAATTTATTTTTCATTCTATCTAATTTATCTTTCATTTACCTGACATGTATCTTGAACTAAAGATGTTCCATTCTCAAAATGTCGTCTTTCTCCTAAGACACACAATTGCGAATCTAGTAATGATAGACCTTGGTATTCTTTTTCACAAAAATTCTTATGAATAATATTATAATAAGTTTTCATTAAATCTTCCGAAAAACGTCCAGCTAAGAAAAAATAGTAAATAGTAAATTTAAGAGTTACTTATTGATACTTGAGTTTTTTTTTTGGGTAAAAGTTAAATACCAAATGTTTCGGTACCAAAACCTAAAGCAATCGTTCGATTATCATGTCGTAGATTTAAGCGTTGTGTAAATAAACACGATGGAGTTTCTCTAAAATAAAAGTTAAATTTCCCATTTTATATTTTCTACTCAAAAACCACAATTACTTTGAATTTTCTGCTAAAATTATAATGGCGATATCATTTTGATCTGTTTGCTGGTTATAATTTGGATGCGAAATAACTTTTATAATTTCTATTGGTTTACTATCATTGGATAAAAGAGCAATACTTCCTATTCGGGCTACAGAAGGCGGTTCCCTTAAATAAAAAAAAAATTAATTTTATAGACAATGTTATTACGATATATTTATATACCCGCTTATTTTGGCACAGTGTGCTGCAGTAATAACTATATTGTTTTCAATTAAAAATCCGCCACATCTGTAGAGTGGATTTTTAGGGTTTCCATATCCAAGAACAGCCTAAAAAGTAGAGAAATAATTATTATAAAAAATTATTTTAAGTTAAAATATTGTAATACCATGAAAGGAAATTCATAATCAGTAACACGCCACCCACCGTAACCACCGCCTCCACCTCCATATGATGGTTTATTATGATGAGGGATATTAGGCGGATGTAGCTCCTTACATTCTTGAAAGTATAAGTAAAATATTTATTACATTTTGCTGAAGTTTACGATTTAGAAATCTTTTAAAATTAAAATAAGTTTTGTTTTAAACATTTCTAAAAACTATGCTGTTATAACTTTTTATGATATTAAAATTTTATATGTAAATTTTTCATATTACCATTATAATAACGTTAAGATTTTTATGAAGTTTGTGTTAACAGAGCGTCTGATATATTTTAGAAACCATTAAACTAAATAAAACCACTAAATTAATACTAAATAGTACGAAACACTTCCAAACCGAAAAAAAAAATTAAACAAAAATTTTTATTTGCTTATATGCTTAAATTTAAATTAATAAAAATCTGAAATAAATAACAGTTGTAAAGGGAGACTCCCGCATATAAATTAATAATATCATAAATGCTATAAATTTAAATCGTTTTTAATCTAACTGAAAGAACCAGCTTATTCTTATAAGATAAATCGAATAACTTCTTTCGTTATATGTTATAATATTACTAATGATTACACTATAGAGTTATATATAGTTATATATAGATAGCAAATTTTTAAAACAAAGAATTAAATTGAAAAACATTAAAAATATTAGAAAACTTAGCATTCCTAAAATTAAAAAAATCCAATCATGAACTGAGTAGAATGACTTAAAATAACCGTTCCAAAATTAGAACTGGTACTACAGGTTTATAAAATATTTTTACAAAAACAAGAATGACACTAAATTAATAGTAATAAAACAATAAAAAAAAAAATTCCTTCTAAACTTACTTTTTTCCGTTTTTCTTAAACCACCATAATGAATATTAAATAAAGTTTTTTCATCTTCTGCAGCACAACAAACAAGCGGTTGATTGCCATTAAAACCACATATTTCTGGATGAGTTCCATTTTCTTTTAAAAATATTTTCGCTTCATAACAATCTTTCAGTTCAATGCAATCCGCAATGCATTTTACAAAATCACTATCACCTTTAAAACATATATATATTATTTTGTTTTTTATTTTTTAATAATTAAAGAAAGTGTAAAAAATTTTCATATCAATACCATAATTAAAATATGTTAAAAAAACAACAATAAAAAAAACGACAAGCATCATAATTATTCATTAATCAAACATCAGATTTTTTTTATTTTGCTTCTTAAATTGATCGTGTCTCTTTTACAACTAAATGTTATCTTACTTAATACTTAATACTGCAGTACTGATACTATACTAATATTAATTCCACAAAATTATACATAAACTAAAAATTTATAAAACGAGTTTTTTTTTCGCATTTATTATTATTATTTATTTATCTTAAAAATTGATGGGAAAGTTTTAAAAAGCTCTTCTTTAATTACATTTTAACTTATTATAAGAAGTTAATTAAATATTTATTTAAAATCAAATCAATTAAAAATGTTGATGTTTTTATTTTTTTTTTTTTCATATTATATTATATAGGTATATTTTTATACCCGTACGATAGGATCGGGTATAATAAAATTACTCCTCCGTTTGTAACACCTCGAAATAAGCGAGCTAGATATACCTTCAAAGGTATGGATCGGATCAGAAGAAAATTCTAACACGTTTGAGCCATGTCCCTCCGTCCGTCCGTCCGTCCGTCAGCACGCTAAATCAAAAACTAAGAAAGCTAGAATCTTGAAATTTACACAAAATATTCTGGGAGTAATTTGTAGGTTCCCTATTTTTTTTGGTTGAGTTTGGACCAAAACTTAGGCTAGCTCTCGAACACCTAACTTTTAGATCCCCACATTATTTTTGAAATAGAGCTATGAAATTTTAACTGCTGATAGATGTCCCAAAAATATTAATTGTATTTTTAATAACTTTTTTTTGTAGACCCACCCGTTACGGAGCTACAGCTCCCAAAAGGTTCAAAAAAGCTCTATATTTAAATTGTTATTACATAAGTTGTATAAGGTATATCTTCATTCTGAAAACGCCAAACGAATACTGCTTTTATTAGCTTTAAAAGTATATATACAATAAATATATAGTTATGGCATACGGTGTCTTAATTTACCGTTATGTGAAACTCAAATTTTGCAAAATCCTTTAACCCTTCTATCTTCTAAACGGTTTAAGTTGGAAACTTGAAATTTTGACAGAAGTTTTTTGAACAGAAGATCTTTAAAAATAAGTATGAGTCATTTCAGAAATGTTTTTGTATCACCCTGCGTTTAGAAGCTGTAAGGGGTCAAAAACTGAAAATTTCCTCTTTTTAAACACCTGCAACTTGAACACCTGTTAAAATTTTTTTGAAGTAATACACAAAAATTAAAACTTCAACATTATACTCTTATTTCTGTTAACAACTTTTTTTAATAATATAGGGTTACTTCATAATTGACGAAAGTGTTACTTGATTTTTTCAAATTTTCTAACAAATTTCTTTAACGAATTTTATCCATTTTGTTTTACTCGATAATTTGAAATTGTTGAGGATATAATGCGTAGTACAAAAAAATGTAAATAAATAAACAACATAACGGTTGCTTGAAGAATTTTTATTTATATGATATTGATATAATATATACATACTTATATAATATCATGTTTATTTACATATCGTATATGTCACTAGTGAATGAATGATAAGAGTATATATGTATATTATGTAGCGCCGTATTTACATACATATATGTATTTTACTGTACTTATAAGAAATTATTGTGTGAATGGAATATTTAAATATAATATAATATAATATTTAAAATTATATTTATTTTTTTGTACTAAGTGAATTTAATATACATTTACCGCTTAGTATTAAATGGTACTATAGAATATTTGAAAAAGTTTTGGATTGATAATCGTTGTGGAAGGTTAGAATCTGCTTTTGAAGAATGTACATATAAACATATAGATTGAATATATGTACAACCCATAGTTCTAGAAATTATAAAATTCACCCAAATTATTTGGGTGAATTTTATTAAAAAAATAATATTGTAAGCAGAGTGACAGGCTGTGAACATACTAACGGTTCGTACGGGTATCTAAGAGTTGACAAAGTCAACTGTATTCTTCCTCGTTCGTTTATAGAAAGTATTAGAATTGATGAATAAATGAATGATGAATAAATTCTATTACTTATAATATAAGTTATAACTTATGAGTGTTATGACCTTCGTTATTTGAAAATACTTTTTTTTTCTGTATGTGCGATACTTAATGTTCTAATAACAATTTAATTTAAATAGTCAAAAGTGGATAAGTACTCCATTTAAAAGAAATATTACAAAAACGGAATAAATTTAAAACTTTTTCAACTTATTTGAAATAATAATTTTAATATCAAACAAAATATGTGTTTTGAGTTTTTGATACAATCGGAAGTTGTTCTTATAACTTAGAAAAAATGTCAATTATATACATCTTAATACCTTTCCTTTTTTTATTTTAAATGAAGATTCTTTTACTTTAAGTGAAGACATTTATAATAAAAGTTATAGTTTATATACATATGTACATAAATAAGTATCAGAAAATCAGATACCTACCCCTGATAAAAAAAATTTATTTTTTCGACATTGATTCTGCGCAGAGAAATATGCTGAAATTATGAAAATAAATTGTATAAACTTATACAAGGCTCGAGAAAATTCTATGCACAATTCCCCTTCAAATTTACAAATACATTTTCACAAAATTGGAGATCATGATACAACAGTAGGCGTATCCTTAGGCGCAATTTATCGACACAAAATTTAGCGCATATTTCACTGCTTTCTCAAAACTAATTTTCTGCGCCAATTTCAACTCCTTTTTTTTTGCAAAATTTTTTTAGTTACAGTATAATAAAGGGTGTTCAAAATTGAGGTATCATTTTAATTTTAATAAAAAAAGACTTTTTTTTTGAAATATTAAATATATTTTTATTTTAATTTATTACAAATAGGTTCCTGTTAATAATGAAAAATTATGTCGGCCAAGTGGCCCCCTGTACTACTTCGACAGGCTTCCAATCTTTTACCAAAATTCTGAATCACGTTGTTCAATAAACTGTTCTCAATGGTTGAAATCTGCTCGATAATGTTGTTTTTAAGCTCTTGAATTGTTGTGGGATTATTGCTGTACACTTTCGATTTCACAAAACCCCACAAAAAAAAATCCAACGGTGTCAAATCGCACGATCTTGGTGGCCACATCACTCCTCCTCTACGAGAAATAATGCGATCTTCGAACTTTTCCTTCAAAAGATCCATTGTTTCTCTTTCTGTGTGGCAAATGGCACCATCCTGTTCAAATCACATATTCTCTATGTCCAAATCATCAATTTCCCGTCACAAAAAGCTTCGGATCATCTCCCTGTAGCGATTTCCATTGACCGTAATCGCATTTCCATTTGCGTTTTCAAAAAAATATGGTCCGATAATTCCTCCTGACCACAAACCACACCAAACCATAACTTTTTGTGGATGTACTGGTTGCTTTAAGATAACCCTTGGATTCTCTTCACCCCAAATGCGGCAATTCTGTTTATTGACGTAACCATTGAGCTGGAAATGAGCTTCGTCGGTGAAGATTATTTTGTTAAAAAAATTCTCATTTTCTTCTTGTTTTTCGATTGCCCAAGAAACAAATTGCCGACGTAATGCATGGTCAGTTGGTTTTAATTCTTGCGTCAGCTGGATCTTATAAGCCTTTAAATAGAGATCACGATGCAAACTGTTGAATAATGTGGATGGTTTGATGTTTAATTGCTGCGAACGATGACGAATGGAAGTTTTTGAATCTTCTTCAACACTTCTGCTCACAGCTGCTACATTCTCGGTTGAACGGCCACTACGTTGATAAATGTTGCCTCTGTTATCAAGAACAGATCCAGTTTCTAGAAATTTATCAACCATCAGCTTGATGGCACGATTTGTTGGAGCATTTTCTCTACCAAATTTTGTTCGAATTTTCCTAATTACATCTTGAAAACTTTTACCATTTTCAAAAAATGTTGTAATAACAAAAACACGTTGTTCCTTCGTGTAGCGTTCCATATTAACTAACAGGAATGTATTTAGAATATACCTAAAGAAACCTCGTATAAAAATGCCAGGTAGAAAAAAAATGGCGGCAAAATCAAAATGATACCTCAATTTTGAACACCCTTTATATAAAATTTGTTATTTTAAATGTGCAGGTTATATTTATATTGAAATTCGTACGATAATTCTAAAATAAAATTGTTGATAGTTAGAAATAATAATTATTCTAAATAATTGTGCTTACAAATTATCATGTGAATTTCAAATTTAAGTATAACATAACATGTAGATTATTTCAAATAATAATATTTTATATTTTTACAAATTTAATTTAATGGTAGGTACCTATAAAATATAATAAAAAAAAATACATGATACAATTTATATTAATATTTAATCACAAAATTTTAAATTATTTTCACCTTAAAGATCTTATCCATACACTCCACAGCATACTCAAATGATACACGCATAGAATGACTAAATCGCAGAAAGTTTTAGGCGTAAACTAGCTGTTACGCTGAAAGAGGGAATGATAATTTTATGCATCTCATGTAGAAACTTTTCAGCGCTAAATTAAAGTGGCGTACCAAAAACTCGACATAATATTTTATGATGTTTTCATAGCTGAAAATAATGTGTATATACTTATGTAGATACATTAATATTGAATTTGCTAATAAAAATTTTACAGTTTAAATTTTATATAAATCAAACTGTTAATTTTTAAAGAAAAAAATATTATGTAATTGAATGAAAGAAAGTTTAAAGTTAATCGGATCAAAAAATATTATTGGGTAAAGTTGTTGTTCTTACTTGTATAACAACTTTTTCTTAATAATTTTTCTCATAATAAATACGTTGCTGTTACGAAACATTAGTAATAAACTTAAAAATTAAACTAGTAAACTACCACTTGCAATTGTTTGATTGGCTCCAAAAACTTATTAATCCGAGATATTTACGGCAAAACCTTAACTATAAAATTTCAAAAATTCCGCTCGGTGGTTAGTTCACGTGCCCACACTAGCACACACGCACACACGATATACACATATTTACATCATGCTAAAACATTTTCCAGCTTTCTCCGTATAGGAGTAATGTTATTGGCAAAAATATCGGGTACAAATTGTTATTAGTCTGAAAGCAACACCATTCATGTATGCGGTCGGTAATAATAAAAAATATTCACTTAAAATAAAAAAATCTTCAGTTAAAGTAAAAATACAACTATGTCCACCACTAAACCGATTGCAGCAACAGGAAAAGATAATTTTTCTTTTTTTAATAGGATTATTTACATTATATAAAAGTAAGCTATATTATATAAATATATATGTACATATATACATATTATATATGTATATGAAAAAGGTAATATAATTTTATCTATACTCTCTTATACACATTTTATTCACAAAATTATAAAATTGGAAAAAAAAATTTTCAAACAAAATAAATTCCGTATTAGTAAAAACATCTTTGGCAAAAAAATCGTGTGAAAATGGACGAATCTAAAATTTTGACGGATCAAAAAATGTTCTATCAAAAAATTGTTTCTCTTTACTTGTTTAACTTTCCTTTAATAATATTTTCCGTAATATTTTTCTTTTTCAAAATATTTGTAAAAGATTTAAAATGACCCTAGTAAATTGGCACTTGAGGCTGACGGATTTCTACTGAAACCTTTTCAATTCGAGATATTTAATCAAAAGTTTTCACTAGTCAAAATTTATTTTTGAATTTGAAATTGTATTGAATTTATTTAGATTTTATAGAAACCACTTCAAAAACACTTTATTCAGCTTTCTACGGATCGGAGAATCGGAGGTTTTGGGAAAAAATCGGAGCTTCACAATACCAGTACCTTACTTATATATTACTAGTAGAGTACCCGGCGTTGCCCGGAGTATTTTATCGGCTTTATTTAAAAAATATTATTGAGTTAATATAATTTAATTAATATAGTTCATGTATTACTATGCATTTTCAGATGCTGGTAGTTAACATTCTATTTTTTATTACATTTAGTTAAATTGAATAAACAGAGCGAAGAATTAGAGACAATTCGTCTACAAAAAATCTTTAAAGGAATCAATAATCTATTGAGTACGCAATTACGGCGAAGTGAGTTTTCATAATATATTCGTTAATACCGAAACATAAAATGGCATTTCAATTATAAAAGACCATAATGTAATACATTGTTTTTCGTAAGTAATGTCACTTCATGTTTTTGTGAGTTATCCTTTAAAGCACATTTTGAAAAATTTGCTATTAGGTTCGTTCTATCCCTGCGTCTGTTTACAAAACTTATATACGGTTTAATAAAGAGCAATCAAATATTAACTATGCATAGGTCTCTTAAAAGAGTAATGTTGTAGAACAACTTTTTTATGTACCCTCACCGTTAGAGATCCTACAGCATCGACAGCGCTTCAAATTTTAACAAAAAAACTATTTAAATGCATAAATCTCAGGTTCTGTTTAACGTATTTTTTTTAATATAAAAACTACATGATTGTGTTTTACCTTTATAAATCAATCGGAATTTTTTTACGGTGACTTTTTCTAATTATCTTTTCAAATTGATTGGTTAAAAATATGTGTAAAAATTGTGTATGGATAAGAATGTAAGGTTTTCAGTTCTTTTAAAATGTATGTACTCATTTTTGATTAAATACTATACAGAAATGTGAATATGTTTTCTAATTTAATTGATTATGTCAATACAGTATTTTTAAATATACGCAATTATACATACTATATGTACATATTTCAATGATATTTTATGGGAAATATGTTATACACATGCATCTTATATAGGTAGACTACATGTAAAGACCACATGTAAGTAATGCATTTCTGAATGATGACATGATGATTGTCTAATATAGGAGATTGTTTCTGTTTTTTAACAACGGCGGATAATGTTATGTTGTTAAGACTTAAACACAGTATTTTTAAGATACTTAATAAGGTTACTTTAATTACTGTTCTATATTAGAAATTTGCATTAAAAGGTTTTTATGGAATATTAAAAACAGTATAGATAAAAGAAAAGAGTGTTGGAAATATCTTTTTAATAATAATAATAATACAAAAAATTAGGCGGAATACTTTTAATAGGTGCTCGAGCGGAAATGGGTTAACAAATGTTAACAAACATTTTGTCATAGACTTTATTTAAATCGTAAATTCATCCAAATTAGACAAAAATTAGAAACAAAATTTTCTTTTGAAAGTCTATCGTACAAATGGGTTAATGTAGCACGACAAAATTTATTGAATGAGTTTGTGTGCCAAAGTGCAATACTTATGAAAATTTTCAATTGGTCAAATCGTTTTAGCACAACAACAAAAAATGAGACACTTCTTGGCCTGGAGCCTGATGGGTTAATGTATCGTAACCAAATCAACTCAGAAAGCTTTTGTTATAAAGACCTACACTTTTGTAAATTTTCAACTCAATTGGTAAAATCGTTTAAGTGGGACAACAAAGAAATTAAAAAATTTCATTGAGCTCTGGTGCCGAAACGGGTTAATTGATGATAACCAAATCATCTCAGTGAGTTTCTGTGGTGAACAGCTACACTTTTGTAAATTTTCAACTCAATTGATCAAACCGTTTACGCGCGACAACAAAGAAATTGAAAAACTTCATTGAGTCCTGGTGTCGAAACGGGTTAATGGATCGTAACCAAATGAACTGAGTGTGCTTCTGTAGTAAGGAGTTACACTTTTGTAAATTTGCAGCCCAAATGGTCAAACCGTTTAAGCGCGACAACAATGTAAATTAAAAATTTCACTGAGTCCTGGTGCCGAAACGGGTTAATGGATCGTAGTCATTTTCAACTCAATCGGTCAAACCGTTTAGGCAGAACAACGAAAAAACCAAAACGCTTTAAAACGCTCTCGGGCCGCAATGGGTTAATGAACCGAAACGCGAAACAAACAAACAAACAGAATTTCTTCCTTATATATTAGACATGTATGCAATCTGTAAAAAGTTATATCAAAACAATATTATAAGATACCGATATGAAAGCATCATTTTAGAAATCGTACATTCAAAAATAAAAAATTCACATTGTGAATAAGTACCAGAACTTGGATTGTATAACTTGTATATTTAATAAAAATATTACATAATACTATAATATAATATTAACAAAATAATATTAAATAAGTTAAATTATAATCTAAGTTATAAAATGTTAAACTTTTTAATTCTCATTTTGGTTTCCAACTTATGTAAATATGCATAAAAAATGAGTTAAGGAAATAAATTTTTTTGCTTTATTTTTTTTTCCCCCAAAAAAAAACTAATTGTAAAAATAAAAATAATTTTGTCTAAATCACCTTTTTAATTTTAAACAAGAAAAAACCCAAAAAAAAAATAAAATAAAATAAGAAAAATCAATGACGTGTTCCTAAACTCAAGAGTAAAATTACTTCTCTTGGAATTTGCTGCAAGTCATTACTAAACAAGGTAGAATGTAAACCAACGGTTTTTAAAAGTGCACATTTCCGAAAGACAATATACAAACTGTTTGGAATTGTGAAAAAATTTGAAAATTTCATGTAATAAGAAAAAACGTGAAAATAAGACTTTTATGGAATTTTGAGGGATAGATGGGGCTACATGAAAAAATTATTCAACAAAATCAATTTTTTTATGAGACCTACCCATGGTTTAAATTTTTTTCTCTATCTTTAACGGTGTAGAAGTTTTGTAAACAGACGGACGAACGGACGGACGGACAGAGTGAAACTAATAGGCACATTTTTTCAAAATTTTTTTGGAAATGTGCTAAAAAGAAATATTAGAAGAAGAACGAGTAAAAATTTTACAAACATTAGAAATTCAGAAATATTTTCGGCTGAGTATTAGTTTGATCGATACGCTTATTTTTGTTCTATGTAATCTGAAAAGCAGAATTATAGCACAGACAATAAATATATTTATTGTCTGTGATTATATTAATGAAAAATTCTCTTTTAGATTCTCTGATTTTTTTTTTTTTAAACGCTGAGATAATATTAATGCTTTTATTATCGTTCAGTGGTGATATTTTTTACTTTTAAATTGTGCTTAAATTATTCCTTTTTAAAGAATTCTTTATCCGATATATTTAGAGTAAACAAATAGTTTAAAATCCACATAAACGGTAATAAATGATTTAAAGAACTGTAAAATAATGTTAATTATTTACTAAACTATGCAAAATAAATATAAAGTAACATAATTACAGCTACTCAAATAATATAAAATTATTTTTTTGTGACAGTTTAACAAACATTTTTCGTTTAATTTTGGTCTAAAAATTTTTCAGAGGGGCCTCGGTAGCCTAATGGGTAAGAGCGTATAAAATACGCTGTAAACGCCGAGGGAATGTGGATTTCAATCAAGAGTAATTCCTCTTTACGACATTTACAGCCAAGCCTGAACTGGAAAGGCTGTGTTATTTCCTGTCCACATTTATGTGGCAGAGAAATACCCTAACAAAAAAAAAAATTTTTCTTCTTTTTTTTTAAAAGTATTGGTGAAATTTATTAAAAATCGATATAGCAAAAATGGGTTTAAACTTTTTAAGTTTACAGAGGTAAAATGAGTGCAGGCAACATCGTTTATTTAGAACTTTAAATATTTTTAAATCTATTAACATATTAGAACAAAGCTTAGCATTATTTATTAATTTATTAAAATAAATACATATACTAATCTGAAAATCTAAATTTATCTAAATTTGAAGTTCTTTATGTTATCAATATTGTTTACCGACAAAAAATCTTTTGTTTCAATATTTTAAGAGCTTCTATGACTTTAAAAAAAATCGCGCGGAAAAATTCATATAAGATAAAAGATATAATATTATTATTGCCTATTGGCTATTTGTTTACCACATGTAAGCAAAAACAGTTCGACCCCCTGGACAACAATACACAAGAAAAATATAATTAATCTCTATTCGATCCTCAATAATGTTAGTACATTTCGTTTTTAGAGAACAAAATAAGTTAAATTTAAACTAAAATAATATTTAGTTGTTCTTATAGTTACTTTTAATACATATTTAAAATAAAAAGAAAAAATTAGTGTAATTCATAAAAAAAAAACTGTAATATTACGGAGAAAATTTATCTGACAGTTTTACTGGACGCCATGAATAATTCATATTTTAAATTCAATTTTATGATTCGACATTTGTGAATATATTGTGAAAATTGACTTGTCACTCAATGTATGCTCAATAGATTATTGATTCCTTTAAAAAATTTTGTAAAGAATTGTATCCAATTTTTCATTCTGATTATTCAATTTACTCAACAAAAAATACTGATTGAAATGTATTTAAGCGATTTAATTAAAAGTAAAAATAATAAAATTTTTAATTTTAACTATACTAACTAATATTTGTAAAGAGACATTAATAATTGAAATACATTAATTTAATTGAATTAAATCAAAAACAATAACCAATAATTTTATCGGATAAGTAAAGGATTTTATAAAATTACTCTTACGTTACCATTTGTAACACCTCCAAATAAGCAAGCTAGATATTATAGACTCAAAGGATCAGATGTATAGATCGGATCAGAATCGAAAAATTAGCCGATTTAATTTTGTCTGTTCGTCCGTCATCACGATTACTCAAAAACTAAAAAAGCTAGAGTTTTTAAATTGACACAAAATATTTTTGGATCAATTTAAAGGTTTCACATTTTTTTGATTGAAATCCGACCAAAACTTCGGGTAGCTGTCGAACAACGAACGTTTTGATCACTACATTTTTCATACAAATTTTTCAAAAGTTCTAGATCGCTTGAAGTAGAGCCATGAAGTTTTAACTACGGATAAATATTGTAAAAGTATTAATTTTATGGACCAACTTTTTTCTGAATATTGAAGTTTGTTATTGAATTTATTTCTTATTATATTAATATTTTCATCAACCATATTCACGCAGGCAAATTTCTTGGAAAATTTTTGAAGACAACATAGTAAAACCTTTTCTTCTAAAAAAACACTAATTAAATTTTGGGTTTGCAAGCCCATAATACCTTAAAAGCAAATACTATAAGTTAAAAAATTTTACGAGTAGATAGATAGCTATTTATCTCATTTTATTATTAAATATACATACAAAACTTCTATACCATTTGAAATAGAGCAATTGTGTTTTAGCTACTGATAGATATATCACAAAAAAATTAATTTTGTGGAGCAACTTTCTTCTGTAGCGCCACCCATTACGGCCTAAAGTTTTAAAAAGCCCTATAGATATTTAAATTGTTATAACACAAGTTCTATAAAGTTTATTTTCAATCTGAAAACGCCAATCTATAGCTGCTTTTATTAGCTTTACAACTAAATATTTTTGTCATAAGGAATTTTTATTTACAGTTATGTGAAACTCAATTTTTGCAAAATTTTTGGCCTCTTCTATTTTCTAAATTGTTTAAGTTAGAAACATAAATTTTTAGACGATCTTGTAAATATGAGAAAATATTTTTTAGACAATATTTATGTATCGCTCCCTGTTTCGGAACTGTAAGTCAAAAACTCACTATTTCACTCACTAAACAGCTGTAACTTGAACCTGTATGTACAAATTTTTTTAAAGTAATATACAATAATAAATATATTTTTATATAAAATATATAATATGTATGTATGTAAAATACATAAATGTATGTATACAAATTACATAAATTATATTATATTAAATTTATTTTTCAGTATATTCTTTACCCTTTACCCTTTATGGAATATTGTTTAATTTTGAAAATTAGTGAAGGCTCTGTAGCATCTATTATTTGGTATTAGTATTTTTATTAATATTATTATTATTTTACTACAGAATCAGGGCCATCAGTGGATTACAATGTGCAGTATTATATAACACCTTACTGCATGATATAACCAAAGATAGCTCCACTATTATAGCAGCTATTATTATTATTACAATTATTATTATTATCATCATTATTACTATTATTATTACTATTATTATTATTACTATTAATTATACGATATACATTATTACGATATAAAATTACTACATATTTTTTATTTATATGACCTGACCGGAGTTTGAACCCAAAACCCTTCGATTGAAAGATTGGTGACTTAACCACTTCACCATGAATCACATAACTTGTTATTACTTGTTTTTACAGCAGTTATAAGTGAGAACTGTGAATATGCGCGACCACAGTTCATTTTAAAATAATTTTCGAGAAGTAAAGATCAACCGAGTAAAAAAATATTACAAATGCTGTTTTAAAAAGATCTTGAGCAACTCAAATTGTCATAAGATTATAAAAAAACGTCGGAAAGCTGAGGTTATTTTAATGATTAGTGCTTTTCCCATTTTATCTGTACTTATGCTTCGGAAAGGTTAGGTAGCTAAAATCATAGTAAGAAATAGAAAATGAAATTGAATAGTTTTGTAAATATTTTCTTTTTCATGATAATAACTTAGCTTTCACTATATTAAGAGTAGCAATAATATTTTAAGAAGATGAATAAAATAAAAGTGCCCGCTGTTCATGACAAAATCACTGTTAAACTTGACTTTAAAATGGATGCTTATAATTAATACGGAATGCTTCCAACCATTTATTTAAAGCTGTTTTGTTGGTTTTAGCGTTTGAAGATAATAACATTTTTATTTTTACCTTTATAGTTTCAGACCAAGTTCAAATATTCATGAATAGATTTCATTTAGTTAGTTTTAGCTTAATTTCCAGTTTTATTGAATTATTACCTAAATGTTTATAGTTTTAAAATTAAAAAGATAATCACATTAATAAATTCTTGTAGAGCAATTTTTATTATAATTGTGCATTCATATTGTTGCACATTAAAAATTCGAGATTAAATATTTAAAATTTATTTTCTTAAAATTATGATATTTTAAATTTATAAATATTTTTAAGTAATGTAATGTCGCTCCGCCTGAGTACCTTCAGGCCAAATCACAGACTCAATCCAATCCAAATATGTTGTTGTATTTGTATAAAATACATTACCTTGTATATAGGAAATTATTGCAACAACAGAAGTTGGAGAATTCCAATGGGGCGTTAAAAATAATGATCCTCCTGAATTGACCTTCAAGAAAGAAAATTAATATTATTTTATTCTAAAATTTGTTGTATTTATCATATTTACCTGGTATGTATCATCGCCAACATAATCAGTTTTACTTAATACACACAATAGAGAATTAGGTAATGGTTCATTCATTTTATATTCTCTAAGACAATCAGTATTATAAGAGATATTTACATGTGAAATAAGAAACTCTGTCTCGAGCATTCCATCTGTTAAAATTGTTTATGTTTTATTGATATTAATTAACATATTCATTTTAATAATCAGTTAAATACCAAATGATGTTGTACCATAACCAACAGCATAAGCTTCAAAATTTTTTGATTTTAGGTCTATTGATGAACTCCATAAACATGCAGGAATCCCTCTAAAAGAAATTTTAATATTACATAATGTAATTCATATAAAAATTACTTACCCTGAGTTTTCTGCCAAAAATAATATTGCTATGTTATGCAAATATGTTTGGGGTTGGTAGTTTGGATGTGGAATTATTTTAACAACTCGTGTAATTGTACTACTGAATTGAACTACTACTGGCTGTTTTCTTAAATCAAAAAACAAAAAATAAACAATTTATTACTAAAATACCGTTTTATATGTTATATTAAGTCGAATATATTTAGTATGTATATAGAGATATATATACATAAAATGAATGCACTTACCCATTAATTGGAGTACATTGTGCTGCAGTAATAACAATATTTTTTTCAACTAAAACGCCATCACATTCATAAACGGGATTATTTATGTCTCCATAACCGAGCCTCACCTAATAATTAAGAGCACAATAATAATAGTAATTAAAACATGCAAATTGCTTAACGAATATTACAGTACCATGAAATTAGAAAAAGCAGAAGATTTCATTCCAACATTCGCAATACCACTGCAAGATTTCTTTATTTGCCCACCTCCATTGCATATACTCATTGTTATGTATGGGGGCTCCAACTTAATGCATTCTGAACAATTATAAAACAAAATCTAAATTATGTTCTTCTGATTTTTATTGATATAAATATTATTATGTATGTTCAAAACGATTTTGCATTTAACCTCAATTTATTTACTTTAATTTTTTTTTACCATGTAATCCATTTTTATTTCCTTCTTGGATAATGGTTGCATTAATCCAATCATAATATGAAGCTACATATGTATAAATTCCAGGAGCTTCACTACCACAACGACGGCCATATGAAACAATACCTACAACATATTTGTGATTATCATCCACAACAAGTGGTCCTCCGGAATCACCCTTTAATTATATATCGTGAGTTTATTTCTCATTCTATTCTTTCTTTTACCTGACATGTATCTTGTACTAAAGATGTTCCATTTTTATAATGTCGTCTTTCTCCTAAGACACATAACTGAGAATCTAGTATTGGTTGACCTTGATATTCTTTTTCACAAAAACTCTTATGTTTAATATTGTAAAAAGTTTTCATTAGATCTTCTGAAAAACGTCCAGCTAAAAAAAAAAATTACAATAGTAGATGTTGTATAATTATTTATTGTTGCAACTGAGTGCTGTTAAATATAAGATAAGTACCAAATGTTTCGGTACCGAACCCAAGTGCAATCCCTCGATTATAATGTCGAAGGTTTAAGCGTTGTGTAAATAAGCACGATGGATTTTCTCTAAAATAAAAGTTAAATTTTCCAATTTATATTTTCTACACACAATTTAGAAATACAATTACTTTGAATGTTCCGACAAAATTATAATGGCTATGTCATTTTGATCTGTTTGATGGTTATAATTTGGATGCGAAATAACTTTTACAACTTCTATTGGTTTACTATCGTTAGATAAAAGAGCAATACTTCCTATCCGAGCTACAGATGGCGGTTCTCTTAAATAAAAAAAAATATTATTTTAGAATTAATGTTATTTCGAAGTATTTAAAAACCCGCTTATTTCGGCGCAGTGTGCTGCAGTAATAACAACATTGCTTTGAATTAAAAATCCTCCACATCTGTAAAGAGGACTTTCGTGGTTTCCATATCCAAGAGCTGCCTAAAAAACGGAGAAACAATTAAAAAAGTAATAATATGAAATTTAAAAATTCTTGTACCATAAAAGCAAATTCATAATCATTTACTTTAAATCCAGCATAAAGACAACCATCACCGTAACAACCGTAAGGCAAATCAAATTGTTTAGGAATGTGATAAATTCTAGGCGGGTTAAGTTCCTTACACTCTGAAAAATATATGTCAAATTTTTATGGCATTTATTTGTGAAGGTTTCTAAAACATATTTTAACTTTCCATGAACCTAATATGTACAAGAAAATTTGTTTTGTTAATTAATTAATTCAAGAAAACATTATTTTGGAAAAACTAAATAATTTTTTTTTTTTTTTTTTCCTAAGGGAGGTGCGAAACCTCCAAAGACACCAAGAATTTCCCCTTGGTAGTGTCAGATTCTTACTGACTAAACCCACCTACCCCTTTAGCCAATATAGTGTGATGAAACCCTTACCGGCAAACGCAGTACATTGACCAGGGAGTAGGGATAGGAAAGGATAGGAAAATGGATACGGAACTATTGAATTGGGAGTGGGACTGTAAGGAAACAATTAATCCGCCTATTATTATTATTTTGCTAACAGTGATTAAAGCCGTCAGAACAGTTACAACATGTAGTAGTATATATATTATTACTACATGAGGTAATTATTGAAGGCAACCCCCACTGTACCTGTAGCGGCTTTTATTATTATTATTTATTTTATTATCTTATTAATATTATTACTATTTTACTACAGAGTCAGCGCCAACAGTGGATTACAACGTGCAGCAGTATATAACACCTTACTTGCATGACCAAAGATGGCTCTACTGTAGCAGCTATTATTATTATTACTATTATTATTATTATTATAATTATTGTTTTTATTACTATCACTATTATTATTATAATTATTATTACTATTATTATTATTACTATTATTATCATTACTATTATTATTATTGTTATTATTGTTATTATTTTAGTACAGAGTCAGCGCCAACAGTGGATTACAACGTGCAGCAGTATATAACACCTTACTTGCATGATATAACCAAAGATGGCTCCTCTGTAGCAGCTATTATTATTATTATTGTAATTATTGTTATTATTATTACTATTATTATTATTAATATTAATATTATTTTTAATATTATTATTGTTATTATTACTACTATTGATTATACGATATACATTATTACTATATAAAAGTACTACATATTTTTTATTTATGACCTGACCGGGGTTTGAACCCAAGACCCTTCGATTGAAAGGTTGGCGACTTAACCACTGCGCCATGAGTGAGATAAATAATAACTAAATAATAACTAATAACTCTGCTATTTCAGGTTTTACAAAAAGAAACTAGATATAAAAATCTATTTACTAAAAAATTTGACATAAGAGGCAAGTTTTTGACAGAGCAAAACTGGAATTAAACACAGAAACAATGGTCTGCAATACCAACAAAATACTACGCACAATGCCGGGTATTCCTTCTAGTCATAATATAGCAGAAAGTGAGTTCGTTTATTTACTTGTTATTTATGTATTCGTACACAGTGTAGTCGATTGCAACCAAATTGTCCAAGAACGTTGCTTGGAATATGAAGAATGCCTTGCACCACTTTTTTGCTATCTATTAATAGGTTTTGGTATCAGATCCCGTTAAAAATGTTTCGATTTTTTCTTATCCTATTAACACTGCAACACCGATTTAGTTAAAACTTCGTAGAAACGAAATTCCTTGCCAAAGGAGTTCAATGCATTAATATGATTACGCTCCTTTAACCCTTCAATTTATACGGTTAAAGAAACAGATAACGCATTTCGGCATATCAATATTACCAAATAAAATAATTTTAACCGAATTGTCTTCAATTTTTAAGAATGTTTTAATAGCTTTAAATAACAATTTTGATCAATTTTTGTTAAGTTCTGCTAGCCCATTTCGGTACTACAATAATTTAAATAAATTTTTACTTTTCGTTATAATATCTCTATGGTTCGACCGATTGAATTCACACTTGTTCACACTGTTTACCAAAGGAGTTCTTTGAGGTCCTGATTTCTTTGCTTTTATTTGTGTAGATCTGCAAAAAACATTTTAATCGAAACGTTTCCTATTTTTTTGGGTGATTTTATTTTAAAAACAAGTAAATGTAACAGTAAGTCGATGCAACCGACTTATTAATACCCTACACCTGAATAATTCGAATTAAATTAACAACCATAAGTGTTTTTGGCAGCTGCTTGAACTTCTTCCCTTTTCTGTCTTATTCAACTCGAATTTCAAGAACGTAAAAGAGGCATCCGCTTGGGATATGCTTGACACCCTTGTATAAAATTTTAAGTTTCTATCTTAATTATTTTCGGAGATTGGTAGTCCTTGGGATGTTTGTGTCAGCTACCCGAATTGCCGCTCCAATTCATCGAATCCATCTCAAGAACATAAAGAAAACTTGCCAGAACACCATTCTATTAAATTTAAAGGTTCTACTTTTGTTGGTTTTGATATACTCGTTGCTCTTGTGCTCGTCCGGAAGTTTCCAAAATACGAACCCATGGTTCAAATTCTTTCAAATGTCAGTTTCCAATTTTACAGAAAAGGAAACATAACAGAACACCTTTGTACTAAAAATAAAAGTTCTATCTTTGTTGGTTGTGGAGATATACTCGTTTGCTCTGGGGCTCGTCCGGAAGCTTCCAAGATTTGAACCCATGGACCAAATCCTCACAAATTTCAGAAACATAAATCAAACATGAAGGAACACCATTCTGCCTAATTTAAAGGTTATATCTTTGTTGCATTTGGAGATAATATCATTTGCTCTGAGGCTCGTTCGGAAGCTTTCAAAATCCGAACCCAAGGACCAAATCCTCTCAAATTTCAGAGGCCTAAATCATACATGAAAGAACACCATTATGCCAAAAGTAAAGGTTATATATTTGTTGTTTTTGGAGATATTCTCATTTGCTCTGGGGCTCGTTCGGAAGCTTCCAAAATCCAAACCCATGGACCACATCCTCTTAAATTTTAGAGACATAAATAAAACTGGAAGAAACATCATTATAAAAAATTTAAAGGTTCTATCTTTATTGGTTTTGGAGATAATCTCGTTTGCTCTGGGGCTCTTTCGGAAGTTTCCAAAACCCGAACCCATGGACCAAATCTTCTCACATTTCAGAGACTTAAATAAAACATGAAAGAACACCACCCTGCCAAATTTAAAGGTTATATCTTTGTTGGTTTTGGAGATAATCTCATTTGCTCTGATGCTCGTTCGGAAGCTTCCAAAACCAAACCCATGGACCAAATCCTCTTAAATTTCAGAGACATAAATCAAACACGAAAGAACACCATTGTACCAAATTCAAAGGTTCTACCTTTGTTCGTATTGGATATAATCTCATTTGCTCTGCGGCTCGTTCGGAAGCTTCCAAAATTCGAATCCACGGTTCAAATTCTTTCAAATTTAAACCCATGGCCAAATCCTCTCAAATTTCAGAGACTTAAATCAAACATGAAAAAACACCATTCGGCCAAATTTAAAGGTTATATATATTTGTTGTTTTTGGAGATAATCTCATTTGCTCTGGGGCTCGTTGGGAAGCTTCCAAAATCCAAACCCATGGACCACATCCTCTTAAATTTTAGAGACATAAATCAAACTGGAAGAAACATCATTATAAAAAATTTAAAGGTTCTATCTTTATTGGTTTTGGAGATAATCTCGTTTGCTCAGGGGCTTGTTCGGAAGTTTCCAAAACCCGAACCCATGGACCAAATCTTCTCACATTTCAGAGACTTAAATAAAACATGAAAGAACACCACCCTGCCAAATTTAAAGGTTATATCTTTGTTGGTTTTGGAGATAATCTCATTTGCTCTGGTGCTCGTTCGGAAGCTTCCAAATCCAAACCCATGGACCAAATTCTCCTAAATTTCAGAGGCCTAAATCATACATGAAAGAACACCATTCTGCCAAAAGTAAAGGTTATATCTTTATTGGTTTTGGAGATAATCTCATTTGCTCTGGGGCTCGTTCGGAAGCTTCCAAATCCAAAACCCATGGACTAAATCCTCTTAAATTTCAGAGACATAAATCGAACGGGATGGAACATCATTGTACAAAATTTAAAGGTTCTATCTTTGTTGGTTTTGGAAATAATCTCATTTGCTCTGGTGCTCGTTCGGAAGCTTCCAAAACCCAAACCCATGGACCAAATCCTCTTAAATTTCAGAGACATAAATCGAACGGGAAGAAACATCATTGTACAAAATTTGAAGGTTCTATCTTTGTTGCTTTTGGAGATAATCTCGTTTGCGGAGATTATCTCCAAAAGCCGGAATCATTCGGAAGCTTCCAGAATCCGAACCCATGGACGGATTTTGTCCAGATTCGAACTTAGCCTTTCTTTCGTAATTAGTAACCTACTATATAAATTTCATCAAGATAGCATCATTATTTTTTGAGTTATCGTGCGTACGGACGGACGGACGGACGGACGGACGGACGGACGGACGGACATCGCTAAATCGACTCCGGCGGTGATCCTGATTCAGAATATATATACATGTCTATACCTAACTCGCTTCCTTTTGGTGGTTACAAACACCATACCAAAGTTAATATACCCTATACTTTAGGTGTAGGGTATAAAAAACTTGACAAATATTTGTAAAGTTCTACTAGTTGGTTCTGCCATAAAGACTTTTTAATAAAATTTTTGTATTTTCATTTACCGACTAACTGTTCAACTAATTAACTCAAAATTTTGTAAAAATGTTGTAAATGTTGTTGTTGTTGTTTTACTAAAACAGTTTGTCAGATTAACTTAGTTATTAACATTATTAAGATAGAGTTCGTTAACCCTCTCTAACATGTCCATTAATCAACTTTTTTTTTGTAAACCAATTGTGTTCAATTTTTAGCGTGCTTTTAGAACTCCTTAAAACAACTGTGATAAATTTTTTTTTAAGTTCATTAACTTCTGGCATCACAACCTATCAAGAATTATTTTTTTCCGACCTGTTAATTTTTTTTGTCTCAATGGTTTGATTTAATATTTGTAAAATTTTGATTTAATGCCACAGAACTCCACTCGGTCAATTTCATTAATCCATTTTGGAGTCTTAATTACAAAAAAACTGACTAAAAATTTCAATTTTTTAAAACTTTTATAACACTAAAAGGCGCACTTAAAAAAGTAATATAAGATAAAAGATATGAGAATATTCAATATATTAATTAGGTATATGTGCTTACTATTTGTTAGCAAACAAGGTTTCCGCGTAACGACAATATTGGACAATCATAAATAAAATCATTACAACTCACTATTCTATCATCATCAATAATATTCATAACACTGCACCATATTTTTTTGTGATAACTAAAGGTATTCCTCTTAATTGATTTACAAAGAATAAACAATTTCTTATAGCTTAATGTTTTTTGTTTTTTTCGTATCGCTTGAAGCATTGAAAAAATATTAAGCAGAAATTCAGGCATAAGCATTTGACAATAAGGCTTTTAAGGTAAACACTAAGATTTTAATAAGACCTATCCATACTTAAAATTTTAATGCTATGTCTTAGACGCTTTTATAAAGAAACAGACTAGCGGAAAAATTATTCTTTTTGAACTTACTTTTTGCAGTTTTTCTTAAGCCAGCGTAATGAATATCAAATAAAGTCTTTTCATCTTCTGCAGCACAGCAAACTCGTGGTTCAGTACCATTAAAACCACAAATTTGTGGATGAGTTCCATTTTCTTTTAAAAATATTTTCGCTTCATAGCAATCTTTCAGATCAACACAATCTGCAATGCATTTCACAAATTCAGCGTCACCTGAAAATGAATTAATTTTTTATATTAGTAGTATATAAATACAGCCTAATAAATTTTATATTTACCATTAATAAAAAATGTTAAAAGAACAACAATAAAAAAAACAACAAGCATTCTTTAAAAAATTGCCTTTCTTATCTTGTTGTTAAGTTGATCGTGTCTCCTTTACAACTAAATGTCGTCTTACTCAATATTAGTTAATTAAATCTATAAAATGTATAAAATAAAGGTTAATATAAACATGTTTTGGTTCTTGTTAAAACTTTGTCTTGAAAAAATTTAAAAGCTCTTTTTCCGATTTTAGTTAAACCTACATATTATAGGATAATTCGTTTATTTTACTTAATAACATTTATATCGCAATAAAAACTTTTTTAAAAGCAAATGAAACTTCTTCAAAACCTAACAAAATTGTTTGCATATCTACCAGAACTATTTTGAATTAAATCAAAACCCTTTAAATTTCAATATCAATTTTTTTATTTTAAAATAAAACTATTTTAGTTTCAATTACAACTAAAGTTCCGGTAAGTATCGTCTCCGGTTATAATAGTACCGATTATAGCTCTGGCAAGGAAGTAAGTACCAGATTTTCTTCAAACTTTGTAAAAAATATTTTAAGAAGTTATATAACATTTTCCAAAGTGCTGATTGGCATTTACCTTGCTCTTGAAATTTCGATTTTCATTTCGCATAATACAGCATATGTTCTAAAATATTTCGGTAATTTTGATATGAAAAAATATTGAAAAGTATTGAAAAGTATTAATGTTGATATAAAGTATTGATACTGGCATTGATAGTAATTTATTTTAAAGTGTTGTCAAGTTCGGGTTATTTAAATCGTGCACTTTTACTTTTGATTTTAATTTTGAATAAATTTTAATTTTTACTTTAATCTTAATTTACATACTTTAATTTATCAGTCAGATTTTGATCTTGGTTAATTTTGAAATTGATTTTAAGTCTAATTTTGACTTTAATTATAATTTCAACTCAGATTTCTTTTAATTTTGCGTTTGATTTTAATTTTAAACTAGATTTCAATTTTAATATTACTATTTATTATTTTAACATTTCTTCTATATTAAATTTTTTTTTTCCATCAAAATTATCAATTTTAATGTTAATTTCTGTAACATACGCGGGTTGCAAACGAATTTTCATGCCGTCGATTGCCATCTTAGTTTAATTAAACCAGCAGTCTTAGCCCTTTGTGAAACACAAGTCAGTAACCACAATGATAACTTTAATGTTACCGGCTACTCACTTATTTCACACTACGTACCCAAAAGAGATACCGCTGTCTATATAAAAATGACATCGCTTTCAACACACTTCCAAAATATAAATGCTCTAGCCCAACCTTTCATTACATTTGGGTCAAAATTCTCGTTGAAAAGCATGTCATACATTTCTGTTTTCTATACAGATCACCCAACTCAAATGAACAAGAAACTGCTATGGAAATTGAAAATCTATCGAACCAGATCAATGAAATTTTGGACGCATCTCCAGAAATTGAAATTGTTCTGGCGGGAGATTTCAACATTCATAACAGGGACTGGCTTCATTTTTCTAGCAACTACTCCCCGAGTCAAAACTCAATTGGGAAACAAGTTGAACTATTCTCCACACTGTTCCACCTTTCTCAACTTGTCCAAAATTCCACTAGGATCCCAGACCGTGCTGATCATGAAGGTCACCTCTTGGATCTGTTTCTCACCACTCACCCTGAAAAATATGTGGTTTCAGTTGGTTGCCCCCTTGGTAATTCCGATCATTGTTTGGTTAACACAAGTTTCCGGGTAAGCCCAATCTCCAACCAGAGGTTCCCTCCCAAAAAACTAGTTTGGCGTTACAGCCATGCTGCCTGGGACGACCTTAACAATTTTTTTAGAGCCTTTGATTGGTCATTCTGCTTCCGCAACAGAAATTTTAACTTTGCTGCAAATGCGATTAGTGAAACTATTTTACTTGGAATGAGGTTATTCATCCTTCATTTTATGAAATCTGTTAAAAGGAGTCCCAAATCTTGGTTTAATCGTATTTGCAAAGAAGCCATTTCTAGAAAAGGGGAGGCTTTTAAACTGTACCAAAACAATAGGTCGGAGGCGCACAGGGCCAACTATATAGTGGTGAGAAACAGGTGCAAAAGAGTTATCAATAAGCAAAAATTCTTGTTCAACCAAAGGTTGAAACGCAAAATCATCCACATGCCAAAGAATGGCAAATCTTTTTGGTCATTTGCCAAAAATCTAAAGGAAGACGCTAGAGGGTCTTCCTTTCACCACTTATTGGTAATAATAACAGAACCGTATCAGATTCTAAAGAGAAAGCGAACTTATTTGGCAAGCAGTTCGCTTTTAATTCGTCACTGTCACAGTCAGCTCAGATGCCACCTTCTGTTGCAGGAGCTGGCTGCTCCTTCGGTAAAATTTACTTTATTACGCGGGCGGTGATGAAAATCTTAAAAAATCTTGATACAAGCAAGTCAGCCGATACAGATGGTATAACCACCATGGTGCTTAAAAATACCTACTCCACTATTTCAAAACCTCTGCACAACCTTTTCTACCTCTCCTTCACTTCGAGTATTCATCCTACCCAATGGAAGGTTGCACATGTTTTCCAAATTCCCAAAAAAAGGTAAAAAAAGCGATCCCTCGAACTACCGCCCTATTGCTATAACTTCGGTCCTCTCCAAGGTAATGGAGAAAATAGTGAGCCAAAAGCTTCTGAAATACCTGGACCACAAAGGTTTGCTTCACGATCGTCAATACGGGTTCAGAGCCCGTCGTTCAACCGGTGACTTACCTTTGTGAGAAGCTAAGCATCAACCTTTATCATTCTGGAGAGTCTGATGTTGTGGCTCTTGATATTTCTAAGGCTTTCGATCCAGTTTGGCACGATGCTCTATTGGCAAAATGCAAAGCATTAGGTCTAGGTAGGGTCTTTCTAAAATGGATTGGAGATTTCCTTTCGAATCGCACATTTCGTGTTCTGGTCGATGGATATTCATCTGACAAATTCAAAATAAATGCTGGTGTCCCCCAGGGATCAGTTTTATCCCCAACTCTCTTCTTAATATTTATCAATGACCTACTCTCATTAACCTCCAATCCGATCCATAGTTTCGCAGACGACAGCACCCTTGTAGCTTCCTATGAGTTTCATAGCCGCTGTAACATTAATCACCAGATTAATACAACAGCAAAAAATTCCACTATTAGTGAGCTAAATAACGATTTAGCAAAAATTCAAAAATGGGGCGAAGTCAATAGAGTTGAGTTCAACACCAAAAAACACAATGCTGTCTAATCTCGCGGAAAATTGCCACTACTGTTCCTACCCTACTATTTCAGAGAGAGGTCTTGCAGCATTCAACGGACTTAAACATGCTGGGCATCGGGTTAAACTAAAAATTGACTTGGTCAAATCACATTTTTGGTATAGCTAAGGATGCAGCTAAATGTTTGGGTTTTTTGTATCGCTGCAAAACTTACTTTTCCGCATCTGATCTTCTCAATATCTATAAAACGTACATTAGGCCGAAAATGGAGTACAATGCACACATTTGGGCTGCAGGGCCTCAAACAGGACTGGGTTATTTAGATAATGTGCAAAACAGAGCTATTCGTTTGATCAACGACCCCAGTGTAACTTCAATGCTCACTCCACTCAGCCATCGTCGCACAGTTGGGTCGCTGACTTTGTTTTATAGGTATCTTGTAGGGATTAATACATGTTCTAAAGAAATAAAACAACTAATGCCTCCACTTTAAGTTTTCCAACGAGAAACAAGGAGGGTAACAGATGCTCATCCCTACCATGTTGAGTTATCAAAATGGCGAAATACAGCCTATGGAAATTCGTTTGTTATGTGCACGTCCCGTTTGTGGAACCATATACCATCGCATGTGTTCCCTAAAGTTGGTAATTCTTATGTGTAGGATTTACTTAAGTTTAAGAAGAACATTAACATCTTTCTTCAAAATGTCCCTCCAAATTTTCCTACCTATCCCCCATAATCCGAATTTCCCAATTTCAATTTTCCCAATTATCCTTCCCACATCCCTATCCCCAAAACCAAACTGTACATTCGTATTAAAGGTTCCATCCTAAAGTGGTTTTGGTTGGTTAAAGTCCAACACTACCCTGAGGAAGCACGTGCAGTTCCTCTTGGTGACTTTCGAGTTTTCCACCAACCCTCGTAAAAAAAAAAAATGTACCCTGAATGTACTTGCGGTCCTGTACTGAGGAATTTTTTTATTTTGATTCGAAATAAATAGTCGGAGTCAAGATTATGTAAAATATAATCTATAATATGTAAAATAAAAATCACAAACTATTAAATTTAGCAGCTGACTTGAGGGTTGCAAGTGTTTTTTTTGCATAATAGGAATAAATACTTAAACACTTTTTCATTTTTTTTTTCAACCAATAAGATAATTGGACAAGATTCTTTTCAAAATTAAAAATTTCTATTATAAATTCCAAAATTTGTTGCATACAAATACTATATATAACAATCTATAATATAATACCAGAATAAAATGTTGGCGAAACCCTGCCAACATGTAAAAAAAAAAAATTTTATTTCTATAATAAACCACTCACACTGAATGTAAACTAAACTGGTAATGATAATATTTCTATTTAATAATTTACAAATAAATTTAGCAAATTTTATAATTAAAATCACAAATCTTGACTAAAAGTATTATTCGAGACACAAACCTTTCATAAAAAGTAAGAACTATTAAGAATTTTAAGATTTTTTACTTTTTAAAATTTAAAGCAAATTTTGACCGCTACATCCATTCATCCATTATGAACTCGTCACAGCGGTAAATTAAAAAAAAATAATCTTCTGTTGGCAGTTTTCAAATGATTTTTTGTTTTAAAAAAAAATAAAAATACTCTTAATAATATAATATTAAAAGGCCTGAAAATGAAAAGAGCAAAGTTTATAGTAAGCCTCATATTTATAAGAAAAAAATAATAGGTCGATTTTATTCTTGATTTTGTTTTCACTATTATAAAAGCTGGTAAAAGCTTCGCAACAGACTTTAAAGTAGTTTCGTTTATTTAGGTGGAAATTTGGATTTTCAAGCTGAATTTTTGATATAACATAAAATATTCAAATTTTTTTTATTAATATAAAATTCGGCAGACTTAGATAATTTTATGTCATAATAGAAGTCAGAAACTTACTAAATATTATAGAAACGGATATTTTTCTTAAAAAAAAAAGAAAATAAATAACATAGAAAATATGATTTTAGAAGCCTTCTCTCACAATCGATTCATAAATTTGTACTAATTTATTATTAGGCCATTAACAATATTGTTAGCCATGGAAAAAAAAAAAAAGATTTATTAGATATCATCAGATCAGATATAGTTTTTGAAATACCTTAGCATGTGTGAATTCCGTCACGGACAAGATTTTACAGCCAGAGAAAAAGTCGCTCGCGTTTTATAAGATTAATTAGAAGGCTGTTAGAAAAAAAAAGCGCCCGAAAATTTATGAAATTTCATTATCAGAGACATGAATCTTTTATTAAATATACCAAAGACCTCTTCCAAAGTACATTTAAATAAAATAAATTCAGCAATAAATTTTTTTTAAACTAAAGAAAATTAGAGAGTAAAATTTTAAAAAATATTAAAATTATTTCGATTATTGGGATTGTTTTAAATGTAACAAAAAAAAAAATGTCGTAGCGGTTGGTGGGTGAATTCGAATTTCATAGAAAATGAACATCGGAACAAGATGATTTCTTCGTAAAATATTATATAGGTACCTATATGGAAATAAAAGAAAAAGATGAAGAACATTTTTTGAAACTAACAAGAATGAATGTGTCTTCATTTAATTCAAATGACATATTCTTATCTTAACTTATCTACAAATTGAATGCTAAAAAAATGACATTAAAAATTGTTTTTGAATTTTAATATCACAATATAACTAACATAATTAAAATTTACCGTACATACTCATAAAAATAATAATTTGTTTTTGAAAAACAATTAAACATATTTTTTCATTCATAAAAATATTAAAATGTTTATATTAGGATTTTAAAAAAGTTTTATGACATCAATAACATAAATGTAATGTTTTTTCGGGTTTTTTTTATTATACATACCTACCTCTCGGTCTTCCTTCAATTTAAAAATTATGTAACCAAAATAACTTACATACATACATATTATGTATGGCTACGTCTACCTACCTAATTTAAAATAAGAAAACCTAAAGAAACAATTTAAATTTATTTTATAGATACATAATAATATATAATATGCACATACAAAATTATAAAAAAAACGAGGAAGAATACAGGTGACTTTGTCAACTCTTAGATACCCGTACGAACCGTTAGTATGTTCACAGCCTGTCACTCTGCTTACAATATTATTTTTTTAATATTTTAGTATTTTAAAATAATTTGGGTGAATTTTATAATTTCTAGTACTATGGGTTGTACATATATTCAAACTATATGTTTATATGTACATTCTTCAAAAGCAAATTCTAACCTTCCACATAACGATAATCAATTCAAAACTTTTTCAAATATTCTATAGTACCATTTAATACTAATCAGTAAATGTATATTAAATGTACTAAGTAAATATAATTTTAAATATTATATTATACTAGAAAATCCCCTGTGCAATTGCACAATTTCTATAGATTCAAAAACATTTACTTTATCATACTGACTCCCTTAATAAACTACCTAAAAATTTCATTTTTATATCAGCACCATTAACAAAACGTTGAAATCACTTACTTGATGTAATAGAAAAAAACAAAACAAATCTAAACACATAAAATTAAAAATGTTAGGTACAGTTTATTAATTTTTTCTCGCCGCTTCTTCGTGGCGGTAATTTTTTAATCATTGAGAAAAAATGGTCCAAGTTAAAAACACATTCAGGGTAAAAGTTCATGCCGATATCTCAAAAATTGTTTGAAACACATGTATAAAGTGCACAATAAAAACCGGCGAAAAAACCAACCAACACCAATCTCTACGACATTTTTTTTTTTGTTACATTTAAAACAATCCCAATAATAGAAATAATTTTAATATTTGTTAAAATTTTACTCTCTATTTTTCTTTAGTTTTAAAATAAAATTTTTATGTCGATGAAAAACAGTTGTTTTCGCCGCGAAATTACTTTAGTTACCAAAACTACTTTCAAGTCTTTTGCCTTTATTTTTTTTTTGCTTGAAAAAAATTTGCTGAATTTATTTTATTTAAATGTACTTTGGAAGAGGTCTTTGGTATATTTAATAAAAGATTCATGTCTCTGATAATGAAATTTCATAAATTTTCGGGGGCTTTTTTTGTGACGGTTGTTTTCGACAGCTTTTTAATTTAATGGTCTAATAATAAATTAGTACAAAATTATGAATCTATTGTGAGAGAAGGCTTCTAAAATGATATTTTCTATGTTATTTTTTTCTTTTTTTTTTTAAGAAAAATATCCATTTCTATAATATTTGGTAAGTTCCAGATTTCTGTTATGAAATATAATTATTTAAGTCTGCCGAATTTTATATTAATAAAAAAATTTCGAACCAGTTATACCGAGAATTTAGCTTAAAAGTCTAAATATCAACCTAAATAAACAAAATTACTTTAAAGTCTGTTACGAAGCTTTTACCAGCTTTTATACTAATGAAAACAAAGTCAAGAAGAAAATCGGCCTATTATTTTTTTCTTATAAATATGAGGCTTACTATAAACTTTGCTCTTTTCACTTTCAGGCGTTTTAATTTTATTAATAGTACCAGGATAGTACCTATTTTTATTTTTTTTTTCCAAAACAAAGATTGAAAACGCCAACAGAAGATTAATAATTTATTTTTAATTTACCGCTGCGACCAGTTCATAATGGATGTGGCGGTCAAATTTAAAAATATAAAATTTGCTGAATTTATTTTTATTGAAAATGTGTGTTTTTTAAGTATATACTTTTCCTTTTTTGACTGTACTCACTTTTTATGAACGCTGTGTGTCTCTGATAATACTTCTAGTGGAAAATTTGGTCTCGGGTAATAATATTTACTAAATTTATTTATATTTTTAATGAACGGTTTTCGTCTCTTGATAATACTTTGAGTCAAAGATTTGTGTCTCTGGTAACAAAATTTTAACTTATTAAATAAATATACAGAAATATCATCATTGCCAGTTTAGTTTACATTCAGTGTGAGTGTTTTATTATAGATATAAAATATATTTTTTTATATGTTGGCAAGGTCTCGCCAACATCTTGTGTATTATATTATAGATTATATTTAAATACCTATTCCATTGACAGAATAATTTCTTATAAGTACAATAAAATACATATATGTATGTAAATACGGCACTATATAATATACATATATACTCTTATCATTCACTCACTAGTGGCATATACGATATGTAAATAAACATGATACTATATATGTATGTATATTAATATCATACAAATAAAAATTCTTTAAGAAACCGTTATGTTGTTATTTATTTACATTTTTTTGTACTATGCATCATCCTCAACAATTTCAAATTATTAAGTAAAAAAAAATGTAAAAAATTCGTTAAAGAAATTTGTTAGAAAATTTGAAAAAATCAAGTAACACTTTCGTCAATTATAAAGTAACCCTATATTATTAAAAAAAGTTGTTTACAGAAATAAGAGTATAATGTTGAAGCATAAACTACATAAATATCAAGACCGGAACAAGACCCCTAAGAATGTATTAGTGCAAAATTTAAACATGTATTGTGAAAATTGAGAGAGTTTTGACAGTTTCTTTTTTTCATTTTTATGCTTAGAAAAAAGTAGAAAATTAAGAACTTTTAGTAATTTTCATTTACAACTTTAAATATGAAATACTACCCTAAATATATCGAAATTTATATTAAAATAAAATTCAAAATTTTTTGTAACACATATCAAAAATTCAAGGTTCAACTCGAATTTTTAATTATATTTTTCTCAAAATATATTTTCCAACTTTTTCTAGCATTTCTTGACTCCAGCCATTTTGAAATGTTTAAATAACAAAAAAAAAATTTTTTTCTTTGCTATCTGTCAATTTTTTAAAAGCTTTCTAAAAAAAAGTGGGAACAAAATTTAATTTTATATCGAGTTTTAATATATATAATTTGAATGAAAATATATAAATTATATATTAAAAAAAAATTTAGAGTTTTTCCTAAATACTGGTGTAAAATTAACTTTCTATCAATTTTTTTTAGTATCATTACAAGTATTGGAAAAAAAAAGAACCTGAAATTTTTGATAAGCAATTTTATTTTTTAGATACACACTATAAAAAAAAATAAGGTGCATTAAGAATAGTGCAATATTTATATTTTTTAATATAATTTTTTTTATTGCTTTTTAATTATGGTTCGTACTTGTTGTGTACGAGCATTTTCCCTAATATTCCGGATTTAAAATTAGTTGATGAAAATTGTATTTTTAATTTTAATAATTTAGTAACTAAAATTGAAGAAAAAATGGATTTAAATGGCTGACTTTTGTTTAAAAATAAATTTTATATTGTGTTATACTGTTTAGAGAATGAGAATTATTACTGTTTAGAAATGAGAGTTGAGAAAAAACTCGGTGAAAAGGTATAATTATAATACAATAATAATGTCATTTTTAATCTACGCCCATTCTAAATCTACATATTCAGTTCTTAGTAAATTTCTTTTTTTTCCCTCTATTAGGTATCTTCGAAAATTATCTTCAAGTTTACATATAACACCAGATCATAAAAATGACGAAAATGATGATCATTATTTAACTGCTGCATCTCAGTTCTTAAATACATAAACTTAAATACATATTATTCATATACAGATCTACTATATGCACACGAAATAAATACCATATCAATTTTTCAAATTAATTTAATTCGCTCACTTTTTTTGTGCTATTACTGTACCAAATTATTGCTCTCTTTAAAGAGCTTTAAGCTTTCGGAAAAAAATGAAAAAATTTTACAAAATTCGGGTAGACTTTTTTTTATCAACGTTTTTATAAATAAAAAAATTATAAATTCAATTTTGTTTTTTATTCAGATAATGTAAAAAATTATGAATTTTAAGGTTTACTTAGAAATTTTTTCAAAAAAATGTCTATTTTAGAAGTTATTAAAGATTTAAAGTTACCCCACTATTTAGCTTTTACTTTTCCCATAACAGCCAATGTAAATAGTGGGGTAAATTGAGCTTTCGTTCTCTTCAGTTCCTGTCTTGATAGTTTATGTAGTTTATGTGTTGAAGCTTTAATTTTTATGTATTACTTCAAAAAAATTTTAACAGGTGTTCAAGTTACAGATGTTTAAAAATAGGAAATTTTCAGTTTTTGACCCCTTACAGCTCCTAAACGGGGGGTGATACAAAACAAATTTCTGAAATGACTCATACTTATTTTCCAAGATCTAACTTTTCCAAGTTTCTAACTTAAACTATTTAGAAGATAAAAAAGTTAAGGAATTTCGCAATAATTCAGTTTCGCATAACGGTAAGTTAAGCCATTGTTGGCACAATTATATATTTATTATACATATATATATTTGTAAAGCTCATAAAAGCAGCTATCGTTCATATCACATTTTCAAATTGAAGATATACCTTATAGAGCTTGTGTTATACAAATATTTTTTGTTAATTTCAAGACTCTGGCTTTTTTAGTTTTTGAGTTAGCGTGCTGACAGACGGACGGACAAATCTTAATCGATTCAGAATTTGATTCTGATCCGATCCATACCTTTGAACGTATATCTAGCTCGCTTATTTCGAGATGTTACAAACGGAGGAGTAATTTTATTATACCCGATACTTATCGTACGGGTATAAAAATAGTGGAGCGTAGTAGGAAAATACATATACGTACATATGTATTTTGTTAAAACAACAATACAAATTTTAACGTACAGAAATAATATCAATAATATGAGAGTAGAATTTAGAACTTACAATTTAAATAAGTACTATATAGTAAATACTAATTAACATTTTATGTTAAGAAAAATTTAAGAGAAGTACCTACTATACCTAGTACCTATATATATTTAAAAAAATTAAAATATGTAATTTTCTCTTTTCAAAAATTCAAATTTCAATGTATGCAATTATGCTCTTATAACCATGGCTTATGAGATTGGTTTTATGGTACATATTATTTATTGTTCGTTTTATCTATGTTATATTGTCATTGAAAGAGTGGTACAGTACAGTACTAACCAAGAGCTGACTTACAGAGTACAAGCAGATAACAGATATGACGTGAGACATAACAATTAACAATTAAAATATGAAAATTTAAGGGACAGTAAAAACATGTTTCTTCCATTAAAAGTAGATAAATGATTATTTTTTTTTGGTTTATAGGATTTTGCAATGCTTATGTATGTTGTATATTGAATTATGGTCACTGCCAGTCTAGTGATGAAAATTTTTTAAATTGTTCAACTGCTTCTCTCATTTGAGAGATTTGGAATTTAAAGCATCAAAGATGTTAAAAAAGGTTAATTTTAGTAAATATTATCGTAAAATCGATTTCTTTTTGTCTGGATCGAGTGTGAATTTTAAAAATGTTAAAGAATAAGTACATATTATGTATGTACATGTATTACTGTATTTACTAAATAATAGATACATTTTTGCTATGTATGGGGTGCACATCTGAGAGTTTTAGAATTGAAACATTGTTAAAATAATAGGTGTTATATTAAATGCAAACATCATGAGTATCAGTTAAGAACTAATATGTAAATACCTATAATATATATAAAATAATAATAAATTTTTGAGTTTATTTTATAATACATTTTTTTATGAGAATCAATAATATAGGTATAAATATGAATTTATGAATTGAAAAATTTTGAATACGTTTTTATACCCGTACGATAAGTATCTGGTATAATAAAATTATTCCTCCGTTTGTAACACGTCGAAATAAGCGATAGATATATTTTCAAAGGTGTGGATCGGATCAGAATCAAATTCTGAGTCGATTAAGCTTTGTCGTCCGTACGTCCGCCCGTCAGCACACTAACTCAAAAACTAAAAAAAAAAACCAGAGTCTTGAAATTAACACAAAATATTCTGAGATCAATTTGTAGGTTCCCTAGTTTTTTTGGTTGAGATCTGACCAAAACTTGGAGTAGCTCTCGAACAACTAACTTTTTAATCTCCAAATTTTTCTATTCAAATTTTTCAAAAGTTTTACATCGTTTGAAGTAGAGCCATTAAATTTTAAATGCGAATAGATATCCTAAAAAAATTAATTTTATGGAACAACTTTTTTCTGTAGCCCCACCCGTTACCGAGCTACAGTTCTTCAAAGTTGGAAAAAGCTCTATATTTAAATTTGTATAACAGAAGCTCTATATATAAATATATAATTGTGCCATACAATGTCTTAATTTAACGTTATGCGAAACTGAATTATTGCGAAATTCCTTAACTCTTCTATCTTCTATACGGTTTAAGTTGGAAACTTGAAATGTTGGCAGAAGGTTAGATCTTTGAAAATAATAATAGAAGGTTAGATCTTTGAAAACAATACCGAAAAAATAAAAATATAATATTATAGGGCCTAGTATGTTCATAGTCTGTCACTCTGCTGACAGACTATGAACATACTAGCAGGTTCGTACGGGTATCTAAGAGTTGACAAAGGCAACTGTATTTTTCCTCGTTTTTAATGCAATAAAAAATATTTATATTTTGCGTCATGGAACTCTCTGGCTTTTTACTGCGCCATCTTACTGTGTATATAAAAGCGTCGGCCGTAAGTTGTCTGCATGAAAATTTTAAAATAATATGTAATTAAAAACAGTAATTGTACCTTTGTAAAATTTTTTATATGTGACTCTCTTAATAATATATGTACGTATAGCTGGTATAACATGGATAGTCTAATTTTCAGGATTTGTTTTTAATAATTTAAAAGTTCTTTACGTTACTTAAGTTTTTAGCCCATTACAAAAAAAAATTTTTAAAATGCGCTTATTAGTTATTAGTTTCACTTTTTGCGTCCGTCCGTTTACAAAAGTTCTACGCCGTTAAAGATAGAGAAAAAAAATTTTAACCACGGGTAGGTCTCATAAAAAAAATAACTTTTGTAGAACAACTTTTTCATGTAGCCCCATCTACTACGGAGCTACAACTCGTCAAACTTTGGAAAAGCCCTATTTTTAAATGAGTATATCTTATGTTCTGCTTAACATTTTTGCAATCTAAAAACGTCATTCGAGAGGCACCTTTTTTATCTTTGTAAAATAGTATCAAAATTATATCTTTTTTTAAATTTAATATTTAAATTTACCGTTATGTGAAAACCAAATTTTGCTTAATTTTTCTGCCCTCATAACTCCGGAACGCTTTTAGATAGGGACTTGAAATTTTGAGGGCGAATGAACTTTTAGAATTAGTATAAGTTGCTCAGAAATTTGTTTTAGGACCACCCCCTGTTTATGAGCTATTAGAGCTCAAAAATTGAACATTTGCTATTTTTAAACGCCTGTAACTTAGGCATCTGTACACATTATACTTCGGCAAGATATAAAAATGAAAGCTCCAGTAATATATTTTTATGTGTATTAATGGTTTTTTTTAGTTGTATAGCGTTCCAGAGTTGCAGCCCCTCAAAATTGCAAAAAAGCTCCATTTTTAGATGTATATATCTCAGGCTCTGCGTAATAGTTTTACAATATAAAATCGATAGAAGACCGGAAATTTTGTTATCTCTGTAAAACAATATCGAAATTATGCAATATTGTGTAATTTACTATTTAAATTTACCGTTATGTGAAAACCACATTTTGCATGAAATTTCATTTTTCATACCTCCGGCACGCCTTTAGATAGAAACCTGAAATTTTGAGACAAGAAAAAACTTTTAGAATTAGTATAAGTTTCCTTAGAAATTTTTTATACCGCCTCCCGTTTAAGTGCTATTAGAGCTGAAATATTTAAAATTTGCTATTTGTAGGTACATGTAACTTAAGCAACTGTACAAATTGTTCTTCGGCAAGACATAAAAATTAAAGCTCTAGTAATATATATTGCAATTTTGAGCTGTAACTCTGGAACCCTATACAACTAAAAGAAACCTTTAACACACGTAAAAATATATTACTGTAGCTTTAATTTTTATATCTTGCAGAAGTAAAATATGTACAGGTGCCTAAGTTACAGGTGTTTAAAAATAGCCAATTTTCAATTTTTGAGCTCTAATAGCTCATACACAAGGGGTGGTCCAAAAAATTAGAACATAAAATCTTAATTTTTAACCATGCATATTCAATATGCATTAAAGAATGTTGACAGCAAATATTTTGATTTAAATCCTAAACAAATGTTGTAAACAAAATAATTTAGCAACATACATTAAAATATTGTATATTTGTATGGATTGTGTTTTGCTAAATATGCTACCATGTGTAATGGACATCGGCATTATACTATTATAGGAGGAAAGATCAAAAATATAATGTGTATGTTTGTATGCATGAATAAGAGATAAAAATGTAACTTTTAAATTCATATATATATATAAAATATATACATATTTTATTCAAAAAATGTTGATGAATAGATAGTTAAAAAAAAAAGTTGCATGTCAATTGGAATCGAAAATGACCAGCACTGTTGAAACCTGTACACTTTCCTCTGCAGCATACAACAGTTACAAATGTTGTTAACAGATTACGAAGATAATAAAAAGCGTGACAGAATGACATTAAATAAATAAATAAACCGACACCGACGAGTTAATTTAAAAGCATATAATAAAATAAAATAGAGCTTTTTCAAAGTTTGACGGGTTGTAGCTCCGTAATAGATGTGGCTACATGAAAAAGTTGTTCTGCAAAATTTTATTTTTTTTAATGAGACCTACCCATGGTTGACCTACCCATTTTTTTTCTCTATCTTTAACGGTGTAGAAGTTTTGTAAACAGACGGACAGACAAACAGACGGACGGACAGAGTGAAAATAATAAGCACATTTTTTAAATTTTTTTTGGAAATGTGCTAAAAATTTGAATTAATTGAAATGAAATTAGTTTTATAGTACGTTCACAAACACTTGATTTTGAGAAATCGAGATGATTTCGAAAATTAAGTTGATTTCGTTCTTTTTTTTTCTTGATTTCCCATACATTTTTCAAAAATTTATCTGTCAAAGAAAATCAGCTTGTTACTTGATTTTCTGAAAATCACCTCAAAATCACGTTGTTTGTTCATGAAATTTCGATTTTAGATTATTTTAAAAAATTTTTCATAACCCTTGCTTTTTTGAATTTGTTGTCAAAAATCAAAACAAAAATTTTATTGATAGCAGCAGATTCAAAAAGGAAATATTTTCTATTGTGTGGATGGAAAAACAAAAATGGAAAAAAGATATAAAAAAAAATTTAATTGGAATGAGAATTCCATTAAATTGTTAATTTCCAATTCTATTTTAAATTTTTTCAAATATTATTTTATTGATTTACTTTTAACAATAACTTAACTTTACTTTAACAATAACTTTTAACTTTTTCTTTACTTGAAACAATAATATAAACAAAAATATTTCAAATTACGTTCTTGATTTTCAAAAACGGTTTGTGAACGCTTGACATTTTACTTGATTTTGTAAATGATAATCAACTCGATTTCGGAGTTTGTGAACATACTAGTAATAAGATCAATATTAATTTAAGAAGATAAAATAAATGATAAAACGTACAGATTATATTGTTTAAGATACTTATTTCTTTTTTAATACAATTTGTTCAATACCAAAAAACAACTCCTGACAATTTCTTTTATTATTAAACAAAATAAAAAAAATTCAGCAATAACGAAGATACATATATTTGTACTATTTTATTTCTAGTTCTAAATTCTAATGTTTATCCCACTCACACATAATATATTATCAATTCAATACCTTTAAGGTCATGACCCAATGCTCGCCTCGCTTCTAGCGTCGCGTTCTTAAAGCTGATGACCCAATGCTCGCTTCGCTTCTACCGTCGCTTTGACGTTTAAGTAGAATACATTGATTTAAATGGAACTTGACCAAATGGAAAAGCGACGCGAGAGAAGAGCAACTTTCTACTTTTGCGTTGACATTAATTTTTGTTGTTTTTTTTTTTTTAATTTTGGTTGTCAACAGTTTTATGTCACAATTACATTTCAAGCTGTTTACATTGGTGGGAAATATTTAGTACAGCGTTATTTAGAAAAATAAAAAAAAAAGATAAATTAATAAGTGAAATTGAAAAATTGCCAATAATTTTTGATAAATCGTTGAGGGAGTATAAAAATATAAAAAAGAAGACCTTGGCTTGGCAGGAAGTATCAAAAAATCTTGGTCTATCAAGTACGTTTTTAAATTCAATATAGCTTATTAATTATTATATATGTATGTATAGCTTATTAATAATTATTATATTTATAATATATAGTTTATTAAAGTTTAAGTGTTAGAATATTGGTATATAACCCATTCATTTTTTTTACAATTTGCTTAATTGAAATTTAAATTTAAATTAGAATAAGTATCATTAATAATATTAGGAAAATTTAAAAACTTAAATGGCAAAATTTATGTTATTAAATAAATTTTCAAATTTGTAATCATTAAACAAATTTACATCAATATTTTCAGAAGAAATTTGCAGAGCACTGTGGAAAAGTTTAAGGGATAAATTTGTGAAGGAATTTAGTAAGCATGAAAAACCTTCTGGAAGTGCAGCCGACGACGATCCGAAGTGGAAATATTACGACAACTTATTATTTTTATTTCGAGGTGTTACAAACGGAGGAGTAATTTTATTATGATATGATACTTATCGTACGGGTATAAAAATTAAATTTTTACATTTGGAATATATGGAAAATAATTAATTTTGAAAACTCCGCATACAAAAGTATTCAATTTTGACATTTCACTTAAAAAATAGTGAATTTTATACGAATTTAGACATTTTTATGAAAGAAAGATTCTTTGTCACGGGGACTATCACGTCCAAACCCCCACTCAAAATTTTCCTTCAGTTTTCTTAGTATTACTATACGTATTTACGTTTTTTTAAATTTATTTTTATTATTATTGTAAAAAGTTAAGTCTTCTTGCAAATAAAGGGAACATAGCTCTCAACAAACGCTATCCAGATAAATAAATGAATATTATAACAGAAAGTTATTTATTTTTATTTCATTAAAAAGTTAAGTAACAAAAAATCAATATTATTTCTAGATTACCAGACTGGATTATTACCAGATTACCAGATATGGTACGCCGGGTTTATCTAGTATTATATATTTTAAATTATCGAGTAAAAAAAATTCAAAAAAATCGTTAAAGAAATTTGTTAGAAAAATAGAGAAAATCAGTTCACACTTTTGTCAATTTTAAGGTAACCCTATATTATCAAGAAAAATTGCTAGTTGAAATAAAAATATAGTGTTGAAGCTTTAATTTGAATGTATTACTTCAAAAAAAATTGAACAGGTGCTTATGTTACAGGTGTTTAAAAATAAGGAATTTTCAGTTTTTAATTCCTTACAGCTCCTAAACAGGGGGCGATACAAAAATATTTTCTGAAGTGACTCATACTTATTTTCAAAGATCTAACTTCTCTCAAAACTTCAAGTTTTTAGCTTAAACCGTTTAAAAGATAGAATGGTTAAAGAATTTGGTTCTATCAATTCTAAAAGATACAATGGTTAAAGAACGGACGGACGGACAAAACTTAATCGACTCAGAATTTGATTCTGATCCGATTCATACCTTTGAAAGTATATCTAGTTCGCTTATTTTGAGATGTTACAAACGGAGGAGTAATTTTATTATATCCGATACTTATCGTACGGGTATAATAATATTAGATATAAGCAGAGTGATACTATATTTAATTTTAAACCCAATAAATAGATCGTGTGGGTATTTAAGAGTTGACAAGGGACATACATTCTTTCTCGTTTGTTATACCCGTACGAATGTCTGATTTTGACTTTCCTTTTAATTAAAACTAACAAGATTATTTATAACAGTCAACTGTGAATGTTGTCTTCAGAATTTCAAACTAAATCTACACTATCCACTGTTGTACAGATATCATAAAAAATAAAACGAGCAGGACGATAGAAAATAAAGAAGATCTTTTACAAAAATGTTTGTTATAATATTCACTAGGGGCCCCTGTTAATGTGTAGTTAAATTCTATATCGAATCCCAATTCATATAATAGACAGTTGCAGTTTAGAAAAATAGAATTTATGGAAAAAGTTCAATCCGTAAAAAATCAGAAAGCAAAACCAAATTCGTCAAAACACTAACTGAAATTATTTCTAAAATAACGCCAAAACAGAATTAAATTGTATAAAGAGCCGGTAGTTGGTGTATCTACGTATATTTAGATTATTTGGTATTGTGAGTGAGGACTATTATGTCTATTTATTTATCGAGTTCGAAATAAATTTTTTAAAGGTACGTGGGGAAAACAGAATAGGTATCCGTAAAACATTCGTAAAATGCACAATAAAGTTTGGAGCAAAATTCAGTTAAATTTTTTTATAGACCACGTTATCTGTAACAATATTGCCGTTGTTCGTTTTCCTTGCCCTAATGTAAAAAATTTAAAATCTGAAAAAGACCGTATATTTGGCGTGCAATCCTTAATTAAGATTGTACATGGTACAGTGGGCGAGAAAACCGTACAAATATTACCACAATTGTCCAAATGGTAAAATGGTCCCTGCATAAAATTGACATACAAAATATTTAAAAATAAAAAAATATTCAAATTTAATTTTAATTGTAAGAACGACTGTTACTAAAATTTAGGTACTTATGTATATGAGAAGAAATTTAATTCAAAAAAGAATACAATTAGAAAAATTTTCTAATCGTTTCAAATAATATACAAACATTCATACATAAATGCAACAATTTAATAGAAAAGTACAAAACCAAAACAGTTATATATTTGAATTTTAAAGAGACTCTGCCCGCTGGTATACATAAGTACATACTTACTTAGATATATTGTCGTGTCACGTGTGGATAAATGATTGTCGTAAGTTGAATTTTGGATAATTTTACTTTATAAAAGTTTCTGAAGTAATTTTTTCTGCTCTTTTAAATGCTGTTGTCCGTTTTTCGATATATTCTACCGTTAGCTAGATATTCATTATTAAATTGTCGTATATAGTTAGTTTATTTACTAAAATTTAGAAATAAAATTTAATATTTAAAATACTATTTTTAATGTATTTTTTAATAACCCAGCAAGTAGTTATAAAAATAGGTGTAGATATTTTAAGATAAAACTAAAACACAGAAATACAGAGTTTAACAATCAATGTTATAAATTATTTTATTCACTGAAAATGAGAATATTTATTATTAAGCAATATTAACATACGACATTTATTATTAGCATTTTGGAATTAATTTGTTGTATATTAAGTAACAAACTGTTGTATGTATTATGCAAAAAATTTTTCTTACGAAAAATTAACATATGACATTCTCATTTTGAAGTTTTTGTTAAATCATACTATAAGTTTCGAAGATTTAAAAAAAAGACACCCAAAATTTTATAGGGTATGAATCATGTTACCTAAAAATTTCCAAAAGTGGGAACATTTTCCACATAAGTTTCGAGATACATGGCTTCAAACTTTAATTTCGTTTTAATCAAAACTATAGTTTTTGACATACGACAATCATTTATCCACACGAGGATATATTGATTAGTAATATCAGATCAATATCATTCATCATTATTTAAAATTTCAATACATAGCTATTGCGAATTATTTGTGATAAATGATGACTTTTATCAATTTTTAAATTTTATTCATTATACATGCATAAGTTAAAGTGCATCACATACATATAGCCAAAGAATAGTTATATGTAAGTCGACTTGAGCCGTTGAGGTCGAGTCAAAACTTGTGAGGAAAGTACACAATTTTAAAAAGAGTAAGTGAGAGTGTCTCTTATAATTTTGTGTTTTTTTTGTTATTCTGTTCTGTTGTATTTTGCGTACGTTTTGTTACTATTACACTACCGACTATCGTAGGACGTAGGTACCATACTACTGTAATGTTTAATATGAAATGTGTTGTTTATGTTTTATTGTTGTATAGGTTTTGGTTTTATTGTAGAAAAATCGTAAAAAATATGTAGTTACTGATGTTTAAAGCTTGAAATGGAATTCATAATACGTAGTGTGTGGCTGAAAACTACTAAATTATAATTATAGATAGATATTGCTGCTATAGAATTTATTTTATCAGTATTTTTAAGTAATGTAATGCCTATCTGTCTGAGTACTTTCAGGCCAAATCACAGACTCAATCCAATCCAAATATGACGTTATATTTGTATAAATCACATGACCTTGTCCATAAGAAACTATACCCGCAACATATCTTGGTGAACCAAAAAGATATAAAAATATTGGCCCCCCAGAGTTAACCTGCAACAAAAAATTAATATTATTTTATTTATTTAATTTTTAACATTTTCACCAGGTATGTATCATCGCCTACATAATCAGTTTTACTTAATACGCACAATTGAGAATTAGGTATGGGTTCATTTTTATTTAATCTATTACAAGTACTTTTACCAGTAATATTTACAGGTACTTCAAGTAACTCTGTCAAAAGTGGCCCATCTGTAAAAAAAAAATGTTATTGTTTCACTGATTTTAATAAATTAATCTCAATAGTAACTTAAATACCAAATGATGTTGTACCAAAACCAACAGCAAATGCTTCATTATTGGATTCTAAATCTATTGATGAACTAAATAAACAAGCAGGCTCTCCTCTAAAACAAATTTTGACATTACATACTAACTTTAATGCTACAATTTATATAAAAATATATTATACTTACTCTGAGTTTTCTGCCAAAAATAATATAGCTATGTCATGTGAATATGTTTCGTATTGATAATTTGGATGTGGAATTACTTTGACAACCCGTATGAATTCTGCCTTGCTAAAGAGACCTGCGTATTTAACTACTAATGGCTTGTTTCTTAAATCAAAAAATGCAGTTTCTGTTATTATTATTATCGAATTACAGTTTACATTATTCTTCGAATTCATTAGGTTAAAGCATTTAGTTAGTATGTATATATTCATTTTACACTTACCCATCGACTTGAGCACATTGTGCTGCTGTAACAACAATATTTTTATCCACTAAAAATCCATCGCATTCATATACTGGATTGTTTATATCTCTATAACCAATTCTTACCTAATAATTAAGAAGACTAATTATAATAATTAAAATATTTTTACTTAATACTATATATTGTACCATGAATCTAGAAAAAAAGGAAAACCTATGTCCAATATACGCAATAGTACTACAAGATTTCCCTGATTGTCCACCTCCATTGCATATACTCATTGTTATGTATGGGGACTCCAGCCTTCTGCATTCTGAATAATTATAAAACAAAATCTAAATTATGTTCTCCTGATTTTTATTGATATAAATATTATTATGTATGTTCAACAAGATTTTGCATTTAACCTCAATTTATTTACTTTAATTTTTTTTACCATGTAATCCATTTTTATTTCCTTCTTGGATAATGGTTGCATTAATCCAATCATAATATGAAGCTACATATGTATAAATTCCAGGAGCTTCACTACCACAACGACGGCCATATGAAACAATACCTACAACATATTTGTGATTATAATCCACAACAAGTGGTCCTCCGGAATCACCCTTTAATTATATATCGTGAGTTTATTTCTCATTCTACTCTTTCTTTTACCTGACATGTATCTTGTACTAAAGATGTTCCATTTTCATAATGTCGTCTTTCTCCTAAGACACATAACTGAGAATCTAGTATTGGTTGACCTTGATATTCTTTTTCACAAAAACTCTTATGTTTAATATTGTAAAAAGTTTTCATTAGATCTTCTGAAAAACGTCCAGCTAAAAAAAAAAAATTACAATAGTAGATGTTGTATAATTATTTATTGTTGCAACTGAGTGTTGTTAAATATAAGATAAGTACCAAATGTTTCGGTACCGAACCCAAGTGCAATCCCTCGATTATAATGTCGAAGGTTTAAGCGTTGTGTAAATAAGCACGATGGATTTTCTCTAAAATAAAAGTTAAATTTCCCAATTTATATTTTCTACACACAATTTAGAAATACAATTACTTTGAATTTTCCGACAAAATTATAATGGCTATGTCATTTTGATCTGTTTGATGGTTATAATTTGGATGCGAAATAACTTTTACAACTTCTATTGGTTTACTATCGTTAGATAAAAGAGCAATACTTCCTATCCGAGCTACAGATGGCGGTTCTCTTAAATAAAAAAAATGTTATTTTAGAATTGATGTTATTTCGAAGTATTTAAAAACCCGCTTATTTCGGCGCAGTGTGCTGCAGTAATAACAACATTGCTTTGAATTAAAAATCCTCCACATCTGTAAAGAGGATTTTCGCGGTTTCCATATCCAAGAGCTGCCTAAAAAACGGAGAAACAATTAAAAAAGTAATAATATGAAATTTAAAAATTCTTGTACCATAAAAGCAAATTCATAATTAACTACTTGAAATCCAGCATAATGACAACCATCCTTACAGTTATCATTATAAAGCAAACCAGATTGTTTAGGAATGTGATAAATTCTAGGCGGGTTAAGTTCCTTACATTCTGAAAAAATTTTTTATAACATTTTTTTGTTAAGGTTTCAAAAGCTTCTTGAACTTAATATGTACAAGAAAAATTGTTTTATTAATCAATTAATGTAAACATTATTTGGAAAAACTAAATAATAAAACTGCTATTTCAGCTTTTACAAAGAGAAACTAGATATAAAAATCTATTTACCAAAAAATTTGATTTAAGAGGAAAGTATTTGCAAAACAAACAAGAATTAAAGCCGTGAACAATGGTTTGCAGTACCAACAAAGTAAGAATTTTAACCGTATTAGCTTCAATTTTTCAGAATGTTTTAATTGCTTTAAAAAAAAATGTTAATAAAATATTGTAAAGATCTGGTAACGCATTTCGGCACTACGATCATTTAAATAAATTTTAACACATTTCGGAAAAAATTTTGAAAAAATTTGTATGTAGGGTTCCGAACTTACAACCCGTTAAAATTGCTTAAAGTCTTATTTTCACTTTTTTTCTTATTACATGAAATTTTCAAATTTTTGTGCAAGTCACAATTCTAAACAGTTTGTATTATCTTTTGAAATTGTGCGCTTTTAAAAATCATTGGTTTACATTCTGCCTTGTTACTTTTCATTATAGTATCTCTATGGTTCGACGGATTGAATTCACACTTTGTAAAGACGTATCTCCATACCAAAGAAGTTCGCTTGATTTATTTGGTTATGTTTGCGTCGATCTGCAAAATAAAATTTAATCGAATCGTTTCCTACTTTTTTGGGAGTGATTTTATGATTTAAAAAAAAAATCTTGACAAATATTTAAAGTAAAATTCCGTTAGTAAATTTCTAAAGTTTTTTTTTAAAGTAAAGTTCTGGCACAACGATTTTTTAATAAAATTTTTGCATTTCCATTTCCATTTGCATTTTCCATTTACTGATTAACTCAAAATTTTGCAAAAAATTTTGTTCCTTAATAAAAAAATATTCTTTTCCTACCTGTCTCAATGTTTGATTTAATCTTTGTAAAATTTTTGTTTAATGCCACAATAGTCCATTCGGTCAATTTTTTTAAACCATTTTGGAGTGTTGATTATAAAAAAAAAAATTAAAATAAAGTATAAAAAATTTCCTATCGCTTGATGTTCTTACATTGAAAAAATATTAAGCAGAAATTGAGGCATAAGCATTTAACAAACACTAAGGCTTTTCAAACACTAAGATTTTAATAAGGCCTATACATGCTTAAAATTTCAATGCTCTGTCTTATACGGTGTAGAAGTTTTATAAAGAGACAGGCAAGCGAAAAATTATTCTTTATGAACTTACTTTTTGCAGTTTTTCCTAAGCCAGCGTAATGAATATCAAATAAGGTCTTTTCATCTTCTGCAGCACAGCAAACACGTGGTTCAGTACCATTAAAACCACAAATTTGTGGATGAGTTCCATTTTCTTTTAAATACATTTTCGCTTCATAGCAATCCTTCAGATCAACACAATCTGCAATGCATTTCACAAATTCAGCGTCACCTGAAGGTGAATTCATTTTTTATATTAGTAGTATATAAAGGCAGTCTAAAAAATTTTATATTTACCATTATTAAAAAATGTTAAAACAACAACTATAAAAAAAACGACAAGCATCATATTTTTTAAAAAATTACTATTATATTGTTGTTAGGTTGATCGTGTCTCTTTTATAACTAAATTTCGTCTTACTCAATATTAGTTAATTAAATCTACAAAATGTATAAAATAAAGATTAATGGAACATGTTTTGGTTTTTGTTAAAGTTTTGTCTTGAAAAAATTAAAAAACTGTTTCCGATTTTAGTTAAACCTACATATTATAGGATAATTCGTTTATTTTACTTAATAACATTTATATCGCAATAAAAACTTTTTTAAAAGCAAATGAAACTTCTTAAAAACCTAACAAAACTGTTTGAACATCTACCAGAACTATTTTGAATTAAATCAAAAACTTTTAAAGTTCAATATCAAATTCTTACCTCGCTAAACGAATCACCGTTGCTCTTGAAATTTCGATTTTTATTTCGTATAATACAGCATATGTTCTAATATGTTCTAATATTTCGGTAATTTTGATATGCACCCTGAATGTACTTGCGGTCTTATACTGAGGAATTCTTTAATTTTGATTCGAAATAAATAGTCAGAGTCAAGATTATATAAAATATAATCTCTAATATATAAAATAAAAAGCACAAACTATTAAATTTAGCAGCTGACTTAAGGGTTGCAAGTGTTTTTTTTGCATAATAGGAATAAACACTTAAACACTTTTTTATTTATATACCCGTAAGATAAGTACAGGGTGTAAAAAAATTACTTCTCCGTTTGTAATTATACCGGAAAGAAAGAAAGCTAGAGAATTTAAATCAACACAAATAGTTTTGGATCAATTTGTTCCCTATTTTTTTTGGTTGAGATCCGAACAAAACTTCGGGTAGCTCACGAAAAACTTTTCATACAAATTTGTCAAAAGTTCTACATCGTTTAAAGTAGAGCCATAAAATTGCTGATAGATGTCCTAAAAAAATAATTTTATGGAACAACTTTTTTCTAGAGCCCTACCCGTTACGAAGCTACAGCTCCCCAAAATTTCAAAAAAGCTCTATACTACTTTTATTGTTAAAACATAAGTTCTATAAGGTATATCTTCAATCTGAAATTGCCCAACGATAGTTGGTTTTAGGAGCTTTACAAATATATATATAATAAATATATATTTGTGTTATACGGTGTCTTAATTTACCGTTATGCGAAACAGAATTATTGCAAAATTCTATCATCTAAACGGTTTAAGATAGAAACTTTGAAATTTTGGGAGGAGTTAGATATTTGAAAATAAGTATGAGTCATTTCAGAAAATATTTTTGGATCACCCTCCGTTTAGAAGCTGTAAGGAGTCAAAACTGAAAACTCCCTATTTTTAAACACCAGTAACTGATTTAGCTTTAATTTTTATGTAACCTGTTCAAATTTTTTTTAAAGTAATACATAAAAATTAATCGTATATGTCATTAATGAATGAATTATGTATAATATGAATATTGATCTATATATAGCGGCGTATATACATATTTTGTTGTATTTATAAGAAATTATTCTATGAATGAAATATTTTTTAAAAAAATAATGCAATATACATGGCGATAATAATATATATGAATACATATGCATGTTAACATACATATATATGGTATTTTGTTTTAAGTTTAGTATAAATTAATAAAAATACATTTGCCGCTTAGTTTAAATAGTACTGGGTATATCATATTTGCTATAGTTTTAGATTGATAATCGATAAGGGGAAGGCTAGAATCTGCTTTTGAAGAATGTATAAACATATACTTTGAGTACATGTATAAACCATAGTTCTAGAAATTATAAAGCTCATCCAAATTATTTTAAAATACTGAAAAATTAAAAAATATTATCATAAGCAGAGTGACAGACTATGAACATACTAACGAGTTCGTACGGCTAACTAGGAGTTGACAAAGGCAACTATATTCTTCCCCTTTTTTTAAACCAAATCATATAAAATGGCCAAAATAACCAATAAGATAATTGCTTCTTTTCAAAATTAAAAATATCTATTCTAAATTCCAAAATTTGTTGCAGACAAATACTTTATTTAAAAATAAGTATCTAGAATTATAAATGTTGAAATTAATAGTTCTCACGTCTTGATCTGAAATTTAAGTATAAAAATAAAAACGAGTCCAGTAAACTGTGTTAACTCTGGGATACCCGTATGAACATTTATTATATGCTGTTTTCATAAAACTTAATCACCTTTTACAAAATTTCAAATATCTACTTAATTAAGTACCGAGATATGGTTATATTATATAACAGATGACAGCTACTCGAACCTATAAACCCGGACCAACCACATTTTACAGAAGCTATGGCCATAAAACATGAGCAACTTTTACAAGATTTCAGATGCCTAACAGAAATTATTGTTATTAAACTTGATATTATTTTAGAAAATTTTAGATGTCTAGCTTTATTAAATACCAAGTAATTGAGATATAAATTATGTTTATATGAAAAAAGAAATTATATCGGGCTTCGCTAACCTGCTGCTCTAAATCAACCAAATTTTATAAAAGTTATTAGCTTGTAACTTGATAGCTTTTCAAAAAAAAATTTTTTATATCCTTGAACATACGTTCATACGGTGTTATATGTTATGAACAAAGGTTTAATTCTATTTACTTAATTCTATTTTTTATTACTATGTAAATCTTGTTAAAAAGTTACTTTTGTAACTAATAAAAATTTTTCTTATTCTTATTAGGAAAAACACATTCAAATTATTTTTTTATTATTACTTAGATTTTGTACCCGTATGAAAGTATGCTCAGCGGTATATAACAAATTTGACATTACGTTTGTGACACCTAAAAAAAGATATCGAGCTATACTCGTTTATTACGCTCATATACGAGTATCCCATAGTGGCTGTGTCAACTCTACTGCACTTTTGCTCATCACCTTTTGTTCATTATAATGCATTTTATTATCTTAAAAGAATTTTTCTGACCATTATAACATATAACCATTTATAACATTCTTTTTTAATATTTTGCTGTCTTTATTCTTTTTAAAGTGTTAATTTATTCGACCAAGAAGAATAGAAACATATTATAATGTATTCATATTATAATGAAACATATTATAAATATTAATGTATATTATAGCGAATCGAATTATTGGAAAATTCGGATTAATGGATGTGGTTTACAAGCTATACTGTTCAGAAAATATTGCGAAAATTTTAGAAGTAAAAAGATTAAATTCAAATTCATAATTCATTTATTTTTAAACAAAAATAAGAAAAAACGAGGAAGAGTGCAGTAGAGTAGACTGTGTCAACTCTGGGATACCCGTATGAACGTAATATATCCTATTTCTATAAAACTTGATCATCTTTTAAAAACATTCAGATGTTTTAGTACCGAACTACAGAGATATATTTATGTAAATTGTGGAGTTGTATGACAGCTACCCGAATCTATTGCGCCTAGCTTCATTAAGTTCCAAGAAATGCAAGAAGCCTGAACCGGCTGCTTTAGACCAATCAAATTTTACAAAAGTTTTTGGCATGCAACTCGCCACTTTTTCACTAAATTTCAGATAGCTAGATTCAATAGACACTGAGTTATTTTCATTTAAAAAGAGAAGTTGTATGGCAACTACCCGAACCTGTCATATCATCACAACCAAATCTTACAAAAGTTATTGCCATAAAACTGGATCATCATTCGCAAAATTTCAGATACCTAGATCGAATAGACACTGGGTTATTTCTATTTAAAGAAAGAAGTTGTATGGCAGCTACTCGAACCCGGCGGCCGAAAATGCTGGAGTTAAATAGCAAAACTAACAATTTTGCAAAAGTGACGTAAACAAAATATCAGCCTCCTGGTTCCTTTATGTTTTGATTTATCGTGCGGACGGGCACTGAGCTATTTTCATTTAAAAAGAGAAGTTGTATGGCAGCTACCCGAACCCGTCACACCACCACAACCAAATTTTGCAGAAGTTGTTGCCATAAAACTTGATCATCATTCGGAAAATTTCAGATACCTAGATTGAACAAACACTGGATTATTTCCATTTAAAGAAAGACGTTGTATGGCAGCTACTCGAACCCGGAGGCCGAAAATGCTGGAGTTAAATAGCAAAACTAACAATTTTACAAAAGTGACGTAAAAAAAATTTCAGCCTCTTAGCTCCTCTTTTTTTTGAGTTATCGTGCGGACGAACACTGAGTTCTTTTCATTTAAAAAGAGATTTTGTATGGCAGCTCGCATAACAAAGTAAGTTGATTGAACTAGACATTCTTCGCGATAATGCGGTTAAAGCAATGTTTTCTTCGGAAGCCCATTCTTCTTGAAACAAGTTATTCCAGCACTTTTAAATTACCTCTGTACTTACTTTCTTCCAAGATTGCTTAAGTAAAGAACAAGCATCATATAGAGTAAATTTTTTCAACAGGTCTATGTAATTTTCATTTTCAGAGTTTACAATGTGATTTAAAAGAGATTTTTTGTAAAATAATTTCGGTATCCTTATTGCATTTTGATCCATTGGTTGGATAAGGTTTGTACACTTTGGCGGTAAAAAACGAATCTTGTAATTTTTACATTTACCAACTAACTCTTCACTGACAGGGCATCGAGCGTTATCAACTAGAAGTATAGCCTTTTGCGGGATATTATTGTTTTGTTAATCTGAAACAATTTTACTTGTGCAACAAAAGATTTTAAAACCATTCGAAAAATAAATGTACAGTCATCCAGGTGTTTTTGGAGCAATAATACCCCGGTGGTAATTTATTTTTAAAGGAACATGGTTTTTTAGATTTTCCCACTACAACAATTCTCAATTTATGATCTCCTGATCTATTTGTACAACAAAGAAATACTATTTCTTTACAAATTTTTCTCTTCTAAGTGCTACGGCTTACCGCGTAGTGCTACTTTCGCTTAACGAAAATCGCATTTGGAAATTTGACTCTTTGAAAATGGATAATCGTAGGATTGGAAATGCGAAACTGATGCCTAACTGTGTAAGCATTATTCAGTATCAAAATTTTAATTTCACATTCTCCACTCTCCGATTTTCGATTTTTAAATCATCAAATTTTAAAGGGCCCTGTTGTTTCATCTGCATTGTATTTTTTCTATTTCTACATAATAATATTCAATATCCAATCCATCCATGGTGCTACATAATTACTAGATAATTTCGTTACTTTTCTAAGAACGGTAGCACTATATTTTGTATGGAGTGTAGTTCAATTGCTATATGTTTTTCTAATATCTGTGGCTATGATAACATATTATCTTAATTTCTCTTTGATAGTATTATATTAGTATATCATTATATAGTATTATTTTAGTAACACCAATCATCAACTATATATTATATAATATTATATAATATAGTATATAAATATATAGTATATAAAATATAAAGAAGCAGTGTTTTAAAGGTTAAATTTAATTTAGTTGAAGATTATTTATTTTGTTTATATTATTTTAGTTGTAAATTTTTTTAATTCAATAAAAATACCTAAATATCACAATAAATAGAAATATCATAATCGAAAATATTGTCATTCATTTTTAAAACACGTTCGTGATCAATATTTTATGTATAGATATTTTTTATACCGCACTGATATTTTTTATAGGAAAACCCACAAAAGTTTTGTAATTTTGAATATGATTATCTTTTTGATTATAAATACGGAAATATAAATCGGCACTTATAATTGACTTTATAATTATTAGGTATTCCAAAATTTAATCAAGTTTATAAGCGATTTTAAGCGATTTTATCAAAAATAAATTATAGGATTTAATTTTCCAGTTATCTTTATTTTAATATCTATACTTATATTTCATATCTGAATATTATAATAAACTTATTATTTAATTATCATTATAAAATATTATTTAATTTATATATTATTATAAACACTTTTGTTTTATAAATATACCTGCATTTCCTTCAATTCTATTTCAATTAATTTTTCGATTTTGTGTGATAGCGATATAGGGAAGGCAACTTCTTTCGAACTATTTTTTTCTTGTTGGTGTATTAGTGTTTATCGCAACAAGATATCTCTAAAACCAGGTAAGCAAGTCAATTGCACGGCATGGTTGAGTCGAATGAGGTTTGCGGTAATACTAGGCAGGTTAATAAAGCGAATAGAAACATGCATAAAACTCAGTTTGAACTCAAATCTCACTTTCTCAAACAAAAACTACTCTTGAACATTGTAGATTTTGTTTGAAAAAGTTAGAATTGAGTTCAAGCTTCACTTTATTAATATACTTCTTCATAGGAAGGTACAAGTGAGTTTCGCCTGCAAAACTAAGAATTGAAAGTAAACCACTTTCACGATTTCATGGTTAGAAATAAGAAAGTGATAGAGAAAACAGATCTGTGAACGACATACCGTTTATTTTGTTGAATGGCGAATTTTGAATCCGTTTTGTTGATCGTGAGTGAGCCTATCCCGACATTTCAAAAGCTTTTGGTTTAGAATTTTTCCATTAATTTATAAATAAGCGACGGTAGATAACGACATCGCTTTTTTTACCTATATTTTAGTAATTTAGGGTTTTACAGTTTAGCAAAATAGAGTTTTCATGTAAAATTATTTAAAATATTTGCAAAATTTAAGAAAAATTATATTAGTAAATTCAAAATTGAAATTAAATACATTTACTTTATATAAAATTAATACTTCGAATCTCTCGAAGAATCAGTTTTTATTGTAATTGAGCAATATATTATCTATAATTATAATTTAGTAGTTTTCAGCCACACACTATGTATTATGAATTGCGTTTCAAGATTTGAACATCAGTAACTCCATATTTTTTACGATTTTTCTACTATAAAACCTATACATAATATTAATATTAAAACATAAACAACACATTTCATATTTATATTACAGTAGTATGGTACCTACGATAGTCGGTAGTAGTAACAAATCGCACACAACAGAATAACAAAAAAAAATTATAGAGACATTCTCACTTACTCTCTTTAAAATTGAGTATTTTTTTTTCTCTCGACCTGACTCGATCTCAACCAACGGCTCAACTATTCTTTGGCTATATGTATGTATTATGTAATATAGTATGTAGTATTTACTTTAACTTATGCATGTATGTATAAAGAAAAAAATTTAAAAATTGATAAAAATCATCATTTATCACAATATGTATTGAAATTTTAAATAATGATGAATGATAATGATCTGATATTAATAATCAATATGTATCTAAGTATGTACTTATGTATGACCAGCGGGCAGAGCCTCTTTAAAATTCAAATATATAATTGTTTTGGTTTTGTACTTTTCTATTAAATTGTTGCACTTATGTATGAATGTTTGTATATTATTTGAAGCGATTAGAAAACTTTTCTAATTGTATTCTTTTTTGAATTCAATTTCTTCTCATATAAGTACTTAAATTTTAGTATACAGCATTACAGCGATACAAATTTTAGTACTTATTCTTACACCCAAAATTAATTTTGAATAATTTTTTATTTTTAAATATTTTGTATGTCAATAATTTGTATTGTCAATTTTACGCAGGGACCATTGTTTTGGACCACAATTTTACGATTTGGACAATTGTGATAATATTTGTACGGTTTTCTCGCCCACTGTACCATGTACAATCTTAATCAAGGATTGTACGCCAAATATACGGTCTTTTTCAGATTTTAAATTTTTTACATTAGTTAGTTACAGTTACAGTTACAGACAACGTGTGGCCTATAAAAAAATTTAACTGAATTTTGCTCCAAACTTTGTTTGTGCATTTTACAAATGTTTTACGGATACCTATTCTGTTTTCCCCACGTATCTTTAAAACATTTATTTCGAACTCGATAAATAAATAGACATAATAGTCCTCACTCACAATACCAAATAATCTAAATATACGTACACCAACTACAGGCTCTTTACACAATTTAATTCTGTTTTGGCGTTATTTTTTTAAAAATAATTTCAGTTAGTGTTTTGACGAATTTGGTTTTGCTTTCTGATTTTTTATGGATTGCACTTTTCCCATAAATTCTATTTTTCTAAACTGCAACTGTATATTGTATGAATTGGGATTCAACATAGAATTTGACTACACATTAACAGGGGCCCCTAGTCTATCTATATTATATAGTAGGCAATTGGTGCTAAAATAAATAAAATCTAGCTTTATTTCTATAAAGTTGTTTTACACATTTTAATGAATTTTTTACAACTATACCTAGCCAAAAAAGAAAACCACTAGTAAAATTAGGCAAAAAATATGTTACTTCGTTTCAAAACCATTCTGTTATTGAGAGAGAGAAAATAAGCGAAATTTGGTTTTACTAGTATTTTTATAATGCTTTTTTAAAGTCGCAACTTTTATTTTTATGTTTATGTATTGTTGCTATGTTTATGCTATGTATAAAGTGTAGGAATATTTGAAATTGAATCGCAATGCTTTTAAAGGCGCAACTTTGTTTTATTTTATTCATTTAAGTACATAGTGACAAAAAGTAATAATCGAAAGTGTTTTAAATTGTTTATTGAAATTTGAATATGAAAAATGTATTTTAATCAGGCCCCCTGAAAATTTTATCTAGATATACATACATAATATGTATATGTATTTAGATAGTTTAGAAAATAAATTTCTTAAATATTTTACTGAAATTAGTATAGAAAAGATTTAGAATATAAATTATATGAACATTTAAAAAATTATTTTAATTATGACTGTTTTAATAAATGTAACAATTTTATTTTATAAAATAAAATAATAAAAAATTTTAATAAAATTATGAGAGAATTTGATATTAAAACATAAAATCTTAAGTGTTCAACATTTTTGTAAAAAATAAATATAGTATATTTTAAAATCCTATTGGGGACTCGGCGGCCTAGTGGGTAAGGGTAAAAAAGATAATTTTTGGTTTTTACTATGTATAATGAGTATTGATACGTATCAGTATGTGGATTTTTAATAATATAATGTGCCTATCTTATATTTCAGCTGCAACAATATTTCTTCATAATTCACTAAAAAAAATTAAATTACCATTCAAAATTTTTCTGTTCTGTTTTTTTCTCTTTTAAAATTAGACTGGCTAATGAAGATATAACATAATACAAATATAATATACATATGTACATATGTATTACCATAATATCTTTATACCTGTACGATAAGTATCGAGTATAAAAAATTACTCCTCCGTTTATAACACCTCGAAATAAGCGAGCTAAATATACCTTCAAAGGTATGGATCGGATAAGAATCAAATTCTGAGTCGATTAAGCTTGGTTCGTCCGTCCGTCCGTCTGCAGAAGTACTGAATGGTGGGAAAAAAATCATCAGTTTTGCACTAATCCATTGAAAGTTTTTCTATTTCCATTCACTACTTTTTCAATATTTTTTCATGGGTGAATGGAAGTAGTTTTTCATCACTTTTTCAGAACCATACTAAATAAAAAGACACATTCAATAAGTTATTCATTTTATATTTTTATTATAATGAATTAATTCACAGCATTTCAGTCATTACATTAAAATAAGTAAGTTTAAGTAGGTACATGAGTTAAAAAATTAAAAGATAACGTTATTAATAAAAAATAAATAGTCTCATAATAATTGTATCTGATGAGTGATGACAAAATATTTATTTGGTGATTGGTGATTGCTCGAATAAAGTAACACTCTATTAGGTATAAAAAGAGTGTGATATAGAGAGTAACTGTGCTATATTGTTGTTTCATTTATTGTGCGGAACTTCAGTATTGATTCACTACTTCTTCAGTAGTGAATGATCATGGTTTAAAATTACCTACACAAAGACAATTTGTTTATTGTATAAAAGTGTAAAAATTCATTTGTATGTCGTAAATGCTGAACTCAGGTTATCAGGGTTTTATTGTATATAGTTATAAGAAATTATTCTATGAATGAAATATTTTTAAAGAAATATTGCAATGTATGACGATATATAAAAATATAGTATCTATGTATATATGAATAATACATATATAATATATATTTGGTATTTTGCAGTAAGTTTAGTAGGTATAAATTAATATAATGTATGTACAATTGCCGCTTAGTAACAAATGGTAATAGCATATTTGGAAAAGTTTTGAATTGATAATCGTTAGATGGAAGGTTAGAATCTGCTTTTGAAAAATTTTTAAACATATAGTTTGAACATATATACATATGTACAAACCACAATTCTAGAAATTATAAATTTCACCCAAATTATTTTAAAATACCGAAAAATTAAAAATATAATATTATAAACAGTGTGACAGGCTATGCATATACTAACGGGTTCGTACTGGTATCTAAGAGTTGACAAAGGCAACTGTATTCTTTCTCGTTAATTAAATTCTTTTAATATACCTATACATACATATTATTAACAATTTATATGCTATCAAAAGAAAACAGTAATTTTAAATAATAAAAAACAATTGCTATATGAAATATAGTGCTTTCTTCTAAGTAATAAAATCCAACAGTATACCATATAATTTATGCAGATGTCGCATTAAAGTAACAAAAACAAAAATCACATCTTATGTATTAATTAAAATAGAATTTAATGCTTGAACATATTTTTCTTTTTTTCTTCAAAATTTATTTTTTTTTGTCTATTTGCTTTTTAAAAAAAAATTTTTTTTTTTTCGTAAAATATTTTTTAATATAAATACCACTATATATTATTAATTTTTTCTTTTATAATAATAATTTTTCTTTCTTCTTTCTTACTGCTTTGTTTAACATTTTTTACTTTTATTATAATTTATTTTAAATTATTCACAAAAAAAAAAATGCAAAGGATGCTGGTTATATATAATGTTATTTTTAAAAAATGCTGTCAGTGTTTATGTCGATTAAAGAGATTCCCCTACAAAATCCCAACCCAAAGAATCCAAAAACTCAAAATGCAAAAAACAAAATCCAAACACCACAAAATCGAAAGCACACAAAATCCAAATATCATAAAATTCAAATTACAATCACTGGCTGTTTTTAATAGGTGCGTTTTTTTTACAATATTCTACATTACATAAATATTTCAATTACAAAGCATTCAAAATAGTGGGGGCTATCACTTCTAAAACGCAGTCTCACATTTGGATCTATGTAAGTTAAGATTTTGTTATGATTGGATTACCAGTGCTTCGATTATGTTGGGTTTGGCTTATACTATATTTGGATTGTATGATTTTGGATTTTATATGTTCTGAAAGTAAAAAATGTTTAGATTTTGTGGTTTGAGAATTGGGATTTTGTAAGATTACCGTTTAACAATAGAGTTGTTATAATAAAGATATTTTAACTTATATAAACTTAATATTACTAATGTTGAAATTCAATTTTACTTCTTGCAACGATATTGTATGTATGCAAGAAAGGTATTGTGATGGCAGCAAATATTTCGAACCTCAAATTTTTAGCATTTATGAATTTCTTCGGTACGTAGAAATGTGAATTGTTTTTGAAGTGATGTTCGTCTTTCTTTCTATGGGCAAGTGTACATGTCAAATGGCTGAACGAAATTCGATAAAATTCCATACTTAATTTGTTGACGTAAATATCTCAAATTGAAAAGTTTTTTTTATAGAAAACCCCCAGTCCCAAATGCCACTTTACTTTAAATTATGAAAATATTAAGAAAAAAGTTATTAAGGAAAAATTGTTACACAACTATAGTATTTTTTGATCCGACAAATTTTTAGGCCGGCCCACATGCTTTTACGGCAACCGCCCCAAACAAATTAATGAATATGTATTTATACTATTCAATAATAATAATAAATAAATATATAAATAAATAAAACTTTTAGATTCGTCATCATTTTTAGCCGATATTTTTATCTTTACTAATAAGAAATTTATTTTGTGTAAAATTTTTTTTTTTAATTTCATAATTTTGTGCATGAAATGCTAGCTAATATATGTATATATATATATATATTTATATAATGTAGCTCTTATATAATGTAAATAACCCGATAAAAAAAATAAATATTAAGTTTTCCTGTTGCTACGATCGGTTCTGTGGTGGATGCAGGTGACTTTTTCTTACTATTGTTCATTAATCACCTACTTCTTGTAGATAGACGGTAAAAAATTAAAAGCAAATATTAAGTTTTCTTGTTGCTGCGATTGGTTATGTGGTGGACGCATCTAATTTTTTCTGACTATTGTTCATTAATCACCTACTTCTTGCAGATAAACTATTGGGCGACGTGTCATAATCCCCCAAAAAAATTTGGTGTTTTTGACTCAATAAAAGTGGGATATAACCTCCGAAAACGTTTGGGCATTATGTCTCACAAGCAGTGAGACACAATCCCCCAAAAAAATTAGGGTCTTATGACCCACCAAATATTGAAGTTTTTTTCAAAATAATAGCAACGTGTTATAATCGCCGAAGTCATAATCCCCAAAAAAAATGAGGGTCTTTTGACTCATTAGAAGTGGGACATAACCCGCTAAAACTGTTAGGGCCGTATGTCTCACCAGCAGTGAGTCATAAGCCCCAAAAATCGATGGGTCATAATCCCCAAATTAATTAAGAAGAAATACGTATAATAGATTTTTATATAATAAAAATGAAAAAAAATTATTAAAGAAACAATTGCAATGCCACGCACACAATAATGTTAATAAATGCAATTAAAATTTAATTCCAATTTCTTTTACAAAAACTAATTTTTTGTAAAATGAACAAGACAAAATCGGATATTAGGAAAATGCTTCTTGATTTTTCACAGTGAATGTTCATTCCATACACACATAAAATTCAAAGAAAATTTCAGAACTTTGGTGAAAATTGTAATAAATTCTAAACAGCTGTTTTTAAAGTCTTTTAAAAAATGTACGCTTTTAAGTCTTTGAAAAATGTACGCCTTTAAAAACCTTTAGTTTACATTCTGTCTTATAAAATGTTCGTTTCATTTTATAAACCTAATATCTATATTTTTTTAAAAGAAAAAATCATTTAATCGGTGAAATGTTGGAATAATATGAGAAAATATTTTCTTTCCCCTTTTTTCCTTTATAGTTTTTTTTCTCTAGATTCATCTTCATTATCTATCCACCCTTTTCTAATATTATGCTTATTTTGTTGTTATAGAGAATTTTAATTGAAAAAATCATCACCTTTATCATCAAGAACATTATCATTATCAAATTTTTGAAGGAACGGTAAAGGAACAAAAGAAGCAAAAAACTGCTTGACAATAAACTAGATTTTTTTTTATCATTCCATCATCTATAAACGAACGTTACACATGTATTTAATTGGCTTAAAAGTTGAGGCACTTTATTTAATTCAAGATGTTTTTTTTTTATATTTTCATCTTCTTTTTTTCTACTTTTATTTCTACCGTTCTTCTTTTGTTATTTTGTTCTTTCGTCTTTTATAATTTCCTTTTCAGCTTTTTTAGATATTATATGTATTAAAATTCAAGACAATATCTTAAAACTATTTTAAAGATTTATTATACGTGTCACTTTTGCACAGGTATGTCTAATATATATATTAAGTTTACAATGTTTAAAACGTTGAAAAAAGACATAATAAAAGAAAAAAGTAAAAATAAAAAAATATTGAAAAACAAGCTAAAAAAAAGGATGCATAACAATATGAAGACACACAACAAAAAAAAAAAAAACATAGTAGAAATAAAGGCATTGCGATTTCGTGAACTAATATACAATGAATAAAATGTTTAAAGTAATCGAGGAAATTGAAATATAGATAAAACAAGATGAATAATGAAAGAAAATACTTGTAATCAAGACAGATACCAGAATTTTACAAAAATATGAATATTTGAAGTTCATAATATAATAAAAAAAGTTTTTTCGTTGATTTTCTTATTGCGCATATTATTTTAATTGCACGTACAAATTTACCTTTATTAGACGAATTGATACGTGAAAATTATAAATTTTAAATGCATATTATTCAAATATATGTATTGTATATATATTTTATTAATTTTCAAAAAAAAAAAAATTGCCAATCTTTTATTATATAACCAATAAAATGTTTTGGAACTGTTATTCAAAATAAAATTACATATACACTAAAGAAATTTAAGCATATTTTATTAAAAAATATAAAGTTAAAGAGAAGAGTTATTAGACAACTAAATTATTTTAAGCTAAATGTGGTCGTAAAAATGTTTATATCCTAGATTCGGTTATATTTAAATATATTTTATACGCATCCTATTGTTAAATAGTATATATAGATTTGCGAATATATTTAGATATAGTATTAATTTATATTTATGTAAGTTCTAATTCGCATTCTCATTTGACTATTCACATTTTCGAAGACAATTTCTATTTCTTCCCGAGAAAATATTTTTATTAAATAAGAACAATATATTTAGAAAATCATTTAAATAAAAAAACAAAAAAAAAATAACAATTTTGTTTTATAATTTTTGGGGATATTTGAAAAACAATAATGAAATTGTTTTTTCTTAACTTATATTTAGACATTTCTTTTTAATTATATCTATTTAAATGCGGTTGTAGTTATAACTACAATTAGATGCCGTGTCATATTTCCACAGACTATAAACCCATAATGGAGTTATATCCCACCATGGTGGATTACAACACCATAGTGAAATTATGGTGTAATACTCTAATATATGGTGAAACATAAACCCACAAGCAATTTTAGTGGGCTTATGACCAACCAAAATTCATATAAAAGTTGTGGTGTTTTGACCCTGTGTAAGTAAGTCATAATGCCATAAAATCTTGAGTGATAATACCATAAATTTGTGGAAAAACGCGTAGTGATAATATGATATGTATTTATTTTCCATAAGTTCAGGCTTATTTCGAACTTCTGGGCTTTGGTAATATGTTTCATGGGTACATTTACTTTCCTTAAATTCTCGTAAACCAAGCGTACGCAACCGCATATTGCAAAAGCGAGGCTGGCTAGGAAATAAGAAAAATAAATGTAACAGTTGAAAATATTCAGATATTATAAGTCGATTACAAAATCAAGGTTATACTCTTTTTCCAGAATATGTATATATGTGTATTTGCCAGATTCTGAATTTGAAAGATTTGAACTGTACTGACAGAAGTAACTTGATACACGATTGATGTCAATATCAAAATAATATTCCAGTTTATTGAATATTTTAAAAAAATATAAACAAAATAATAAACAAAAAAAAAAAAAAATAAAAGAACACATTTTATACTTTTTTATTACTTAAAAAAGTTAAAATTTATGTGGAGTGAAATAACAACCAAGGTATTTTAGTTCAAATTTTCCATCCATGGCCTTTATGACAACTCAATACATTTGTATTTTATAATATAAAATTTTTGTTTGTAAAACACCTGAAAAAAAATTGCATATAATAAACAATGCGATTATGCGACAATGTTTTATAATAAATTTCTTAAAAGTTTTTTGCTAACTTCTTAAAAGGAAAATGCAAACCCTATTGCATTTAATTTTTTTGTTTCAGAGAAAGTTCCTAATTTAGTTTGTTTTGTTATGATTTTTACATTTAAAACATATTTTATACAAGTTGATTTGTTCGAAAATGTACTTTAGAATGTTTATTAACCTTTATGTTAATTAAAGTATTAAAAAAGACAGATATAGCTATGGATTCTGCGTCAAATATATGTGCGACCGTCCGCATGCCCAATCAAAAAATAATGAATAATATAAAAATAATTTATTTCGACTTTTTGTCTTTAAAAATTTCAGGCGAGTAAATTATGTTTCAATTATAGTGTATGTATTTGGAAAAATGTAAACGTGAAAATTGCCCAAGAAGAAAAATCGTCTGAAGTGAACAGATGAACAGATTGCATCATTCTTAAAAATATATTTTTTTATTATTATTGATTTTTAATTTAATTAAATTTAATTAATAATTAAATTTCTGTTTTTCCTATATTTTAGTCCTAGAATCATGATAAAAATTATTCATGACTTATGAAAAAATTACAACAGGTAATAAAACCCGAAAGGCAATACCCGAATTACAAAAGTAATGCCCAAATTAAAAGGAGAAAAATGGAATATTGTTGAAATGGCTGTCTTCAAAATGTCAAGATTATTGAAATGGGTTGTTTTGAAGGAGATGTTCTTAATTTAAAAATAGCAACAACTAACGTTAAAAACTCATTAAAAAAATGCTTCAAGTATTTTGTTACAGATTATTTTAAAAAAATATAACAAATATTTTTTTGTTAAAAGGCTTTTATTTAAGTCCTGTCAAGTTTCCATATATCGAAATATCAATGGATTATTTGAAGCACTTAATATAGTCATCACCAAATAGGACATAGCTTCATCAGTTGATCTAATACATTTTTGAGTAAATTTAGAAAATAATCGGTTATGTTTGTATTTTAGTTTCTTTGGATGTTATCTGAGTATTTTTGTATTTTTGTATTTTTAATATTTTTAATTTAAATAAAAAGCAGTTCCTCAACATTATCTTTTCCTATAAAAAAAAAAAAAATTAAATTTCCTGAACAGCGTCTTAAAACATTTTCTTTCCTTATAACTAAAAAGAGACTAAAAACATATAAAATGACCGAATGAGGTCACAAAACGGAATAAAAAATTATCTATGTATTTGATCAAATTCAAATGAAAATTTTCTGCTATAATTATTACCGTATTTATCTACTATTACCGTAATATCTACCGTGAATGATTTGTATAAGTTTTATACAAATACTACAAAAGTAAATATTTTTAGTTTTTGTTTTAGATATTATAGAAATATTTATTAAACTTTAAATACTTTTGATAAATTTTACACTTTAGAATGATTTCCCTCCAAAATTGGTCCAAGTGTTGAATGTGCTAAAAACAAAATTTGGTATTTTTGTTTATTTTGATTTTTAATCGCCATAAAGAATCCGAAACTAGTTACAAAAAAACAAGAGGTTAACACAATAATACGCAATAATGGGCAACATACTGATATTATTTTTACATAACACAATTGATTCATAATTTTAATATAATTTTCATCAACATTATTTATTAAACATTTTTTTGAGAATGAGTTTTCTAAAGAAATTATTACTTAAAATTCCTACATACATATAAAAAAAAGCCATGATTGCCACTGCAATTGACATCAGAAAAATTGTAGGTAAAACATTTTACTTCTATATAAAAATAATTTTTTTTTTCATTCTTACATTTTTCTCTTCACAAAATATTATTAATTTGGTAATATTTTTTTTTTTTTATCATTTTCACATAAATTGCCGACATGGGATTTTTTTTTAATTTTTATCCTATACTTGTCAGAAAAGTTAAATTATCTTTCTATTTTCTTTGTCCTTGTCAGTATATATTTGTATGACAATATTATAATGTAGGCATATTATTAAGATATCATATTATAGTACCTATATTTATATATATGTATATATTCTACATATAATAATTTTTTTTTATTCTACATATAAAAAAGAAGAATACATATCTACATACATATTTATTTTCTTATTAACAACTGTTCTTTTTTTATTCTTAATTTTACAGTACAGGTTATTCATTCAACAATGTCTTCTTTTTTAAATTTGAAAAATATTTAAAACTTTTATTTCTGTCTTAAAAAAAACATCTAAACATTTATTTAAGGACATTTAAAGTATTTGAAGGTGCGACTGACTGACATAATTTTTTTTTTTGTAGGAATAAATGCGAAATTTAACAAGAAATTAATTTTATTGTGACATGATGAGATGATGTTATTCAAATGACAATAGAATGACAGAAAATGTTTAACAGAGTTTTAAAATATGTATAAAAATTTTATATTGTAGAAAAAAGGGGGTCATGACTTAACTTCCTCTTAAGTTCAATGGTAAGTTCTAACTTAAGTTCCATGGAAGTTAAAGTCCACTTTTAAATTAACCTAAGTTTCATTTAAATACGGACAAAGTTTTCATAGAATTAATGACTCTTTTGCTTAAAGACATAAGTTCTATAAGTAAGTATCTATATAGATATCTATAGAATCAAAACTAAATAAATATATTTTTATAAATTTAATGCAAAATTTTTTTTAGGCAAGTAGTTATTTTAGAGAAATACTAGGAATACGTTTTGGTGTTCATATAAATATGAATGTATATGAGAGATTTTGAATTTGAAGGGACTCTGAAGTTGTAATCAAAATCAAAATCAATAATTTTTCCAAAATATTTCTATATATATGTACTTATATGCGAAATTCTGCATTAAGAGGAATTTTAGAGTTGGATTAAAAATAAGGGCATTTCCTTTTACCAGAGTATTTATATAATTCGTATATGCGAGATTCTCAAATAAGAGAAATTTTAGAGCTGGATTCTGAAAAAGCGAATCAATTTCAAAATCCTTTCTAATAATTTTTATTACATAAATATTACAACATCAAAGAATATAAAATAGAGGGCACTGCCGCCTCCAAAACCATAGATAATAGATAAACATATTATTCGAACCCATATTTCGTATTTCGTAACCAACTGTAAAGTTTTTCCTACTTATTGTTTTACATATACATATTTCAACATTAAAGAATTTAAAATAGTGGGGAATGCCGCCCCAAAACACCGACTAAGCAAATTATGTCAACTCTAACTTTTTAGCTGTTTAAAATCTTTTGAAAAATAAGAAAAAAACTGGAAAGGCACACTTATGGCTATTTTATTTGAGACATAACTTTTAACAAAAAGTGGTCAGAACTTCCATGGAACTTAAGCCCATTTAAAAATGAAAATAAGTTCCATGGAACGTAAGTGGAAGTTAAGTCATTCCCCGTCATGAAGTTTGGAAGTTAAGCCATTCCCCGAAAAAAATTTTATACATTTTATATTCATATTAATTTATTAAAAGAATATTAATTATACCCATACGATAAAGATCGGGTATATTAAAATGCTCCTCCGTTTGTAACACCTCGAAATGAGCTAGCTAGATATACCTTTAAAGGTATGGATCGGATCAGAATTAAATTCTAAATCGATTAAGCTTTGTCCGCCTTCGATTAGGTTTTGTCGGATTTTTTTTGGTTGAGATCTGACCAAAACTTCGGGTAGCTCTCGAAGAACTAACTTTTAGATCTCCAAATTTTTTTTGAAATAGAGCCTGGAAGTTTTAACTGCTGATAGATATCATAAAAATATTAATTTTATTATTTACAACTTTTTTCTGTAGCCTCACCCGTTTCGGAGCTACACCTCCCCAAAATTCGAAAAAGCTCTATATTTAAATTGTTATAACACAAGTTGTATAAGGTATATCGTCAATCTGAAAACACCTATTACTGCTTTTATTAGCTTCAAAAATATATATACAATAAATATATACTTTTGTGGCATAGGGTGTCTTAACTTACCCTTATGCGAAACTCAAATTTTTCAAAATGCTTGATTCATTCTATCTTCCAAACGGTTTAAATTAGAAACTCGAAATTTTGAGAGAAGTTAAAAATTAGTATAAGTCATTTCAGAAAATATTTTTGTATCGCTCCTCGTTTCGGAGCTGTATAGGGTCAAAAATTAAAAAAATTCTTATTTTTAAACATCTGTAACTTGAACAAATTTTTTTGAAGTAATATACAAAAATGAAAGCTCCAACATTATATTTTTATTTTTATTAACAACTTTTCATAATAATATAGGGTTACCTTAAATTTGACGAAAGTGTGACTTCATTTTTCTATATATTTTTTTTTTAGTTTTTGACATCATACAGCTCCGAAACCGGGGGCGATACAAAAATATTTTTTGAAATGGTTCATACTTATTTCCAAAGATCTAACTTCTGTCAAAATTTCAAGATAGAAGATAGAAAGGTTAAAGAATTTTGCAAAAATTCAGTTTCGCATTGTGACACTGTATGGCAAAAGCATATATCTATTATATACATATTTGTAAAGGTCATAACTGCAGCTATTCTTTAGTATTCAGATTGAAGATATACCTTAAAGAATTTGTGTCATATATATAGTGCTTTTTCGAACTTCGGGGGCCTGTAGCTCCGTAACGGCTGGGGCTACAGAAAAAAGTTATTTCATAAAATTAATTTTTTTAGGATACCTATCCGTAATTAAAATTGCATGGCTCTACTTCAAGCGATGTAGAACTTTCGAAAAATTTGTATGAAAAATGTAAAGATCAAAAAGTTAGTTGTTCAAGAGCTACCCGAAGTTTTGGTCGGATCTCAACCAAAAAAAAATAGGGACCCTACAAATTGATCCAAAAATATTTTGTGTAATTTGAATACTCTAGCTTTCTTAGTTTTTGAGTTAGCGTGTTGACGGACGGAAGAATGGACAAAGCTTAATCGACTCAGAATTTGATTCTGATCCGATCAATACCTTTGAAGGTATATCTAGCTCGCTTAGTTCGAAGTGTTACAAACAGAGGAGTAATTTTATTATACCCGATACTTATTGTACGGGAATACAAATATGACAACAATCAAATAATATAAGCAAACAAAATAATCAAAAATATTAATTAAATCATTTAACAAATGGTTTTCGTGGTATTTGATCATTTATAAAACTCGTTTTGGGAAAAGCTCAATTAGAAAATAATTGAACAATCAATATTTTGAGAAGAAAAAAATATAATAGTTTATCAAGTTTTGAAACCGCAAACATTAAAATTTACTTAAATTACTTAAACAAATCTTATTATGTATTTATACAAATCTTGTGTCTTAAAATTTCGTGTTTTAAAATCTCAAAATATTACCCATCAATCACTATTTGAAAAACATTTGATTAAAATCTCCTTTTTTGTTATTCAACTATAATGGATATGTAAAGATAAAAATCTCTCTTATTTTCGATCTCTTGCATAATAATTAGACAGCCAGAAAAATAGCCAGGGCTACCACACCTAAACAAATTATTGAAATTCAGATTTTGTAAACAACTCTGTATATTGTGTTTTCTAATTAGTGTTTTTTACATACATATTTAAACATCAAAGAATTTAAAATAGTAGTGGAGCACAATAGACAATCGAATGACCCGAGATTTTAAGACACAAGCTTTCATAATATTCCCTATTTGATATTATATTCTTATTTAAATATACATATAATGTAAGTGTTTATTAAATTTGTAAATATCTTTTCATTTCAACATATCAGTCATTCAAGTTTAATTTTCTTAAACGTTTCATTTAACATCGAATATATTTCAAACCTATCCTTGATGGTGTTTAGTTACAACAATTTTAATTAATTAATAAAACACAATTTGAAAAATAATATTGTTCAACCGGTTTCTTGATTTGTTTAACCAGTCAAAAAGAAAACATAAAATATTAATTCAAACTATGATGAACTTGAACTCTTTTAATTTCCAGACATCAGAGAAGAAAAAAAAAATTATAATATGTATATCGTTTTTATTTATTTATTATTTAATAAAAAAAAATTAATACACAGGGTGTCTCAAGTACCTGCACTGCACTCAGTGCTTGGTGGTATTAAAACAAACAAAAAATTGTATTGGAAGTGAAGATGAATCTATTCTACACCGTTATCAAGATATCAGGCTTTAAAGATTTAAAAAAAAATGCATTTTGTAGAGCAAATTATCAGCTTTAATTTTTGTGAACTAATGATCCCCATATACCCAACAGTTACAAAGTTATGAAGGTTCAAAATGATTTAAAATGAAAAAATTATATTACAAACTCAATTTTCGTTTGAAGCACCCTGCATTTAAGGTACTTTTTAGCACATTTCCAAAAAAAATTTGAAAAAATGTGCTTATTAGTTTCACTCTGCCCGTCCGTCCGTCTGTCCGTCTGTTTACAAAACTTCTACACCGTTAAAGATAGAGAAAAAAAATTCATGTAGCCCCACCCATTACGGAGCTACAGCCCCTCAAACTTTGAAAAACCCCTATATTTAAATGCATATATCTTATGTTCTGCTTAAGATTTTTCAATCTGAAAACAGGTATTTTCAGGTATTCGACAGGGTATTTTTTTTAACTTTGTAAATTAATATCAAAATTATACAATTTTTTCAAATTTAGTATTTAAATTTACCGTTATGTGAAAACCAAATTTAGCATGATTTTTCTACTTTCATAATTCCGGCACACTTTTAGATAGAGGCTTGAAATTTTGAGACAAGAAGGAACTTTTAGAATTAGTATAAGTTTGCTCAGAAAATTTTTTTGGGCCACCTCCTGTTTATGAACTATTAGGGCTTAAAAATTGAAAATTTGCTATTTTTAAACACCTGTAACTTAGGAACCTGTACACATTTTATTTCTGCAAGATATAAAAATTAAAGCTACAGTAATATATTTTTATGTGTGTTAAAGGTTTATTTTAGTTGTAAAGGGTTTCAAAGTTGCAGCTCTTCAAAATTGCGAAAAAGCCCCATTTTCAGATGTATATATCTCAGGCTCTGCATAATAGTTTTGCAATCTAAAACCGCGAGAAGACCGGAGATTTTATTATCTATATAAAACAATATCAAAATTATGTAATATTTTGTAATTTACTATTTAAATCTACCGTTATGTGAAAACCACATTTTGCATGAAATTTCTTTTTTCATAACTCCGGCACACCTTTAGATAGGGATCTGAAATTTTGAGACAAGAAAGAACTTTTAGAATTAGTACAAGTTTTCTCAGAAAATTTTTTGGTAGCGCTCCCTCTTCAAGAGTTATTACGCCTCAAAAATTGAAAATTTTTATTTTTAGACACCTGTAACTTAGGCACCTGTAAAAATTTTTCTTCGACAAGACATGAAAATTAAAGGTTCAATAATATATTTTTACGTGTGTTAACGGCTTTTCTTAGTTATATAGGATTCCGGACTTACGGCCCATCAAAATTACATGAAATTACATGAAATTTTCAAATTTTTGTGCAAGTCACAATAAATTCTAAACAGTTTGTATTGAGTTTTGGAAATGTGCGCTTTTAAAAACCGTACCTAATAACATTTTCTCTATCTCTAACCGTTTTTCAGATATGACAATTATTTTCTCTGACAACTTATATTCTACAATATGCATTTCTTGTTATACCCGTACGATAGGATCGGGTATAATAAAATTACTCCTCCGTTTGTAACACCTCGAAATAAGTGAGCTAGATATACCTTCAAAGGTATGGATCGGATCAAAAAAAAATTCTAAGACTTTTGAGCCATGTCCGTCCGTCAGCACGCTAACTCAAAAACTAAGAAAGCTAGAATCTTGAAATTTACACAAAATATTCTGGGAGTAATTTGTAGGTTCCCTATTTTTTTTGGTTGAGTTTGGACCAAGCTTTAGGGTAGCTCTCAAACACCTAACTTTTAGATCCCCACATTTTTTTTGCAATAGAGCTATGAAATTTTAACCGCTGATAGATCTCACAAAAATATTAATTTTATTTTTAATAACTTTTTTTTGTAGCCCCACCCGTTACGGAGCTACAGCTCCCCAAAGGTTCAAAAAAACTCTATATTTAAATTGTTATAGCACAAGTTGTATAAGGTATATCTTCATTTTGAAAACGTCAAACGATTACTACTTTTGTTAGCTTTAAAAGTATATATACAATAAATATATATTTGTGGCATACGGTGTCTTAATTTACCGTTATGTGAAACTCAAATTTTGCAAAATTCTTCAACCCTTCTATCTTCTAAACGGTTCAAGTTGGAAACAGAAATTTTGACAGAAGTTAGATCTTTAAAAATAAGTATGAGTCATTTCAAAAATTTTTTTTGTATCACTCTCCGTTTAGGAGCTGTAAGGGGTCAAAAACTGAAAATTTCCTATTTTTAATCACCTGTAACTTGAACACCTGTTACAATTTTTTTGAAGTAATACATAAAAATTAAAGCTTCAACATTATACTCTTAGTTCTGTTAACAACTTTTTTTAATAATATAGGGTTACTTTATAATTGACGAAAGTGTTACTTGATTTTTTCAAATTTTCTAACAAATTTTTTCAACAAATTTTTTGCATTTGTTTTATTCGATAATTTGAAATTGTTGAGGATATAATGCGTAGTACATAAAAATGTAAATAAATAAACAACATAACGGTTGCTTGAAGAATTTTTATTTATATGATATTAATATATATACATACTTATATAATATCATGTTTATTTACATATCGTATATGTCACTAGTGAACGAATGATAAGAGTATAGATGTATATTATATAGTGCCGTATTTACATACATACATATATGTATTTTATTGTACTTATAAGAAATTATTCTGTCAATGGAATATTTAAATATAATATAATATAATATTTAAAATTATATTTACTGTTTTGTACTTAGTAAATTTAATATACATTTACCGCTTAGTATTAAATGGTACTATAGAATATTTGAAAAAGTTTTGGATTGATAATCGTTATGTGGAAGGTTTAAATCTGCTTTTGAAGAATGTATAAACATATAGTTTGAATATATGTACAACCCATAGTTCTAGAAATTATAAAATTCACCCAAATTATTTTAAAATACTAAAATATTAAAAAAATAATATTGTGAGCAGAGTGACAGGCTGTGAAAATACTAACGTTCGTACGGGTATCTAAGAGTTGACAAAGGCAACTGTATTCTTCCTCGTTTTTCTCTATAGCAAGTCGTTTAAAAGTTATAGATTTTTTTATAAAAAGTCTTTAAAAAATTTTAAATACCTCATATCTCGCCTCGATAACGATGTGGAACAAATCCCTCTCCAATACAATATTTTGTTTGTTTTAAAGCCCTCAATCACTATGTGTGATGCGGGTACTTGAGTCGGAGACACCCTTTATATTTTAAAGTATAAATTATATCGGTATTGACTTTACAATGATTTCTAACAAAAAAAATAAATAAATTAATACACAAATTTTTTTGAAGTTATTACGTAAATATCTTTTGGAAAGAAAAAAATAAATATGAAAGCTACTAAGGCCAATACCTAAAAAATACTTTAAAACTATAGTTTTTATCAATATCAATAAGTTTTTAATTGCTTAACAAAAATTTGCTATCGCCAAACGCATTTAAATAAATAGGTACCTATATAAAACTAAAACAATTTAATAAATAACTTGATAAGTTATTTATATTACTATTTTATACAAATTGTTACAACAATTATAATTGCATTTATTATATAATTATAGAGTTTTATTAAGCGAAATACACATTGTCCACATTTTGATTATCTTCTGACCAAATTATCGTTTCTATCCAATCTAAATATGAATCTATATTTGTATAAATTCCAGGTAATTCAGTACCACAACTCCTACCGTAAGAAATAATACCAATAACTTGTTTTCTATTAGAATGTAAAATAAGCGGTCCACCGGAATCACCCTTTAATAATGTTAAATATATTATTTTTTAAAATACTTTTTTATTTTTATTTTATTTTTTTACTTGACAAGTATCCTGAACTGCAGTTGTTTTATTTTCAAAAATTCGTGTAACTCCTAAAGCACACAATTGAGATTTACTTATTGGAAAATTTTTATATTCTTCTTGACAAATTTTATTTTCAATAACATTTACATACACCTTAATTAATTCTTTAGAAAACGGTCCAGCTATTAAAGATTTTTTAATATTAACGTTATTCTTATATATTATTGCTCATATATATCAATAAAAATAAAATATAAGTATGTACATATAATATATTATATACATATATATATATATTACCAAATGATGTTGTACCATAACCAATCGCAATACCACGACCATCAGATTTAAAATCCACTGATGAATTAGAATGTACCAAACATGCTGGAATTTCTCTTATTTAAAATGAAAAGAAATTTTTTTTTTTATTTAAAATAACAATGTATAAAAATCAACAGTAAAATTTATATGTATATATTTTAATATATATATATATCTATTTACTTGGAATTTTGTGCTAAAAATAATATTCCAATATCATTTATATTTGTTTCACTATCATAGTTTGGATGTATAATAGCTCTAAGAACTCGTATTGGTTTATTTTCATCAGATCTTAAGGGGTAACTTCCAATACGAACAACTGTTGGTATTAAACTTACAAAAAACAAAAAAACAAAAAAATTATATTTTTAAATAAATACATATCATAGATACCCGCTAACTTTAGCGCAATGAGCAGCTGTTATAACAACATTTCTATCAACTAAAAATCCACCACATGTATACATTGGATTTTTAATATCACCATAACCAAGCACCGCCTATTTAATAAAAATGAATTAAATTTTGTATAAAAAATAAAAAAAAATTTTTATTTGTTTTTGAAGAATAAATTTAATTTGTATATACCTACCATAAATGGAAATTCATTACCAAACACTGTATAACCTGCAAAAGCACCTACATTCGCATTTTCATAATCACCGGGAATATTTGGTGGATAAAATTCGTTACATTCTAAATAATTTAATTTAAAGCTATAATTAAAATTCAGTTAAAAGTTAAGATTAACAATAGATTATATATGATTATTATATCAATCACACCATTTAAAATCGTTATAAAGGATGGTAAAAATAATTATTACTATAGCTATATATTTTTTAAACAACATGTAGCGATCATTTTTCTTTTCAAATTTCTTTCAAACAAAATTACATTGGTGTTGAGTATTGTATGGCTTAATCACTATGTAAAGATACATACAGCGTATAGAAATAGTTAAAATTTATTACAAAAATAATGAATCTATTCAGACTACATTGGTAGTGTTTATGATGTTAACGTAACTCATCAAAAACGTAAACGCACTGCCGAAAATATCGATACTGTGAACCAAAATTTGAAAAAAAAAATCGAAAACACTCAATTAGATGTTGTTGTTCTCAAGAACTTGTATTTTTTTATGGTACCACATGTCCAAGTATGAATTTTCGTGCCATCAATTAGATGATTTAGTCATGGATTCTATATATGGTTTCAAAAATATGGTGTAATTGTCCATACATCTCGTGACACAATCAATTTAATGAGGGAAAAGTTTAATGACCGGATAATCTTCAAAAATACCGGTTGTGTAGTCGTTAGCAAGATCATATGCGATGTAACTCAATTGCATTTTTTTTTATTTGGTGTTATAGGTTGAAACATTGGTTTAATCCAAAAAACCACAAACACTCAATGAACTTAAAATCAACATTATTCATGTTATTGATGAAATAAGTACTAATTTATGTGAAAAAGTCGTCAAAAATTAGTGTTCCAGAATCGAATTTTTAAAAAAAATTCCAGAAGCGGTCATTTATAAATATGAAATCATTTTTAAATAACAAATGTCATGAAATAATATCTAAAATAAATAAGAAATTATATTCATATCTTATACCGTTTTGTTTTTCAAATTAAAAAAATGTAACAGTTTTTATTTTAATTATCTATAGATAATCTTATGTTAATGGAAAAAATTTATTTAATTGATAAAATTTTAAATAAAATTAAAAATTATTTCATAATATGTATTTTTAAAAAAATTACTTCTTAGACTTTTCCTTGCATTAACAATATACTTCTCGTATAGAGTTTTTTCGTCTTCAATGCCACAACAAACAAATGGTTCAGAATTATTAAAATTACAAATTTCTGGATATACTCCATTTTCCTTTATTGATTTTTTAGCTGAACGACAATTATTTAATTCAATGCATGGTCCAATGCATTTTATAAAATCACTATAACCTAATATTTCAACACAATAATAATATCTCAAGAGTTATTTTATAAATAATTTATAATTATTTATTAAATTTAAATATAAAATTCTTACAATTATCAATAAAAATTAATAAAAATACAAAAGAAAAATTTTTAATTTTAAATATTTTATTTTTCGCATTAACCATTACAAAATTAATTTTAATATTTACGTTTTACTCGGAATTTATTTATCTTTATAAGCGCAAAATGAAATACTGAAACAAATTTCAATCTTATATTATTCAAAAATCAGAGAAATTTTCTTGTTAATTAATTTATTGTAGAATTAACATAATTTTTAATAAACCGGTTTATATAAGTTTTTTTCTTTAAAAAAAAAAAAACTGAAGATACTTATATTTGTTAATAATTTTTTTATCATCCATTTAATGGATTAAATTCTGTTGAAAAACAATTTATAAAAACAGAACAGTGATTGCTCATATATACAACATATTATAATAATAAAAAAAAAAAATGATAATAATAACGAGAAAGAGTACAGTAGAATAGACTGTGTCAACTCTGGGATAACCGTATGAATCCATATATATATTATGCTGTTTCCATAAAACTTCATCATATTTTACAAAATTTCAGATGTTTTACTTAGTACCGAGATATATTTATGTAAATTTTAGAGTTGTCAGCTGTTCGAACCATGAGGTATGACAACTATTCGAACCTATTGTACCAAACCAATCACATTTTATAGAAGTTATTACTATAAAACTTGATCATCTTTTTTTAACCTATACTGTAACCTACTTGATCATCTTTTGTACCTGAATCTGCATTTCTAACACAATCAAATTTGCAAGTTGTTAACATGGAACTGAACATCTTTTGACAAAATTTCAGATACCTAGCTATCTTCAATAGACACTAAGTGATTTTCATATATATTACTAAAGAAGGTGTATGGTAGCTAACCGAACCTGTTGCATCAACACCAATAAATTTTAAAAAAGTTATAGCGATAAAACTTGGTATTTTTTTTGTAAAATTTAAAATGGCTATAGTTATGTTCCAAAATGTTCCAAGATGTGCAAAAAGCCTGAACCTGTTGTGTTAGTGAAGACAAATTTCACGGAAGTTATTTCCATTAAATTTAAGAATTTTTTAGAAAACTTTAGATGTCTAGCTCTATATTAAGAAAGAAAATTGTATGTCAGCTCGACATCTTTTCAGAAAATTTCAGTTACCTAGCTTAAATAGATATTGAGTTATTTCTTTTCTATATAAAGAAAGAAGTTGTATGGTAACTATTCTAACCTGTCGTACTAGCATAACTAAATTTTATTGAAGTTATTGCCATGCCATTGCCATGTCACTTAAATACCATAATGTTATTATTGCCATAACTTAAATAGACACTGAGTTATTGACATATAAAGAAAGATGTTGTATAGGTACTCGGCAGGTACTCGAATCTGCAAGCTGAACTTGCTGGACGGATGGACGGACGGCGGACGTACATGTCTTAATCGACTCAGAGTTCAATTTAGAGCCGATTCATACACTTGAGTCTTGGCTCCTTTAAGGTGTCACAAACGTAATCGCAAATTTATTATACCCTTGAACATATACGTTCATATGGATAAAATAATGACAAGGCAGTATATAAAATCAAAGTTTTTTTTAAAGCAGCGCATTTGCAAAAAGGCAATTTAAAAATATTTTAGAATTGTGACTACATTTTTACGCCACCTCAGATATAATCAAACATTTTTTAATTTTTGTTTTTGAGATATTTTTATGTTAGGAAAGTGAAGAGACACACTCTTTAATTTTATATAAATTCTTTATAATTAAAAAAAGTCAGTTACAATATTATGTAAAAACATATTAATAGTGTTCGAATTCTGCTTTTTTGTGATTACTTTAAACAAACTACCATATCCAGATTACAAATCATCAAAAATAGTAAATTTTCATTTTTTAAGCCCTAATAACTCTTAAAAAAGTGGGGAAAGAAAAATTATTTTACTGATGTGACTTATGATAATTGCGAAAAATTATCCGCAAAATGCATTTAAAGGTTCTGTTTGATTAAAAACATCTCGAAAATACAAGGTATTAAAGAAATATTTTCAAAGAATTGATTTTAGATAATGGTTAATTTAAATACTAATCTCTAAAAAATTATTTAACTTTTATATTAGATTGAAAAAATATTCGGTAAGATATATAAACAATTGAAAATTCCGCTTTTTTTAACTTTGGAGGGCTGTAATTCTGTAATGGCTGCGAATACATAAAAAAAATTTTTTTCCACATAAATATTTTTTTTTATTAAACCTGGTTAAAAAATTAATTAAGCATGGTTAAAATTCTATTGTACCATCATAAACAGTGTAGAAATTTTGTAAACAGAATGGTCAGATGGACAGAGTTAAGTTCAAAAGGAAATTTTTCAATTAAAATTACAAATTTTTTTTGTGTTTTCTTAACTTAATTAATTATAAGGTAGCAGGTAGTATTTTAAATAAATTAAAAATAAAAAAATAATTTCTCGGATTTTACAGTCATATTCTTATGAAAGTTTAAAAAGAAAAATGTATTTCTTATTACAGTAGAGGTGTTTCGTATTGTATGAACATGATTGTGGTCGTTAACAACTTATCAAAATTATATGATTTGGGAAAATATTTGAAAGGTTTTTTTCATATCTTCTTTGTTTTTTTCTTTTTTTAACCTTTTCGTATTATAAATAGGCATATTATATTACTTATTGAACGAAGGCTGGAGATAACTAAAGTAACTATATATTGTATATGTACAATTTTTATATTTAGTTAAAAATAATTGAAAGTTAAAATACTTATAAGTACTATTAATGCAGATGGTTAAAAGTTTCATAAGGGTATTTAAGAGTTGACAAGGACAACTAATTCTTCCTCGTTTTTTTTTTTTTATATCAAAGTAAAAACTTTGTAAAATTTTTTCAATATTAGCTAATTAAATACAAAAAAATTTTAATTTATTAAAAAAATAAACAGATAAAAAATGTTTCACGATTTTATCTTAAATTAGTTACTTTAAATTCAGAACAGTATCTTAATATTAAGTCATTCACTTTTACAATTTACTAGATCAACCCTGTGTAGCATAAGCCAGTCTGGCAATCTAGAAATAATATTGATTTTTTGTCACTTAACTTTTAAATGAAAAATAAATTATCTGACTCATGGCGCAGTGGTTAAGTCGCCAACCTTTCAATCGAAGGGTCTTGGGTTCAAACCCCAGTCAGGTCATAAATAAAAAATATGTAGCACTTTTATATCGTAATAATGTATATCGTATAATTAATAGTAGTAATAATAACATTAATAATATTAATAATAATAATAGTAATAGTAATAATAACAATAATTATCATAATAGTAATAATAATATTAGCTGCTACAGTGGGGCTATCTTTGGTTATATCATGCAAGTAAGGTGTTATATATTGCTGCACGTTGTAATCCGCTGATGGCGCTGACTCTGTAGTAAAATAATAATATTAATAGGAATGCTAATTCCAATAATAGTAACCGCTACAGTGACAGTGGGGGTTGCCTTCAATAATTACCTCATGTAGTTACTATATACTACTACATGTTGTAACTGTTGTGACGGCTTTAGTCACTGTTAGCAAAATAGTAATAATAAGGCGGATTCATTGTTTCCTTACAGTCCCACTCCCAATTCAATGTTTCCGTATCCATTTCCTATCCTTTCCTATCCCTACTCCCTAGCTAAAGGGGGAGGTGGGTTTAGTCAGTAAGAATCTGACACTACCAAGGGGGACATTCTTGATGTCTTTGGAAGATTCTCACCTCCCTTAGGAAAAAAAAATAAATAAATAAATATCTTTCTGTTCTAACTTGTAATATATTTTTTATTTATCTTAAAAACTTTTTTTGAGAACTATGCTCCCTTTATCAGTAAGAATATTTAACTTTTTACAATAGAAATAAGAATAAGTTTAAATAAACGCGTAAAAAAGCCGATAACAACACTAAGAAAATTAAAGAAAAATTTTGTAGTAGGAGTGGAGCGGCCGCCCCATTCCTTCAAAAATAATTTTTTGTTTTTCATCAAAATGTGTACATTCGTATAAAATTTCAATATTTTTTAAGTGAAATGTCAAAACTGAATATACTTTTGCATGGAAATCTGTATGCATGGACATACTTTAGTATTGATTTTAGATTTGGATTCAAAATCAGGATTTCAATAATTTTGTAGCGGGGTTACAAAATTAATTATTTTTCATATGGAAATGTGAAAATTTAATTTTTAGCACATTTCCAAAAAAAAATTGGGAAAAATGTGCTTATTAGTTTCACTCTGTCCGTCCATCCGTCTCTCCGTCTGCTTACAAAACTTCTACACCGTTAAAGATAGAGAAAAAAAATTTTAACCATGGGTAGGTTTCATAAAAAAAATATTTTGTGGAACAACTTTTTCATGTAGCCCCATCCATTACGGAGCTACAGCACCTCAAACTTTGAAAAAGCCCTGTTTTTAAATGAATATATCTTATTTTCTGCTTAAGATTATTATTATTTATTATTATGTTATTCGACAGGTGTTTTCTCTAAATTTTTCAATTAATATCAAAATTGTACAATTTTTTTAAATTTAGTATTTAAATTTACCGTTATGTGAAAACCGCATTTTGCATGAAATTTCTTTTTTCATAACTCCGGCACCCCTTTAGATAGGAACCTGAAATTTTGAGGTAAGAAAGAACTTTTAGAATTAGAATAAGTTTCCTTAGAAAGTTTTTTGCACCACCCCGTGTTTAAGAAGTATTAGAGCTGAGAAATTGAAAATTTGCTATTTTTAGGCATTGTGTTTTGGAAATGTGCGCTTTTAAAAACCGTTGGTTTGCATTCTACCTTGTTTTTTAATGAAATTGGTATATATATGCGTAGGCATACTGGAAGTATTAATAGTTGGATTCAAAATAAGATTATTGCCCTTTTTCGAAATATTTATATCCATACGTATGTTTATGAGGGATTTTGATTTTCGGGATTTTAATTTTCGGATTTTAATTTTTCGGAATTTCGGGATTGCCGGATTTTGTTTTGGGGATTTTTATTTTCCAGATTTTTTTTTCGTGATTACGTACTCAACCCTATAAATTTTAAATTTTTTTTATTCTTTTTTTTTTGTTATATTCTGTTATGTTCTGTTTTCTGTATTAGTTTTTGCTATGAAAAATGTTGTTGCAAACGTTTACGACTTTTATTTAATAGATCTTTATTTTTTATAGGTAATTTTAAAACTTTTTACTTTTCATCATTTTCAAAATTAGGAACAAAAAAAAAAAAATCCAAGAGTTTCTAAAAAAATCTAGGACAACAATTTTTCATACTTTTGTCTTACCCTTAGCTAAAACGCTGTGTTCTTATACATTTACATATATATATCGTGCACCCACAAATTAGTATAATTTAAGTTAAAGTTAGCAAAGTTGTAATTAATGAGAAAAAATTTATAAAAGAATATCTGTTATTAAATTTTATATATAGGGTTTTCCAATTTGAGTGATATGATTGACGTTTCGGCCATTTTTAGTATGTCATGATCTATCTTTTTTTTTTTCATTGTATTCAGTAATGTTTACAATTTCATCATGGAGAGATATACGCAAGAACAACGTTTACAAATTATTCAATTTTATTATCAAAATAATCGTCTCCAATTATTGCAACTTTTCGTGCTGTAAATAAACGGTAAATAAACAAAACTGTCGACTCTATTGCGAAGAAAATCCACAAATTATTCATGAACAACCATTACATTCACATAAATTGACAGTTTGGTTTGGTTTTTGGTCTGGTGGAATCATCGGTCCGTACTTCTTTCGAAATGAAGCTGGTAACAACGTTACTGTCAATGGAGAGCGGTATAGATCGATGATAACCAACTTTTTATGGCCGAAATTGGAAGAAGTTGATCTTGACAACATCTGGTTCCAACAAGACGGGGCTACGTGCCATACAGCACGTACAAGAACCGAATTATTGCAAAAAAAGTTTGGAGATTCGATTATTTCAAGAAATTGTGACATTTAATGGCCTCCAAGAAGTTGTGATTTAACACCATTAGACTATTTCTTGTAGGGTTATTTAAAGTCATTGGTCTTTAGCAATAAACCAGACTATCTTCAAGCTTTAGAAGTCAATGTTGAAAGTGCTATTCATGACATACAACTTGATTTAGTGGAAAAAGTGCTCGAAAATAGGGTTCATCGAATTTGTTACTGCAAAAGAAGTCGTGGAGGCCATTTGAATGACGTTTTATTCAGAACTTAATTGTATCGATTGTACTTCACATTAAATAAAAAACATTTGAATTTCCTTAACAATTAGTGTGTTTTTTTTTTAAAGAAATCATATCACTCATATCAATTGGAAAACCCTTTACTTCCATAAATTTAGAATATATTATCAAATGCTTTTATTCAAATCATTTTTACTCATAACATTTTGTAATTTTTCTTAATATCATACACATACATACATACTTACATACATATACATATAAACCTACATATATTCAAAATTATAACTAATATTTTTAACTAAAATTAATTTTTACGTTTGGTTTCATATTTTCCTAAAATAAATTTAAAACTATTAAATAAATACTATATTTGTTATTAATACAACAACACCCCGCTTAATAGGGGTCTAATATTAATTTAATTATTTTTTTAATTTTTATTATTTGTATAAAAAAATACTTTAATAAATGTTAGATTAATAAATTAAGAGTGATATTAAGAAAATAAAAAAAGGCAAAATTGTAAATTCTTATAAGAACTTTTAAATATACATATGTACGTATACAATAAGAAAAATAACAATAAAATTTACTGACAAAAATACGATATCTGTCTCCTATAGCATAATTTCAATTATATACGGAACAAATTTGAACATTTTGAACAACTTGGCAACAGTCTAAATTAGAAATCTACTTGGAAAAATCAAAGCGTTGAGGATAAATAACATCAAGACCACGCTTCTCAAACTGAAAGGAATACAGATAGAATTTGTGAACAAATTCTACTATATGGACTGTATAGTAAGCACCAGCAAAGGGGCTCAAAAAGATGCAGAACACAGATTGAGAAAAGCTAGAGCAGCATTCGCATCGGACGTCTGCCGTCTTTATGAAGCAATTCCTAGATATCGAGAGTAACAAACAAAGAATATTTCGAGCGTGTGCAAAAGCTGTTTTGAAATATGGCAGAGAAACTTGACTTAACACTGACAGTCTAAAACTAAAACTGCGAGTCTAAATTATTAGGTGTCTCAGAATAATATGCAGTACATTCAGGCAAAATATAATAACGATTGAAGGTCTCTGGATACTAACCGATGAAAAACCCATAACAAATTAAATTAGGCGCATAAAAGGCAAATAGAAAAGCCATACTCTTATAAAAGCAAATACTTGAATAGCGCGAAGACCTTACATTGAAACCTTCAGGGAACAGAAGAAGCAGCCGTCTTAACAATACGTGGCGTAAATAAGTTCAATAAAAATTGGCTAAATGTAACATCTTGTGAGATAATATCAAATTATCAGCAGAAAACCGCGTCGTATAGTGGTGTGATGTAGAAATCCAGATCCATTGGTCAAGAAAGAGTGTTCTCTACCGCTTTAACTTCTTATTATTCGTTTTCTTCATACGGGTGGTTAATTTCTTCCAAAGACACCAAGAATACACTTTTGTAGTTTCAAATTATTGCTGACTAAACTCAACTCCTCCTTTAGCTAATAAAATGGCACGAAAGTCCTAACTAAATAGGATAGAGATGCGGAATAAATTCATTCGAAATGGGAGTGTAAGAGGACAATAAATCCGCCTTTTATTATTACTATTTGTTCCTAAAAATATGTCTGCAAAATTTCACGTAAATTTGTTAAACATTTCGCAACGGATAACAATATTTTTAATTTTTTATCCTTTTTCTCAAATAAAATTTACTGTCGAAGATACTTAAATTTTTATTGTTTTTAAGTTATATTGTTATTATAAAAATTTGTTTTATAAATATTTGAGTCACTATCCTTTAAGTATTTAAAGTATTTAAGGTATATACGGATTAAAGTATTTATAGTATAGACGGACGGATCTGGATTTAATATATTTTTATACCCGTACGATAAGGATCGGGTATATTAAAATTGGTCCTCCGTTTGTAACACCTCGAAATAAGCTAGCTAGATATACCTTCAAAGGTATGGATCGGATCAGAATCAAATTCTATGTCGATTAAGCTTTGTCCGTCCGTCCGTCCGTCCGTCAGCAAGATAACTCAAAAACTAAGAAAGCTAGAGTCTTGAAATTAACACAAAATATTCTTACATTAATTTGTAGGTTCCGTATTTTTTGGTTGAGATCCGACGAAAATTTCGGGTAGCTCTCGAACACCTAACTTTTAGATCCCCACATTTTTTTTGAAATAGTGCCATGAAATTTTAACTGCTGAGAGATATCATAAAAAATATTAATTTTATTATTAACAACTTTTTTCTGTTGCCCCACCCGTTACGGACCTACAGCTAAGTTGCCCCACCCGTTACGGACCTCCTAAAGTTCGGAAAACCTCTATATTTAAATTGTTATAAGACAAATTGTATGAGGTATATCTTCAATTTGAAAACGATTACTGCTTTCATTAGCTTCAAAATAATATATACAATAAATATATACTTGTGGCATACTTTGTTTTAATTTATCGTTATGCGAAACTCAAATTTTGCTAAATTCTTGATTCCTTCTATTTTCCAAACGGTTTAGGTTAAAACGTGAAATTTTAGAGATAAGTTAAGTCTTGAAAATAAGTATCTGTAATTTCAGAAAATATTTTTGTATTGCCCCTTGTTTCGGAGCTGTATGGGGTCAAAAACTAAAAAAATTCCTTATTTTTAAACACCTGTTACTTAAACACCTGTCCGAATTTTTTTCAAGTAATATACAAAAATTAAAGCTCCAACATTATATTTTTATTTCTATTAACAACTTTTCTTAATATTATAGGGTTGCCTTAAAATTGACGAAAGTGTGACTTCATTTTTCTAAATTTTTCTAAAAACTTTTTTTAACGAATTTTTAGCATTTTTTTTTTACCCGATAATTGAAATTGTTGAGGATGATGCGTAGTACAAAAAAAATTAAATAAATAAAAAATAAAACGGTTGCTTGAAGAATTTATATTTATATGATATTAGTATACATACTTATATAACTCATGTTTATTTATATATCATATATTATGTCATTAATGAATGACTGATATATAATACATATGTATAGTATAAATTATTATACATTTGCCGCTTAGTATTAAATGGTACTATAGCATATTTGGAAAATTTTTGGATTGATAATCGTTATGTGGAAGCTTAGAATCTGCTTTTGAAGAATGCGTAAACATATAGTTTAAATATATGTACAACCCATAGTTCTAGAAATTATAAAATTCACCCAAATTATTTTAAAATACTAAACAATTAAAAAAATAATATTTTAAGCAGAGTTACAGGCTATGCACATACTAACGGTTCGTACGGATATCTAAGAGTTGACAAAGGCAACTGTATTCCTCCTCGTTATATACTAATATTTATATACTATAATACTAATAATACATTTTTTATATTAAGTATATTGTTATTTAATTATTTATCATTTTTATATTATTATGTCCGCTAAAGTTAACCATTCTTAAAAAAAAAAAAATAATAATAATAGTAAAATAAAATTTTGCACCCTGTTGCTATAATCTCTTTGCATCTTAAAGTTTTCTATATATAAAAAAAATTTTTACTTTTCAACAGCAATAGAAAATTTAAACTTATTTTTATTTTCAATTTTTTTTTTTTCTTAAATTTCAGTTTATGGGCTGTTGGCTAGCAAAATATTAATCCTATTTTTTTACTATGATGTTTAATGATGTTATTTCGTCTTCCGTCTTTTCATACATAAGACATGAAATTTTACTTAACTAAATAACTTTGTCTATTTAATATCTATACTGAAGATCTTATCCAATATCTACCCTCTCACTTTTACCTCTAAAAATAAAAACGTAAACTTACAAAAAAAAAAAAACAAAAGTATACTAAATATTAATAATATAAAGAAAAAAAAAAAAGAAAAAATTATAAATAGGAAAATAAAAAAGAAATAAAACTTATATATATATATATATATACAATAAAAGTTAAAAAATGAAAAATAAAATAAAAAAAGAAACAAAATGCTCTTCAAATCATAAACTTTTCAAATTTCCATTAAAAATAATTGCTCAAATGCACAGTAAAGATTTAGAATATATATATACATATATGTATATATAAAATAAAAAGAAAAAATTCACATAGAAATTTACTTTTAAAATGACTGTAACTTTTATCATTAAAATATTTTACTATTAATGTAATTTTTGTCTGTACTGTCATTGTTAATATCATGAGGTACTATCGTATATTTAACATCAATTAACTGGTATAAAGATCTGGCTGGATTGAATCTGGAAGAGAACTGCTATATTAAATCACTAATTATTAGTTACAATAATATTATATAACAAATTTTAACATAAACATTAGTTCCTATTTCATGTAGTGTTCCATTATATTCTTCTTGGTTCAATTAAATATCAATATCAGATTTTAAAATTTAAAACAGTTTTTTTTTTTAAGAAAAAATTTTTGGCGAATAATGTAAAATATCGTCTAAGTTTGGTTGGTTGGTTTAGGTGGCTTAGCAGGAATCACAATTAGGAGCGCATTAGCACCATTTTGCTACCACTTCTATGACCACAAGGCTTATAATAGGACTATATTGGGCGTTATTTTAGATTGATTTCGTTGCGTTCAGAAACCTTACCATCTCTACAGGTTGCTTAACTGCTAGATCACTAAGATTGGTGAGTTGATGGCTACCCCAAAATTAATCTTTTGGACCTAGTCAGCGCTGGGTACTTACAGATGAAGTGTATGATGGTTTCTTTCTCTTTCTGTTCACCACAAGTGTGGCATCATAAATTGAATGGGATACCTATAGTCTGGCCGCATGTTTACCAATTGGCCAATGTCCCGTGAACACACCTATTGTTCTGACTGTATTCTGGCGGAATAACTTCAATAGATTATCGGTTCTTTTCTTTTTTCATACTAAGTTTTCACTCGTAATTTTAATTTTTATTTATATACCTACATACTTAATTATATATCATATATAAGTAAGCGGTATATATATCATATGTATGTATATACTCACCACACACTATGTATACCTCTTACTTATCCGTCTCTATAATAACACTTTCATCTATAATAGTTACCAAATGAATTTCTTATAATATTTGAGTTAAATACCCGTTTTGTGTATTTGAAAGATATATTGAAAACTGTATGGATTAAAGGTAATTGAAATTAATATAATTAATTTAAAAAATTCTAACTGTTATAAAATTAATTTTTGAAAAGAAAATCTATAGATATTATTGTGCCGAATATAATGAGAAATGATCAGATACAAAATGGAAAATGTATGATTAATTCTTTGAGATAACAATAAAATTTTTCCTTCTCAGAAGTTCATCCGGAATCACAGTAATAAATACATAAAATTCTTTTATCTGTTGCATAATATTATTTTGAAATTTTATAAAAGTAACCATATATCAATAAATTAGATTCAATTCAATCGAATTTACAAAAGAGTTATAATCCACAACCGTACTGTCAAATTAGAAATTTTGTTCGATATTTTCTATATTAAATGCTTATTAAATGTAAATATTGAGAATTTTTAGACTATTAATAGAACGATTTTAACATAATATTTTAGAATTTTATATAAAAAGTTAACTTTTTTTTTATTTTTTTTATTTTGTTATCTTTAACTTTGTTTTATTATTTATGTCTGTTAGAAAATGTTTTCTTTATTCTTTATTTTGTATTTTTTTTTTTTTTATATAAATTTTAAAAGCCCCTTGAACATACTTAAAACAAAAAAACAAAACAAAAAAAAAAAAAAAAAATAGCAAAAGAAGAAAACTTTGTTCATTCAATAAACAAAAAAAAAAAAAAAAAATAAGAAAATAGAAAAAAAAATAAAAAAGAAAGAAAAATTTAAGTTATTCTTTGGTTTCATTCTGATCCTGTTATATATAGTCAACAAAAAATATGAAACATTTGTAAACTGAGCTGAAAATCTTAAGGATGTCAAGCAGACAAAATTTACGAATCTCCCTCTAGTGTACAGTTTTTTTTTTTTTTTTTTGTTTTTTCTCTCTCGTTTTTGTTCATAAAAATTTATCTAGTAGATTGTTTATGACTAAATTTCTAAAGAGATCTCGTTTTACAATATTAGGAAGGTTGAATAGTCTATACTTCACTTCATTTTTTTTTTTTTTTTAGGTTTACTTTTAATCCCAATATACAAAATCACTAAACACATTAAACATGAAAACTTATTTTACATAAAAGCAACAAGAGAATAACTATATAAAAACAAAAACTATATAATATACATATATATATAATATATATATATACTAACTATTTTATAAAGAATTTAATATATAAAAATTTTGATATATTTTATCTTGATATCCTTTTAATCCTTTTCTATATTTATATTATTATATACAATGTATCCTTAGATTGTTTTTATTTTTTCTTGTAGATTATGAAAGATATTCTATCTATATGCATTATAATAATTATTCTCTTGATGATGATAATTTTATCATCTGTCCTTTTGATATATTAATAGTGATTATATTGTTCTAAAGATATAATAATATGTTAAATGGATGAAATAAATAAAATTTTGTATGAATATTAATGTTAAAAAAGAATAATGATTAGATTTATTTTTCGAATATAAACAAAAAAAAAAAAAAAAAATCAGTTTATTGAATGATTTTTTAATTAATTTTTAATTTAAAAAAATTTCAATTAAATTTATATGGTTTAGCTATAATAATAAATTCGATTTTAGATATTCGTACAAAATTAAAATGTTTAACATCAAAAATATTAATGCAAAAATGATCAGGTCAGATCAGATCAGATCAAACATCTGCAATAGGGTAACTAGATCAAGTTCGCTACTTTATATTCAATATAGTAGAACGTAAAAATTTTTATACTGAGCTTATTAGCATCGACGATAAGATTTTTCAACCAGCTCCCTTCGTATGTAAGAAATTTGCAAATCGTTTTTAGAATTTAACAGAAAGGTACAGAACTATACAAAAGATTAAATACTGATTTTTTCCCAACAATCATTTAACGTGGAAGCATAGTGTTAGCTTCAAATTATTTGCTCTTGTCTACTACAAATCTAAATAGACATTTTGCTATTAATCGATATAATGTATTTTGTAATGTATTTTTCTAAGCTTTGTTTTGAATTTTTTTAACACGATACCATAGCTAAACTAAATGGGGTTGAAATCTATACATAAAAATTATATCTAACTGACACCAACACTTTCTATATACTTGTTATTTTGTTGTCTTAAATAAAAAATAAATAAAAATAAAAAAAAAAAATTAGGAAAAGGGCCATTAAATGTATTTATAATATTTACTGTTATAAATAAAATCTTTCTAAATCTAAAAAAAAAATGTGGGTTGGTTACAAAATCTCGTATATCAAAATAATTTCTTTTCATTAATTAAAAGTTACCTGAAATAAAACCGAAATGCAGTTTTTTTTATTTCAATTTCACAATTGGAGCCTCGGTAGCCTAGTGGGTAAGAGAGTATAAAATACGCTGTAAAACACGCTGTAAACGGGAAAGGCCTTGTCATTTCCTGTCCACACTTATGTGGCAGAAAATGCATTAAAAAAAAAAATAAAGGCAAAATTAAAAAGAAATATTTTTTAACAGGTGTACTTTGATAAAATTTTAATTCTAATATTCTCTTTTTTAAACTCTAAAGTCCTTCCAAATTTGATTTTACATACTCATATATTACAACAGAAAGGAAATTATCAGCCTTATCAACCAGTCTGAACAAATTATTCAATACTGATTCGGTAGCCAACTATAAAATCCCTCCTAATTATTCTTTTACATACATATTTCAGCAACAAGTGATGTAATATAGCTGCCGTCCTCAAATCCCCGCTGAACAAATCATTGGAATTTTGATTTTGGAACCAGCTCTACACTTAAAAAAACCTGTCGAAATTTTTTTCTTTTCAACATAGGAATTTGACATTTCTTTTTAAGATTTATTTTTTCGACATTTTATTTTTAAACATTTTTAGCTATTCGACATTTTTTTTTGGACTTGTTTTTGCCAATAAAAAAACTCACGAATTCTTGAGAAGAAAAAGGAATTCTTGTTTTTTTTTCCATTTATACTTTTTCACGAGATTTTGAGACACGCCCGATTCAAAAACGTGAAATTTAAAAAAAACCGAGATTTTAATTAGCGGGATTTCGCTATTCTTCCAATAAATGTGACAACGAAAAATGAATTCAATAAATTTATTTTAATATACAGAGGATATATTACATTATGGAAATAAGGAGTTCAAGAAAATTCCGTTACTTCTTGAATTCTTTTTCTTTATAATGATATTAGAACTATTAAAATAAAATAAACTAAAATATTCTAACTAGTTGTTAATTACGAATATTTAGTAGTTACGTACAGTTACGAAAGAAATAAAACAAGGCAGAATATAAACCAACGGTTTTTAAAGGCTCACATTTTCTAAAAAATAATACAAACTGTTTAGAACTGTGATCTGCAAATTTTAAATTTTTTTGAGAATTTCATATAATAAGAAAAAATGTTATAAATAAGGAGACACTTTCATCAATTTTAAGGCTACTCTACATAATTAAGAAAAATCATTAACAGATATAAAATTGTAAAGTTGAAGCTTTAATTTTTGTCTTTTATTTTTAAAAAATTTTGTACAGGTGTCTAAATTACAGCTGTTAAAAAAGGCAAAATTTCAATTTTTGAGCCCTAATAGACTTTAAACAGGTGCTGGTATAAAATTTTTCTGAGACAACTTATACTAATTCTAAAAGATCTTTCTTCTCTTAAAATTATAAGGTCCTAACTAAAAGGGTGCCGGAGTTAGGAAAGAAAAACAATCATGCAAAAAATGTTTTCACATAACGGTAAATTTAAATACGAAATTAAAGAAAATTGTATAATTTTGTTATTGATTTATACAAAATCTTGTTTAATGGCGTTTTTAAATGGAAACGAGGAAGAATACAGTTGCCTTTGTCAACTCTTAGATACCCGTACGAACCCTTTAGTATGTTCAAAGTCTGTAAAGTTTATAATATTATTTTTTTAAATTTTCAGTATTTTAACATAATTTGGGTGAATTTTATAATTTCTAGAACTATGGTTTGTTCATATAATATTCAAACGAATATGTTTATACATTCTTCAAAAGCAAATTCTAATCTTCTGCTTAATGATTTTCAATAAAAACTTTTCCAAATATGATATATGTATCTATAGTACTACGCAATACTAAGCGGCAAATGTATATTAATTTATACTAAATTTACTACAATATACGATATATGTATGTATATGTATGTTAATATGCATATCTATTCATATATTATTACATATCGCCATGTACATTTCATGATTTTTTTAAAAATATTTCATTCATAGAATAATTTCTTATAAATACAACAAAATACGTATATACGCCGCTACGTGTATATATATATAATATATATATATATATATACAATATACATATATCAATATTCTTATTATCTATACATCATTCATTCATTAGTAACATATACGATATTATTTACTCAAATTATTTTGTACTACGCATCATCATCCTCAACAAAATATTGAGAAAAAATCAAGTCACCCTTTCGTCAATTTTAAGGTAGGTAACCCTATATTATTAAGAAAAGTTGCTAAAAGAAATGAAAGCATAATGTTGTAACTTTAATTTTTATGTATTACTTCAAAACAATTTGAAAAGTTGTTCAAGTTACAGGTGTTTAAAAATAGGGAATTTTAAGTTTTGACCCCTTACAGCTCCTAAAGATCTAACTTCTGTGAAAATTTCAAGTTTCCAACTTTAACCGTTTAGAAGATAGAAGGGTTAAAGAATTTTAGAATAATTCAGTTTCGCATAACGGTAAATTAAGACACCGTATAGCACAAGTATATATTTATTATATACATATTTGTAAAGCTCATAACAGCACCTATCGTTTGGCATTCTCAGATTGAAGATATACCTTATTGGGTTAGAACTTGAGTTATAATAATTTAAATATAGAGCTTCTTCGAAATTTGGGGAGCTGTAGCTCCTTAAGGGATGGGGAACTATAGAAAAAAGTTCTTCCATAAAATTAATTTTTTTTAGGATATCTATCTGTTAGAATAGAACTTTTGAAAAATTTATATGAAAGGAGTGGAGATCAAAAAGTTAGTTGTTCGAAGAGAGCTACCCGAAGTTTCGTTCGAATCAACAACCAAAAAAAATTTGGAACCTACAAATTGATCCTAAAATATTTTGTGTAAATACTCCATTGATTCTTATCCGATGCATACCTTTGAAGGTATATCTAGCTGCTTTATGTTGAGGTGTTACAAACGGAGGGTATAAAAACGTTAAGTAGTACTTGAGACATATACATTTAAAAATAAGGTTTTTTCAAAGTTTTAGATGAAAAAGATTTTTTATGATAATGCCCTGAACCTACCCATCGTTAAAATTTCACTACTCTATCTTTAAAGGTGTATAGAAGTTTTGTAAACAGATGGACGGACGGACCGGCAGAGTGAAACTAATAGGCAAATTTTTTTTATTTTTTTTTGAAAATGTGCTAAAAAAGTCATATAAAATTCTAAATTTTATGCATCCATGATTATGTAAAATAACAGTTCAGAGTTATGTTATTCTCTTTCTATAGTAGATACACAGAAAAGAATGGATACGAATTATTTTATGAAAACAAATTTCAATCACTTTATCAATCATTATCCTCAAATTAGTTTGAATAAAAACTGAATAATACCAAATTCAGCTCCTTTCAATTCTCGTACTACCGGACTTCCCATCAAATGTAAATTTAATTGTTTACTTTGAAACTGGACACTTGCACACTTCGAAATTCTTAAATTTTGTATACTTCAAATTTTCATTATACTCTAGTTTTGTTGGCTCTTTATGTTTTATAAAGATAAAATATAATAACAATTTTTGCAGTAATTAAATAAAGTGCCATTGTTATGGGTTCGTTGGTGTTTTTAATATAATTTTTTTTAATCACATTATTGATACTAATTTTAATAAAAAAGCATATTTTGTATAACAAGTATTTTGTCCGGAAGTCAAATTTTCAAAAAAATATTGATTGTTAGATTGACAAACCGCCATCAAATCAAGCAAGCGATGCTAATATAACACATAAGATTTTCAATGTAAAACAATGATTGAACAAAACCTAAGTTTAATTGGATCAGACATTTTCTGTTACAAATAGCTGAAATTTAAAAAACAACTGGAATGTTCTATCTGGTGCCTATGCTTTGAAAACTTTTAATGCATTTGATCTTTTAATCTTAATATAAAATTTCATTTTTGCTAGTATGCAAAAATTATTAAAATAGAATCTTCACTCATATGACTTACCTATGGAAGGAAGAAGACCTATGAAACTCCGATCATTTTCATTTCACTTTTCTAACTTAGCGTATTGAGCAATGAACTCTTACAGGGGTTAACAATTTTATAAAGATTGGAGTAACCAGACTATATAGATTTTAAGTGCATATTGTTAAAGCACAATCAAAATTATGCACTAATTATGCATCCATAATTCATTAAATATTGTATCTTAAATTTCTTTTTCACTAATTATTCGAATATTACATTACGAAATGTTTTTAACATTATTTTGTATAATATTTATCTGATATGTAATAAAAACTATATAGATAGTTTAGTATATATATAATATGATGGTAAAATTACAAACAAATAAAAATTTAAAAGAAAATAAAATTTACCAAACTCAATTATCAAAAATTTATTAGGTAAATCATTTTACAAGAAATAACTCATATCTTTTTTCATTCTGACATCAGTTTCAACCACAAAATTAAGAACTCAAAATTATTATCCAAGGTCTTGTTTGCTTTTTTTTTTATATCTTTTCAACAATATTCTAGATTATGCATCTTATTGTTGTTGAAAAGTGAAAAAAAAAAAAACATAGAAATGGTGCACAAAACTGTAGGATGTAACCTAAAAACTTTTAGTGGTTAACTTCCAGTGGTTTTCAATTCTTTTTTTTTTTTATACTCATACGGTATAATACATACTTTAAGGGTATAATAAATTTTCCATCACGTTTGTGACACCTTAGAAGACGAGATATATATATTGTAAAAGTATTGTATTGTATCTATTATTGGTCAGAAATGGATTTAGCTATGTGCATCCGTCCGTATGATAATTAAAAAAAATTATGAAGCTAAGATTCTGAAATTTTTTCCATTTAATTTTTTTTTTTTAAATATCAGTTTTGCTATTGAAATTGAATAACTTCGGTTGGAAAATCGTGCCAAGTAGCTGCCATATAATTTCTTTTTTATTTGAGATTAACTAAAGTATCTAATTTAGCTGGATATCTGATATTTTGGCAGAGAAAGTTTATCTACACAATTTAAATGATCTGGAGCAACTGGTTCGAATAGTTATCATACAACTGTAACAAATTTATCTTCGTCCTCATATTTTGATACCAAATAAATCTAGGCATCTAAAATTTAAAAAAATTAGATTAATCCGATATTCCGATCCAGTATTATATAATATTATGTTGATGCGGGTATCCTAGAGTTGACACAATTTTATATATACTTTTTCTCGGTTTTGGAGTTTTCAGTTTATTTAAAAACTTAAATAAAGTTTGCTAAGAACTTTTTTATCTAATTTTCTTTCTTTATTTTTATACAATTTTTTTTGTTTTTTTTTTTTTTACAACAATTAATTTAATTTATTTTTTTAGTAAAAATAAAAAAGTTTACGAGAGTTGGATTATTAAAATATTTTTTAGTTTATTTAATTAAGGGTATTTTTTGCTATATTTACTTATATAGAATATTTTGGCAAAAATTTGAAAAGAAAAAGAAAAGGAAAATCTAAAAAATCTTGTAAGTTCTTAATTTAAAATAATATGTCAAATGCAGGAGTAATTGTAATGGTAAATAATATCTATGGTTCTTAAATTTATTTTACACAAAAAAAAAATAATGCTAATATTGTTTTAAATTATTTGAATCCTCTTAAGATTATTGGAATTTGGACATAAGTATGAGAAAAATAGTCTACGTAAAATTCATCCGTTGAAGATTGTGTCAAGATAAGTTTATAGTTAATTTTTTTTTTTTTTTATTACTTTAAATGGATATATAAATATACCCATAAAGGGTGGGTTGGGTCATAGTTAATTTTATAATGTTGATTTAATATGCATATGTGTATGTATAAAATGTAAAAATAAAAAATGCCTTAGCCATTAAAAGTAAATTTAATTGTATGGATTTTTTTTTAAGAAAATATTTAAAGAAAGAGAAAACAACTCAGATCTTAAATTTTGACAAACAAAATATTTTTTTTAAAAATTTAAAAGTTTAACGACGAATAAAAATAAAAAACAAGGTAGAATGTAAACCAACGGTTTTTAAAAGCGCACATTTCCAAAACTCAATACAAACTGTTTAGAAGTGTGACTTACACAAAAATTTGAAAATTTCATGTAATAAGAAAAAATGTGAAAATAGGACATTTTTGAAATTTTGAGGGGCTATAAGTCCGGAATCCTATATAACTAAGAAAAGCCGTTAACACACGTAAAAATATATTATTAAACCTTTAACTTTCATGTCTTGCCGAAGAAAAATTTGTACAGGTGCCTAAGTTACAGGTGTCTAAAAATAGCAAATTTTCAATTTTTGAGGCGTAATAACTCTTAAAGAGGGGGCGCTACCAAAAAATTTTCTGAGGAAACTTATACTAATTCTAAAAGTTCTTTCTTGTCTCAAAATTTCAGGTTCCTATCTAAAGGGGCGCCGGAGTTATGAAAAAAGAAATTTCATGCAAAATGTGGTTTTCACATAACGGTAAATTTAAATAGTAAATTACAAAATATCACATAATTTTGATATTGTTTTATATAGATAATAAAATTTTCGATCTACTGGCGGTTTTAGATAGCAAAATTATTACGCAGAGCCCGAGATATATACATCTGAAAATGGGGCTTTTTCGCAATTTTGAAGAGCGACAACTGTGGAACCCTTTACAATTAAAATAAACCTTTAACACACGTAAAAATATATTATTGTAGCTTTAACTTTTATATCTTGCAGAAGTAAAATGTGTACAGGTTCCTAAGTTACAGGTGTTTAAAAATAGCAAATTTTCAATTTTTAAGCCCTAATAGCTCATAAACAGGGGGTGGTCCGAAAAAATTTTCTGAGCAAACTTATACTAATTCTAAAAGTTCTTTCTTGCCTCAAAATTTCAAGCTTCTATCTAGAAGCGTGCCGGAGTTATGAAAGTAGAAAAATCATACAAAATTTGGTTTTCACATAACGGTAAATTTAAATACTAAATTTAAAAAAATTGTATAATTTTGATATAAATTTACAAAGATAAAAGAAATACCTGTCGAATGACGTTTTCAGATTGAAAAAATCTTAAGCAGAACATAAGATATATGCATAAAAATAGGGCTTTTTCAAAGTTTGAGGGGCTGTAGCTCCGTAATGGAGGGGGCTACATGAAAAAGTTGTTCCACAAAATTATTTTTTTTATGAGACCTACCTATGGTTAAAATTTTTTTTCTCTATCTTTAACGGTGTAGAAGTTTTGTAAACAGACGGACGGACGGACGGACGGACAGAGTGAAACTAATAAGCACATTTTTTCAAAATTTTTTTGGAAATGTGCTAAAAACTATTTTCGCCACTATTTTGAAAAGCAGAATATTGAAAAAAAATTATGAAGGAATCATTCAAAAACATTCCTTAGATGATTTTAAAAAAAATATTTTCGTTTAAGAAAATTCGATATGAAGGTATTTTTAAATAAAATAATATGTAAAAAAAAATATTTTTTAAAATATGCTTTTATCAAAATCAAACTCGCCCCCTAAAAAGTAGAAAATAAAATAAAATAAAAGTGATTATAGATCTAAAGCATCTTGGCCTGTTATAATACAAAAGTAAATTGCTGGAATAAGATGAACAGAAATTTGGGATTCGTGGTTCTTTTTTATTCCAGCAATTTACTTTTATATTATAACAGGCCAAGATGCTTTAGATCTATAATCACTTTTATTTTATTTTATTTTCTACTTTTTAGGGGGCGAGTTTGATTTTGATAAAAGCATATTTTAAAAAATATTTTTTTTTACATATTATTTTATTTTATACTTTTTAGTTTTAAATTAAACCCATAATTTGAATTTAAAAATACAGTTTTGAATCTATTATACATAAAATTTTATTTAAAAAATATTGATGAATAGAGTTAAAAAAAAAAAAAATTATACACGAATTGGATTCGAAACACAGTCCACACATTAACACTCACTTTCAAGACCTGTACACCTTCCTCTGCACCATATATGCATTAATTCAATATGCATTAAAGAATGTTGGCAGCAAATATTTTGATTTAAATACTAAACAAATGTTGTAAACAAAATAACTTAGCAACATACATAAAAATATTGTATGTATGGATTGTGTTTTGCTAATTATGCTAATACGAAACACCAGGAAAGATCAAAAATATAATGTGTATGTTTGTATGCATGAATAAGAGATAAAAATGTAAGTTTTAAATTGATATATACAAAAATGTAAACATATTTTATTCAAAAAATGTTGATGAATAGATAGTTAAAAAAAAAAAATGTTGCTTGTGTACTGGATTCGAACAACATGATCCCCACTTTTGAAACCTGTACACTATCCTCTGCACCATACTACACTTACAAATGTTGCTAACAGATTACGAAGATAATAAAAAGCGTGACAGAATGACAAATAAATAAATAAATAAATAAATAAATAAACCGACAGCGACGAGTTAATATAAAAGCATATAAAAAACGAGGAAGAGTGCAGTAGAGTAGACTGTGTCAACTCTGGGATACCCGTATGAACGTAATATATCCTGTTTCTATAAAACTTGATCATCTTTTAAAAACATTCAGAGTTTTAGTACCGAACTACAGAGATATATTTATGTAAATTGTGGAGTTGTATGATAGCTACCCGAATCTATTGCGCCTAGCTTCATTAAGTTCCAAGAAATGCAAAAAGCCTGAACCGGCTGCTTTAGACCATTCAAATTTTACAAAAGTTTTTGGCATGCAACTCGACACTTTTTCACTAAATTTCAGATAGCTAGCTTCAATAGGCACTGAGTTATTTTCATTTAAAAAGAGAAGTTGTATGGCAACTATCCGAACCTGTCATATCATCACAACAAAATTGTACAGAAGTTGTTGCCATAAAACTCGATCATCATTTGCAAAATTTCAGATACCTAGATTGAATAGACACTGGGTTATTTCCATTTAAAGAAAGAAGTTGTATGGCAGCTACTCGAACCCGGCGGCCGAAAATGCTGGAGTTAAATAGCAAAACTAACAATTTTGTAAAAGTGACGTAAAAAAAATTGCAGCCTCCTAACTCCTTTATTTTTTGAGTTATCGTGCGGACGGACACTGATTTATTTTCATTTAAAAAGAGAAGTTGTATGGCAGCTACCCGAACCCGTCGCACCACCACAACCAAATTTTGCAGAAGTTGTTGCCATAAAACTTGATCATCATTCGCAAAATTGCAGATACCTACATTGAACAGAAACTGGGTTATTTCCATTTAAAGAAAGACGTTGTATGGCAGCTACTCGAACCCGGCGGCCGAAAATGCTGGAGTTAAATAGCAAAACTAACAATTTTACAAAAGTAACGTAAAAAAATGTTCAGCCTCCTAGCTCCTCTATTTTTTGAGTTATAGTGCGGACGGACACTGAGTTCTTTCATTTAAAAAGAGATTTTGTATGGCAGCTACCCGAACCCGTCACACCACCACAACCAAATTTTGCAGAAGTTGTTGCCATAAAACTTGATCATCATTCGCAAAATTTCAGATACCTAGATTGAACAGACACTGGGTTATTTCTATTTAAAGAAAGAAGTTGTATGGCAGCTACTCGAACCCGGCGGCCGAAAATGCTGGAGTTAAATAGCAAAACTAACAATTTTACAAAAGTAACGTAAAAAAATTTTCAGCCTCCTAGCTCCTCTATTTTTGGAGTTATCGTGCGGACGGACACTGAGTTCTTTTCATTTAAAAAGAGATTTTGTATGGCAGCTACCCGAACCCGTCGCACCAGCACAACCAAATTTTGTAGAAGTTGTTGCCATAAAACTTGATCATCATTTGCAAAATTTCAGATACCTAGATTGAACAGACACTGGGTTATTTCTATTTAAAGAAAGAAGTTGTATGGCGGCTACTCGAACCCGGCGGCCGAAAATGCTGGAGTTAAATAGCAAAACTAACAATTTTGCAAGAGTGACGTAAAAAAAATTTCAGCCTCCTAGCTCCTTTATTTTTTGAGTTATCGTGCGGACGAACACTGAGTTCTTTTCATTTAAAAAGAGATTTTGTATGGCAGCTACCCGAACCCGTCGCACCACCACAACCAAATTTTGTAGAAGTTGTTGCCATAAAACTTGATCATCATTCGCAAAATTTCAGATACCTAGATTGAACAGGCACTGGGTTATTTCTATTTAAAGAAAGAAGTTGTATGGCAGCTATCCGAACCCGGGGACAGAAAATGCTGGAGTTAAATAGCAAAACTAACAATTTTACAAAAGTGACGTAAAAAAATTTTCAGCCTCCTAGCTCCTCTATTTTTTGAGTTATCGTGCGGACGGACACTGAGTTCTTTTCATTTAAAAAGAGATTTTGTATGGCAGCTACCCGAACCCGTCGTACCAGCACAACCAAATTTTGTAGAAGTTGTTGCCATAAAACTTGATCATCATTTGCAAGATTTCAGACGCCTAGCTTTATTAACTTCCAAGAGGTGCAAGAAGCCTGAACCGGCTGTTCTAGGCCAAACAAATTTTACAAAAGTTGTTGGCATATAACTCGACACTTCTTTACTAAATTTCAGATTCCTAGCTTCAATAAACACTGAGTTATTCTCATTTAACCGGATAAGTTGTATGGCAGCTACCCGAACCCGCCGCACCACCACAACCAAATTTTACAAAAGTTGTTGCCATAAAACTTGATCATCATTTGCAAAATTTCAGACGCCTAGCTTCATTAGGTTCCAAGAGGTGCAAGAAGTCTGAACCGGCTGCTCTAGACCAACCAAATTTTACAAAAGTTGTTGGCATGTAACTCGACACCTCTTTACTAAATTTCAGATTCCTAGCTTCAATAAACACTGAGTTATTCTCATTTAAACGGAGAAGTTGTGTGGCAGCTACCCGAACCCGCTGCACCAGCACAACCAAATTTTACAAAAGTTGTTGCCATAGAACTTGATCATCATTTGCAAAATTTCAGAAACCTAGCTTGAATAGATACTGAGTTATTTCTATATAAAGATAGAAGTTGTATGGCAGCTACTCGAACCCGTCGACCGAAAATGTTGGATTTAAATAGCAAAACTAACAATTTTGCAAAAGTGACGTAAAAAAAATTTCAGCCCCCTAGCTCCTTTATTTTTTGAGTTATCGTGCGGACGGACGGACGGACGGACGGACGGACGTACATGGCTTAATCGACTCAGAATTCGATTCTGAGCCGATCCATACCTTTGACACTATATCTAGCTCGACTCCTTTAAGGTGTCACAAACGTAATGGCAAATTTATTATACCCTTGAACATAGTTCATACGGGTATAAAAATAAATTAATTTTGTAAAGCACAGAACTTACTATTTACTTATCTCTTCATAAAAATCACAATAATCAGCTGATTTCAATCAAAATTATTCTCACTGATAAACTGAGAATAAAAATTTAATTCTGAGAATTTAAAACTGAGAATAAAATTTTTATTCTCAGTTCCTCAGTTAAAATTTTAAGTTAGAATTCTCAGTGAGAGATTCATTCACCGAACATTTTGACAGTTGTGAATAAGAATTCTCGGTTAGAATTTGCATCATATTAGACATCATGCAGTAAAATTTAATTATTTTTTTACTTATAGTTATAAGATAAAATTTTAAATATGATCTAAATTACATATCCATATATATACATATTATGTTGATTTTTCCTAAATCAATTATTTTCCTTAGTATGATTTAAAAAGTGCATTGATATGGACGTGGATAATTTAATTTTAGAAGTTCAAAAGTTCGGAAGCCTCTATGGAATATGTTTCGGAATATTTTTAGTTTCTATATGAAGTTTTTCTATATGCATAAAGATTGTTATTGGTTTTAATGTAACAGCAAGTTGTTCTTCTCGTTAGATTCAAGTGCTATAAAAATCGGTAATTTATATATATATATGTGGGCTAATAATGTTCAAAATGTAATTAAAAGTAGCTGATAATATTCTGTAATATTTGTAAAAGTATTCCTGATTAATTGTGAAAGTCGATTTTGAAAGTTATGAAACTCTTCCAAAATTAATCATTCTTTATTTATGAGATGAACAGATATCTTTTTCATGAAATAAGTGCTATTTTAAATATGATATTTAACTTTACACGAATATTTCACTTACCGATAAGCTCATTATATATCTTTTCTCTAACAAAACCAACATATAAAATCTAAATAAAGAAAGTTCACGAGCGTGTTATATTTTTCATCGATCACGAATTTCATATCTGCGCATATAATACACGCTGAAAACCGCAACATAGCGGTTGCTGTAAAAAATTTGCAATACAAACTTGAAACAAACTTTTATGGTAAACTATGATAATTCTAAAAGATGTCTCTTTTTCAAAATTAGAAGGTTCTCTGTGAAATCATGCCAGAGTTATAAAGGAAGCGCAATTTTGCAAAATTTTGTTTTCTATAACGGTAAATTTAAGTATTAAATTATAAAAATTTGTACAATTTTAATATTGATTTATAACGGTAGAAAAATTTTGGGGTTCTTAAATTGAAAAAATATTAACAAGAACCTTAATTTTGAAATACTTTCGAAAATATGGTTTTAAAACTTTGAAGGACTGTAGCTCCGTAATTGATGGTTCTACAACATTAGATTTTTTTTAAACACCTATATCCGCGGTTAAAATTTCTTTCTTTTATCTTAAACGGTATAGAAGTTTTGTAAACAGACAGACGGACGTACGGATGAACGGTCAGATATATTAAACTAATACATTTTTTAAGGAAATTTACGCAGAACCTGATTGTAAAATGGAATATTTATATACTATATCAAATAAAGATTGGAATTAAGAAAATTTCAATTATGATTAATACCCTTTTGATACATTGCTATAAATCTATTTCATCAGATTATGAAATAAGTTTATCATTACTAGATTGTAATATTAAAACTCTAATATTGCTTGTAGTATGTACCTATATGCTGAAAAGAGCTGCAAAATGTTAACAGTCGATCGAAAGCAAATTAACAACTTTTAAAAGAAAAATATCAAAAGCAAATGTAACAGAATGAAAGATGTTTTATATAAACGTTTAAATAAACAAAAAATCAGTTGTCTCCATCAAAGGACCGACCGCCACTACACGAAAAGTACAATGCCAAAATTTATAGATTTTTTACATAATAATTTATATCAAAGCAAAATAACTTCTAATAATTTAACAACATTTTGTTTTATTCAATAACAATAATAAGCAATGAAATCGTAAAAATATATGTATGTGCATTCCATTAATATGTACATACATTTACATTATTATGTAATGTACATAATTTTTTTTTTCATTCAAAAATATTAGAAGTAAAAAATAATAAAAACTGTAAACAAATACAAAACAAACATAACATTAATATTGAATCTGCTAACAAAAATTTTACCGTTTTAATTTTATGTCATCAACAAAACAATAATATGCATGTACATATGTACATACATATATAAATTTTTAGAAATAACAAAAAAAAAAATTGTTCATATAAATTTATATGGAGTGTATGTATGAAATTTGGATTTAGAAAAAAAATTAAATAAAAGTTAAAGTTGGTCGGATCAAAAAATGTTCTATGGCAAAATTGTTGTTCTTTACTTGTGTAACAACTTTTTCTTAATAATTTTTCTCATAAAATTTTTCTGTTAAAAATATTCGTAAAAAACTGAAAAAGTACACTAGTAAACTACCAATTGCGGTTGTCCGATTTGCTCCAAAAGCTTATCAATCCAAGATATTTACGTCAAAACCTTAAATATGAAATTGTAAAAAATTCCCCTCAGTCGTTTAAGCTGTACATGTGCCCACAGCCATACCCACACACACACACACACACACACACACACTAACGCGCACACAGAGGGACATCATGCTAAAAAAAATTTTTACGGCCTTCTCAACACCGGAGTAGTGCATATTTGCCAAAATCTCGTGTACAAATTTTTAGTATGAAAACAATACCTACCTTATACATAATTGTATGCGGTCGGTAAAAAAACTAAAACTTAGTAAATTTAATGGTTTTGATAGTACAAAATAATACAAATACTCCTACCTACATACCTACTTGCATTCTCCCTATTAAGTTATATTTTTAAATGTGTACATATGTGTACTTTTTTTTTCTCTTTTCAACTCTTATAATAGTTAATCCACTAAGTTATTTATTATTCCTATTTGACTGAGCTTCAATTTTTGAAATTATTCATTTCATTAAGCCATTGATTACTCGGCTGTAGTTATTGTACAAGACCGCATATATAATTTTTATATTGTGCACATATAATTACCGCATATATAATTTTTATATTGTGCACATATCTCTTATTATCTTATACAAGAATTATATTTATTTATTATATATTTCAATATGATTTTAATTATATATGTATATGTACTCATTTTTTATTTTACTATATTGTATACTATAGTTATATATTTTAAGAAAAATCTACATTATTTTTTTTTTATTAATTTATAAGAACCAGCGGAGAGAGAAGTGTTGAAACCCCAAGCTTTTATAATGAAGACGGCTGTTTTAACCACTCTATACCATTGGCTGGATAAAAAATAAAATATATGTATATATTAAACGTTATTAACAGCTAATATTAAAGGTTAGTTAAAATTAAGCTGTTGTCATATTATTTTACAATAAAAAAGATTTTCAATACTTGTTAATGTTTATTCCTATGTTTTATTCCTTGTTGCTTATTTCTTGTTTTTTAAAATGTTGTTTTGCTTTTTTGCCTTAGCTAAAATATTTCATTTTTATTCCATTGATACATTCTTTTTTTTTTATATTTAATTTTTTTTTACTCATTTTATATTATTCAATGAGTTTTTTTTTTCTATAGCTACTTCCTTTCTAGAATATTTTCCTCATCCTGTATCTAAAAAAAAAAAAGCTAATTTATTTATTTTTTTTTTTTTGAAGAAGAAGAATTAGATACCATTGAATCCATGATGTGAAAAACCATTACCGTCAATATAATAAAAATTATAATTTAAAAATAAAAGAGAATCTTTCTTTTTTTTTTTATACGATTGTTTTTGTTTTTTTTTTTTGTTTTTGTGTTTTTGGTATAAATGACTTTGGAACCCAAAAGTTTTAAATTGTTTCATTGAAAGGATACAAAAGAAACTGGTAAAATATAGAGCTTAAATTTCTTTTTCATTGAAGGTATAAGATGAAATTCTCATTGCAAGAATTTCAGTCAATATAAAATTTCAATCCTCTATATAAAAAGTTCTATTCTATATAAAATATATAAAAATCTATTAAGTACATCTGAAGAGTAAAATTATCTGCATTCTTTAATTTAAAATAAAACCCATATAATATAGAACAAGTTCAAAGCGTATATAGTAAAATGTTTCAAGTTTTATCCTACTGCAATGAATACCATATGGTAAGTGGCAACCGTATATAATATCTATATAACATATTATATGTATGCATATAATATACTTCAACTCTAATAATATATATATACTACATCTATTCTTTCTTTCTTTTTACCTTGCAATAATTTAATGTTAAAAAAAAAAAAAAAAAAAACAAAAATAAAATCCGAAAAAAAAAAAAAATTAAACATTCTATAAAAAAAAAAAATTTATATAAAGATATGGAAGACAGAATAAATTGATTATATTTTTTTTTATAGCCTTTAAAGGTAATTTAATCGGCAATGATTTTCTTTCAATATTGTTAAATCGTCTGTGCAAACGAATAAATATATTTTAAATAAACAAAAAGACAAAAATAAAACGAGAGGCTGATTTTATTTATTTTATACATATTTAAATAAACAACAATAAGATATTTGGAACAATGTCATCAAATAATTCTCTCTCCTAACGATTACAATTAATATAAGTACTCATCTATACTCGGTACTCATCATCAAAAATGACTTTCTATTTCTATTGACTTTCTATTGCAGATTAAAACTGGGATTATTAGTATCTATCAAGATTAATATTGCAGATACGAAATATTTGCAAAATGTCTGTTAAAAAAATTATAATTATTAATGACTCCAATAATCCGTAACTAAGATACTATAATAATCTCCTTTTGTGAGTTATAACTATTAATTAAAATTTTGTAAAGTTTTTGTGCTACATTATTGATATACATATTATATAAATACTTACCTATATAAATATTTTTATGAAACGTTTATTATGCTTCATACTAAAGTTTGGTATATTCATTGATTCATTTGGTAATTCGTTAAAGATTGTTAGATTATTATATTATTATTATTTCCAAAGGGTCCGTATAAGTACCACTGCAATCTTTTGATGCATATCTAAATTATGCTTGTCCAATTACTATATTTTGTAAATTTTATCCCCCCTTATAATAATTTTGTCAATCGTTTTGCCTCTAAAAAACTAAAAATAAATAGAGGATTTATTACTGGAAGTTTATTTTCTTTAAAGCAATATGCACCTTTTTGAGTATATGTCCTGCAGTCTCCTTAAAGACTGTTAAAATCTTCAGTTTTCAAAGTATGAAAAAATCATATTTTTAAATATATATAACTTATGGTATTGGTATATGTTTAAAGTTCATGTACATATGACACATGTACATGTACATATGGTGTACGTCAAGCAATAGAAAATTTCTTCAACTTTATAAATCGAAACTATATTAAATTTCTCAAATACTAAAAGCTGAAAAGAAGTAGATTTCGAAAAAAAAGATTGCCTATAGGCACAGTTTGAGTTTGGATTTTCATAAAATATTATTATGATATACTTGTCGGATCCGCCAAACTAATTAAAAGTAATCTTAGATAGCAATTTTCACTGTAAAGGCAATGATAAACCCTCATGATATAATGAAAACTATGTAATTATTTTCAAACTCCTTTAACTTATTTTTAATGTGAGATTTAAAATTCAAAATTTAAACGATATATTATTTTATACACATATTTTGTAAAAGATATGTGTTTGTTGGTTTTTCACAATTTCCTTTACCATAAAAAGTCTTAAAGAAAATTTTCATATTTTAATGAAAAAATAATTGCTAAGTATAATTAATAATAATATAAGTTTGTTTTAATGTGGGCGGTTCACCAAACTCTTATATTTTAATAATGAAGTTTATGAGAAATCTCAAAGACAACCGAAATAAAGAGTAACACTATTCAATATTATAACTACTCAAAGTTGAATAATGATTTGTACAAAAAAAAAAAAGTTCCAACTCTTAAACATATTAAAAAAACGAGGAAGAATACAGTTGCCTTTGTCAACTCTTAGATATCCGTACGATACCCGTAGTAAATTGGGACAGGTGTTCAAGTTTAAAAATAAGGAAGTTTTTAGTTTTTGACCCCATACAGCTCCGAAACGTGGGGCGATACAAAAATATTTTCTGAAATAATTTTTTTTCAAAGACGTAACTTCTCTCAAAATTTAAATTTTTAACTTATACCGTTTTATCTTCCAAACGGTTTAAGTTAAAAATTGAAGGAATCATGAATTTAGCAAAATTTGAGTTTCGCATAATGGTAAATGAAGATGTACCTTATACAACTTGTGTTATAACAATTTAAATATAGAGCTTTTTCGAACTTTGGGGAGCCGTAGCTCCGTAACGGGTGAGGCTACAGAAAAAAGTTATTAAAAATAAAATTTATCTTTTTATGATATCTATCAGCAGTTAAAATTTCATGGCTCTATTCCAAAAAAAATTTGGGGATCTAAAAGTTAGATGTTCGAGAGCTACCCGAAGTTTTGGTCGGATCTCAACCAAAAAAAAAATAGGGAACCTAATAATTGTTATAAGAATATTTTGTGTTAATTGCAAAACTCTAGCTTTCTTAATTTTTGAGTTATCTTGCTGACGGACAAAGCTTAATCGCCATAGAATTTGATTCTGATCCGATCCATACCTTTGAAAGTTTATCTAGCTAGCTTATTTCGAGGTGTTATAAACGAAGGAGCAATTTTAATATATCCGATCCTTTCGTACGGGTATAAAAAGATAAAAGTCAACCTCCGATATTTAATTATTTATAAATATATACAACAAGACGTATTATAAACGTTAAAATGAAATATAAAATATATCAATAATTAATATTTAAATTTCAAGAAAATGGTTTTTAAAAATTATTAGAAAAAACTTATGCAACTATGATATGGTTTTTATAACCTTATCTCAATTCATTTTATAATATAAAAATGAAACGTACTTTGTATGGAAAATAACAGTTTTTTTTCACAAGAGATACTTTATATTATATATATTCCGTTTTTTTTTTTTTGCCTCGTTTTTTCTACATATTTTATAAAAAAAAATAAGACTTATGTTATTATTGAAGAAATAAAACATTAAGTTTAAATAAAACAAAATAAAAACCCTTCATCCTTGATATTTAGGTTAATGGTTGGTTTAGATTTGTTTCTCATCTATACACTTTACCTACAGGATACTTTTACAATACTTTTATATTATGTATATATGCAGTATTTATTTAACATTATTATATCGTACCAAAATCCAGATAATAAATTATTTTGTCAGCGAAAAATTTTATTTTATTTAAATATTTAAATATTATTATATCGTAGATGTGACATACATTATGTACTTAAAAATAATTAAACTATAGATTGTTTTTTTTTTTTTAATTTTATAAATAGTAGTCATGAAAATTATTGAAAATTTGTTTTTTTTTTTATAATGCCTAAAAAGCTACAATAATTCTTGATATGCTAATTTTTTTTTTAATATAAAAATCCTGTTTCATGTATTTTATTAAAAAAAAGTGTTGCAGTCTGATAAGCAGTTCATTAAATGACGAATGAAGGAATAGAAAGAAATATTCTAAAATAATTATCAGTTAATCATAATAAAATGATCTAATCAAAAAATTGTAATTAAAATGGATATATCGAAAAATAAAAATTATAAAAAAATTGTTAGAATAAATTGAGAAAAATTAAGTCGTTATTGTTAATGTAGCTCTATATTATTAAAAATTTTATTTCTATAATAGGGAATGTTTATTTTTGAGTTTTTACAGCGCAGACTATTTAGTCAGTCACAAAATATTTTTTTGTTGCCCTACGTTTAAGAGCTGACTTATACTTATTTCTAATCTAATTCGTTTTAAAATTTAAAGTTTCTAACTTAAACCGTTTCGAAAAAAGAAAGGGTCAAGAAATTTGCAAAAATTGAATTTTGCGTAACGGTAAATCGTATGACAAAACTATATCTTTACTAGGAGCCCCTGTTAATGTGTGGTCAAATTCTATGTTTAATCCCAATTCATATAATTGACAGTTGCAATTTAGAAAAATAGAATTTATAGAAAAAGTACAATCCATAAAAAATCTGATAGAAAAACCAAATTCGTCAAAAAAGTAACTGAAATTATTTTTAAAATAGCGTCAAAACAGAATTAATATGTATAAAGAGCCTGTAGTTGGGTAACGTATATTTGATATTGTCATTGAGGACTTAATATCTATTTATTAATCGAGTTCGAAAAAAATATTTTAAAGTTACGTGAAGAAAATGGAATAGGTATTCGTAAAACATTCGTAAAATGCACAAACAAAGTTTGGAGCAAAACTCAGTTAAATTTCTTTATAGGCCATGTTGTCTGTAACAATATTGCCGTTGTTCATTTTACCTTGCCTTAATGTAAAAAATTCAAAATCAGAAAAAGACGGTATATTTGGCGTACAATCCTTGATTAAGATTGTACATAGTACAGAGGGCGAGAAAACCGTACAAATATTACCACAATTGTACAAATGGTAACCCTGCATAAAATTGACATACAAAATATTTAAAAATAAAAAAAATATTCAAATTTAATTTTGGTTGTAAGAACTGCTGCATATAATATAATATAAAAGTGAGTTGCTAGTGCAAGCATTTTGGGCTGTTATAATATAAAAGTAAATTGCTGGAATAAGGTTAAATAAAAATCTGCGAAATTTGAGGTTCGTGTTTCTTTTTTATTCCAGCAATTTACTTTTATATTTTATTATTTATAGTTTTAAATGAAACACATAATTTAAATTTAAAAAATATGGGATATTTTTACATACATTAATTATTGTTTCTGATATAAAATACGTTTTACAATTTTATACCAAATGTTTAAGTAAATTAAGAGACGTTAAATCGATTCCATTACAGCAAGAGTAAACATTTTTTTATTCCAGTATGTAATTCATAAATTATGAAAGTACCTCGAAGGGTTAAATATGTACCAAAATACTGTGGTTATAAATATTACAATCCAATTTTAGTTGAAGCAACATTTCTAATACGTATGAAAATGATATACATAAATGTATTTTACTGTATATTTTTATAGTATAGTATTAGTAGTATACCGTATATCCAAACAAACATCTAACCTTGAACACCTACCTACATACCTAATCCCTTAATAAGATCATGCAGTAAAAATTGTTGACAAATATCTTGATTTAAATTATAAACAAATGGAGCGGAACAAAATAATTTAGGATTATTAATTAGTTTAACATAATATTATTTACATACGTACGTACATATTTACATACGTAGTTTTAATTTTTTGTGCTGACAAAATTTTGTTTGTAAATCATAATGCGTAATGCGCAAAAAAAAAATTTTGTAATGATCTTTACTTTTTATATTCTTTACTATATACATACAAAAATATATTATGTATGTATGTAGTTTGAAATTGGCAATTGGAATTATTTTGAATGAAATTTTATATGTATATCTATATACACAATCGACACAATTAATGTTCCTAAATAAAACACATAAAACATTAATTTTTAACGCCATGCATATTCAATATGCAATAAAGAATGTTGACAACAAATATTCTGATATAAATCCTAAACAAATGTTTTAAAACAAAATAATTTAGCAACATAAAAATATTGTACCTATATACTTTGTGTTTTGCTAAATTCTAATACAAAATACATGTGCAGATCAAGATTGATTGAACTAAATTATTATAGGAGGAAAGATTAAATAATATGTGTATATTATACATAAAATTTTATTAAAAAAATGTTGATGAATAGATAGTTAACAAAAAAAAAATGTACGTACACGAATTGGATTCGAACCAAATTATTCTTACTTTCAAAACCTGTACACTCTCCTCTGCACTATACAACACTTAAATATTTAATGAACATATTACGAACATAAAATCTTAATTTTTAACCATGCATATTCAATATGCATTAAAGAATGTTGACAGCAAATATTTTGATTTAAATACTGTAAACAAAATAATTTACCAACATACATAAAAATATACTATTATAGGAGAAAAGATCAAAAATATATTGCGTGTGTATTGTACGCATGAATTTAGAGATAAAAATTTAAGTTTCAAATTCATATATACAAAATATATACATATTTTATTCAAAAAATGTTGATAAATAGATAGTTAAAAAAAAAAAAAGTTGCATGTGAACTGGACATGACCCCCACTTTTGAAACCTGTACACTTTCCTCTGCACCATATAACACTTACAAATGTTGCTAACAGATTACGAAGATAATAAAAAGCGTGACAGAATGACAAATAAATAAATACACCGACAGCGACGAGTTAATATAAAAGCATATAATAATACAATTAGAAAAGTTTTCTAATCGTTTCAAATAATATACAAACATTCATACATAAATACATCAATTTAATACAAAATTACAAAACCAAAACAATTACATATTTGAATATTAAGTCTTAAGTTTTGTAAACACTCAAACGTCGGGCAGACGATTGGACAGAGTAAAATTAATGGGCACAATTTATCGAAATTATTTTGAAAATGTCTTAAAAATATAAAATATTCGTGAATATTCTACGTGTTAATTAACAAATTCTGAATAAATTCAATTTATTTTTTTTTAATTCATTTTAATTCTTTATTTTTTAAAAATAATTCATTAACGAAATAATAATATACGTAAAATCATAATAGATATCATATTGTTAAAATAACCGTAATAAACAAAGCAGTACGTAAAACAAATTATTTTTAAAGGGACACAAAAAAAAATATTTTAGAATTGTGAACATACGTTTTTGGGTCACCCTCAATATTATCAAAATTTTCCAATTTTCTTAGAATTTTCTCATAAATTGAGTACCTATACAGTTTTATGATAAAACTTGTCCGCGAACATTATGACAGAGCACAAAACAACTCAGAAAATATGTCTTTATATCACATATATTTTACTATAATTAGGAGTACATAAGAAAAACTTTGGTCATGCAATTTTTAGCCCCTTAGCATTTTATATTTGCTGATATTTAAACTTGATGGTTACATTTAAAACCAAAATAATCTCTACATATTATTTCAGTATAATAGTCGTATGCAGGTCACATGCAAATCTATAGATTGATCGAGTAAATTTAAAATAAAACATGTCTATACCACATGATAAAGAGAAAACAATATCATTAAAGAAAGAATAATACTAGGATTACATATTAGGCTTCAATTTAGACTAAGTAATTTATTTAACATATTATTTCAAAAAGGTAATAAAAAATATTTTAGAATTGTGACTAGGTAATATGTAATGTATATGTTTTTGGGTCACCCGCCATATCATGAAAATTTTTAATTTTCTTAAAATTTTCTATTTAATAAAAATTATCAAAAATCAGGAGAAAAATTTTCTTCTATTTTAAAGGAAACCGTATTTAGTTAAGAAAAACTGTTTACCTGAGTTAAAATATAATAATTACACAGATGTTTAAAAATTTTAGAAATTATATTCCTAATAGCTCTTAAGGGAAAGGGAAGTACAAAAAAAATGTATGATGTAACTTATGTTAATTTTCAAAAATTCTTCTCCTATAAAAAATTGCAAGTTTCTAAGTAAAAGAATACGGATGAATCAGAATCTTGACGCAAAATTTTTGTTTTCACATAACGGTAATTTTAAATACTAAACAGAATAAACTTATATAATTTTTATATTTATTTTATAATTTATACTGAAGCAGAACTTGATACATAAATATTGGAAAATAAAACTTTTTCCAACTTTGACTAATTGTACCTACAGTTTAGCTCCGTAATGGATTAGATTACATAAAAAAATTAAATTATTGATGAAATGTATTCAATTTCATAGTTTCATCTTTTAAATTTTTTAATTTAACGCATGGACTAACAGAGTGTAACAAATAAACAAATTTTTCCAAAATTTTTTTTTTTTAAATGTGCTAAAAACCAGTTTTTATTTTCAATATTTTAACAGCATAAAAATTTAATAATTATAAAAAAAACGTTATTAAGTTTCAATATAAAACAGAAAACATAATTTATTAATTTCCAATAATTGGATAAAAATACATGTTATATTTTTTTTTTCCTAAAAATAGATTCTTAGCAACCCATCAGATATTTTATATTATTTCCTTTTTTCATGTGTTTAAACAACATATTTTTGAGTTTTTTAAGCATTATTTACTAATTAAAAAGGCTTAATATTACAAAATATGGATTGAAACTGTTGTAGTAAATTAATATGTAATGTAGCAAAATTGTAATTATTGATCGATGCTATGATATATCTGATGATATCATAATATTTAATCTGTAAATGACAGACATTTAAAACCATTTTACTCAATGATTTACCAACCAACTTTCATTTTTAGCACATTTCCAAAAAAATTTTGAAAAAATGTGCTTATTAGTTTCACTCTGTCCGTCCGTCCGTCCGTCCGTCCGTCCGTCCGTCTGTTTACAAAACTTCTACACCGTTGAAAATAGAGAAAAAAAATTTTAACCATAGGTAGGTCTCATAAAAAAAATAATTTTGTGGAACAACTTTTTCATGTAGCCCCCCCCATTACGGAGCTACACCCCCTCAAACTTTGAAAAAGCCCTATTTTTAAATGCATATATCTTATGTTCTGATTAAGATTTTTTCAATCTGAAAACGTCATTCGACAGGTATTTCTTTTAACTTTGTAAATTTATATCAAAATTATACAATTTTTTTAAATTTAGTATTTAAATTTACCGTTATGTGAAAACTAAATTTTGCATGATTTTTCTACTTTCATAACTCCGGCACGCTTCTAGATAGAAGCTTGAAATTTTGAGGCAAGAAAGAACTTTTAGAATCAGTATAAGTTTGCTCAGAAAATTTTTTCGGACCACCCCCTGTTTATGAGCTATTACGGCTTAAAAATTGAAAATTTGCTATTTTTAAACACCTGTAACTTAGGAACCTGCACACATTTTACTTCTGCAAGATGTAAAAATTAAAGCTACAATAATATATTTTTACGTGTGTGAAAGGTTTATTTTAGTTGTAAAGGTTTCCAAAGTTGCAGCTCTTCAAAATTGTAAAAAAGCCCCATTTTCAGATGTATATATCTCGGGCTCTGCGTAATAGTTTTGCAATCTAAAACCGGTAGAAGATCGAAAATTTTATTATCTATATAAAACAATATCAAAATTATGTAATATTTTGTAATTTACGTTTTAAATTTACCGTTATGTGAAAACCACATTTTGCATGAAATTTCTTTTTTCATAACTCCGGCACCCCTTTAGATAGGAACCTGAAATTTTGAGACAAGAAAGAACTTTTAGAATTAGTATAAGTTTCCTCAGAAAATTTTTTGGTAACACCCCCGCTTTAAGAGTTATTACGCCTCAAAAATTTAAAATTTGCTATTTTTAGACACCTGTAACTTAGGCACCTGTAAAAATTTTGCTTCGGCAAGACATGAAAATTAAAGCTACAATAATATATTTTTACGTGTGTGAAAGGTTTATTTTAGTTGTAAAGAGTTCCAAAGCTGCAGCTCTTCAAAATTGTAAAAAAGCCCCATTTTCAGATGTATATATCTCGGGCTTTGCGTAATAGTTTTGCAATCTAAAACCAGTAGAAGATCGAAAATTTTATTATCTATATAAAACAATATCAAAATTATGTAATATTTTGTAATTTACGTTTTAAATTTACCGTTATGTGAAAACCACATTTTGCATGAAATTTCTTTTTTCATAACTCCGGCACCCCTTTAGATAGGAACCTGAAATTTTGAGACAAGAAAGAACTTTTAGAATTAGTATAAGTTTCCTCAGAAAATTTTTTGGTAGCGCCCCCTCTTTAAGAGTTATTACGCCTGAAAAATTGAAAATTTGCTGTTTTTAGACACCTGTAACTTAGGCACCTGTAAAAATTTTTCTTCGGCAAGACATAAAAATTAAAGCTTCAATAATATATTTTTACGTGTGTTAACAGCTTTTCTTAGTTATATAGGATTCCGGACTTACGGCCCCTCAAAATCTCAAAAATGTCCTATTTTCAAGTTTTTTCTTATTATATGAAATTTTCAAATTTTTGTGTAAGTCACACTTCTAAACAGTTTGTATTGAGTTTTGGAAATGTGCGCTTTTAAAAACCGTTGGTTTACATTCTACCTTGTTTTTCTTTTAAATGATAAATATTCAGTATAGCCATCTTACAAAATTAATATTTTTCCAAAATTTTCTGATTTTCATTAATAATTTTCCATCCCATGTAAAGTATATACATATGTATCATATAGTATGTATAATATATACCTATATTATACATTTTGAAAAAAGACGTTCTTTGATTCCGTTAAATTTTTGTTTTATTAAAAATTTTAAAATATTGGTTGTATGGTAGGAGTAGGAATTTCACAATATAACTGAATATAAACATTATAATTTTAGTTTAGTGTTTAGTACTGCGGTAGAGTGTGGGGTTATTAATAGTTGCTTTTTGATTTTGCAAGTTCGATTCAGTTCTGTTTTTTTTTTTGTTTTTTTTTTATATTTTAAACGAAATAAATTCTTCATATCATAATATCATCATAATATTTAATCTGTATTGATAGACATTTAAAACCCTTTTACTCAATGATTTACCATCTTAGGCTTCTTATAATATATACATAAATAATAGGTATATATTGAGTTTCCAATACTCAATAAATCAAGGGCAACTTCTAAAAGATAATAATAATCGGGTTTTTACAAAAAATATCATTTACAAAGAAATTTTAAATTCATAAAGGCTTTAATTATTGAAAATTGTATTTTTACATTTTAAATAAAATCATAAAGAAACTATACTGTATATAATATTGTATTGTAATTGCTAATTAAAACACCTCGAATTTCGAGGGGCGGGCGAATACTAGTATATTATTTATTTATCTGAATAAAATTATTTAAAAAGCCAATAATTTCATATTATAAATTTCGAAATTAATCTCAAATTATAATATCCACATTAATTACTTAATAATTCTTTATTAAATTAATTATATTTAAAATCAATTTATACAAACGCTTAAATTGAATATTAAGAAAACTTCCTTGGGTTGCCCATAAGGCGTCGGTTAGTAGGTGCGATTTGATGTGCTTGTGCAACTAAAACCTTGTGATCGGATATAAGTTTATAAAGATTCTAACACATATATACTTTCTCTCTCTAGACCTGAAATAATATTAATGTACGGGTCATAAGATTAGGTATGCATATAGGTATTCTTAACTGTAGATTTTACAGAGGAATTGAAAGACAAAAGAATGCAGCACTTTTTCTGCACCTGACCTAGTTTGTTAAGAAAAAGACGAAAATATTGCGGTAGTTCATTTTTCGATAATTTAGGTGAACATTTTGACATGGATAAGAGAAATTTTCAAAGCTTCTTCTATTAGAGTAGTATTATCTGGCGTAAATCTATTGAAACTTAACAGCAGCTCTGACCTAATTGGTTCTTTTACGTTTTAAGAAAACACTAGGAACCTAGAATACGTGATTACTGACGCGTTAGCTCAGCTTTCATCAATAAAATAAAATAAAACAAGGTAGAATGTAAACCTACAGTTTTTAAAAGCACACATTTTTAAAAAACAATACTAACTGTGACTTGCACCAAAATTTAAAAATTTGATATAAGAAAAAATGGGAAAATAGGACTTTTCTGGAAATTTTAGGTGTTGTTAGTTTGGAACCCTATATAACTAAAAATACATTACTAGAGCTTTAATTTTTATGTCTTGCCGAAAAAAATTTATACAGGCGCTGAAGTTACAGGTGCCTAAAGATAGCAAATTTTCAATTTTTGAGCTCTAATAGCTGTTAACCTGTGGTACAAAAAAAATTTCTAAGAAAACTTATACTGAGAAAGAGAACTTATAATTCTGACAGTTCTTTCTTGTCCCAAAATTTGAGGTTTCTACCTAAAGGCGTGCAGGAGTTATGAAAAAAGAAATTTCATGCAAAATGTGGTTTTCACATAACGGTAAATTTAAATTATAAATTACAAAATATTGCATAATTTTTATATTGTTTTACAGAGATAACAAAATTTGCGGCCTTCTAGCAATTTTAGATTGTAAAACTATTACGCAGAGCCTGAGATATATAGCTAATAAACAAGGGTGGTCCAAAAAAATTTTTGGAGCAAACATATTTTAATCCTTAGGCTTAAACTAATTCTGAAAGTTCTTTCCGCTCTCAAAATTTCCAGTCCCAATCTAAAAGCGTTTCGGAGTTATGAGGGTAGAAAAATTATGCAAAATTTGGTTTTTATATTACGGTAAATTTAAATACTAAATTTAAAAAATATATAGATTTACAAAGTTAAAAAAAATACCTGTCGAATGACGTTTTCAGATTGAAAAAATGTTAAGCAGAACATGAGATATACGCATTTAAAAATAGGGTCTTGTCAAAGTTTGAGGGGCTGTAGCTCCGTAATGGATTGGACTACATGAAAAAGTTGTTCCACTAAATAAATATTTTTATGAGACCTACACATGGTGAAAATGGGTAGGTCGTTTTTTCTCTATCTTTAACGGTGTAGAAGTTTTGACAGACTGATGGATGGATGAATGGACGAACAGAATGAAGCTAATAAGCACATTTTTTCAATTTTTTTTTGGAAATGTGCTAAAAAGAATAAATATTACATAAAAATTATAATTTGTACCCATAATTAAAGTATTATAGAAGGGATTGTTTAATACTTTAATTATGGATAGATTTTACTTTTATAACCATTTTAGTTTCAAACCACGAAAATTTATTTTCGGAATCGTAAGTGTGGCTTAGACATTCATCGATATATTAAATATTTCGAAAAATTTTAGCCTTCATTATAAAATAAAATATATACGTTATAAACGATAATTTAAAGGTCGAAGTAATAATTATTTTGGAAATATCTGACCATTTTTATTTTTATTTAATTATAAAACTAATAACAATTGAAATTGAAAAGATTTTAACAACCTGATACATTTTTAAATTTTTATTATATCATTATTACCAATTTTCGACATTAATTCACATGACACATTTTTTCCAATTTGATAATAATCACTTGTTTTTTGTTAAAATTATTAAAATATTATTAAAATACAAAAAATTAAAATTAATATAATATCGTATAAATGAGAATAAAAAATTGATACCTGAACCGATTTTTTGAAGGATTTGTTTAAACAAGCTTCACAAAATCAATTTATGAAGTAACCAACAATACATTTACTTCAAAATTTTGAATACTTTATTTTACAATTTCCATTTTTTTCCATCTCACTCAAATAAGGATCATGAGGCACACCATTTATTATTCATATTTGGCTAAGCTTCAGTTTCTGGAATCATTAATTTCAGTAAGCCGTTGATTACTCGGCTGATACTATTGTACAAAAGTATGAGACATAAATATTTCTTTATTTCTACGCCATCTATTATCTTATATTTCTAGATTTTCCATTTTTCATTTATAACAGTAAGTACATTATTATAATTGAAAAAAAATAACAAAATTTCCGCAGTACAGAAAAAACCCCACAAGAATACAATTATAATATAAATATACACATAAGTAACGAATATCGAGAGGACGTTATTTTCAATCTAAAGTTTGTTAAAGCTATATTATAGTATTTAAAGAATTTGACATCTGTAAATACTCTAAAATTTCACTATAAGTTTTCCTAATTATAATATTAAAAGTGCCACCTGGTCCTCGAAATTCGAGCATATTCTAGATTTTTTTTTATTTTTTATTTAAATTTCTATTGAAATGTTTTATATAATATAATCATACAAGATTACTTGAATTATTTTTGAACATTTTTTTAATAAAAGAAGCGGTAAAAATTTTTATTTCTTATATACAAATATAGATATCAATATAATAATGATCTGGCTTACTTAAAACAATATTAAATATTGAAGAAGACTGCAGAAATGAAGACAAGAAATAATTTGTTATGATTTATTTTATATTACGGTCATAAAAAAAATAAAATGAATACTTAATATTAAGTATTTCTTACATATTTAACAACTTCAAATAAAATTATATTTGATAGACTTAACAAACAAAAAAAAAATGTTATAGACCGTATTCGGGTCGAAACTTGCTAACCTCCGCATACCTTCACATCACATATCACATTACATTCTTGTTAAAAAATTACAAGGTAAATAGAACAAAAATTTGTATAAAGAGAATTTTTTGTTCTTGTGTAAAAAAAAAATTTAACTTTCAAATAGACAAACTTTCAGTACCATTTTTTCAGCTAAAATTCAAGCATTACAGGAAAAAACAGATCAGTAGAAAAAGATACCCTTTATATTTTGTCTGTTATTTTATTAAAATTGTTTTAATAGTTTTCGATAAAAATGCTTCAAGTAGCTATGCAGAAAAATCTATTAAATATATAGATCTGGAAATTACATTTTATAATGAATATGAGATTGTCATTATGTCATTTAACTACATATAAAAATAACTACATATATAAATAACTACATATATAAATAAAATAAATTTATATACAAATAAAATAATCTCTATAAATATTATATACAAATAAAATAATCTCTAAATAATTTTATTTCTGATCATGAATTTCGAAAGTATCTGTAACCTGTATCTGTTTAGGTGTACCTGAATTTATTATAACATCTTTAGAATATTTTAAATTGATTTTTTTGTCATCTTTAAGTTAATCATAAAATTAAAAACAAATATAATATATCAAAAAGTTTAAACACCAAAATATTTTACAATTCTGCAAATTAACTTGTATTAATTACTATATCTTATAAATCGGTCGTATGAAAACGGTATTCCGTTTATGTGATGCTGCCCTTCAGTACAATAAGTATACAGAAAAAAATAAAAGCTCTACAAATATTTCAAATAGGTGCTTATATACATTTTATATGCATATGTAATAGGTACCTAACCTATACATAATTAGGATTACAGTTTATAAATCCGAAACTGACCCTTTTTCAAAATTTCACTAAGTCTTAATTTTTTGAAATTATTAAAAACGCCATAGCAAATGTATACCTATATAAAAAAATAATTAGTAAATAATTTTTACTACTACAAATTCAAAATAAAATGAATCTTTTCTTATTATAAATTTTAATAATATTGTAAAATTTAATAAAATTTAATTAAAAAATTTTGATTTCATTTCAAACGCAATACGGGCACCATCTTGAACGGAAATCTGATGGAAAAAGTGTCGCGAAAATATTTTTTTGGTCAAATTTTTTATTAACTCATTTTTATTTTTTTAGCAAAATTTGCTTATTACTGTCACTCTTTTCATCTGTCATTCAGTCCGTCCATCCAAACGTTTACAATGGAACAACGAAATTTTAACCATGAACAGATTTCATATTGTAAAACAACTTTTCAATTATTTGGGTGAGCCTCATTGCAAAGCTACATCATCTCAAAGTTGTAAAAAACCCTAGTTTGAAATGTTTATATCTAAAGTTTGCTTTTATCTCAGTCAATTTTTTTAAGTTAAAAAATGTTTAACTAAAACTAAATTAAATAAATAAATACATAATTTTTGAAATTTAGAATGTAAATTTATCATTATGAGAACAAAATTTTGTCCTCAACTAATCTTCAGAAATCTTCTAGACAGAAACTTAAAATTTTGAGAAGATGAACATCTAGTATAATTAGTATAAGTTATTCCACAGCAACATTTTTTTATTCTCCTTTTTTAAAAGCTTTTCGTGGTCATAAAAGGAAAATTCTCTATTTTTAGATACCTTTAACTTGGGCATCTGTAATAATTTATCATAACTCAAACATAAAAATGAAGCTTTATATTTACATTTACGCCTTACAAGATATGCCTTTTCTTAAACATATTATAGCGTTACCTTGAAATTGAATATAAGTAGGGTTTTTGTTGATTTTTCACAATTTTTTCTTACATAAAAAAACTCTTAAAAAAAATTACAAATTTTGTTACAAATCATAGTATGCTAAACTGTTTTGGTTGTCTTCTTCAAAATGTGCGCCTTTATATACCTTTAGTTTTACATAATGCCATTATTAATTTTCGAATTCCGCGTAAATAAAAAAGTTTAAATTTTATTATAATGAATTTATATTACTTTGAAAATTTGAAATTAATATAGTAGTTATGTATAAATATCTGTAAGTATATATTTTTTACATAAATACCACGAAATTATACCGCAAGTTTTCATCGCTCTATTATATTTCTTTGAAAATGTTATTTTTGACCATTATTAAAGCATCAGCAGATCAGAACTAAATAAAACTTGAAAAATAAGGACATATACAGAAATTCAAGGAAAAAAAAAAACGTTTTAAATTTCGATTTCCCACGAAATTAAAAACCGAAAATATTTTTTTTTTTTGCCATTTTTATTTATTTTTCTTTTTTATGAAACGGGATAAAAAACCAGGATGAAATAAAATGAAACCATAATAAAAATAAAAAATTATATGATGTATCCTTAATTTTATATCCTTTCTTTTGCAAAAAAAAGAAAAAAAATACTGAAAATATATATTCAAAATAATTTCCTTCCGTACCATATGACATGAATGGAGTTAATGTGAATTTTATGTGTGCTAAATGAGGTATGATGAATTCCAGGTGAGCAGATGTTGTTTTTTTTTTGTTTTTTACTTTCCATTCTTTTTGTTGCATTGATTTTGTAAATTTAAATTTTTTAACAGTCATTCACTTTAAAAATAGAAATTTCAGAATTCGTAACGATAATAAAAAAAAAATAAAAATAAAATGGGTTGGTCACGAATGCTCATTTCTTATTATTTCGCTTTTTTATATATCGTTTTTTTGAAAATCTCGTTTCTTGAAAATTCGTTTTTTTTTCTGTTTTATTTTATTTTTAAATTAAAAACATACTAAAAAGAGATTTTAAAAGGATTTGTGTCATAATCCGAATGTTAATAATATATAAACTATACTGTTATCTGCTTTACATAGTTCATAGTTTAATGGATATAATAATGTAGCCATTACGTTTGTAATATCTTACAAAAGACATGATAGATATGAAAAAGAATATAAGTGCATTACTCAGGATTTTGAAATTTTTACCATTTTATCTCTATAAAATAGTTAGTTTTTCTAATCAAATTGAACAACTGTTTAACCAACAGATTCTATTAACCAACATACAACTTTATTTTTTATATGAAAATACTCAGTGTATATTGAAGGCACGTATTTGTGTCAAAAAAGTTTTATGTCAATTATTTCTGAAAAATTTGGTTACTCTAACAGGTTGCAAAGAGGTTCAGGTTGTTCCCATAACTTATTTTTTTATATGAACATAACTCAGTATCTATTAAAGTTAGATCTCTCAAATGTTGTGAAAAGAAATTAAATCTTATGTCAATAACTTGTGTTTAATTTGCTTCAGATTCAACAGGTTCAGATTGCTACGAAATTTTATATACCTAAATCTCCGTACTTAATAAAGTTGGACATCTGAAATTTTGATGAGTTTTTTCATCTGAAAAATGAGGAAGCTTTATTTCAATAACTTATGTGAAATTTAGCTGGTTTGACGCAACTTTTTCGGGTAGCTCTCATATTCTGTCACTTAACTAAGTTTGTTATCCGAAATTAGTAAAAGATGATTAAATTTTATGGTTACAGCATTACTTACTTTCGTGTAAGCATCGTAGACCTTACATAGTTTCACCTTGTTTCACGTTTTTAAAATAATATTTAAAAAATTGAATTTATTAATTAATTTTTAGTTTTTACGTATACCTATTGAATAATATTATCTAAATATATTGTATTTTAAATATAAATAACACTTAAATTAATTAAAATTATTTACTATACTATAGATTAGTACATAATATTATTAATTTCTTCCGAATTGTATAAAATTCTAAAAGAAGGAATCCGCAAAAAATGATTATTTTAAATTTTGCACAATTTCGACACCTATTTTAACAAAATCATTGGTAAAAAAATTATTGAAAATTATCAAAAATTTAAACTATAGTAGTTATCCAACTAATTCAGCTGTACAAGCCTACTAAAGAATTAAGAAGCGTTGAACACTCCTATAAAATAAAATAAAATTATTGAAACTCTGATTTTGTAACCGCAACTATAAAATCCCTTCTATTTATTTTGGTTATTAAAAATATTTTATTTAATAAATTTCCTCTTAAAATTTTGTTTTAGTTATTTAAAGTTATTTTGTTTTAGTTGTTATACCCGTACGATAGGATCGGGTATAATAAAATTACTCCTCCGTTTGTAACACCTCGAAATAAGCGAGCTAGATATACCTTCAAAGGTATGGATCGGATCAGGAAAAAATTCTAAGACTTTTGAGCCATGTCCGTCCGTCCGTCCGTCCGTCAGCACGCTAACTCAAAAACTAAGAAAGCTAGAATCTTGAAATTTACACAAAATATTTTAAGAGTAATTTGTAGGTTCCCTATTTTTTTTGGTTGAGTTTGGACCAAGCCTTAGGGTAGCTCTCGAACACCTAACTTTTAGATCCCCACATTTTTTTTGCAATAGAGCTATGAAATTTTAACTACTGATAGATCTCACAAAAATATTAATTTTATTTTTAATAACTTTTTTTTGTAGCCCCACCCGTTACGGAGCTACAGCTCCCCAAAGGTTCAAAAAAGCTCTATATTTAAATTGTTATAGCACAAGTTGTATAAAGTATATCTTCATTTTGAAAACGCCAAACGATTACTACTTTCATTAGCTTTAAAAGTATATATACAATAAATATATATTTTTGGCATACGGTGTCTTAATTTACCGTTATGCGAAACTCAAATTTTGCAAAATTCTTTAACCCCTCCTTCTTCTAAACGGTTAAAGTTGGAAACTTGAATTTTTGACAGAAGTTAGATCTTTGAAAATTAGTATGAGTCATTTCAGAAATTTTTTTTGTATCACCCCCCGTTTAGGAGGTGTAAGGGGTCAAAAACTGAAAATTTCCTATTTTTAAACACCTGTAACTTGAACACCTGTTAAAATTTTTTTGAAGTAATACACAAAAATTAAAGCTCCAACATTATATTTTTATTTCTGTTAACAACTTTTTTTAATAATATAGGGTTACTTTATAATTGACGAAAGTGTTACTTGATTTTTTCAAATTTTCTAACAAATTTCTTTAACTAATTTTTTCCATTTTGTTTTACTCGATAATTTGAAATTGTTGAGGATATAATGCGTAGTACAAAAAAATGTAATTAAATAAACAACATAACGGTTGCTTGAAGAATTTTTATTTATATGATATTTTTATATATACATACTTATATAATATCATGTTTATTTACATATCGTATATGTCACTAGTGAATGAATGATAAGAGTATAGATGTATATTATATAGCGCCGTATTTACATACATATATGTATTTTATTGTACTTATAAGAAATTTTTCTGTCAATGGAATATTTAAATATAATATAATATAATATTTAAAATTATATTTACTGTTTTGTACTTAGTAAATTTAATATACATTTACCGCTTAGTATTAAATGGTACTATAGAATATTTGAAAAAGTTTTAGATTGATAATCGTTATGTGGAAGGTTAGAATCTGCTTTTGAAGAATGGTCATATAAACATATAGTTTGAATATATGTACAACCCATAGTTCTAGAAATTATAAAATTCACCCAAATTATTTTAAAATACTAAAATATTAAAAAAATAATATTGTAAGCAGAGTGGCTGTGAACATACTAACGGTTCGTACGGGTATCTAAGAGTTGACAAAGTCAACTGTATTCTTCCTCGTTTATATTATTTAAGTTAATAAAAATTTAATTTGTTTATTATACCCGTACGATAGGATCGGGTATAATAAAATTACTCCTCCGTTTGTAACACCTCGAAATAAGCGAGCTAGATATACCTTCAAGAGTATGGATCGGATCAGGAAAAAATTCTAAGACTTTTGAGCCATGTCCGTCCGTCCGTCCGTCCGTCCGTCCGTCCGTCCGTCAGCACGCTAACTCAAAAACTAAGAAAGCTAGAATCTTGAAATTTACACAAAATATTCTGGAAGTAATTTGTAGGTTCCCTATTTTTTTTGGTTGAGTTTGGAGCAAGCCTTAGGGTAGCTCTCGAACACCTAACTTTTAGATCCCCACATTTTTTTTGCAATAGAGCTATGAAATTTTAACTACTGATAGATCTCACAAAAATATTAATTTTATTTTGAATAACTTTTTTTTGTAGCCCCACCCGTTACGGAGCTACAGCTCCCCAAAGGTTCAAAAAAGCTCTATATTTAAATTGTTATAGCACAAGTTGTATAAGGTATATCTTCATTTTGAAAACGCCAAACGATTACTACTTTCATTAGCTTTAAAAGTATATATACAATAAATATATATTTGTAGCATACGGTGTCTTAATTTACCGTTATGTGAAACTCAAATTTTGCAAAATCCTTCAACCCTTCTATCTTCTAAACGGTTTATTTTAAATTTTGACAGAAGTTAAATCTTTCAAAATAAGTATGAGTCATTTAAAAAATTTTTTTGTATCACCCCCCGTTTAGGAGCTGTAAGGGGTCAAAAACTGAAAATTTCTTATTTTTAAACACCTGTAACTTGAACACCTGTTAAAATTTTTTTGAAGTAATACACAAAAATTAAAGCTTCAACATTATACTCTTATTTCTGTTAATAACTTTTTTTAATAATGTAGGGTTACTTTATAATTGACGAAAGTGTTACTTGAATTTTTCAAATTTTCTAACAAATTTCTTCAACAAATTTTTTGCATTTTGTTTTACTCGATAATTTGAAATTGTTGAGGATATAATGCGTAGTACATAAAAATGTAAATAAATAAACAACATAAGGGTTTCTTGAAGAATTTTTATTTATATGATATTAATATATATACATACTTATATAATATCATGTTTATTTACATATCGTATATGTCACTAGTGAATGAATGATAAGAGTATATATGTATATTATATAGCGGCCGTATTTACATACATATATGTATTTTATTGTACTTATAAGAAATTATTCTGTCAATGGAATATTTAAATATAATATAATATAATATATAAAATTATATTTACTATTTTGTACTAAGTAAATTTAATATACATTTACCGCTTAGTATTAAATGGTACTATAGAATATTTGAAAAAGTTTTGGATTGATAATCGTTATGTTAAAATCTGCTTTAGAAGAATGTATAAACATATAGTTTGAATATATGTACAACCCATAATTCTAGAAATTATAAAATTCACCAAAATTATTTTAAAATACTAAAATATTTAAAAAATAATATTGTAAGCAAAGTGACAGGCTGTGAACATACTAACGGTTCGTACGGGTATCTAAGAGTTGACAAAGTCAACTGTATTCTTCCTCGTTTTTCCATACTTTCTAAAACAAAAAAATGTATTTACATAAAATCTCGGTAAAAAACCAAATTTTTACCAGATATTTAAAAGAAACCAGATTTGAAAAAACGAGATTTCGGAAAAAAAAAATCAGTATCTCTGGCGCTCCCTAAAAGGTTTTTTTTTGTATTTAATAATTTCAGTTTGATTTAAAATAATTTAAACTTGTTGAAAATTCATGAGCATATATACATACAGGGTGTTTCCGACTCGGTAGTCTTCCTTGAAATGGGTGATCGGGCATACCGAGATGAACAAAAAATTGTATTGGAGGAGGGGGGTCTATTCTGGACTCTTTTTGAGATATGAAGGGTTAAAGATTTTTTAGAGACTTTTCATAAAAAAATCTACAACTTTTGAACGGCTTACTATAGAGAGATAAAAAAAAATGTATTTTAAGTATTTTATTTAAAAAATGTATTTAGTAAGTTGTTAGCTTTAATTTTTATGCCTTAATGATTCCATAACCCAAACAGTTGAAGGTTTAAAATGATTTAAAATGAAAAAAATATGTTTCAAATTCAATTTTTTTTTAAACACCCTGTATTTGGGGTGCTTTTTATGACATATAACGAAACAGCTTTTCAAGCCCTATAATTAGTACCTAATAACTTCTTCTGTATCTTCAACCGTTTTTGAAATATAAAGAATAGAAAAGTGTGTTATAACACAGAAAATGTGTTAACACACCTTTGAAAATAATACACTTTTCTATTGTGATTGAAAATAACACAGCGATTGAAAATAACACACTTTTATCTTTTTTTATCTCTCTATAGTAAGCAGTTCAAAAGTTGTAGATTTTTATATGAAAAGTCTCTAAAAAACTTTAACCCCTCATAACTCGAGAAGGGTCCAGAATAGACCCCTCCCTCCTTCAGTACAATTTTTTGTTCGTCTCGGTATGCCCGATCACTCATTTAAAGGAAGACCATCGAGTCGGAAACAGTCTAAATATCCCACAATTATTTCAATATCTTAATATTATCTAAAGACTACTACTACCAGACTATGTGTCATATAATAATCATATACATAATGTACATTCACACTATTAAAAAAAATGTTATTTGACATCCGTATGTTATGACAACATATCAAAATAGGACAAATTCTATTTTACCGATCGATTCGAAAGATCGGGAGTGGGAGGGGAAGAGAGTGGTACGAAATCTTTTTTTTCAATCTTGTTCTTTAAAATCTTGTTTTTTTTTGTCTTGTTTTTTAAAAACTCGTTTTTCAAAATTTTGTTTTTTTTAAATCTGGCTTTTCGTAAAATTCTTGTTAAATCTTGTTTTTTTTTATAGGTCAGTTCCAATGATAGCAGCTCGTTTTTGCGGAGTCCGAAAATTATATCAAATGAATGAGTTTTTTATCCGATTGTATTTAATGAAAACGGCGTATTTAATGAAATTAAGGACGAGTTTTTTTGAATGTATTTATAATATATTATTAGTAATGTCTGCTTGCATTGCAAGCGTCAAACAGATGATTAAATCGCATCATGAAAAAGCATGTTGAAAAAGCATGGTATGACTGAATTTTAAGGGATTATAAACGCTATCATCGTCCAACAGGATGGTCTTGAACCATGGTCCACAAACAAAAGTTGTAGAGCTGGTCAAGATCTTTTTAATGATACTCCACATGATAATATAACATTGTCTTTTATATCATAAACGCTTTCATCCTCCAACAGGACGGTCTTGAACCATGGTCCACAAACAAAAGTTGTAGAGCTGGTCAAGATCTTCTTATAATGATACCCCATATGATAACATAATATAATAGTTGTCTTTTATATTAAGGGCTTATAAACAGTTTCAGGAACCAAGCAGGGTGTGCTAGAACAATGGTGCCCAAACTAATGTTGAATAGCTCGCCAAGATCTTTTCAATTATACCCCACATAACCATATACAGCTGATTTTATATAAAGAGCTTATAAAAGGTTTCTGAACTCCAGAAACCAGAGTCCCCAAACAAAAGTTGTTAGGCTCGCCAAGACCTTTTCAATGATACCACAAATGATAATATACAGTTTACTTTTATATTAAGGGCTTATAAACGATCTCAGGGACCAAGAATGGCGTCCTAGAATACTGGTCCCCAAACAAAAGTTGAGGAGCTCGCTAAGATCTTTTCAATGATGCCACATATGACGATATTAGGTTATAAATATTGAAATTCCCATACAACATATAAAGGGCTAAAAAGGTTCCTTTGGAACAAAAAATATGTAATTTCAGATTTTTCTGGATGGTTTCATACCAAACTCTATCAAATGCCTTTTTCAGCTAGTCTCTAGCACATCTAAAAGTGCTTCATCTTTTTGATACGAAATGAGTGAGTGGTTTCATGCATTTGTTAGGAACAGCTTTATATATATAATGAGAAATTTTGGATTAGCAGGGATTATATAGTTATGGTTACAAAATCAAAGTTATACGCTTTTTCCAGAATGTCTATGTATAAGTTTATGCCAGGTTTTAAATTAGGAGTGATTTAATAATTAATGATAAATCAATTAATTTGTTTTATTAGAAATACTAAATTAATCACAATTCGTGTTTTAGCATTGTGATAAAACATATAAGATAAAAAATTTGTTTAATGTTTTTTTAATATTAATTTGCCGATTAATTTTAATACTTCATATTCCTGGTAACTACTTATATCATGCACATATTGTTGAAAAATTTTATATATTATATAAGATTTAAGTTACCTGTTGCAATTACAGTTTTTGAGTATTTAATCTATGCGCTGTTACTTACCATTCAAATCTTACAGGAATATATTGAAAAGATATTTCCAACATTCTTTACTTTTGTCTATACTGTTTTTAATATTCCATAAAAAGCTTTAAATGCAAATTTCTAATATATAATAGTAATTAAAATAACCTTATTAAGTATCTTAAGAATAGAGTATTTAAGTTTTAACAACATAACATTTTCGGCCGTTATTAAAGAACAGAAATAATCTCCTCCATACGATAATTATCATGTCATCACATGTAAACACAATCAATTAAATTAGAAAACATATTCACATTTATGTACAGTATTTAATCAAAAATGTGTACCTACATACATATTTAAAGAACAGAACACCTTACATCCTTATGCATATACAGTTTTTACACATATTTTTAGCATATATCAATTTGAAAATGTAATTTCTTATTAGAAAAAGTTAACGTTAAAAAATTCTGATTGATTTGTAAAGGTAAAAAACAGTCCTGTCTTTTCTTTATTAAAAATATGTTAAACAGAACTTGCGATGTATGCATTTAAGAAAAAGCCTTTTCAAAATTTTAAGAGCTGTAGGTTCTGTAATAGCTGTAACAAAGAGACTACATAAAAAAGTTGTTCTGCAACATTACTCTTTTAAGAGACCTATATGCGTGGTAAATATTTCGTTGCTCTTTATTAAACAGTGTATAAGTTTTATAAACAGAGGGACGGACAGAGTGAAACTTTTCGGAGTGAAATTTTTCAAAATGTTCTTAAACGGATAATTCATAAAAGCATGGAGTTTAGGTAGCCCAGTGTTTAGGCGTATGGCGTATTAACCGAAGGAGTGCGGGTTCGATCCCTTGTAAGTGTTTTTTTTTCTTTACATACTCCCCTTACGACCAAATATAATGTAAATCTATAGTATATAATAATAGTATATAATGGCCTTAGTATATAATGGCATATAATGGCCATCGGCCAGTTCAATAATATTGTAAATGTATTACATTAGTGTCTTTTATAATTGAAATGCAATTTAATGTTTGAGTATTAGTGAATATATTGTGAAAACTCCCTTCGCCCTTATGATATACTCAATATATTATTGCTCTGTTTATTTTCAATATGCTAAAAAAAAATTAAATTAAATGAAATGTAATTCAAAGACATTAATTAAATGTAATAAAAATTAAAATATTAACTACCATCAGCATATGTAAATGCATTGTAATAATTTAACTATATTAATTACATTATATTAACGCAAAAACAAAATTTAATAATTTTTATTTCATAAAGCCTTCAAAATACTCCGGGCAACTCCGAGTACTCCTGCCAGTATATTTATAATAGAACTGAGATAAATAGTCAAATTCGTCTTGAAATAATCTTTAAAATAAATAATTCTATTTGATTAATGGAGACCTAATCAAGTAACGGAATTCACTCCTCGGTCAGACCAGGTATATCTAAAAACAATAATACAATTATACCTAAAAGACAAAAGTTACCATAATATATAAACTAACTATAGTATCTAATAATACGACGAGGTCGGAGAAAAGTAAATAAATTATTTGTTCTTTTCCCAAAAAAAAAAAAAAACAATTTGACAAATTAGAATTAAACATTTAATCAGTAACACATTGGAACGATGGATATAGTCGTCTCTTTTCGTCTTAACTACTTTAAGATAGCATTCATTCACTCAAAAAAACAAATATGCATTTAATAAGACGGTATGAAATAAAATCGAACGAAATAAGTACGAAACCAAAAATGTTGTTGTTTTTTTCGGTTTTATTTCATTTTTCATTTTTCGTACTTATTTCATAATGAAATATTAACGAAAAGTCAAAAAATGAAATAAGTACGCAAAAAATCATAGTATGCAAAATTTAGAAATTTTATTTGTAACATACTGTATTATTAATAATAAAAGTTTTTGTAAAAGTACCTAATACATATTGTTAATAAGTTTAGAAATATGAGTAAAACATAAGTGATGAATCATAATATATTTGACTTTAGTTTTAATTGGATAAATGCATTAATAAAATTTAAATTAGTACTAAAATTAAAAGTAAATTGAAGTATTTTAGTGAAAAATTTTACTGAAAAATGAATGAATTCATAAAAATTAACCGAAAAAGATGAAACAGCAAATTGATTTATGTTAGTAATCTAAGCCAACTATATTCGAAAAATAAAAACTACAAAAATAATATTAATTACCTATAAGTGCTACATGAAAACTTGTAGTGCTCGTATGATTATTAAATTCATTTCCTAATGATTATTAATAAATTAGGACTGCATTCGAGTGTTTAATTAAAAAATTTTCGTTAAATTTGTTTTATTTTCATTTCTGTACTTTTTCATTTTTTTTGATATTTTTGAATATTCGTACTTGTAAATCGCGATTGCGACAGCGACCACGGTTGTCGGTTGTCGAGCACTCGCGGCAATTTCTTAACGCGGAATTTTATAATCGGTTTTCACGTTGCGTACACTCAATTTTATATAATATTTTTCTCATTATATTTAAATTGTAAATTAAGCGTGGTCAAAAACTCAATTCAAGGGTTCACTTAAATTAAAAAATAAAATAAAATATTAAATTTTTCGATTTTATTTATTTTTTCGTTATTTTCGTTTAAAGTTTATTTAAAGTTCGATCTTATTTCATACCGCCTTTAATAATATGTATATATTTCGTTCACTCAGCTATTTATTTATGAAAATAATGAAAAGCAGTTTCTTCAATTCAAGTTCCATTTAAGAGATTTTAAGTTGTTATTTTATTTAATAATTAAAATATTTGGTTTTCAAAATTAAAATTTATTTACACCGTTTAAAATAAAAACTCATTAAAAATTTTAATTACTTATAAAGTAAAAAAAAAAATAAGTGGTAAAATTCTTACAAAAAAAAAAAATAGAAATGAAACTATTTCAACTTCTAGGAAACTATTTCAAAGAAAACTAAAACAATACATAAGCATAATTCAGTCAGCTGTTTCTCAAAATTGACTGAAAATGTTCTCTTAATTGCCTTTAATGCACTCACAATCCTTTAATGCACGTCCTTTGCCTTTAATACACTCACAATTATAATTTTTAATAATATTATAAAGGAAATAACTTAATCTGTAGTACTATGTCAATATTTTTATACCATACACATTAAGTATAGGGTATATTAACTTTGGTATGGTGTTTGTAACCACCAAAAGGAAGCGAGTTAGGTATAGACATGTATATATATTCTGAATCAGGATCACCGCCTGAGTCGATTTAGCGATGTCCGTCCATCCGTACGTACGATAACTCAAAAAATAATGATGCTATCTTGATGAAATTTATACTGTAGGTTAACAATGACTAAGGTAAGGCGGGGATTGTAAATGGGCGAAATTGGATCATGCGTTTGAGTACCTCCCATACAACTTCCAAAACCGAATACGCATATCTTCGAAATTAATAAAGATAGAAACTTAAAATTTTGTACGAGGGTGTGTTTTTCTGAATCTCTGATATCCCCAAAATTTGAGATGAATTGGAGTGGTTGTTCGGGTACCTCCCATACAACTCCCAAAACCGAACAAGCATATCTTCGAAATTAATAAAGACAGAAACTTAAAATTTGGTACTAGGGTGTTGTTTCCTGAATCCCTGATTTGTCCAAAATTTGAGATGAATAGGAGGAGCTGTTCGGGTACCTCCCATACAACTCCCAAAACCGAACATGCATATCTTCGAAATTAATAAAGATAAGAACTTCAAATTTGATACGAGGGTGCTGTTTCCTAAATCCCTAATTTGCCTAAAATTTGAGATGAATTGGAGTGGTCGTTCGGATACCTCCCATACAACTCCCAAAACCGAACAAGCATATCTTCGAAATTAATAAAGACAGAAACTTCAAATTTGGTACAAGGGTGTTGTTTCCTGAATCCTTGATTTGTCCAAAATTTAAGATGAATTAGAATGGTTGTTCGGGTATCTGCCACACAACTCCTAAGACCAAACAAGCATATCTTCGAAATTAATAAATATATAAACTTGAAATTTGATATAAGAATGTTCTACCCTTTTGATGTCTCTAAAATTTGAGATGAATTGGGGTGGTGGTCCACGTGCCTTCACACACTTCCCAAGACCTAACAAGCATATCTTCGAAATTAATAAAGAGAGAAACTTCAAATTTGGTACAAAGGTTGTAAAAGCATTTATTTTTTTTAGCTTGTATTAAATACCTAACTAAAATAACTTATGAATTTTTAATTTAACTTGATTTTTTTAGGTGTAGGGTATAAATAAGTCGGTTGCATCGACTTACTGTTATTTTTACTTGTTTTTTTAAATTCTTCTACATTTTTCATTAGTAACATAAGTTTAACCTAAACCATTATTAACTCTAATTTGAAACTAATGAATTAGGTATGTGTTCTTAGTTACGATATTTTAAATTATTAATCAAATAAAAACCAGTTCCAATTTTATCGATGAATTATAATAAATATATTATGTAAATATTTCATAATAATAATTATTCTAAATGGCAAATGTAAACAAAAAATAAATAAATACAAAAAATAAAACTTGTACCAAATAATAGATGTCGCAAAATGTTCTTGTAATTTAAAAAACTCAAATTGCACACACACTTTAAAAGATTCTTTATGAAAAATTTTATTAAATAAAAAAAAAAAATTAAATATGGGCAAAGATTTCTTTACATATTGTAATTTACATATTGCTATTGTAACACTCCTTTCCGATGCTCCATATTATACTTTTTACAATTTTAATCTTAAAATTTATCCAAATGATCCACATTAAAATTTCTTGACCTATAATAGAAATTTTCTTATCAAATCGTTAAATTTTTTAATTAATATAAAAAATTTTTCTAATTTTTAATTTTTCTTTAAGAATTTTTTCAAATTAAATGCTGTTAAATAGCAGAATTTTGATTGAAGTAGGGGTACTAATGAACACATGTTGTTCCCATTTTTACATAAAAATCTCAACTATAATTTAAATTTTTAAATGAAAGAGAATAAAAAATATTATGAAAAAATTACAATTTCTCAAGTCCATAAAAGTTTATTGCGAAAATGGAAAAAAACAAAAATAAAATAAGGTTCTCATAGTTAATTTGGTACATTAGAATTGTAAAATGATACGTGACAGATTAATTTTAAGTACTAGATTTGAGTACAAAACTAAAAAATTTTATACACCATAACATATTTTCACTCATTCTCTCACTCTCAAGAACTGAATTGAAGAAACTTAGTGGAAAATCAGAAGAATAATATTTTTAGAAGTCTTTACATTATAAAATGGAAAAATGTGTGAAAATATAAAAAAAAAAAAAAAAATTTAATTGCTGTTTTGGCGTTTTAAATCTAATTTACATTCAAAAAATGTTTCACACAATATTTTTCAAAATTTCTTGAAAGTTAAAATTCTTGTCCTGGTTAAAAGAAAACCATTTTTAGTTTTCTAAACAAATAGCCCCAATAAAAGAAAGAAAAAAAACGAATAAATAAAAAATAGTTTGTTAAATAGAAACTATAGGTATGTATGATATGTATGTACTGACTGACAATGATTTTTAAGTCAAATATTTTAGAGAAAAAAAACTAAGAAAAAAATTTTTCGATGTTTGTTTGGGTTGGGAATAAACTTATCTTTGCAACTATATGTATAAGAGGATAATTTTTCAAATTTAATTAAAAATTAAAATAAAAAGATTTTAATTTAATTATCACTTTTAAATTCCATAGTTTCTTTTTCTGCCTATTCTGAACGTTCAATGGATAACATTCCCATTGTCACTTTATGAAATAAATTTTAGAAAAGTGCTTGTATATATAGTCAAAATGCAGTCAAAATGAAGGCTAATATTTTGAAATAAAAAAACTGTTATTTTAATACCGGTATTTTCTTGATAAAAGGGCTTTAATTGATACTTTGTTTAAAATATTTGTCTTTAAGCCCTTATAACCTCAGACAGGGAATCTCTAGAGTAATGTTGTTCAGAAAGCTGCTTTCACAAGCTGTAAAATGTTATACTTATTTTCTGTCTTATTTGGTTCCAATTTTATCGAAATAAAACTAATTTATAGTTGAAAACTTAGGACCCCATAATTTCTAAAGCAGTTAAAATAGGCACCCCCTCCCATACAATTTTTGTTCGTCTCGATATGTCATATTTGCATAAATGATTAATAAAAATAAAATTTATCAAATTAATTTAAAATATCAAATGATCCCTATAGGTGATGAACCTGTTAAGCGAACAGCAAATTTCCTATGTATGGTGGTATTTTTTTATCTTATGTTTAAAAACGCTTATGATGAATATTTCGACACACATATAACATTTTTGTTTGTGTATGAAAATGTTTAGGTAAAAAAATAGGTATACATTTTTTTTTATACAAATTTTATTTGTGTTTTAAATTTTTTTTTTTGTTATTTTTACCGGATTATTAGTAAAAAAGCAGAATGAGCAAAAGATGACATAACATTAACCAACAGATGAATCTGAATTTTGAATCTGTAGAACTATTTCACGAACTTCAATCGTTATAGAAAATTAAAAGTTGAAAATAAATAGATCTGAATACGAAAAGAGAGGGATGAAATTATTTTGATGAAATTATTAAAAAAATATAAAGAACTGGTACCAAGTGCTGATATAGAGAATTTAAAAAAAAAAATAAATAGCATCAGACTGGCTTTTAGGAAGGACAAAAAGAAAATGAAAGACAGCTTAACCATTTTCAACAGTTCTGTTAAAGTTTAAATATCTATCCTGTGAAAGTATTTTATAATAGAATGGCGACAATATAGCTGTATATTCATGTAATAAGTTCTTACAAAAAAAATTTATGTATATCTTTTCAAATATTAGTTCTTGCTCCAAAGTTTACGTTTTTTTGTTTTACTTAAAATAATTGCTATAATAATAAACATTCAGCTAGTATCTCTCTCAATTTATTTAAATGATAATGTTCAGCGATAATTTTTACGTGTATGAGAAAAATCAAATATTACACCGTACGCGTAACATTTTAACACTCTTCACATGTTCGTAGCGTATAACGCTCTTTAATACATAATTTCAATTTTAAATCGCACGGTTTTTAATTTTTTTTTTTTTTTTTGCTTAAGCTAACTAATAGCAATGATTTTCTGGGCCAAACGAAGGTCGAAAAAAATGTCAGTCAAATATTTAAAGTGAAATGTTCAAAACTAAAATTAAAATAAAAAATAATTTCTAAACTTTAACTTTTATAGTAAAATATGAAATAAAATGCAGAGGGTGAAAGGTACACTAGTTATTCTTAAAATAACCCAACACACAATTTAAATGTCACGTACTTAAAAATAAATATTTTTCACTTAATATGCTAAAATATTAAATTCTAATATTTATTGTTATATTTATACATATATACAAAACATAATAAATCAGATCAGTATTTCGTTAAACTTTGTAAAGAAAAAGAAAAAAGTGATGGTAAAGGCATTTTGTGTTACATTAAAAATTATATTTTCTCTTCTTCCATTAAAGTGATAAAAAATAAAAATAATAAAAGTTTGACTTAAAATTCATAAGTATTACATGTATTTTATAATAGGTATGTAAAATTTATATAAACATTATATGTTAAATGTATATCGTGCATAAAACCAATACAATTTAATACAGTATATAACAAGAAAAATTATCACTAACATTATTCATTGCAACACAGTAAGTGATGGTAAATGGTAAATTGGTAGTAACCTGAATTTAACCAGTGCAATTTTTTTATTTAACATACATAATATATATTTATAGTCATTGTTGGTGTTGGTGTATGATGTTGCATGGTATTGTATAGTATTGTATGATATTGAAAAAAAAAGAAAAACAAAAAAAAAAGAACAACCAAATTGTCGTTTGGGATGCCCCAGAGGGACACTTTAACAAAAGACTTCCTTTTGTGCACTTAAACGTTTTTATTGCTTTTACTTTTTGCTTTACTTCATATTTTTTTTTTTTTTTTTGTTTTTTTCTTTATTTTTTTTTTTTTTTTGTTCTATTAGAGTTCACATTAAATGAAAAATAAAGTTCCATTCTTTTCATAATTTTTCCCATCAGGCAAATCTTTGTTGCCATTTTTAATCTTTTTTTTTTTGCTTCTTATTTTGCTACTGTAATTTTTTAATGTGTCCTTTATGACATTTTGTCATCATAATTATTGTTGAAATTATATGATTACAAAGAGAGTACAACAAAACAAAAAAAAAAAAAAATAAAAAGAAAAGTATTTTATATTTAATACTTTGTTGTACAATCCCAATTTTCATTTAAGACTTAAATTATTGTACAATGTGGGACGACTTCTAAATCACAAAAGATATAAATAATAAACTTTGAAAGAAATCTACAAGAACAGATACTTTTTTTTAAACTTGTTTTAAAATTGTGTTTATAATAAACAAGTCATGTTTATATTAAGTGATTTAAGTTTTTGTCACAACTTGATTAAATTTAAGAAAAGAAGGAACTAGCCGAACTATATAACAAATACTTATAGGAAAATTTATAAAAGTTAACTATGCCTCCTATATTGTGCTTGTTATTTTTAAAATTTATTTATATTTGAAAAATTCAAATATAGAAATTTTCAATAAACTCCAATATCCCCATCATATTTTTCTTGTTATTTATTTTTTAATTATACATTTAAATATTATATATGGTTGATTATGCAGCAGGGTGTGGAAACTTGAACATTAAAGGTAGATACAATGAATAAATTAGAAGCTTTCGAAATGTGGTGCTATCGCCGTTTTTTATTATAAAAAGAACGTAAACAGTCACAAACGGGGAAATACTCTAAAGACTACGATAGGTCGAGAACATTTACCTATAGTAAAGCAGCGTAAGGTATAGCTTACTTTGGTCACACAAAACGGAATCCGTAGTACCATATTTTACAATTTATTGACTAAGTTAAGATGGAAGCAAAACACTATGTTGGTAGAAGGCAATTGTCCTAATTGAGGACAATCAAAATTTGAACCGATATATTAGCTGCAGTCGGTGTTAAAAGTTAATAATGCAATAAATCGCTAAGAATATGGCAGCCAATGCATTATCTAAAAAAAAAAAGATTGGAAAACATTGTCATGTAGTCGCCATACATCTAATAGGCAATCATGGATTGGCAGCAGAAGAAGAAGAAAATTTAACGATTTTGTCTATAAAAATTAAAAAATGACAATAAAAATAAAGTTAAATTAATACAGAATGTCATTTCGCCAGTTTTAAAATTAAGAACTATCTAATTTATCAATCATTTACCAAAATTAGATAGTGAGAAAAATACGTCACTGCACTTCAATACATTTAACATTTACAAAAATAAATATTATGTAAAAGAAAATTTTTTTTGAAAAAATATTTAATAAAAAGAACAATTTGTTGACCTACGTGTATAAATACTAAATTTTCACTTTTGACTCATTCACTTATTCATTCACTTTGAATAAAAAAGTTGTTCACTTTTTGTAAAATTATGAATTTTTTTATTAAAATTTAATAAATTTATTTTTTTTTTTTTGTATTTTTCCTTCTACTTTTATTATAATCTAGACAAATTATTTATTCTAATAGACATGGTATGTCCAGTATAGTTTAATAAAAGTTGAGGTTGCATAATTCTTGTACAGTTCTTTGTGGCTTCTCAGTTTTAATAAATGACTCTTGTAAAAGAATAAAAAAAAAATTTCATTTAAGATAAAAATGTTTATTTTGGTTTTTATTTTCTTTACTTATTAAATTTATTTTATTTTTATTTATGAGTTAAATTTTAAAAAACTTGCATTTTTTTAGCACATTTTTATAAACGTACGATAAGTATCGGGTATAAAAAAATTACTCCTCCGTTTGTAACAACTCAAAATTAGCCGGCTAGATATAGCTTCAAAGGTATGGATCGGATCAGAATAAAATTTTGAGTCGATTAAGCTTTGTCCCACCGTCCGTCAGCACGGTAACTCAAAAACTAAGAAAACTAGAGTATTGAAATTAACACAAAATATTTTTGAATCAATTTGTAGGTTCCGCATTTTTTTGTGGTTGAGATTCGACCAAAACTTCGGGTAGCTCTCGAATACTAACTTTTTAATCTCCACATTTTTCATACAAATTTTTCTAAAGTTCTACATCGTTTAAAGTAGAGCCATAAAATTTTAGTTACTGATGAATATACTAAAAAAATTAATTTTATGGAAAAAATTTTTTCTGTAGCCCCACCCGTTAGGGAGCTACCGCCCTTAAAATTTCCAAAAAGCTCTGAATTTTAATTGTTATAACCCAAGTTCTATAAGGTATATCAATCTGAAAATACCAAACGATAGCCGTAGTTTTGAGCTTTACAAGATAGTATGTATATAATAAATACTTGTGCCATACGGTGTCTTAATTTACCGTTATGCGTAACTGAATTATTGCTAAATACATTAACCTTTCTACTTTCTAAACGGTTTAAGTTAGAAACTGAAATTTTGAAAGAAGATAGATCTTTAAAATTAAATAGGAGTCATTTCACAAAATTTTTTTGTCTCGGCCTCCATTTAGGAGCTGTAAAGGGTCAAAAACTGAAAATTCCTTAAATTAAATTTTTAAACACCTGTAACTTGAACATCTGTTCAAATGTGTCTTGATTTTTCTTAATTTTTCTACCAAATTTCTTTTTTCAAAAGGATTTTTTTAAATTTTTTTTTACTCGAAAATTGTTGAGGAAGATAATATGAAAAAAATATTTTTTAAAATATGCTTTTATCAAAACCGAATTCGCGCACTAAACAGTAGAAAATAAAATTGATTGCAAAATTTGAGTATTTTGGACTGTTACAATATAAAAGTAAATTGCTAAACTAAGGTTAACGGAAATCTGGCAAATTTGGGGTTCTTGTTTCTTTTTTATGACTTGCAACAAAATTTTAAAATTTCATATTATAAAAGAAAATGTTAAAATAGAGCTTTTTCGCAATTTTGAGGGGCTGTAATTCCGGAACCCTATATAACTAAGACAAAACCGTTAATGTTCGTAAAAATATATTAATTTTTATGTCTTTCCGAAGAAAAATGTGTACGAGTGCTTAAGTTACATGTGTTTAATAATAATAGCAAATTTTCTATTTTTGCACTCTAATAGCTAATAATCTGGGGGATTATCTGAATAAACTTACACTAATTTTAAAAGTTCTTTCTTGCCTCAAAATTTCAAGCCACTACCTAAAAGGGTGCCGGAGGTAGAAAAATCATTCAAAATTTGGTGTTCACATAAGGGTAAATTTCAATAATAAATTTTAAAAAATACATATGTATGTAATTTTGATATTGATTTACAAAGATAAAAACGAATTTCTGTCGAATGGAGTTTTCTTATGGAAAATATGTTAAGAGGAAATATACGCATTTATAAAATAGGGCTTTTTCAAAGTTTGAGGGGCTGTAGCTCCATAATGGAGTTGGCTACATGGAAAAGTTGTTCGACAACATTATTTTTTTTATGAGACGTGCCCATGGTACGAACGGACGGTCAAAATGTTTTTGGAAATGTGCTAAAAAGTAATACGTCTATTGATCCTTGCGGAGCACTTATATTGATCGTTATATTATTAATGAGGTCGGCTAAAGTAGGAGCCACAAATTCCGAAAATTGCTTTATTAAATGTTATCGTACAAATATTAGCAGCCGAGTTCAGAAATTAAATGATTTGAGATGCTTGAATCGTGTGGAAACTAACGTAGATGAAAGATCAAAATTAGTATAGATATTTCTACTGAATTTGTTCATATAATTTAGATCAATGCTATCAATTAGAACGTTTATTTCTTTTGTAATATTCGTAAAATATTGAGCGCAGTAGCAATTTCATTTTCGCATTCAAGTATCAAGAGTTATGATGTATTATTTTAATTGCTTGGTTTGAATTAGAGATTTTATAATTAAACATAATGTGTTTATAACAAACTCAAAGCTTCTTACTATACTTGGAGTTGTTAATTACTAATTTCTATCCGACATCCGTCTGCCCGTCCGCACCATAACTCGGAAAAAAGGAAGCTAGGACTCTGACCTTAAAAAGTATTATCTAATCGTTTGTTAATTTCAAACTTATTTTTCCTTGTGCTTTTCTCTTTTTGTAATCAGATTCATAGCAGTCATAAAAAAAATTGTGTTTCTTTTTGTACTTAGATTATTCAGGTTATCCATTTTGTTTTTCTTTTACATCGCGGAGTGTGGTCAGAGCGCAGTCTGTAAGCGCAGTAAAAATTTCTCATCTCTGACAGAGTTGTCAATAAATTAAACATCAAATTAAATAAAATACGTCGTGCATAAGATAAACATTTTTTTTAATATTTTTTATTTTTTAAATATTAATGAATAGAATTTAACATAATTAAAACATTTAAAATACAATTTGAAATAAATAAAAAATGGTGAACGTACATAGATTTTATATAGAAGGTAATTAAGGAATTCAATTTATTTGATTTATTTATGTTTGATGTATGCAGCACTTAAATATAGTTGAATTATAATATTTTACTTAATAGATTTGTTCATAGAAAATCACGATAAATTACGAAAAGGGATAAAGAAAAATAGACATTGCCAAAGATCTAAATTTTCTTGACTAATTAAATTTAATTTATCAAACAAATTGAGACAAAGTAGAAAGGACTCAAAAAAATATATAAAAACATTTAGATCAAATTTCAAAAATGTTTCGACCCTAGATTCAGTCGAAAATGAGATTAAAATATTCAGGGTAAAATGGTCAGCACTATGTGATTTCATTTCTTGGAATTGTTACGACTTTTTCTTCTAAATCTTTTCAGCAAAAAAAAAAAGGTAGGTAGGTTAAAAAAAGGTTAGAAACTTAGAGTTCAGATAAAAGTTTCCTCTGAGCATTGTTTGTTTGAGTTTGCTATGAGCACTCAATATCTACTGTGAGTATTGATCTGATTAGGCAAAAAAAACGCCTCTCAGTACATTTTATTCCAGTTGGATGAGACTTATAACTAAAATAAGTTTCAGACAATCAGTCGCCTGAAAAGTGAAAGCAAACGCTTATTGAAAACCTCGACATATACAAATTTTTTATAACTTCATATAGAAGAATTTATCAATTATTCTTAATAGTTTATCAACATTTGTTTATCAATAGTTTATTTCTAACATTTTGTTTTAAAAAATTCCATATTCTTCCATATTTGTTTTTGTGTAATTTTAAATGTTAATTAAAATAGAATTTAATGCTTAGATTAAATAACAATTAATGTAAATTTTAAATACAATATTAATAATATTCTGAAGAAAATAAAAATCAAAATAACATTTAAATATTATTAATTTACAATCATTTAATTAAAATTAAAGTTTTATTTTTTCGTTGTAGTTTTCAAAAGCAGTTTTCACAAAACAATATTATTAATTAGTACGAATATTTATAAATTTCAATTAAAATAATTTACATTTAATATATTGTTATATAGCTTTAGGATATTCATTAAGAACGCTATAAATTGTTTAAAAAAAAAATATACATACTTTCATTTGTTTTCAATATTATTAAATATTATGTAGTGATCATCGATGGTAAGTTTGGGGTACAAAAGGGTTAAATTTTCAGTTTGCATTTTCTTTGTATAAAAGTCATATTATTAAAAATCATACTCTCTCCCTGAATTTATTATACCCTACACATTAAGTATAGGGTATATTAACTTTGGTATGGTGTTTGTAACCACCAAAAGGAAGCGAGTTAGGTATAGACAATTCAGGGTTGGACTGGGATTGAATTTAGGACCGGGAAATTTAAACATTTCGGCCCTAATATATTGTATAACATGTATTGAAATCATTTTTTTAAAAAAAATTCTTTTTTGCTTTAAAAATTAATTATTTTTTTCTTTAATAATATTCTATTCTATCATTTTATGAGATAAATTCAAAGTACATCAAAATTACAAATTTTTTTTTTAATTAATTGTTATGTTATGTTTATAATTTAACATTAAATATGATAGAAAATACAAAAATGAATTTAACATAAAATAAATGAAAATGAACAAATAAATTTAAATGAAATTACATTAACAAAAAAAACCAATATTCAATTCAATAAATTCTATTTTCATTTCCAATTTTTAATTATAAATTTCTTATTTTTAATAACAAGTTGATTATATACTATATTATTTTTTTTAAGTTAATAATTTTTTCAAGAGACTACTTTTTTCTTTTAAAATATCAATAACTTCATCGTTTTTAATGACATAATATTATATTTTTAAATAGTAATATTTTTAATTTTTTAACTTTTTTAAAATCACACACAATCCTAATTGAATGAAAGTCTTCAGCAAACTATTGAAAATTTCGTAGGCGAGATTTATGATATTTAAATGAAATTGTAGTAGGCTATGAAGTATTCCTGTTTAAATTTTATTTACGATTTTTGATGTTTAAAATTTAAATATTAAATGATATTACAGTAGGTTATGAAGTATATGAACTATTTTTGTTTACTTAACACATTGATTTTAACAAAAATTTGAAATTACTACTTTTTTTATGGGAAAATTTATAAAAATTGTTATTTTTATTTTTCTGTGGTAACATTTTTATTTTTTATGGAAAAATTTTCCCACTCTTAAAAAAAATTATTGAAGGAAACATATTTGATTTAAACAACGGCCCATTTCGGCACGGCCCACCGGGAAACTCCCGGTAGCTTGGTAGGCCAGTACAGCTCTGTAGACATGTATATATATTCTGAATCAGGATCACCTCCTGAGTCGATTTAGCGATGTCCGCCCGTCCGTACGCACGATAACTCAAAAAATAATGATGCTATCTTGATGAAATTTATACTGTAGGTTACCAATGACTAAGGTAAGGCGGGGATTGTAAATGGGCGAAATTGGACCATGCGTTTGAGTACCTCCCATACAACTTCCAAAACCGAATACGGATATCTTCGAAATTAATAAAGATAGAAACTTAAAATTTTGTACGAGGGTGTGCTTTCCTGAATCCCTGATATCCCTAAAATTTGAGATGAATTGGAATGGTTGTTCGGGTACCTCCCAAAACCAAACAAGCATATATTCGAAATTAATAAAGATAGAAACTTCAAATTTGGTACTAGGGTGTTGTTTCCTGAATCCCTTATTTGTCGAAAATTTGAGATGAATTGGAGGAGCTGTTCGGGTACCTCCCATACAACTCCCAAAACCGAAGAAGCACATCTTCGAAATTAATAAAAGTAGAAACTTCAAATTTGGTACTAGGGTGTTGTTTCCTGAATCCCTGATTTGTCCAAAATTTAAGATGAATTAGAATGGTTATTCGGGTATCTGCCACACAACTCCCAAGACCAAACAAGCATATCTTCGAAATTAATAAATATATAAACTTGAAATTTGATATAAGAATGTTCTACCCTGTTGATGTCTCTAAAATTTGATATTAATTGGGGTGGTGGTCCGCGTGCCTTCACAGACTTCCCAAGACTTAACAAGCATATTTTTGAATTTAATAAAGATAGAAATTTGAAACTTTGTACAAAGGTTGTAAAAGCATATATATTATTGTATGCAGTTATATTAAATACAAAACTAAAATAACTTATGGATTTTTAATTTAATTTGAATTTTTTAGGTGTAGGGTATAAATAAGTCGGTTGCATCGATTTACGGTTACTTTTACTTATTTTTTAGCACATTTTTCAAAAAATTTTAAATAGTTTCAATATAAAAAAAAGAAAATTGAAAAATTTCTTGCTGTTGATGAGCAGATTATGCTGACTAAAAGCCGACATCGTTTGAAACACTTTAATGCTTGGAAATTTAATTTATGGAAAAAGAAATATCATGCAAAAGTTTATTTTCACATAATGGTAAATTTAAAAAATAATTTATAAAATATTGCATAATTTTGATATTGTGTTATAGATGTAGGAAAATTTCCGGTCTTCTAGCCTTTTAGATTGTACAACTACTACACAAACCCGCAGATATATACATCTAAAAAAAGGGCTTTTTTTTTACAATTTTTAGAGACTATAACTCTGGAACCCTATATACAACTAAAAGAAACCGTTAAGACACGTAAAAATATTTACCGCTGCAACCAGTTCATAATGGATGTGGCGATCAAATTTATAAATTTAAAAGCTAAATTTATTTATATTGAATGTACTTTTTAAAAACTAAAAAATCAAAACTAAAATTCTTATTTTTTAATGAAAATTGATTTGTGTCTCTGATAATAAAATTTTAACTTATTAAATAAATATACAGAAATATCATGATTGCCAGATTAATTTACATTCAGTGTGAGTTGTTTATTATAGAAATAAAATATTTTTTTTTTATTGGTTGGCACGGTTTCGTGCACATCTTATGTATGATAACGTTGACTTTTAGAAAACTAATTACAAAGTCAAATCCCACTATCCCACTATCCTTAATTATATTTACAAAAAAAGTCTAATCCTCATCGTACTATTTGAAAAACGGTCTTGTTCTTATTAAATACTCTTATAATATTAGTTAATTTTTGAGAGATCAAGAAAATTAATTTAAGAAAAATTTCAGAACTCATTTTACTTAGCTTCAAATTTTTTTTTTTTATTATCTTACTTCAATGTTTATCTATTAAAGCGTTTTTTTTTTTGATTATTTGAAAAACAGAAAAAGTTGATAAAGCGTTGTTTGAGATTGGACGCCTTTGATTTAATCATGTTAAAACTTTGGAAGTTAAATTAATCATTTAAAATTCAATTTAAAAATATTATAATTAAAATTAAATTTCCTAAAAAAAATCAATATCTATTTTATATGGAAATTTCTCCTATTTTTCAATAAGTAAAGTACAAAGTATACTACAATACAAAACCTCATTTCCCTTTTAATATAATTAAATAAAATATTAAATTTTATTTATTGTTTTTTTATTTTTTATTTTGGAAATTCATTAGAAAACAATTTTAGTATATATTTAAAAAAAAAATGTTAATATTAAAGATTTTAATAAAATAAGTAAATTATTTATAAAATATTTTTAAACATTCCACAAATAATCTATAGATATAAATACTTACATATTATATATATGTATATATGTAAATAAAATGTATTATATTTAATTAACCAAATTATACAGAAAATTAACTTATAACAAAAGGATTTATAACACATTCAAATAATATATAATGTACTTATATATATATATATTAAAAAATGTATATTATTAAACACATGCATAAAATTAATTGCATTCATGAATAAAATTTTAGGTAAATAATATAGGATAAAAAGGAGAGTTTAAATAAGAGTAATGTACATTTTTTTTTTTTTTTATTTCAATCTTAACAATACCTGCTTATCATTATAATAATATGAATGTAATTTCAGGTATTTTTTAACTTCATCCCGACATATTATGTTTAATTGCATATAATATGTACATATATATAATATTTATGTGTATTTATGTGTATATAAATATGCAATGAAAATGAACTATTATAATATATTTTATGCATAAGGTATCATCAATTCGTCCATTTTTTATTTTGTTTTAATTTATTTATTTTTTATTTATTTTTAATGTATAAAAGGATAAAATCTATGTATACACATAATTATTTACAAAAAAAAACAGAGTGTTTCATTAGATTTAACAGATTAATTTGATTGATTATATTAAATTTCATATTCATATATATGTATTATGTTAAACTAATTCTAATTATATATTATTTCTCTAATTCTATTTTTAACGGTTAATGAACATTTAATGTTATATTGTAAAAAAATTGAGAGAATTTTAATTTTTGTATCCCAAAATACCAAAATCCTAAAATATCAAAATCACAAATTCCAAAATCTCAAAGTAGTTTTGATATTACAGTTCGTTCTGTATTTAGATTTGGATTCAAAATCAGGATTACCGATTAAATTAGGAGAGATTTTAGAGTTAGTTTCAAAATCAGGGTATTCCCTCTTTCCAGAATATTTATATATGTATATAAACGTGAGGTTCTGAATTAGGAGGCATTTTAAAGTTGAATTCAAAATCAGAGTTGTACGCTTTTTCCAGAATATTTTTGTATATCTGCATGTGAGATTCTAAATTAGGAGAGATTTTATAGTTGATTTTAAAATCAGGCTTTCAATAATTTGTTTAGGGGGGTTTTATTCAATATATTGCTGTTGAAATATGTATGTAAAAAAAGAAATAGGTGGGATTTTATAGTTGATTACAAAATCAGGATTTACAAATTTGTTTAGAGAGGTTTGGGGGTGATAGCGCCCCCTGTTTTAAATGCCTTGTTGTTGAAATGTGTATCTAAAAAGATGTTAGGAGCGATTTAACATTCGGTTACAAAATCATATTGTCCTCATAACTTGTTTAGCTGTTGTTTTTTTTAGCGCTATTTAAGATGCTTCCGGACCCACATCTGAAATAAAAAAGTTCAAAACGAATTATGATAATGAAATTGGTTTGGGATTTTGGTATTTGTGATTTTGGTATTTGGAATTTTGGTATTTTGAGTTTTGGGATTTTGGTATTTTGTATTTGGGATTTCGTGGCCAACCCTATTTATGTACATATCTTGAATCACGCGTCTGATTACAATAAATTATTTTATTTTGGTGAAAAATCTTTTTAAACGTTTATTAAATACAGGATTGAGCTGTTAAATACATATAATAGACATAAATATTAAATACAGGGTTAAACAAATGTAAATATTTCGATTACATTTCGGTTACATTTCTCCGATATATACATTTCTTTAAAATGAACAGGATTGAAGCAAATAAAATACGAGTAGTGCAACTGTATTATGAACTAAAGTCTCAAATTTTGGTGCAGAGAGAATTTAGAACTCAAACAAAGCGGAATTCGCTCAGTCGGCAGATCATTATGCGAATTGTAGAAATGTTCTGTGCACATGACAATGTCTATTAGACATCTTAACATTAAAATTAAACAGTTCAAATATCAAGCATCATCTGCATATCATGCAGTATATGTCAATTGTATTGTCGACACTTACTTTTTGAAGAAAACGTTACCAATGTGAGATTGTAAGAAGCATCTAAAACTAAACTAAGCAATAAAAACGAATTAAAAGAATCCATAAGGATCTTTATTGAAGCAATACTTCAGGGAAACATTAACAGGGACAATGGACAACGTTTTGGTCAGATGTAGCGTTTGCATCAACGAAGGTGCACCTAAAAAAAATTACTTTTATAGAAACTAATTCCTATATTAAAAATTTAATAAAATTTTTAATTTAATAAAATAAAGAAATATAAAAAACGGAAAATAACAAGTACATAAGTATATTGACATTCATTTTTCTATCAACATTCGTAATAAACTCTTTACTACAACTTGTACATAACATTTTGGACAAAAAACAAACTGTTAATCAAAAAATTTAACTTTTATTTAATTTATATACACCTTACATTTAACATTTATTCCAAAATTTCTACCAAAAAAAAAAACCAAAATATTTCTGTTGTTAGTTTTGCTCGAAGGACGCCATATTTGGTTATGTGATATGTGGTTTTTTCTTATCACAATTTAATATCTACATATACCTATATCTACTAATTAAATTGTAATATTGAATAACTCAACAATATTTAATGATAGAATAATTTTTATTTGTACAATAATCAGATATTTTATAGGTATATAATTAAAAATGAGTATATATATATTTTCTGCAAATAAAAAGCAAAAAAAAAAATTTGTTATTTCAAAGTTAATTAATGCAAAATATTATCGGTATTCTATCATTTGGTTTCTGTTTTTCATTTTAAAATCAGGATATAAGTACATAATAAAAGTTTGTAAAACCACTAGATTCAAATAGTTTTTCTTTTTTTTTTCATAGCACTTTGTACTTAAATGCAAATATTGTACGACTAAACAAAACAAAAACAAAAAAATGAGATAATAAAAAAAAAAAAAATTTAAGAATTATAATACGAAAAACAAAACGGAAATAATAAATTACCTTTGAATGTATTTATTACTCTAAAATTTATTGCGCATTCACGTACCCTATATTATATAATATAATAGATATTGACAAAAAATATGCCAACTTTATTATATCTCCTATTTTATCATTATCCATTCAAATCAGCCTTTCACAAATTCATTTTATAACAGCTGATTAATAGACCAATAATCTTTCGTACACACTTTTCAAAATTAGATAATATTTTATATATGTGTGTGTAAACGAGCATTTGTTAGATTCGAATACAAAAAATTTTCATAAGCGTTCGAGTTAACTTTTGATATAAAACAAAGCATAAAAAAGAAGAGAAATGAGTGAAAATAGGCTCTCTTTTTAGTTTTTTTTTTTTTTTACATCATTTGTCAAATTTTAAAGGCAAACAAAGAAATATCTATTATATAAAAGCCGTAAACGTTTGCAACAATAATATTGTTCATAGCCAAAACTAATACTGCACATAACATCAAAAAAGAATAAAAAAAATTTTAAATTTATAGCGTTGGATACGTAATTTCGAAAATTAAAATGCCTAATTTCAAAATATGGAATGGGAATACTCTGATTTTGAATTCAACTATTAATACTTACAGTAAGCCCCCACACATATACACCAATTTCATTAAAAAACAAATTTAATTTTCATATTTCCATATGAAATATAATTAATTTTGAAAACCTCGCATAAAAAAATATTTAATTTCGACATTTCACTTAAAAAATAGTGAATTTTATACGAATTTAGAAATTTTTATGAAACAAAAATTATTGTTGAAGAAACGAGGGGGCTGTCGCCACCAAACCTCTACTACAAAATTTTTTCTTAGTATTGTTATCTACGTTTTTACGTTTATTTAAATTTATTGTTATTGTAAAAAGTTAAGTATTCTTACTGATGAAGAGAACATAGTTCTCAAAAAACGTCTTTATGATAAATCTATATTATAACAGAAAGATATTTCTTTTTATTTCATTAAAAAGTTAAGTGACAAAATGAGCTAAAGTGACAAAAAACCAATATTATTTCTAGAATACTAAGATACCAGTATTAATAACCAATATTATTTCTAGATTACCAGACTGGCGAATACTACGCCGGATTTATCTAGTTTTTTATTTAAAAGAGCTTAAAAATTTATTCCTCTAAAGATTTTTGACATTATTAGTAGGTATAGTGCCCTGCAGCTGCTAACTGATTATTATAAATTAACATTTTTAGGACATTTCCAAAAAAAATTAAAAAAAATGTGCTTATTAGTTTCACTTTGTTCGTTCGTCTGTCCGTCTGTTTGTTTACAAAACTTCTATACCGTTAAAGATAGAGAAAAAACATTTTAACCATGGGTAGGTCTCATAAAGAAATTAATTTTGTGGAATAACTTTTCCATGTAGCCCCGCCCCATTCATTACGGAGTTAAATCTAATATAATACAAAAGTTATTAATTTAATGTTCAGTTCTCTTAAATTTTATGAAAAAGAGCAAAATTGGAAATGCTAAATATGTTTCCTGATATTGAATTTTTTTGCAATTTCTTCTATTACTTGTGCATTTGGAGAAGTGGATTTTAACAAAGTTCAGAATTAGATATCGACGAAATAATAACGGGGTTGTGGTAGGACAGTCATAAATGATGTCTCTTATAGTTATAGTATTTAGTGGCATAGTGATGGATTTGATTTTCCAAAAACATATTTTTTCTGGCGATATATTTAGGTTTCTAGTCTTCTATTATTTCCAAGATTATATATCTGTAGATGTCTCTATTTCGGGCCAGTGTTATTTTTTAAATTATTTTATTAATTATTCGAATAGTGCCATTTGACTTGCCTGTTGTGTGATATGTTGACTTGTTTAATTTGTTTTGTTTTATCATTATATTGATATATTATATTACTATATTTTATTAAGTTTGGTTTTAGTGGTTTCCTAAAGTATGATTCTTATTTTTTTTTTATTAAAGGTTGCTTATTTTTCATATTTATTTGCATTCTTTTATTATTATGCATTTAGAAAGCTTGAAAACTATCTATGTGTACTACTATCGTTTCCTTCTTTACAGAGGAGCGTTTCATTTATTCCTTCTTATATTGCTATTAATCCTGCACTATATATTTCGATGAAGAGGTCTAGATATGTTTTTAATAATAGTTTTGTTCTCATCAACTAATGCAAAGGCCATTTCTTATTCTGATGTAGTTACATTTACATATATCTTGTACGTGTTTGGAGTGTAGTTTTGGGTCATTAATTGAAATAGTTCGATATACTTTTGTTCCCTGTAGTATTTTTTTAATTTTTAGCTAATAATCTATAAAATAGATCTATAAAACAACAAGTTGCGTCAAAAAGCCAGATTTAAGCTGCTTGTTTTGGTTTTTTAATGTAACCTTGCTTTGTTTATAGTAAATAATATGACATAAATGACATTTAAAAATTTTTTGTAAATATGTTTTGTTAAAATAAAACCGTTCGTTCACTTTTTTTTCAAATGAGAGAATTGCTTAAAAATGAGTAACTCTTATAAGTAATTTTTGTCTATTATTATCTCAAATCGTAACTCATAACTGTTTATCAATTTCATTGCAAATTTTTGTAAGTATGCGAACAAATCTATTTCAAAATTTGAAACAGTAAATTTGTTATAATTAAGAATTTTTGAATACTTGATTATTATGCGCTTATTTTGTGCTTATTCGCTTATTCTGCACTATATACTGTTTTTTGCGCAATTAATTATTTATCGTCTTTCGCGTATATGATGTATTTCTTGTCAGAAAATTGATAATTACTGTATTACAATTATTACAAAAAGTAAACGAAAATTTAATTGGTGTAAATTCAATATAGAATATTTAATTTGACTTCTATAATTTTTATGTTTTTTTATATAAAAGTATTCGAAAAATTATTGATCTATCTGTATATAGTAAAAAGGAATTTTTTACTATTTATGTATATACGTATATAATTTATATACACAGCTATATAAAGAGAAATGAATGCATATTCTCTGTATATAGATAGATAAAAATAGAAGTAGATTGAAGCAATCATAAAACAACATCATTATCCTTATGATGCAAAACATTTAAATTAAAATTTACGTTGCTAGGTACCCACATAATATTATAATAACAAACTGTAATAATAAAAATAATAATTTTATAATAAAATTAATAATAAAAAAAAGGATACAATAAAGAATTCAAAGTATAAAAAACAAAAATTATAGTTTTTTTTCCTATATATAGAAAGAGAGCTAGAAAAAAAATAATTTTTATTTCCCATAGCAACAAAAACCATTAATTTATTGTTTTTAACTTTTGATTTTGAATTCTTTGTAACTTTTGTATAATTGCATAGAAGAGAGAAAAAAAACATTTTTCTAAAGAAATATTATATCATTATGAGCAGTATTAGAAATTTACAATTATATAAATTATAGAAAGTACATTTATATGAAATCACAAAACTATATAATGTTAATTATATGTATTGATTCTCTCAATTACATTTTTATAATCTTTTACTTTGTTAATTCTTCGAAAAATATTCGAAACTATTTTTAAGACTTTTTACAATATAATTATTCTTAGTTAGTTCTAATAAAGCATCTGATGAATTAGGAATAAATTTGTTTTATTCCAACAAAGGTTATGGGCCCAGGTGCATGATAATAAAATAATTAAAAAAAGAAAAAAAAAAAAAAAAAAAAAAGAAAAAAGTAATAAAATTTTTTTTTGGATAATAAAATAAAAATTAATTAGTTTAATTTTTAATTTGATATGAACTGAACCAAGTTATAAATTTATTTATTGTAATTTCAAATAAAATTAATATAATATTAAAAACCGGTTTGGTGTATAATTAAAAAAAAAAAAAATTTTTTTTTGGCACGTGTGAATTTTATTAATTAAAAATAATATTTGTTAATAAAAATGAGTTCACTTTATCAAATCGATAAACTTAATGAACAAAACTACGAAAGTTGGAAAATCCAAATGAAATCTGTTCTCATCCATAGTAATTTTTGGACAAATATAAGGTCCATAGCACCAACTGATAAAGAAGAAAAAGAAAAATGGGATGATCAAGATGAAAAGGCTTTGGCGATGATTAATTTAAGTATAAAACCGTCACAGTTATTACATATTAAAAACTGTAAAACTTCAAAAGAAGCTTGGAAAAAATTGGAAGAAACCTATCAACCATGTGGTCCAGCCAGAAAAGTGCAACTATTTAAACAGTTAGTCAGTTTGAAAATGACGGAAAATTCTAATGTAAGTAGCCATATAAATGCTTTCTTTAGTGTGGTGGAAAAAATAAAAGAATTAGAAATCGAGGTAGCGGATGAGTTCTTGGCAATTTTACTTTTAACAAGTTTGCCCAAGAGCTATGAAAACTTCACCATTGCAATTGAATCTAGAGACCAACTACCATCAACACATGTTCTTAAAACAAAATTATTAGAAGAAGGTCAAAGACGTGAAGGTGAAGGTGAAGCGGTAAATGAAAATTCAACCGCGTTCTATATTAAAAATCAGTCGACTCAACAAAAATACAGAGCGGCGACGGCTGATCAGTCGGGTCACCAAAAATATAAATCGATGGCTGTGGTTCACCCAAAAAACAAAAATAAAATAAAATGCTATAACTGTGGTAGGAGAGGTCATTATGCTGCTGACTGTAATTCAAATAAAAATCCAAAAAACGGAAATTTTAATACAAACACACATTCATTTGCTATGTTAAATGCTATGTCACTGCCTATGTTAAATAAAAAAACTTGGGTTCTGGATAGTGGTACTACAAGTCATATATGTAGTAATAAAGATTTATTTTCGCATATAACTACATTCAAGGAAAAAATTGAATTAGCAAACAATAACTATGTATGGTCCGAAGGAATTGGTGACGTATCACTAAAAAATAAATTTGGAATTATAAATTTAAAAAATGTTTTATTTGTGCCATCGTTAATTACTAATTTTATTTCAATTAATAAAGTAAGTGAAAACAATTTTGTTACTGAATTTGTAAATGATACTGCTATTATAAAAAATAAAAGAAATCAGTATGTACTAGTAGCTAAAAGAATAAATAATTTGTTTGTTTATGGAAATGAATTTAATAAAATGCATAAGTTATGTAACATGGTTAATAATAATAATAATGAAGATTTTTTACTTTGGCATGAAAGATATGGCCATCTTAATCTAAACAGCTTAAATTTATTATATAAAAAGGAAATGGTACGCGGGTTAAATTTAAAAAATGAAATTAAAGTTCCGATACAATGTCAAGTTTGCTTGAAAGCTAAAATTAGCACATTTCCATTTTTAAAATCAGAATCTCGTAGTAAACATATTTTGGAAATTATTCATAGTGATATTTGTGGCCCTATGAAAGTTACTTCACTAGGTGGTGCCAGATATTTTTTACTCTTTATTGATGATTTTTCGAGGAAGATTTTTGTCTATTTTTTGAAAGCAAAAAGTGAAGCTTTTAACACATTTAAAAATTTTAAAGCAATGGTAGAAAATCAAACTTCTCGTAAAATAAAAATTCTTCGAACAGACAACGGATGTGAATATTTAAGTTCAAATTTTTCAAACTATTTAAATGAAAATGGAATTAAGCGGCAACTAACTATTCAATATACACCACAGCAAAATGGAGTTGCCGAACGCGCGAACCGAACTGTCGTTGAAATGGCAAGGTGTATGCTGATCAGTTCCGAATTACCTGAATTTTTATGGGCAGAGGCTATAAACACAGCAGTGTATATAAGGAACCGTTCACCAACAAAAATTTTGGAAAGTAAAACACCATATGAGGTTTGGTATAATAAAAAACCAAATGTCTCACATTTTAAAGTATTTGGATGTCAAGCTGTTTCACTAGACAAACAGCCAAACAAATCAAAATTTACACCAAAAGGTAGAGAGTGTAAAATGGTGGGATATTGCAGAGAATCTAAAGGCTACAGATTATACGATTCAAGTAATCGTAAAATCTATAAAGGTCGTGATGTGAAATTCCTAGAAATTAAAGGTAATAATTTTCCAAATTTCAACAATAATAATAGTTTTACTTTAAGCCAAGAATTCATGAATGCTGATTCGAATGTAAATAACCATTCCAATAGTGATAACTTTGATAATGATAGTTCATACAAAACTGATGATGATGACGTGTTTGTAGATGCTGATAATAAAAACTTTTCAAATCTTACTAAAACTGCTGATACGTTTAATACAAATGTTGCTGTTGAAAATATTGTTGATATAAAAAAAGATGATGTTGCCGAGGAAGTTGATGTCGTTGATGAAGAAAATGTTGCTGATAAAAATGTTGTTGATCCAAAAAATTATGATGTTGCTGGGTGTGTTAACGCTGATGAAGAAAATGTTGCTGTTGATAAAAATGTTGCTGATAAAAAACGAAATATGGGAAGACCAAAAATACAACGCACAGGTTTGCGAGGTAGACCACGAAAAATTCATAGTTCAATTAATATGATGAATTTCGAAGATAAAAATTTTGACAACCCAAAAACAGTAAAAGAAGCATTAAATGGAAAAGATTCTGGTAAATGGTTGAACTCAATGAAGGAAGAATACAACTCACTCGTGAAAAATAACACATGGGAATTGGTAGATTTACCTAAGAATCAACAGTTAATTAAATCGAAATGGGTTTTTAATATAAAAAGGAACAAAAAGGGCGAAGTAGAGCGCTATAAATCTAGATTGGTGGCTAAAGGCTGTAGCCAAATATTTGGAATAAATTACAACGAGACTTTTTCCCCCGTCTGTAAATATTCGACAATTCGATTAATCTTAGCACTGACAGTAGAGTATGATTTAATTTTACATCAAATGGATGTAACATCTGCATATTTAAATGGGGATTTAAAAGACGAAGTCTATATGGATCAGCCAGAGTATTTTGTAGATGAAAATTTCCCAAATAAGGTGTGCAAATTGAAAAAAGGACTCTATGGCCTTAAACAATCTGGACGTGAATGGAACGAGAAATTGGACACAGTTTTAAAATGTGTTGGATTGAAGCGTTGTGTCAATGATTCCTGTGTATATACTTTAAAGGATAGTACGAATATAACTATCGTAATCATTTACGTTGATGATATTACAATCGCTAGCTCCAGTTATGAGCAATTAAATAGAATTAAATACAAGCTAAGTTTGGAATTCGACATGGTCGATAAAGGACCAATTGATTATTTTTTGGGAATTGAAATACAACGAGACTCTAAAACTATTAGCATTTCACAAAAGCAACTAATTAAAAATTTATTGGAAAAATATAATATGAGCGAATGTAGAAAATGTTCTACACCATTAGATCCTGGATTTAAAATGAAGTGCGAAAATTTAAAATGTAAAAGAATTGATCAGAAAGTGTACCAATCTTTAATGGGATCATTAATTTATTTGGGAATATCAACAAGACCGGATATTTTACATTCTGTGATCAAGCTTGCCCAGTTTAATACTGATCCACATATCGAGCATTTTACTGCAGCAAAGCATGTTTTGAGGTATATTAATAACACGATAAATTTTAAAATTATTTTTAGAAAAACTGGGAAACCTTTACATGGTTATGTGGATGCGGATTGGGCTGGAGATTGTACAGACAGAAAATCGTATACAGGCCTTGTGTTCTTTCTTTCTGGTGGACCTATTGTATGGGAATCTAAAAAACAACAGTCAGTCGCTTTAAGCAGCACTGAAGCTGAATATATGGCACTCTCAACAGCATCTAAAGAATTGGTTTATCTGAGAAATCTCATCACAGAAATCGGATTTGAAAAGAGTTTGGGTGGCGTAACTGAACTCTTTGGTGATAATATAAGCGCACAACAACTCGTTAAAAACCCTGTCTATCATTCCAGAAGTAAACATATCGATATCCGGGTCCATTTTGTGAGAGAAGTTTATCAAAAGGGAATAACCAAATTGAGCTATATACCTACAGGCGAAATGGTTGCTGACATTCTAACAAAAAACTTAAATAAATTAAAACATTCAAAATTTACAAAAATGCTAGGTTTTGTACAAGAAATATAATTAACTTTTTATAATAAATTTTTTACAAGTAATCTTTTATAATTAACTTTTTACAATTTATTTTTTATTTTATAATTAACTATTGTATAGATTTGAGGGGAGATATTAGAAATTTACAATTATATAAATTATAGAAAGTACATTTATATGAAATCACAAAACTATATAATGTTAATTATATGTATTGATTCTCTCAATTACATTTTTATAATCTTTTACTTTGTTAATTCTTCGAAAAATATTCGAAACTATTTTTAAGACTTTTTACAATATAATTATTCTTAGTTAGTTCTAATAAAGCATCTGATGAATTAGGAATAAATTTGTTTTATTCCAACAAGCAGATTAAAGTTTCATTGCTTTAAAAAAAAAAGCTGTTAACTCTCGTAGCTTCTCGTATTTAACAGCCTTTTAATTTATATTTTTATATGTTATAAAGTAAAATTTTTAAAATAAATTTAAGTCCGAAAAATTAATTTTTTATTTTTATAAGGATATTTGAAGTAAAACAGCAACTAAAACGGCTGTTAAAAATACTACAAATTTTGAGCTACCCCTAGATTAGCAGTTTTTTCAATTATAATTCAAACACAGGGCAACATAAACTCAGCCCTCTACCATTTAGAGTTATCAACATGGCAAAATACAGCTTATGGAAATTCGTTTATCATGTGCACGTCCTCTTTGTGGAGCCATATACCATAGCATATCTTCCCTAAAGTTGCTATTTCATATCTGTACATATCCCCCATAATCCCAAATTTCCTAATTCCAATTTCCCCAATCATCTTTCCCACATCCTTATTCGCAAAAGCAAACTGTACATTTGTATTAAAGGTTCAATCCCAAAATTTGGTTTTAAAAGGGGGGTGGTTTGGGTTGGTTAAATTCCAACACTACCCTGAGGATGTGAGGTTCCTCATGGTGGCTTTCGAATTTTCCACCAAAAAAAAAAAACATGTTGAAAAACAACCATTATTTATTACTGATTAAATCAATAATAAAGACTTAACACAAGATACTATTTTCTTTAAAAAAAAAAAAAAAAACCCTCGTGGTAACTTGGTTTAGCAATGTACCTCGTCATCCTTCTAGGAGGGGTGAAGGGTGAAGGGTGAAAACTGGTCCCGTTTTTGAAAGGTTCTAACATACTACCTAATTTTCAAGTTTGTGTATCTTAAAATCTGTTGATTTTATCATAACTTTAATTTATAGCTCCAAGTAGGGCTAGGACCCACAGTTTTTAACCTCAAATTATTTTAGCATCAACTATATATCGCAAGAGTAACATTTCATTCATATCCTATAACAATTACTATGAGCTCTAGAACATATCAAATAATATTCGAATTCTGTTATTTTAAGGCAGACCCTCTGAAGCTAAAAACATTTTCATAATACATCGACATCATTTGGCAACTTTTTTATGTTGCATAAAAATTCAGCAAGATTTTTCAAAAACATTTTAATGATACATCGACATTATTTGGCAACTTTTTTATGTTGCATCAAAGTTTAGCAACATTTTCAAGTTGCAGCAACATTTTTTTATGATGCAATATTTTGTTTCCAGCAATATTTTAACATCAACTACATCGCAAGTAATATTTATACCAAATTTCATTCACATCGTATAACAATAATTACTATTTCTTCTAGATCAAATAATATTCGTATTCGGATATTTTACTTCTACAATATTTAAGTTCAAAATTTCTCCTCCATATTCCCTTTCCTCATTTCTACTTCTCAGTCATTTTGTTATGTTGCTGTTTCAGAATGATTTACTGATTATACTGGCTGAGAGAAGAAGGTGGTTTAATGGATACAAATTTTACACCCTTGGTAGTGTATAGATTTATGTTTTTTTTGTGCCTTTTGTAAATTTACACCTCCTGGAGTTGAAAAAAAAGGTGTAAGCCTTAAAAAATTGCTTTAGATACAAATAGCTAATTTTTACTCTTCATATACTAATTAAAATGATAATACCATAATTAAAAGAAAGTATATGTATGTAAATTGTCAAATACAAAACTTTCATTAAATGATTCATTAATAATAAAATAATATAAACTTTAAAGTTTATAAATTGATTTATATCTTTATATAAATAATTTAAAATCTTTTAAATTAAAATATATTCATTTTGTTTTTATATCTTATAAAAATAACATCGAATATTTAAATAAAATCGCTAAGTTAAGGAATATAAATATTGATATAATTGGTGATATGAATTAATCCTCAAGTCACTAACCGCAAAAGTGGCATCCCCACTTATAAATAAAGGGCATCCCCATTATTTTTGGCTGTTAGTTCATTATGAACTATATCCCAAATTTATTGTAAATTAACCTCTAAAAAAAATGAACTAATCTCCAAACATATTTTTTAATTTTTGGGGTTTATTTCATATGAATTAATTCTAAATAAAATAATATGTAAAAAAATATTTTTTAAAATATGCTTTTAGCAAAACCGAATTCGCCCCCTAAAAAGTAAAAAATAAAATTGATTGCAAAACTTTAGCTTTTTTGACTGTTATGATATAAAAGTGAATTGCTAGTGCAAGCATTTTGGACTGTTATAATATAAAAGTAAATTGCTGGAATAAGGTTAAATAAAAATCTGGAAAATTTGAGGTTCGTGTTTCTTTTTTATTGAACTAATATGAACATAAAATGAACTAATCCTTAAATAAAATGAAATAACCCTGAGAAAAAAGGAACGAACACCCCAAAAAAATGAACCTGATCCCAAAAATGTTGACGTTGAAATATGTATGTATGTAATAGAAATAATTAAATAGGACTTTAGAGTTGGTTAGAAAATCATGCTATCAGTAATTAATTTAAGAGGAGTTTGGTTAGTACAGAGTTGGTTTCAAAATCAAAATTACACGCTTTTTTCATAAGGAGTGACGCGTAGCATTCTTTTATGTATATTAATTGAAGAAAATTCACCTAACCCGCAAAAAAAAAGAACTGATTCTCAAAAAAAAAAAAATAAACAGAACCTTAAAAAACGAGGGAGAGTGCAGCAGTAGAGTAGACTGTGTCAACTCTGGGATACACGTATGAATGTAATATACAATGTTTCTATTAAACTTGATCATGTTTTAAAACATTTCAGATGTTTTAATACCGACTTTAACTACCGAGATATATTTATGTAAATTGTAATTTTATAGAAGTTGTTAGTATCCAATTTGACATCTTTTTACGAAATTTTAGATACAATAGATAGTTTCAATAGACTCGGAGTTATTTTCATTTAAAAATACAAGTTGTAGGGCAGCTACCCGAACTTGTTGCACTAACACAACCAAATTTTACAGAAGTTGTTACCATAAATCTTGATCATCATTTGTAAGATTTCAAACCCCTAGCTTCATTAAGTTCCAAGAGGTTGAATCGGCTGCTGTAGATCAAACAAATTTTACAATAGTTTTTGTCATGAAACTCGACATATCTTCACTAAATTTCAGATACCTAGCTTCAATAGACACTAAGTTATTTTCATTTAAAAAGAGAAATTGTATGGCAGGTACCTGAACCTGTTGCACCAGCATAACCAAATTTTACAGATGTTGTTGGCATGTAGCTAGCCATCATTTTGCAAAATTTCAGATACCTACCTTCAATAAATACTGAGTTATTTCTATATATGAAAATGCTATATTTAGCGAAACTAACAATTTTTAAAAAGTGACGTAAAACACAATTTAGCTTTCTAGCTCCTTTATTTTTTGAGTTATCGCGCGCAATTAATTAGAATTCAATTATGAGCCGATAGCACTACGTCTAGCTTGACTCCTTTAAGATTTTATAAACGTAATGACAAATTTATTCTACCCTTGAACATAGTTCCTACGGTTATAAAAATTAACTAATCCTCATTTGGAGAATTTTTAGGGGTTTACTTTATATGAATTAATTTAAAAGTGAACCAATACATAAAAAATAATGAATTTATCCCCAAGATAAGTTTTGTCAAAAATAATAAAGGTTAGTGACTTGGGGGTTAGTTTATAGCACCGATATAATTGCATATGCATACAATATTATATTATATAGAACTAAATTAGTTTAGAACATTTTTTATTCATAAAAATGAAATACTTACACTTAAAGTAATAAATTTTAAAAATTTAACTTCCTAAAAAATATGATTTATATAAATTCATTTTAAAGAATTTTAATATCTATTGTACAAAATTAATTACAAGCACATGTATAGGTACTTATATATGAAAAAATGATAAATTATGTATTTCAAAAGGAAAACAATTAATTTTTTTTTAGACTTTTTTTATATTTAAAATAAATTAATAAATTATTAGTAATTTCAAAATAAAAAATTGAATAATTTATTACCATTATGTGACTTTTAATTTGTTTCAATTTTCAGATAATTTAAAAAAAAAAAAATGTTCACCCCTCCATTTGTTTTTTGATTTTTTAATCAAGTTCAAAGAATATTTCAAAAAATGCACTTATTATTTAGCATACATAGTTTGTTTTAAATGCGGCAACAGTAATACGGGTACAGTACACTTGTCAAATTGTGTATGTTATCAGTGAACATTTTGCAAAAAAAAACTTTAGAAAAATATATTTAGTATAAAACAGACACTTAACAAATAGACATTTAGCAAAATGGACACTTAACATTTGGAAATTTGGTAACTTTTATTTATGAAGGCGGTCAGAGCTGACAGCGCAGCAAATATTAAGGAAATTAAAAATAATAACAAATATTTCCACAACTTTTTTTCATTATTTTCAAAACTATATTTTTTTTTCCGAAAAATGAACTTTACGTTTTCAATATTAATTATTTTGACACATATTCATGCAGCCAATAAAAGAGATAAAGGCATTATAGAATTGAAGATTAAATTGTTAATTTTTAAAAGCTGTGAAATGTCCATTTGTAAAAGTTATTAACTGTCCAAGTTGTTAAGTGTCCAATTTGCCAAGTATACAAGTTTCCAAGTGTCGAGTTGTTAAAGTTTGCTAAATGTCTTTTAGTTTAGTGTCTTTTTTTCAAAATGTCCTTTTGTTATGTGTCTATTTTACGAACAGTTCACTGATCAAAAGTCCAGTTGTCAAGTGAAAGTTGCCAAGTGACCGGTTCTCAATATTTTACATATTATCACATATGATAATGCAATATTACTAAATTATCGACTACTAAGATTATATAATTACACTATATATTTAGTAGCAAGGGGGATTTGTTAAGAATAACAAATTCTTCAGTAACCTTTCTTACAATTAAAAACGCTTGCTTCCTGTGGAGGTTTTGAACCCACACGCCCTTGGCTAATAAACCACTGGACCACCGAGGCCCTCTTATATTTTTAGTACATTACCAAAAAAATTTTGAAAAAATGTGGTTATAAAGTTTCATTCTATCCGTTCGTCCGTCCGTCTGTTTACAAAACTTCTACACTGTTAAAGATAGAGAAAAAAAATTTCAACTATGGGTAGGTCTCATAAAAATATTAATTTTGTGGAACAACTTTTTCATGTAGGCCCATCCATTACGGAGCTAGAGCCCCTTAAACTTAGAAAAAGCCGTATTTTTAAACGTGTATATCTCATGTTCTGCTTAACATTTTTTCAATCTGAAAACGTCATTCGACAGGTATTTTTCTTACCTTTATAAATTGAAAATTATTAATTAAATTTAGTATTTAAATTTACCGTTATTTGAAAATCAAATTTTGCATGATTTTTCTAGCCTCATAACTCCCGAACACTTTTAGATAGGGACTTGAAACTTTATGGGCAGAAAGAAATTTTAGAATTAGTATAAGTTTGTTCAGAACATTTTTTCGACCAACCGCTGTTTAATAGCTCAAAAATTGAAAAACTATTTCTAAACATCTGTAGCTTAGACAGCTGTGCACATTTTACTTCGGCAAGCTATAAAAATTAAATCTCCAGCAATATATTTTAACGTGTGTTAACGGTTTATTTTAGTAAAACCGTTGAATTAAAATTATGCAATATTTTGTAATTTACTGTTTAAATTTACCGTTATGTGAAAACAACATTTTGCATGAAATTTCTTTTTACATAACTCCGGCACGCTTTTATATAAGAACCTGAAATTTTGAGACAAGAAAGAACTTTTAGAATTAGTGTAAGTTTTTGTAGAAAATGTTTTTGGACCACCTCCTGTTTAAGAGCTATTAGGGCTCAAAAATTTAAAATTTGCTAATTTTAGGCACCTGTAACTTAAGCATCTGTACAAATTTTTCTTCGGCAAGGCATACAAATTAAAGCTCCAGTAATATATTTTTACATGTGTTAACGGATTTTCTTAGTTATATAGCGTTCCGAACTTATAGCCCTTCAAAATTCCTGAAAAGTCCTATTTTTTTTAGAAGATACGTTTATTAGAATTAAGTTTTGCTATGAGTTTCGTAGGCCGTAAGTAAAAATTTTCAAAATTTTGACTGGTAGGAATATAATAATTCGGCGAAAAATTTACCTATACAAAATTAAGAAACTGTTGAAATCTTTTTACTAACTTACATAATTAGATACAGAAAAGATCATAAAGGTACTAAGTTCAACCTTTGCTATCCAGCTTCAAAGAAATTCTATTTTCAATTATTTTAAAATAAAGGAAACAAAATTTGACTATAATTTTTAGCAGTTTTGCGGTTATATCTTCCTAATATTCTTTGATCTTGTCTTCGCAACCAGATTCAGTTTCTATGTACAAGGAAATGTAATTTTGCATTTAAGGAATTAGTGTAATTTCAAAATACTTTTTTTTTCTACTTTACAAGGTGAGAAAAGGTAATCTTTTTCTTTAGAATTAGGATAAAATTTAAGTGAATCAACTAATTAGAAATGCAATAAATTTATTCTAAAGAAATAAACGTATAATTAAAAAAGTGTTATTTTGTACCTATTATGAAACTTAATTTTAGATTTTGTTGTATATATATTTAACAATAGAGATAGAATTCTAAAAGCTAAGTACGCACGAGGGAGTAATTATGGTAGAGTTGAGAGAGTGAGAGAGAAATCTCAGTAGAGAGATTTACATATATGAAAACACTTGTTAGAAGCTCTACGGTTAAGTTCTAAATATATATCAATTCTACCAGAGATTTTTTGTTACTGATTTCTCTACCATGTAAAAACTTTCAAGTAGATAATTTTTTGTATCTACAATGACCCTACTGATTTGCTAATGTGTTTGTAGATTTGTACGGTAGATGTTCATGTAAAGGTCGACACCGGCACGTGAAGACATCGTGACGACGCCTTAATGTAATTTTTATTCATATATTTCTTATGAATTTTATTCCCATTTACCTGCCACGTTCGTTATTTCGTCATTGCCAGGATAGTATGAATACATTGATAAGAAATGAATGTTATCAATATAAAAAAATCCAAAATAAAAAGGCTACCGTGACGACAACGTGATTAAATTTTATTTAATTTTATAATAAAATAAGTAAAATATTTATTCGTAGTTTAAATTATTTAATATGAGTTTGTTTCTGAGTAGAACAGTGAAAGTTATAAGGCGTGGTTCACTTAAATTAATAAAGGAGAAATTTTTAAATAACTAAACTATTTTTAAATACATTATTTAAATAAATTTTAAAAATGAATAAATATATTATGTAACTTTTCCAAACTAAAAATTAAAATCTTAATGCGATATAAAAAGCTTTTAATGGTTCTGATCTATTTTCAATTAAATTCAATTTATTATTCTACCACACATCTCTACCAAAGATACAAAATACATATCTAGTGTAAATTGATGGCTATTGATGGATATTGTCACAGTTATCAAAATAGTAATATTAATAGGCGGATTTTGTATCCTTATCCTATCCATTCCTATTTCTTACCCATTACACTGCGTTAGAAGGAAGACGTTTCATCTGATTTTATTAGTTAAAGGGGGATGTGTGTTTAGTTAGTAAAAATTTGACAGTATCAAGGTGGAATTCTTGGTGTCTATGGAAGATTCCCATCTCTTTTAGGAAAAAAAAAATATATATTCGCTACAAAAAAATTTACAGCTGTATGGAAAATTTCTTTACCAAAGTTTTCCTAGAGGGAATTTTCTGTAAAGTTACACAGTCTAAATACATTTAGTGCAAAAAACTTTTGTTTCCATATATTGAAAATAGAAAATGAAAATTTAATAATGTATTTATATGTGTTAGATCAAAATCTCTATAAATAATAATATTTATAAAAACTATTTAAAGATACATGGTATTTTTATTTTTTAAAATTTATTATAATCTGAATTAATATTTTTGTTTTATGACTATAATGATTTGGAGCAAAATATAGTTTTGTTATATTCCCGCGATCCCTTAATCTGTAATTTTAAAATTGGTATTAAACCACTTAGAATACAAGAATAAAAAAAAAAAATCCTTTTTACGACCTCGAAATATTTAAAATTATATTTGAAGTACCTTTTAATCTTTTTAACTCCACGTTTTATTATTAATAAGGTTATATATTTTTAAGTATCAATTTATTAGTTTGTATTTTTATTTTTTCTTTTATTTTTTAATGATATAATTTCAAAGTTACAAATTACAAAAGTACTTATACCACTTAAAAATGTTACTAATTAATGATCAAATGTATAAAAATTTTAAATTACTTAAAAAAAAGAAAAAAAATCACAAATTCAAAATTAAAATAATTGTCACATTTATTACCTATATAATTAAATAACAATTGAATGTACATACATATACTTTTATTATTTACATTGAATTACATTATATATTGGTTTTTATTCTATATATTTATATTCTATGCATTATATCGGTTTTTCTTATTTAAATTTTGCATTCACCTATATATTATATCTATTATATATTGATCAACCACTTACAAAATGTTCTACAAAACCTTCATAGTATTATTTATTTATGTTATTAAAGTTTCTAAAAGATTCAATAATAAATTTTATGTTGAACATTAAAAACTCTGTTTTACCCTGTATTAACTGAATACACCTAAAAATTTGTAATTATTTCAGAAACTTATATACATAATGGCATATATGAAATAATTCCATATTAAAAAATGAATGCCCTAATTGAATTGCCCTAAGTGAATTGCCCTAAAATTTCAAAGTTTTCTCCGAATTTCATATGCGAAGAAAATCAGGAGACACTTTCTTCTTTAGCTCTCAATAGCTCTAAAACAGAGGTTGTTACAAAAAAAAAATTTTTGATGTAATTTATGCCAATTCCAAAAAAATGCCTATTTTCTTCACTCAAAATTTCAAGGTTCTAACGAAAAACATTCCGCTGATATGAAGGAAGTAAAATTTTGCAAAATTTTCTATTCCCATAACGGTAAATATATACAACATCAATCATACATTAAAAATTATAATCAACATCATATATACATTTAAAAATTCTAATTTTAAGAGGCTTTTTCAAATTTTAAGAGACTGTAGCCCCGTAAAGGATTTGTATAAAAAAGTTGCAAATCCTTTACGGGGCTACAAATGTTGTAGTAGTTTTTGTAAATAGATGGACAAATGGGCGAACGGACAGAGTGAAACTAATAAAAAAATATTTAAAACTTTTTTTTTTTTTAAAATGTCCTAATAAGTTTGTAATTCATTTGAAATAACTTCGCACAAAATGAAGTAAGTTCGGACAATAAAAATAAAATTAAACGTCAATTTGTTATTTTCAAATGTTTGAGGAGTTACTCTATAAATATGACATATTATATTTCTTAGTGTTTAATTCAAAATTGAAATAAATTCGCAAATTTTAAAATTCGATTTTCTATCCATTTATAAATAAAGAATATTGAGAAAATCTAAAAATATTATTACTTTATAATTTAGACGTAAGGATAGGGAAAATGCATACGATATGCAAGAAGCGATACAGGCACGCGGTTTAATGTTACACTAACACTGTGTATGTTATACTACCACTGAATATTAGAAATGACTAATGAAAATGTCTAATGTCTATGACAAAATGTTGATAATTCAAAATTTCGAGTGACTCATTTCTATATCTTATGAATTGTTCCTTGACGTTATATAGCATCATTAATAATATAACAACAGTAATATTTAGAATTTTCTTTTCTCCTTTATGAATACCTAAAATTTCCGGTCTTGTTTCGTAATAAAATAAATGAAATAAGCCGATATATAAAAAGGCAAATAATTTTTATCGAATTATTTAATTTTTCGGTTACGCAGTTATTTCATGAAGCCCATCTCAATATAGAAGAACAATATTAAATATTTCTTGTTTAAAAAAGTTTTCAAAAAAAAAAGCGAACAAAATTTAACAACAACTAACATTATAAGCATGATAACAATACTATACATAGATAGATACATATACATAAATTAACAGTACCTACACATAATATAATATAGGTAATTTTATTTGTACAACAAGTTAAAAACTTTCATCAATAAATTAAAAATTCTGAAGGTTATTTTGTTTTTATATCCGTACGAATATCGTTCAATAGATATAATAATTTTGCCATTAGGTTTGTGACATTGTTAAAGAGTCGATAAAGATTATGGTAAAATATGTTATATTATATTCTTGCTCAAAATTGAATAGAAAATCGATTTACGTATACATATGTGCGTTCGTTCTCCTATAACATATAGAGCTGTGATTCTGAAATTTTTACAAATTAATTTTTATATAACATGCAAATTTTTACTTGAAGTTGAACAACTTTGACTTCTGGGTTTGACAGCTGCCATACAATATTTTTTTTTATATGAACATCTTTTTTATATCAGTGTCTAATTAAACTAAATATCTTAAATTTTTTCATAAAAATTTGAATTTTTGCCTACGGTTTCTGTAATATTTGGCTGGTCTAACTAACGTAACTCGGGACGGGTCATAAATAGGCGAAAATTATATCTTGTTTCTTAATTAAGCTGGGAATCTGAAATTTTGTAAAAAAAGATTATATTATGACAACATAATATATTATATTCGAGCGGGTATCCTAGAGTTGAGATAGTCAACTGAACATTTTTCGCGTTATTTTTTTTAAATTTAGTTAGGTACCTTGTATTTTAATGATATGTTTAATATATATTATGTAGGTATATATATATATACATCCATTATGCAAATATGGTTAAATTTTCGATCAATGGTATACTACAATACTGTTTAAAATAACAGTATATTAATGAAAATCACATGTAATATATTAGTATTGAAGATACACTACTGTTTAAATTTTTAGAAACATAAAAAAATTCCGAATTAAATTTTGTTGTTTGTTTACGAAATGCTTAAGTTTCAAAATCATAAAAAAAGGTAAATAAAATAAAGAATAAATATGAAGTAGTCAAATGGCTCCGAAAATCGAAATGAGATGTAATACTCGACCAATAAGTTTTTACCTAACATTTTTCGCAGATTTTTCAAAAATGTTTAGCTATTAGTTTCAGTCTGTCCGTTCGTCCGTCTGTCTGTTGACAAAATTTCTACAGCGTTTAAGATAGAGCAACGAATTAATCATGTATAGCTATTTCAAAACACCTAATTTTGTAGAGTAACTTTTTTACGTAGCCCCATCCGTTACGAAACTACATCCACTCAAATTTTGAAGAAGTCTTACTTTTCAATGTGCATATTTCGGTTCTGCTTTATATATTTTCATTCCAAAAACACCAAATGGCAAATTTTTTTTATTATTATTTAATACTATTAAAATAAATGTTCTCAAACATAATTCATGTATCGTTTTCAATTTTACTTATTGTGAGTAGGTTTCAGTTTTCTATTTGAGGATAACATTATTCTTCCTATGGCGCTACAACTCGGTGTGAGCTTTGAACTTCTTCACAACATTTCTTCACATTTCTTCACGCATCACTATCTTGTCCAAAAGTTTTCCAATTTCTAATTTGCGGTATAAGAACATCATTCTCAATATTATTTAGTCATCTCAAACATGGCCTACCTCGGGTTCTTTAAATCAGATCTTATATCAAATGTATTATATAAAATTAATAAGTTTTCAAATTTTTCTATCGAAAATTTTTAGATTGTTTTCGTCTGCAACAGATAGCGTTCATAATTCACATGCGTATGTAACAACAGCTGGTGACCTTTTTTGCCTTGATAACAAATTGGCTTGATGATAAAATTATAAAGGGTCTTTCAAATTGAGTTTTCAAAAGTAAATAATTAAAGAACATAGAATTTGAATTGAAACTGGAAAAGTTTTTATTTATTTTTGAAGTACAATGTTTGCCATTTATATTCTGAAAATTATATTTCCCATGAGACCTCTTGCGTCTCTACAGTACCTGATTCTTTTATCAAAATTTTCGGTCACATTCTGGCATAGTTGCGGCTCTATCTGACCAATAACTCAAATAATTTCTGCTTTCAATGCTTCCTCGTTTCGAGAATTATGCTTGTAGACCTGTCCTTTCACATATCCCCAGAGAAAGAAGTCTAACGGTCTAAAGGATCTTGAATGCCAATTCACGTCACCGAATCCGGAAATAACACGTTCTGGAAACTTTGTATGCAGTAAATACAGTGTTGCTCTGGCTGTATGACACGTATCCCCATTTTATTGAAACCACATGCCCTCAGTATCAATATTTTCCAGTTTTGGCCATAAAAAAGTTGTAATCATGTCACGATATCTGGTACCGTTAACGCTTATGGCTCTTTCAGTATAATTTTCGAAAAAGTACAGTCCAATACGGATCAATCTTGGACCACACGAGGATTTTCCTCTCCCTAAATACGGCAGTTTTGTTTATTAACGCTGCGACCGATCTCGAAATGTGCTTCGTCCGAAAAGATGATTTTTTTTTGAAAAATCGTCGTTTTGTTCCAGTATCCAATTGGCAAAGTCTTGATGCATGAAATGATTTTGTGGCAGCAATTCTTGTATCAATTGCATTTTGTAGGCCTTGAACGCTAAATCTTTGTGCATAATACGCCATACAGCTGACTCAGAAAGTCCCAATTTTTGTGAACGTCGGGAAATTGACATGGTGGAGTCAGTTGTAACACTATCACTCACAGCACCAATATTTTCTTGTGAACGACCTGCACGAGCATACTGATGTCTTTCTCGATCTTGTACTGCACCAGTTTCTTGAAATTTTCGCACAATATTACAAATTTGTTGCTCAGTTGGACGATTATATCGACCATAAACATCGCGTAATTTGCGAAATACATTTCTTACAGAATGACCATTTTTATAAAATAATTCAATAATTTCAACACGTTGTTGTAATGTATACGTATTTTTATAAATGGCAAACCTTCAACTCTCAAAATGACATATAATATGGGTGCGTTCAATGTTTGAAGTGTGTTACACAGGCGCCTACTTTTGAAAACTCAATTTGAAAGATCCTTTATTATTATATAGTTTGTGTTATCATTTTTGTTGCGTAATATGATTCTCTTCAAAATTACATATACACATGAATAAAATACAAATTTGAATAAAATTTCAAAAATTGATCCTTAAATTCTTGATAATCGCGATTTAACAATTTAAGTGTCAATAGAACTATAAATATTATTAGGCATTTGATACATATATACGTTAGGAAATAACTACATATATATATAGATGCAACAATATAGTATTTTATAAAACCATTTATTTTATATATTAGTGCACCTAAAAACGATTGTCAATTGGATTTTGTGGTTTTTTTGGAATTTTAGTTAAAAATATCAAATAACAATAAAAATTGTATGACAGAAGAATATATAGGTACTCATTCTTTTGGAAGGATTAAAATTGATCAACTTTAAAATTGTCTGTGGTTTTAATTTGAAACGTTTTTCGTTAATTCTACGCCAATTATTCACTACTATATATGAATCAAATAATTGGTATTAAAATAAAAAAGAAGAATACATTATAAAATTGTATATATATATATATTATAATATTATAAAGTTTTTAATAAAAATTCATCATAAGTTTTCTTTAATTATTAGTCAAAAATTTAAATTTATTATTACAAAACTGATGATTAGACTTTTCCAATTCCAAAGACTATTCGATTTGTTCAAGATTTTAAGCAAGAAATTACTAACGATACACTACAAAAATTGTACTTTATAAGAAAAGCTCCTTTTCTACGATAAAATGTGTACAAATACCTAAGCTGCAGCTAAAACAGATACAGCTGTCTAAAAACAGTAAATTTTCAATTTTTAATCCCTAATAGCTCTTAATTTGGGGGAGGCATAAAAAAAATTCTGAGGTAACTTATGCTTAATCTTTAAGATCTTCTTCCCTCAAAATTTCAAAAATTAAATAGCCTTTCTTTTTCATGCGTGGCTGTAAATGTTGTAAACGAGAATTATTCTTACGATGTGTGTGAGATTCGAACCCACACTCCCTGTGTGTTTACACCGTGTTTTATACGGGCACTAAAGCCCCTGTGATATTTGTATATAAAAAAGATTGTAATAATAGTACAGTTCAAGAACAAAAAAAAATTATTAAAATTGGAATGCTATAAGGCCTTTTGTTATAATATTTTTAAGATTTTACTTCCCGTTCAGATGTGAATTAAGGGGTTATTTCCGAAAAGATCTAATTTCTCATATAAAAATTGTGAAAATATAAAGCAATAAAACTTTATCTTTCAATTAAAAAATTTGCCTAATATGATTAATGCAATCTGATATATGCGATTTAGAGAAAAGATATATGAGATTCTCAATTAACAGGGAGTTTTGAGTTTATTACAAAATCAGAGTATTTTCTTGTTTCAAAATATTTATACATATATATATATTATATATTATGTATAGGTGACATTTTGAATTGGGAGTAATATTACAGTTTTCAAAAAAAAAAGTATATAACCATTTTAGCCCTTTTAACCTACATAACCATTCTAACCTACTTTAAAGTTCTACCTAATTATTATTAACCCCCATTTTATTTCATATTAAAATTTAGAATCTATGAGCAAAAAGACTTTGTTAGTCGAATTTTACGCGAATAATATTGTGAATGTGAAATAATGCATGAAACACTTTATTACAATAGGGGTTTTATAACATCCCATCTTGTTTCTCTTGTGTTCTCTATAAAAAGTTTTAACAAAATTATTATTTTCTAAAAATTATTAAAAATCTTCCATACGATTAAACTAAAGAACTGGCATCATTTCTGAAATGAAAAGTTTACATTACATAGAATATCTGTGAAACTATACCAAGTTTACCAAGTTTTATTTAATTTTAAAATAATATGATGTAACTAATTTTACTATCTGACAAAAAACCTAATTGCCCTGATTTTTCTCTATTATAAGCATCTTTTTCAATACTAAAAACATTACGACATTGACATAATAAATGAATGATTTAATCAAATTTATTTACCAACTTCAAAAATTCTTTACTGTTATCTTTTTTCATACTATCTTTATTACTTCTGGTAAACGTCATGTATTATTGCCTTAATAAAAATGAGAAGAACATTATTACTACATTGTCTAGACTAGGTCATTATTTAAATAAAAATATTTAGCTACTTTTCTTTTTTTTTTTGTTTCTCTTGGTCTCATTTTAATATTTTAAATAACTTCTGCTCTATTTGGCATCATATTATATATTTTTTTAACCAATACAAAATTTAAGTTTTAGATACATACAATCAAATTAAAGAATGAAAAAAAAGGAGACATTTAATCTAAAAATAGAGTTTGTAAAATAGTAAAAAAAAAGCATTCTTATTCTTTTCATAACTTTTTTACTTCTACATATTATTAAATGCTCGAACTAAAAATTTTCAAACTTTAATATAACATTTTGAAATGAAATTATAAGCTCTGAGGACAAGGAGTAAAAATGTATATTTATTTAAAAGAATGTTTTATAAATATAAAATATAATTTTATTAAGATAATAACGGGGAAAAGTTTGTAGTTGACAGTGTCAACTCTAAGACATCCAATCAAATGTTGTTTTAAAATTAAATTTAGATATTTTTTACTGTCCTGTCCATTTCAGATATTTGATTTAGATATATTTATGTAAATTGTGTAACAGTTATTCGAACCTGTTACGCCAAATCAATCAAATCTTAGAAAGTTGTTGCCTTTTTTTCAAATTTCAGATGCCTAGCGTAATTACAATAAAATAAGATGATATAAATGATATAAAGCAACACTCATATAAGAAAAGAAGTTGTGTTGCAGTTTTTTGAAGGCGCCAATCGATTTTATTGAATGAGTAAATGGGTGACATTTATATAAAAATGAAATGATAAAAATTTCAAAGTTCCTATAGCTCTATTATATTATTGAGTTATCGTGCGGACGGGTATTTCATAAAACAGCTCTGTTTATCGGAAAACATCGATCTGTTATATGTTAATCTTTTGAAGTAAAATTTCAATTTAATTTGCTTTAAAAGACACAGAAAATTTCTATCTGTTGCATATATAAAATTTTTAGCAGCATAAAGTAAAATTGTTTGAGGAAAATTAAACGTAATATTTCTAAAACTTGCTGCTGAACATCATAACATAAGCCTTTAAATAAAACGAATATGGCGCCTCGGTGGCTTAGTGGGTAAGAGCGTGGCCTAGTGGTTCGAATCTCACACACGTCCTAAGAATAATTCTCCCTTACGACATTTACAGCCACGTCTGATAAGGAAAGGCTGTGTAATTTATAAGTCGGTTGCATCGACTTACTGTTACATTTACTTGATTTTTATTAATATGTATAAGATCCAGCTGGTTTCCAAGACCTTTCTAATGAATTAATTTTAATGACAATAATTTTAATTTTATAATATTTTATCCTATAGAGGATAAATATTTTATAATATTTTATCCTATCCCATTATATTTTATAATATTTTTGTAAAGTATTTGCGTGATACCAATAATTTTTTTAAAGGAAAACTTTATTGAAAGAAAAAAGAACACATAAATCTTGAATTTATTATTATTAAAAGTTATTTTAAATGTCTGCTAATTAAATGTTGCACATATTATGTAGTACAAACATTTATATTTATATTTAAATCAACAGTAACACTCGTTTAAAATACAATTTTTTGAAAAAAAAAATAACTGTTTACTCTAGGCGCTACGGACTAACCCTCAAGTCACTAATCCACAAGTACAAAAATGAACTAATCCCCAATATTTTTAAAAATTTTAAAAATATTTTTGGGGAAATTTTTTTGGGGTTTAGTTTATTTTTGGAATTTGGAACACCAAAAATTTTAAAAAAAATTTTGGGGATTAGTTCATATGTTTTGGAGGATAGTTCTTTTATTTTGGCGAATAGTTCATTTTACTTGGGTATTAGTTCACATATTTTGGGAATTAATTCATTTCTTCTTTTGAACTTCTCAGTTAAATTTATTTAATATAGCCACTACAAAAATATATACACATAATTATTCTGTAAAAGGCGAATAAATCTGATTTTAAATCCAACTCTAAAATTCTTAGATACCGTCGAGTTGCTGCGTTCAGCATGATAGTACTAGTGTGCGCGGCCATAACCTGCCGCTCCATTGCAGCACGATGGTGCGGTACGGCCGAAAACGCGAGCGCTCGAAAGTGGCGAGTGCACGTATGCGCGAACTTGCGCTTCCGTAGCCGAGCGCTCCATGGCAGCAGTGATTGTGAATTATTGTAACCAATTCTAAAGTCGTTCCCAATAATTTTTTTTTACGTGTATATTTAAACACAAGAGGTATGCAAAAAATATTTACATATAAGTATGTGTGAGATTGTGAATTAGGAGGGATTTTAGAATTGGATTCAAAATAAGGATATTCCGTTTTTTCAAAATATTTATATATATATGTACATGCGAGTTAGAAGTTTGAAGGATTATATACATATTCTGGAAAAGACGTATAATCCTGATTTTGAAACGAACTCTAAAATCTTTCCTAAAACAAAATATGGCATTTACATATATATAAGCAGCAACATTGAAATTGATGAGGAAAAAGAATTGGCTGAACCGAATTCACTAGCAGAACTGTTTGGCTACCAATTCCTCTTTAGCATCACTATGTGGGAACGTGGTCATGATTCTTTATCGGCATTTGAAAGTGTGTAACGAAGTACTTTAAAACTTGAAGCGGAATGTGTGGCTGAATGCCAAAATAACTATTTGTGCCCGAATTGTCGCACTTCTGTTACAAGCACCATTCAGGTTTATAATTAAAAATAAATAATGTTTTATACTAAAATTTTGGTTTTTTTATTATTGATTTCCCGAACAAATTTGTATTTTACGATAAGTACATGCTTTTTAGCGATTAATTCTTCTTTTGGGGGTTCGGTCATTATTTTTGGGGATTAGTTCATTTTATTTAGAGATTAGTTCATTTTTGGTATTTGGGGATTAATTTATATGAACTGAACTCCAAAAATTCGAAAAATATTTTTGGGGATTAGTTCATTTCTTTTGGGGATTAGTTCATATTTGTTAATGGGGGTTAGTCCATAATGAACTAAGACCCAAAAATATTGGGGATTACTTCATTTTTGATTTGGGAGGTAGTGACTTGGGGGTTAGTTCGTAGCGCCATTTACTCTATCCGAAAATATTATGTATAAGCTACGACTAAGCTTTAATATTTCGTTTCGATTCATAATTATTCAACCCAAATAAACTCAAATAAAGCTTGCATTGCATTGAAAAAAAAAGTAAAATTGAATGATTTGAAACCTAGTATAAATTATGGTTTTTTTCTAATGGTTGTGCAAGACAAATGGTTCTTATTTTATACAAGTTGTAAATGCCAGACTTCAGAATTTTTCATTTCTGAAAAAGTAGTTATATCTATGGTATATAATAGAGCTCACGAGAAATTATTTAATTTAAGTATTTCACGAGTTGAAAACTTTATTTACGTAAATAAATTCTTGTAAACTTATTACTCCCCTATATGGTTTCATAATTTTTATAATATTTCAAATTGTTGCTTATTATTAGACGAAAAATAGTAACTTTTTTGTTAGTAATCTTTCTTAATATTTCTTAGAACTTAGAAATTGACGGGAATGACATAAATTAAATTTTTGACACATGTTCAGATTTTAAAAGAAAATTATACAAACGATAATTTCTTAATAATTCTTAAGTATTAAGGTTGTGGTGACTACTAATATTTAATACATTTTCGCTCGTAAAGTAAAAACGTGTTAACCGTTTTTAAGATGAATAGATGAATGAACAACTGTTAGATTTTATTCATGTGTTGGAAAAGCCACTATCGGAATTATATAAAAATGCTTGAAATTTTCATAAACCAAATACCAATGTTTTTCTTGTCCAGCTCCACCTGTCGGACGAATTCCCAACTATGATATGAATCATTCTCATGTCTCATATAATAAACATATAAATTTAATTCAAAATCGGTTCAGTAGTTTTTTATACCCGTACGATAGGATCGGGTATAATAAAATTACTCCTCCGTTTGTAACACCTCGAAATAAGCGAGCTAGATATACCTTCAAAGGTATGGATCGGATCAGAAAAAAATTCTAAGACTTTTGAGCCATGTCCGTCCGTCCGTCCGTCCGTCCGTCAGCACGCTAACTCAAAAACTAAGAAAGCTAGAATCTTGAAATTTACACAAAATATTTTGGGAGTAATTTGTAGGTTCCCTATTTTTTTTGGTTGAGTTTGGACCAAGCCTTAGGGTAGCTCTCGAACACCTAACTTTTAGATCCCCACATTTTTTTTGCAATAGAGCTATGAAATTTTAACTACTGATATATCTCACAAAAATATTAATTTTATTTTTAATAACTTTTTTTTGTAGCCCCACCCGTTACGGAGCTACAGCTCCCCAAAAGTTCAAAAAAGCTCTATATTTAAATTGTTATAGCACAAGTTGTATAAGGTATATCTTCATTTTGAGAAAAGCAAACGATTACTATTTTCATTAGCTTTAAAAGTATATATACAATAAATATATATTTTTGGTATACGGTGTCTTAATTTACCGTTATGCGAAACTCAAATTTTGCAAAATTCTTTAACCCTTCCATCTTCTAAACGGTTAAAGTTGGAAACTTGAAATTTTGACAGAAGTTAGATCTTTGAAAATAAGTATGAGTCATTTCAGAATTTTTTTTTGTATCACCCCCCGTTTAGGAGCTGTAAGGCGTCAAAAACTGAAAATTTTCTATTTTTAAACACCTGTAACTTGAACACCTGTTAAAATTTTTTTGAAGTAATACACAAAAATTGAAGCTTCAACATTATACTCTTATTTCTGTTAACAACTTTTTTTAATAATATAGGGTTACTTTATAATTGACGAAAGTGTTAGTTGATTTTTTCAAATTTTCGAACAAATTTCTTTAAAACGAATTTTTTCCATTTTGTTTTACTCGATAATTTGAAATTGTTGAGGATATAATGCGTAGTACATAAAAATGTAAATAAATAAACAACATAACGGTTGCTTGAAGAATTTTTATTATTATTTATATGATATTGATATATATACATACTTATATAATATCATGTTTATTTACACATCGTATATGTCACTAGTGAATGAATGATAAGAGTATATATGTATATTATATAGCGCCGTATTTACATACATATATGTATTTTATTGTACTTATAAGAAATTATTCTGTCAATGGAATATTTAAATATAATATAATATAATATTTAAAATTATATTTACTATTTTGTACAAAGTAAATTTAATATACATTTACCGCTTAGTATTAAATTTTACTATAGAATATTTGAAAAAGTTTTGGATTGATAATCGTTATGTGGAAGGTTAGAATCTGCTTTAGAAGAATGTACATATAAACATATAGTTTGAATACATGTACAACCCATAGTACTAGAAATTATAAAATTCACCCAAATTATTTTAAAATACTAAAATATTAAAAAAATAATATTGTAGGCAGAGTGACTGTGAACATACTAACGGTTCGTACGGGTATCTAAGAGTTGACAAAGTCAACTGTATTCTTCCTCGTTTTTATATATAGCGATTATTAAAAAAACTTTTTCTTAATTGTCTGAACAAAATCTAAATCTTCTTAAAAAAAATATAATATAGTCAATTAAAATTAAATGTTTTGAAATTTTAATTACCAAAAGTAAAATTTTTTAATATAAAAATTTCCTATTCCAATATCTGGTCTTAGGTCTATAAAAACCGTAGTACATTAAAATTAAAAATAAATATTTCTGGTTATTCAAAACAATGATCTATAGATTATATAATAATTGTAATATGATATATACTAAAACATAACAAAATAAAAACTTAAATAGAGACTCTAAATTTTTTTTTTAACTGTTGTTCCTCTTTTAAGAATAATAATTTACAAATACGTCCCCACCCAATGATATTCAATAATTTCTATGTCTGTTAATAATAAAAATGTTCATAAAATTTTAATATTTTTATTTTTAATAATTAGTTTTATAGGATTTCATCTTTTGGCGTCCCTAGATTACACAGATCTCATTTAATAACATTAATAATGAACGTGTAAGTTTTATTAAAGGTTAACAAAAAAAGAAAAAAAAAAAACAGAAATTCGATATTATATCGTAAAAAAAGAGACTTAGTGTAAATTTTTTTTTTTTTTTTGGATTTTATGATTTGCAAAACGGATCTTTATATAACCTTTTGGTTTAACTAATCTTCAAGTAATATTTCGTAAAAGGTACATTACAAAGGCTATATACGTATAATCAAAACAAAAAATGATATTATTGGCATTTATATCCTTTGAGGAAACAAAATTTCATCATTTTTTATTGAGTTTTGTTTTTCTTTTCTAATAATTTTCTTTATTAGATTTTTTTTTTTGAATATACATTTAAAAAATTTAAAAAAAAAAGTTTCGCCGATTATCAATCGAATATAATTATTAAATTATAATAGTTAATTGTTGTTAGAAAGTTAATTGCTTGAAAAATATTTTGAAAAGACTATTAATTATGGGTGAGGCTAGGTATATGTTGCAAAGAATATGATGCTATTGCTCTGTTTGAAATTTTTTTTAAAAAATGAAAATTCAAATGTTTGATAAAACCTAAAACAGCAGGGGGCCTCAGTGGCCTTGTGGGTAAGAGCGTATAAAATACGCTGTAAGGACCGAGGGAGTGTGGGTTCGAATCAAACACATCGTAAGAGTTATTCCCCCTTACTGTAAATGTCGTAAGGCCTGAACAGGAAAGGCTGTGTACTTTCCTGCCCACATTTAAGTGGCAGAGAAATAGAAATGCATTAAAAAAAAAAAAAAGTATTATATAAATATGTAAATATTTTAAATTAAAAATGACTATATATGATTATGATAACACTAGAACAAACTAGTATAGTAATTTTTTGGGCTTTGCTAGGTACAGTACCTATAGAGTACGTTTTCTAGAATATTTTGAAACCTGATCTGGTCTAATATTTTAAAAACGTACATAACTGTAGAATAAAAACAAAAATGCTATAAATACTACTGCATGTGTACAATTACATGCATTCCAAAAAGAAAAAAAACAGTATGTGGTATATGCAGTATTACATTATGTATATTAAGATAATTATTTTTTCAGATGCACAACTATCGTGCACCATATATTACCGGAGCGCAGACTATTAAACTATGGTGTTTTGGTTTTGTTTTTTTTTTGTAGTTAGTATGGCTGTAAATTATGCTTACAACGTGTGTGGGATTCGAATTCAAACTCCCTCGCTCTGTTTACAGCGTATACTTCATACGTTCTTATCTACTAGACCGCTGAGACACCTCTCGTATGTTTTAAAACAAATCGATTTAAATCAACAAAATTCATTGATTCGGTCAACTCGTCAGGATTTAAACAGATTTATATTAGAATACAATATAAAAAAATTTAAAATTTGATTTTTTTATAAAAATTCTATTGGTTTTTCATTATAATTTTTCAATTTTATTTTATTCCTATTAATTTATTTATACATAAAAGGTAATTCAAATCACGATATTTCTATTATCATTTATCATTATAATGTTCTAAAATACGATGATTGGTCATGAAAATTTTTCTTTTTATGATGGTAATCAAAATTTTCCTTCTTATTGATTCAAAAAAAAAAAAAAATCATTACAATCCAATATCCTTTCAAAATGTACAAAAGTCGTAATTCAGCAAAAAAATCAAAAACAAAAAAAAAATTTTCACTTAACTCGTTCTGACAGGAACTCATTAACTCCTGTTTCGTTACTGTTTTTATATTTTTCTTTCTTGTTTTTTTTTTTTTACTTTTGGAGGGTAAAAACCCATAAATAAAAAAGTATATATGTATATCGAAAAATACAGATGAGTACAGGTGTATATTTTAACTATATAATGAGAGTTAAAAAGTAATGAAAATTTAATAAGCATTACAAGTTATGATACTGTAATTTTATCGTTTTACCTTAGAAAATCTTTTTTTTTTTTTTGTTTTTTTTGCTTTCTTTTTTATATTCTATATAATATTATTATATACTCTGCCGACTATATATATATATATATTATATATATTATGTTTATATATTTATGTGTTATTTCTTTATTATAAGTCTTAATAAAGAAAATTTATATATATAAAAGAAAAGAAAAAAGAAATTTATTACTTGAACATAGTTATATTGAAAGTGTTAATTACTTAATATTTCGTTTGATATTAAAATTTAAGGATTTATATTCCTTTTGTTTTTTTTTTTTAGTTTTTTCTCTTTTTGTTGTTTGATTGTAAAAGAAAAATAGATATAGATATATTTAAAAATAAAACTTTTTGTTTGTTAAATTTTTTTTATTATACGAATTCAAAGATTTAATTTAGTATTTATTTTGTCAAAAATTTAATTAGACAGACAAATACTTGATATAAAAATTTATATCTAAGATTTAGTGTACAAGTTTAAAATGAACTAAAACGTATGTATAAACAAAATCAAATAAAACGAGGAAGAATACAGATGCCTTTGTCAACTCTTAGATACCCGTACGAACCGTTAGTATGTTCACAGCCTGTCATTCTGCTTACAATATTATTTTTTTAATATTTTAGTATTTTAAAATAATTTGGGTGAATTTTATAATTTCTAGAACTATGGGTTGTACATATATTCAAACTATATGTTTATATGTACATTCTTCAAAAGCAGATTCTAACCTTCCACATAACGATTATCAATCCAAAACTTTTTCAAATATTCTATAGTACCATTTAATACTAAGCGGTAAATGTATATTAAATTTACTTAGTACAAAATAATAAATATAATTTTAAATATTATATTATATTATATTTAAATATTCCATTGACAGAATAATTTCTTATAAGTACAATAAAATACATATATGTATGTAAATACGGCGCTATATAATATACATATATACTCTTATCACTCATTCACTAGTGACGTATGCGATATGTAAATAAACATGATATTATATAAGTATGTATATATATTAATATCATATAAATAAAAATTCTTCAAGCAACCGTTATGTTGTATATTTATTTACATTTTTATGTACTACGCATTATATCCTCAACAATTTCAAATTATCGAGTAAAACAAAATGCAAAAAATTTGTTGAAGAATTTTGTTAGAAAATTTGAAAAAATCAAGTAACACTTTCGTCAATTATAAAGTAACCCTATATTATTAAAAAAAGTTGTTAACAGAAATAAGAATATAATGTTTAAGCTTTAATTTTTGTGTATTACTTCAAAAAAATTTTAACAGGTGTTCAAGTTACAGGTGTTTAAAAATAGCAAATTTTCAGTTTTAGACCCCTTACAGCTCCTAAACGGGGGGTGATACAAAAAAAATTTCTGAAATGACTCATATTTTAATTTTCAAAGATCTAACTTCTGTCAAAATTTCAAGTTTCCAACTTAAACCGTTTAGAAGATAGAAGGGTTAAAGGATTTTGCAAAATTTGAGTTTCGCATAACGGTAAATTAAGACGCCGTATGCCACAAATATATATTTATTGTATATATACTTTTAAAGCTAATAAAGCTCGTTTGGTTGTGCTAATAAAGCACAACTTGTGCTATAACAATTTAAATATAAAGCTTTTTTGAACCTTATGGGGAGCTGTACCTCTGTAACGGGTGGGGGTACAAAAAAAAGTTGTTAAAAATAAAATTAATATTTTTGTGAGATCTATCTGCAGTTAAAATTTCATAGCTCTATTTCAAAAAAAATGTGGGGATCTAAAAGTTAGGTGTTCGAGAGCTACCCTAAGGTTTGGTCCAAACTCAACCAAAAAAAATAGGGAACCTACTAATTACTCCCAGAATATTTTGTGTAAATTTCAAGATTCTAGCTTTCTTAGTTTTTGAGTTAGCGTGCTGACGGACGGACGGACGGACGGACGGACATGGCTCAAACGTCTTAGAATTTTTTTCTGATCCGATCCATACCTTTGAAGGTATATCTAGCTCGCTTATTTCGAGGTGTTACAAACGGAGGAGTAATTTTATTATACCCGATCCTATCGTACGGGTATAAAGATATATTAATAATATGTATAATATAAAAGTATGTATATAAACAAAATTTTATTGTTGGTAACAAAATACATTTAAAAGATCTAATCAGAATTGCTAATTGCGGTATAAATAACAAAATTGAGTTTAACAAGCAGCCAAATCATCTCAGATATCCTTAAAGAAAAACAATTATAACCGAATCAGAAAGTCTAAAGATTCTATAGGCATGTAGCTTAATCAACAAATGATATGAAATAATCATATTTTTGACATAGCGAAAAGTGCTACCAAATATTTGTGTTTTCTCTTTAGGTGGCGATAATATTTCTTTTTCAGGAGCCTAATTAATATCTATAAGGCTTACATACATAAATGCAATTCATATATGTATATGGGTTGAAGTTTAATTTATTTCTAACCATCTGGATCAAGTTGGAAAACGAGTCATTCGTCTCATTGATTAGCACGTCGGGACCAATACTCTTATTTCGACATTTATTGTAATATTGCTTTTTCTTTTTTTTATATAGATATCTAAATGTAGGATATATATATGTAGGTAACGAACATTTGCTCACATGAAATTCAATCATTGATGCCTCCTCTCAAACAATTCCATTATACCAGTAGAGCGGCGGCAATTGCTTATTTCTACTATGTGGTATTACCTAAGTGGTAACTGCCGGCAGGGTCCAATGAAGGCTACATCAATAAGGCCTAATAAGCTAATCTGAATTGAAAAATAAGGCCTAAATAGCGAAATTCCGCGTTAGATCTTATTTATCATTCTAATTGGAAATAAAGCCTATGGAAACTAAGTTCGGCTGAACTGAAATAAGTTTGAATGTTGAATTTAATCGAAATTATTTCATTTTTAACTTGTCGAACTTATTTTCTTATGAAAAAGGACTGACTGATTGACGTACAGAGTGAAATGTGCTTCAAAATAAAATAACACATTCTATTACTAATATAATAGGCTGGAATAAGGGAATTAAATAAATTATGGAAGAAAAATATTCAAAAGTATTATTATCGGAATAATAAATTACAATTAGGCTTTATTTCCATTATTTAAAAAAAAATAATTAAGCCTTATTTTGCGAATTAGACGTTATTTCTCATTTCAAATGGATTTAAAATATTGCTATAGAATTTATGATATCCTACCGTAACTACCATCTAATACTTAAAAATTTAAAAATCTTTATAGAAGTTAACTACAAAATTTCTCGATCCCTTGTTAAATCTGTCTTTATCTATTTGTTTTTCAGCTGAAATCGTAAAGTAGCATCACTAAACACTAGGATTCATTATTCAATAGCAGATAGAAAAACTAGGTCTATCGTCATTTATTTTCTATATTTAACCCAGATTTGTTTTTATGTTCACCTATAAAGTTACTGCTACATATTTATTTATTTTTTTCAATCTATCATTTGAAATTTATCATTCGTTCACTCACATACCTTTCAATATTTTTAGCACTTTTTGTTTTAAAAAAAATTATTTTAATTCATCAGAACATGAAAATCAAAAATTCAAAACATCGTTCTACAAAAAATATAAACATAAAGAAACATTTTTTTGCGAAAAAAAATCCAAAAATCCAAGATTCAATCAACGCCATTCAATGATAAATTCTATTTGGGAAATTGGAAAAATTCAAAAAAAAAAAGAAAATTTGAGAGGTACCCATGTAAATGAATTTAATCAATTGTGTATTCAATTGACAGTCATTTAAATTTGAAGTGGAATCTTAATAAAAAATTTCAATGATCATATGAAAATGTAAAAACAAAAATTTCCAAAATTTTTTTAAAATTCGTTATAAAAAGGCTTATGAAATTTATGATGCCTAAAATCAAGTTAGAACTCAATTTTTAACACCATTATAGAATATCGTATAAATTGAAGGTCATGGTTGTATTTATATAAATAATTGACATTTATAATAAAGAATTCCTGTAGGTATATATGGAAAATATTAACAAAAGACCCACTAAAGAGAAATCCAAAAGTAATAAAAAAGTACATGTAAAATATTAATTTATGAAACAGGGATATCTTAAGATAAAATATCTGACTCAAAAGTATGAGACCTCAAATAAATGGGGGTCATAAAAATATTCTTTATAGAAAAAATATTAAAAAAAAAATATAAGAAAAAATTTAAAAGATTCGGCTATGTACAATTATATAGCTATAGTATATAGCAATTATATACTATTTTTGCCAAAACTTCTTTTTGCACATTTTATCAACTAATTTGTTAAATTGTCAATCATTGATACATCAACTTTAAATCAGATATCATTAACGGATGAAAGTGTAATTTTTTAATAAAATTAACATTTACAATTTTATTCATTGAAAGAATAAAATCAAACCTTATAAATTAGTTTTCTCTTTTCAAGTAAATTGTTTTTAGTACAATAACTATTATTGTATCTTTGTTACAATTTCCAAAATCTTAAAAATAATTTTTTTTGTTATATCTTTAAATTATATCCTTAATTTGAATTCGAACAGCATTCAAATAAATCTAAATCAAATCTTTTAAGACCAATTCAAGATTTAAATGCCAAAAAAAAAAAAAAAAATTGAAATTTCGATGATAGTACCCAACAATATCAATAAGAATAAAATTCATTGTGATATTATATTGTGTTGACAATATATTCATACATTTAGTCCATTCTCTATTCAATTTACTTCAATACATTGTAGTATAAAACCCAAAAAAAAAAAAAAAAAAGAAAAAAAAAAATCAACAGCATCTTTTCTTCAATCAAATTTTAATTCTATTGTATCTATTTTTACGAATTACAATGACATTTTGTTTCATTCGTCATTCATTCAATTTTTTATGTCGCATTTTTATTCTTGATATTCAGTAAAGGAACACAAACTACAAAATTACATTCTTCAAAATAACGTAATTAAAGCGTTCAATTTTAATATAAAGACACACTGGCTTCATTCTTGGATAGCTTTGTATGAGATTCATTAGAACTGATGAATACAAATCAAATGTGATAAATACTATGTTATTTGAAATAAATTAAGATACCAATGAATAAAAACCAAAAAATTATATGGATATGGTATGGAAATACCAAAAAAAAAAAAAATTAACGAAATTTGCATACTTTTAGGAGAGTTGGTTTCCATATCATAAAAATATTATTATGTCTTTATTTAGAATTAAATTTATTTTTGTTTTTTTTACTGTTATTTCATTAACGATAAAAATCTTTATTCAATTTGTCACTGTTTTATTATTTTCTATTATTATTCTTGTTATTCCTATTGGTTTTATTCTGACATCATTTTTGCAGATTTTTTGAAAATTAAATTTGACACACAGTATGATAGACAGGATTTTCGCATTTACGATAAAAAAAAAAAAATATTTTCAATTTTTTCCAATTTAAGTGTCTATATTTGGAATCTCTTTTGAAAATCAAAAAGAAAAACAAAAACAAAAAAATGTGCTTAGTTTACAGGATAAAAATGATATATATAAAAAAAAAAAACAAAAAGGATATTTACTGTGTGAAACGTGTATTGAATTTTTAAATGATGGTTACTTATATGTGCTCTCGTATTATGTGTTATTTTTCTTTCGAAAAAAAAAAAACTGAAAAAGAAGAAATTTTGATGTTAGTGAGGCTTTTTTATTTTTGCTGTATGTTTTTCTTCGTTTTATTTAAAGCATTTTTTGATTTCTATATATCACTAGTAATAAAATTTTAAAATGAATATTATCCAAAATAATTATACAATTAATATTTTTATACCTTAACTATAAAAAGTAGTTTCAGCAAATAAAATATTATCATATGATAAAAGATTATTGTATATAGTATAACGCATAGTGTAATTCTTAATAATATTGTATTTTAAAAATTTGTATTATTTAATTTAATTTCCAACATAATTTTATATACATGTATAGTTAGTAGCTATAAGTGACATTAGAATATAGAACAATATATAAGTTATATGATTAATAGTTTAAGTGTTATGGGTACTTCTTATTATATATTATGAAGAAATAGAATTAACAGCCAGAAAATATTAAATATTTGAATGAAAATTGTATTCTATAGATATTAAGCTTATAGGTAAGATATAAGTTTACACCTTAGCACCACAACAGTTGGTTTCTGCATTTAACTTTACATTATTATCTAACGAGATTTACTCAGGAAATTTAACTTATTACCTAAAAGATGGGCTACCTAAAATAAAACACAATTTATTGTGAAAATTAAAAAAATTATTCAAAAACTAGGAACAACGTATCTATAGTATCAACTCCAGTATAACGACTAGAGTATATTATATGCATATATCTTGTTTTTCATATTATTTAATCATATTTTACAATACAATAACCCAAATTATTCTTATATGAGAATAGTTTTATGGAAGCTACACGCCAGTCAAACTTGTTCAATTTCAATAGCAAAGCTGAAATTTAAAATAGAATGAAAAGGCAAAAATTTCAGAATACTAACACCATTATTTTTTGAGTTATTGTACAAACGGGCAGACGATTTTATACATATATACATATAGCTAAATTGATAGCTGTTATATAGCTATTTTTCCATGTCTCTCTGATTTTCTTGCAGTGTGACAAACGTTATTGCAAATTTATTATACCCTATGAAATATTAATTCGTATACGGGTATAAAAATAATTGAATGTAAAATTATGTGAATTTAATTGAATTTAATTGATTCTAAATTAATTTTTATCATAAATCGAAAGGTAAATATTATATTTTACCCTCTTGTACTTCATCTTATTAAACTAATAAATTGAAGTAGTTTCAAACTGAATCTTAATTCGAAATAAATAAATAATGAATTAGAACCAAATCAAACTTTAAAAGAAAAATAATTGAAAGATCCTTAATAAAATATCGTAAATCAGATTTTTTAAAATAAATTATTGTACATTTAAAAACAACTAGAAAAATCTTATGCAAAAATATGTCAATATATACATTATTATACCAAGTTGTGAGTTGCTCGATTTGTTGAATGAAAAAAATGTCGAATAACTTAGTAAAGATGGATTTAAAAACGAAACTTTTATTTTCAAAAAAAAAAGTTTTATATGTATACATATAGATATATGCTTAATCTAGAGAAAATGAATAACCTTGATTTTATAACCTGCTCTTAAATACTTCTTCTTTATTACAATTTCATATACACAGGGTTTTCCAATTTGAGTGACATGATTTCTTTTCAACACACACTAATTGTTGAGAAAATTCAAACGTTTTTTTATTTAATGTGAAGTACAATCGATACAATTAAGTTCTGAATAAAACGTCATTCAAATGCCCTCCATGACTTCTTTTGCAGGAACGAATTCGATGAACCCAATTTTCGAGCACTTTTTTCCACTAAATCAAGTCGTATGTTATGAATAGCACGTTCAATATTGAGTTCTAAAGCTTGGAGAGAGTCTGGTTTATTGCTAAAGACCAATGACTTCAAATAACCCCACAAGAAATAGTCTAATGGTGTTAAATCACAACTTCTTGAAGGCCATTCAATGTCACAATTTCTTGAAAAAATAATCGAATCTCCAAACTTTTCTCGCAATAATTCGGTTGTTGCATGTTCTGTGTGGCACGTAGCCTCGTCTTGCTGGAACCAGATGTTGTCAAGATCAACTTCCAAATTTCGGCCATAAAAAATTGGTTATCATCGATCTATACCGAATACCGAATACCAAAAACCAAAACCAATCTGTCAATTTAGGTGAATGTAATGGTTGTTCATGAATAATTTGTGAATTTTCTTCGCACCAGAATCGACAGTTTTGTTTATTTACAGCACCACTCAGATGAAAGTGAGCCTTATCGGAGAAGGCAAATGCACACGAAAAGTTGATTATTTTGATAATAAAATTGAATAATTTGTAAACGTTGTTCTTGCTTATATCTCTCCATGATGAAATTGTAAACATTACTGAATACAATGAAAAAAAAAGACAGATCATGACATACTACAAATAGCCGAAACGTCACTTAAAAATCATATCACTCAAATTGGAAAACCCTATATAACATTGCATAGAAATTCTGAGAAAAGCGTAAAGCTCTAATTTTTTATCACTAATTATAAAATTCCTTCTAATTCAGAATCTTGCATATACATTTATGAATATATATTCTGCAAAAAAAAGAATAACCCTGACTTTAAAACTAAATTTAAAATCCATTCGAACTATTTATTTTATATAAAAAATTCTACAACAAATGATTTAAAATAGTAGATTATATCACGCTCAAATCCCTGCTAAACGTACTATTTACCAGCAAAAAAAAACGGTTCTCTATTCTACCACTAGTTGAAAAGTTTATAGTTTTTTTGCAACTTTGTTGATGCTAATACAATTTGCAAGATGATTATTTAATACAAGATTAAGTCATTGACCTTATTGATCATGTTATATTATTATAATATAACATGAAAAGTTTAATAACCGCTTCTAAAATTTATTTTCTTTTGTTAAGTAAAACTAATTTTCATCTGTGGTAAATTCAAATTATTCGTATATATTTAAAATAAACTCACTATTAGATATACATATAGATTTACTAAAATATAACTTTATGTTTGATTAAGTCTTCAAGGCAAATTTTCAAAGTAAATAATTTTGTCTCACCTTATCATTTTAATACCACCCAATTTATTTTCATCCTTATAATATAAAAAAGAAAAAAAGATAAAAAGAAACAAACCAAAATGTAGCAGAAAATAAAATTTTATTTTATTTGGTAACTATTTAAGTCACGTATTAACAAATTGGTAATATTTTATACCAAAAGTGTTCATTTATGCCTAAACTTTGATTTCATCCGTCAGGTGTATGGGTACTGTTTTTTTTTTTTTTTTTCTATTTTTTTTGATTTTCATTTGTGATATATGCCAAATTTTTGGCTTAAAGCTAAATACATATGTGAACACACATACATATACAAACATGAAATAATATAAAATGAAATGATAGAATGAATTAAGGTTAGAATTATTATATAAAAAATATTTTTGGAATTAAATGCGACTACGTGGTTATATTTGAATTTGAATAGTATAAGAGATAAATTTATTATATAAGATAGAAAAGGATAGATTGCATTAAATAAGAATGTAATATGCCAAGAATAAGAATGTAAATGACATACGTAAAAGTTAAAAAGTTTTCTATTTTATTTAGTTTTTTATTTATTTATTTTTTTTTTTTGTGGGATAATTAATGCTCTAAAGAAATGTGTCAGTTTCAATGCAATATAAGCAAAAAAGAAAATAAAAGTGTTAACCCAGCTTCTCTTGACAGAAATCACGTTCAGGTTTCTTTCTTTTATTTTTTTTTTTTTCTTTTTCTTATGTGATATTATATAATAATAGTAACAGTAACATAAAAAAGTTTTGTTATAATTTAATTTACTATTTAAATAAAAATTTGATTTAATTATAGTTTTTAATTAAAATTAATGATTTATGAAGTTTTTTAAACTTTAAAATTTAAATAGAGTATGGATAACTTTTAAAACATCAATTGGCTGTCAATTGTATACAATAAATCAACTGAGTGGGAGCCTCAGTGGCTCAGTGAGTAAGAGCGTATAAAATACACTCAAAACACTGAGGGAGTGTAAGTTGGAATCCCACACACGTCGTAAGAATAATTTCCCCTTACGATATTTACAGCCACGCCTGAAAAGGAAAGGTTGTGGAATTTCCTTGTCACATTTATGTGGCGGGAAAGTGCACTAAAAAACAAAAAAAAAAAAAATTTAATTAATAAAATATTTTATGAGGGATCTGAAAACGAAAGTGTAAAATGTCCATCAACTATATTTTGGAGAAAAACGTAAAAAAAAAACTATATCTCTAAAAATAAAAATATTTTTGGTTTTCTGCTTTTGAATTTCAATTCTGGAGTTTTTTAAATTTTGTATCTGAATTATGGATTTGCATTAAAATGGATTTACTTTTATAGTACTAAACTAATATTTTTATGAAATATAGTATTTGTATACAATATTTTTATGAAATAATTTGTACAGTGGATTTAACGAACTCTTAAATTGTATTACATATGGGTTGCACATAATCTACTTATAAAACTTTTTGATTTTTGATTTTATTAAATTGATGAATTCTGAATTAGGACGGATTTTACAATTGTATTTAAAATCAGGGTATTCCCTTTTTCGAGAGTATTTATACATTTATATGTTCAATATCAATTTTTAATTTTTAATAGTCCAGGGTGCTTACCATATAACAAATTCGCACTCGCATAAATTGCGAATTTGTGATGCGAAAATTAAATTTATCCGTACCGCGTATAACAAATTCGCAACGTAAACCTATATCAACTATATTGCTAGCGTAAGTTTGTGAATTTGGTTTTCAGCTACTACCTCAAGTATAGATATTTCAAATAATTGACAGTTAATTTTTAAATAACAATTGAATGTTAGATAAATAAAAATAAAAAATAAAATTTAGTGTAAAATAATAAATTGTAAAAAAAAATCCTTAAAAACTTAAAACAAACAATTTGATACTTTATAAAATATATATAAAAGAAAACTTTAAGTTTAAACTTTAGTGTATACAATAGTGTGAAACTGAAAAACAATATTTTCATAATGATTATTAATATATAGTATTATATATTTTACTTTACTTACATTATAAAAAATTTTCAAAAATTTTCAAAACTAAAAAAAAAGTTAAACAAAAATAAAAATACAACCCAATCGTTAATAAAATTACTATCGAATGAAATCTGTCAAAAAAAAATGCGAAAGTACCATTACACTGTAGGAAAAAACGCAATAAAGCTAGCAACATAGATTTTCGCATATTATGCGATCTTCGCATATAGTTATGCTATTTTCGCTTTACATGGTACGAAACAACCGAATGCGAAAATTGTTTCGCGAAATTAGCACTACATGGTAAGGATAACTAAGTATTAGAAAAATTGGATACAATAAAATTTTTTGTAAATTTGTTGAGGGGAGTTCCACTGTACACCTGTTTATCATAGTTTCGAGAATTATTATACTTATAGCTTATGATTCTCTTATCATAGTTTTATATATTCTGAGTAAATAAGTCTAATCTAATGCATTTACAATTTAGTAAATATTTAAAAAGGTGTGCAATTATTGTATTACAATTAAAATAAAAAAAATAAAATTTTATTATTTTTAATTCCCTTAATATTTGGACATTTAGCGCCTACACAAATAAAAGTAACTAAATGTCCAAATGTTAAGTGTCCAGTTGCTAAATGTCCTTTTGCTTACTGTCCATTTTGCTAAATGTCTTTTTGTTAAGTGTCTCTTTTGCGAAATGTCAACTGATCAAATGTCCAGTTTCCAAGTATAAGTTGCCAAGTGTACCGTACCCATTTTAAGATATTTTATAAAACTAAGACCCACAACTTAAGCATTTTTATTTAAATACATATATTCATAATTAATATAAATGATTCATTTTGTGAAAATTATACAAAAAATCCATGAATTTCTTCCTGACTTTCGTATATTTCTTCAATTTTCTTCTTCACGAAGAAAGTAGGTAATAGAACATGGGATGTATAGTATTTTTATAAAATTCAAGATTCTCTATTTTATTCCAATTTGTGCCGAAATATTTTGAGAGGAGTGTGTTGACATCTCTTAATTTTAACTCATTAAGTACAATACCAGCTGGAAGATATTAGGCTTCATAAATTTTGATCTTTTTCCTTTCTTACATAGTCCGGAATAATTAATTTAGTCCGTTCTTGTAATATAATTCTCCTCGTATTAAAAAAGAATTTTTTTTTGTTTTCTTAAATAAAATTCTTTTTAAAAGACTGATTTGAAAACAAGAACAAGACTTTAAATACTTTTGTGCCTTTAATTTTCAATCAAGGATTTGACAATCTGTTCCTATAGTTTAAGTACTACACCGAATTCCTTAAATATATAAATATATTTTTCTAGTTGTATGATGGTTTCAAATTTTTTATTCATTTTAATTAAACTATTGAGCCATCGTATCCATCTGCAATAAGGCACATTGTACAAATATTTTCTAAATTGAGAAGTTTTAGTTTGTGATATTGTTTGTTAGATTCCTTTAGGCATTATATTTTTTACTTTCTTAGATCTCTTTAGTCATTATTAGTAATATAGCGAAAATAGGTCCAGTAACATAGCGAAATATCGCCTTTAGTGGAAATTATGATAAACCATGTAGGTACAATGAAAAAATTATAGAAATAAGTTTGAATACTAGGCTACTTAGTCAGGAACTTTAATCAAGAAATTTATAAAATTTTTGACTTTGAAATAGGAAAGTAAATTTTTAATTTTCGTTTTTAAATGGTAAAAGACTTGTTTAACTTTTTGTTTTCATGCCTAAATTTTAAATTTAAAAATCAGTGGATAATAATTACAAATTTTTCACCATTTTATAAAGTTTATGAAAAATAAAAAAAAAAATGGACTTTTAGTACTTTTACTTCTACACCTCTTATATAAGACCAATAATAAATACCAAGTGCAAACGCTCCATATTTCACAAGGAAGTAGCAACTTTCAAATAGTTATCCATAATTAAAATATCCTATACTAAAAAAAAACAAAAAGCATTTATTAAAATTTTGTTTTCAACACTTTTGTTAAACACTGTATATACCGATGTATATTATATACACATTTTATTTATACATATATAATAAATTGACATATATATATTAAGATATAAAATATTTTTATGTGTATAATAATTATTGAGGTTTTTCCTAACAAATTAAATAGATTTTTTTTTTTTTTTTTTTGGGGACGATGGGGTTCCTAATTTCTTTATATATTTCAGATTTAACAATAAAGTAATATGACAGAATTTACAAATTAAATTCAATTTTGTATATATACAAGTATACACGTAATACGTATATATATATATATATTTATATATAAGTAATATGATTTTCTTTTTACCACTAAATCGATTAAAGTTATTTTATTAAAATGACAATGGAGAAGAAGATTTTTATAGTTAATTTTTAATTATACACATACATTTTATTTATATATATATATTATATAATATATTATATATATATATATATTATATAATATATATATATATATATTTACATTACAAATATCTTTATACCCAAAGTAATTAAGAATAAGTGATGATGTAAAATTTTTTTTTTTCACTCCCCAAAAAAAAGTTGAATTGAATGAAATGAAATGAAATGAAATAAATTGAACTGAAATGAAATGAAATTAAATTAAATAAAATAATTAGGTAAATAAATTTTTTAAAATGTACCTATACAAAATTGTGGTTTTCTTAAATTTCCATAAAAAAAAAAAAATTATTTTGATTATAATGACATCTTTTCAAAAATCAAATATTAAATAATTAATTTTAAATTGAAATACCTACCACGTACTTTTTCAAAAAGAAAATTATAATTGTTTCATTAAGAACAATGACACCTTGTCACTTTCATATAAAAAAAAATAAAATAACGTTCTTTAGGATTTTAAGAATAACGTTATTGTTAAATCGTGAACGGAAAATCATAAATGAATTTGAAACATTATAAAATAAACAAAAATAAAAAAAAATGATTATATTAAAATAGAAATGGTCTAAAACGAGGAAGAATACAGTTGACTTTGTCAACTCTTAGATACCCGTACGAACCGTTAGTATGTTCACAGCCTGTCACTTGCTTACAATATTATTTTTTTAATATTTTAGTATTTTAAAATAATTTGGGTGAATTTTATAATTTCTAGAACTATGGGTTGTACATATTTTCAAACTATATGTTTATACATTCTTCAAAAGCAGATTTTAACATAACGATTATCAATCCAAAACTTTTTCAAATATTCTATAGTACCATTTAATACTAAGCGGTAAATGTATATTAAATTTACTATGTACAAAACAGTAAATATAATTTTAAATATTATATTATATTATATTTAAATATTCCATTGACAGAATAATTTCTTATAAGTACAATAAAATACATATATGTATGTATGTAAATACGGCGCTATATAATATACATCTATACTCTTATCATTCATTCACTAGTGACATATACGATATGTAAATAAACATGATATTATATAAGTATGTATATATATCAATATCATATAAATAAAAATTCTTCAAGCAACCGTTATGTTGTTTATTTATTTACATTTTTTTGTACTACGCATTATATCCTCAACAATTTCAAATTATCGAGTAAAACAAAATGCAAAAAATTCGTTTAAGAAATTTGTTAGAAAATTTGAAAAAATCAAGTAACACTTTCGTCAATTATAAAGTAACCATATATTATTAAAAAAAGTTGTTAACAGAAATAAAAGTATAATGTTGGAGCTTTAATTTTTGTGTATTACTTCAAAAAAATTTTAACAGGTGTTCAAGTTACAGGTGTTTAAAAATAGGAAATTTTCAGTTTTTGACCCCTTACAGCTCCTAAACGGGGGGTGATACAAAAAAAATTTCTGAAATGACTCACACTAATTTTCAAAGATCTAACTTCTGTCAAAATTTCAAGTTTCCAACTTTAACCGTTTAGAAGATGGAAGGGTTAAAGAATTTTGAAAATTTTAGTTTTGCATAACGGTAAAGTAAGACACCGTATGCCAAAATTATATATTTATTGTATATATACTTTTAAAGCTAATGAAAGTAGTAATCATTTGGCGTTTTCAAAATGAAGATATACCTTATACAACTTGTGCTATAATAATTTTAATATGGAGCTTTTTTGAACTTTTGGGGAGCTGTAGCTCCGTAACGGGTGGGGCTACAAAAAAAAGTTATTAAAAATAAAATTAATATTTTTGGGAGATCTATCAGTAGTTAAAATTTCATAGCTCTATTGCAAAAAACATGTGGGGATCTAAAAGTTAGGTGTTCGAGAGCTACCCTAAGGCTTGCTCCAAACTCAACCAAACAAAATAGGGAACCTACAAATTACTCCCAAAATATTTTGTGTAAATTTCAAGATTCTAGCTTTCTTAGTTTTTGAGTTAGCGTGCTGACGGACGGACGGACGGACGGACGGACGGACGGACGGACGGACGGACGGACATGGCTCAAAAGTCTTAGAATTTTTTTCTGATCCGATCCATACCTTTGAAGGTATATCTAGCTCGCTTATTTCGAGGTGTTACAAACGGAGGAGTAATTTTATTATACCCGATCCTATCGTACGGGTATAAAAATGTAGAAAAGAATAGTAAACATTATATAAGAGACTTAAGTGAATAAAACGATGTGCTAATATTACGTAAAGAAAACCAGATAGTACCTATTTTAAAAATATTTAATAATTGCACATTAATTCTAAAATATTATATTTATCTAATTTAAAAAAAAAAAAATTGTTTTTCTTGGAAATTCTTGAAAAATGATAATAATGGTAAATAAATGGTAAATAATAATGATAATAATGGTAAATAAATTTATTTAAATAAAATACTTTATTATCTTTTCAAATATTAAGACGTATCTAAATATAATTTACAAAGAAAAACAACAATTTATTAAAGATTATGCCTTTCTATAAGCCTTTTAGTATGATAAGCCTTTTCTAGATAAATCCATGCTTATACTTGAAATTTTTTGAAATTTCCTTATTAGTTTCATTCTGTACCTACGCCCGTCCATCCGTCTGTTTGTCTGTTTACAAAACTCAACATCGTTAAAGACAGGACAATAAAATTTTAATCACCGATAACGATATTTTTAAATGGGTTTATCTCAGGTTCTGCTTATCATGTTTTCAATTTAAGAACGTCAAACGGCAGAATTTTGTTTTTTTTGTTGTTGTTTTTTAAATCTAGATAAACTATACATGAAAGTTCTTTTAAATTTAAAATTTTGCAAGATTTTATTTCCCTTATATCTCCGCAACACTTTTAGATAGAAACTTTTTTTGAGCGAAGAAAGATTTGAACTCAAAATTATTATTATTATTACTATATAGAGTTTTCTCGAAATTGAAGAAAGTATCTCTTTATTCTTCAATAACTTTCTAAGAAAAGTTTCAGTGTTCTAAACTGTGTATTTATTTTTAAATTTTATATTGCTTAAAAATCTTCCGTCTCATAGCAGTGTCGCAGCAAATTTCTTGTTAGCAGAAATCCCCCAGTTGGAACCTCGGTTCTCTTTTTATTTTCTATTTTCTTTTATGTTGGAGCTACTCTTCTGCGTTCTTCCGTACGTGATCCTCCATGTGAGAGGTGCGGAACATCTCCCCGGCTTCTACTCAGTAGATTTTTGTAGTTAGTCCCAAGCAGTTTAATCCTCCATCAAAAGTGCTACCTCTTGTGGGGTGAATTTCTGCATTAATTTTTTTCATTTTTATTATTTCTTATATTCATTTAAATCCTAGGAGTAGCTGTAGAAAAAGTGGTCTGCCAAGACAAAGCCCCGAATGGTAAGGGGGGATTTGTCTTGGCAGCCCCAAAAGCTCCAAAAATACTCAATATCGTGACTTGGTATCAGAGAGCCACCGTCCAAGAAAGCTAAGACCAACCATATTGTGACCACTGTTCACATCACAAAGGTGGGGAGGGGGGAATCGTTAGCGATGACTTCTTTTTAACCACTACCTCATTATGCAGGCGTAGCCACGAATACTTGCACATATTGAGCTTAAAACTAGACATCTTATATTTAACTCCACTTGGATACAGAGATATATATAAATCCTTGTATGTCAAGTATAGTTGTCCAAGGTATACCGTTTACGGGTATAATAGTCCGACTTCATTACCCCTATATGCTCCGTAAGACATCATATTTGTATGTCTTATTTATGATAAAATTGTATATATTTGAGGGTTGCAGCTCCATATCGTTACTTTTTTAATGAGAAGTATTCATTCCTAAAATTTTTTCACTCGATTTTAAATGATGTAGAAAGTTTGTAAACAGAAACTAAGAAACAAATTTTGAAAAAAATAAAAAATTGGTTTTATCAGAAACTTTATATAAGCAATAACTAAAATGAACTTATAACATATTATTTAAATGTATGTATAAATAAAAATACTATAGATACAATAAATCAATTGTATTAAATTCTAAAAAATAGTTTAGAATCCATTCCAAAAGTTTGGAATCCAAAAAAAAAAAAAAACTTTATAATATTATTAGTGACGAAAGCCTTTATAATGCAGTTTTATGTACCTAAATCAAGAAAAATATACTAATAACAAAAAAATGAAAAAATCTTATAATATGATAATCAGTTCTGATGATTTGTCTTCATAGCTTTCTTTTTTATCATTATTAACACGTGGTATATAAGATATAAATCGCGATACACTAATGTCTTTTTAAGTCTTCTGAAATATAAAAGCTTTTTTTTTTTTTTGAAATTCAAATGTGTATGATCCTTAAATGTGTATAAAAAAGAACTGAAACTATTATACTAAAATTAAATTCTCTGAAAAAAATTAATAAAACAAAAACTGAGACCACAGATGTTACCATCAAATAAATGAAAAACTTTTCCAAGTAATTTTTCCTCTTTTTTTTCAAACTAAATATAATGATGAAAAAATCTTTAGATCTTTAAAATGATATACCTTTTATAACTTTTATTCATCTTTCATTTTTTCTTATACGATATTTTTACTTAGCATTATGCATTTAATCATTTGCCCAGAATCAACATAATGGACTATTTAAATATCCAAAAGATTTTAAAAAAATATAGAATGTTTTCTCTTGTGTTTATAGGATCATAAAATTTCTTTATTTCATCATCACAGGTAGAAATAATTTTTAAAATAATTTTGATATAAGGAAGTAATTTTTTTTTTTGCGACGCCATTTTTGAATCTATTTTGTTAATATTACTGAAATTAAAAATAGATTAAGAAAATTAATTCTTTTTTAAGGGGAAAGTTAGTAGATACTAAATCTATCACTTCTGTTTTATTACTAAATGTATAAAAACATTTTTTTCCACAAAATTTAAAATAATTAAGAAAAAATAAAGAACCATTAATAAATATTTTATCGGTCACAATAAAACCATTCCTTATTTGTTATATTTTAAAAATAGTGGTGGTCTGCAAAAACCTCCTATTTAGTTTTGCGTTTTTAATTTCTTAATAATTTGTAGTTGTGATAATTTTATTGTTGTTTGAGTAGTGTTGTCCTTGTAGGTTAACTTTTTTGCTTAGTACTTAGCCTATATAGCAAATGACAAATATTATAATATCTTTTATATTATGACACTTTTTAACGCACACTAGTTATAGAAACTCCTAATCCTGCAAATTCCGTTAATAAAGCACTATATTTCTAGAAAATTCAAATTTAATGGGTAGAATCGCATGGACTGAATAATTAAAATATGAAAATTTAGTTAGAAATTTTCTTTGGAAATATTTGAATTTTTGATTAGAAATTTGATTAGAAATTTTTTTTTACAGTTAGATTTGGCGAAATGTATTAACCGAGCATAACTAAAAGAATTAATTGAAATGTGTTGTAAAAGAGCTGCTTTTACAAAGTTTGTTATGGTGAGATGATAATGAAATTTCAAAAGTTTCTTTAAATCGCCATAGTACTGCAACAGGTTAACAGAACTTTACAAAGATCGTCACGGTTTTTTTTTAAAGCCATTAAACCACCCCATTAACACCCCATTGGACACTCTTCGAAATTAATTTTTGGTGAAATTGGTGAAACCATATAGTAAAAATGTATAAATAAATGCAAAAAACAAATGTGCCTATTACTTTCACTTTATTCGTCTGTCTGTCTGTCCGAGTGTTTACAAATCTTCTACACCGTTTGAAATGGAATAAAATTTAACTACAGCGGATAAATATCGCAAAAAAATTAATTTTATAGAACAACTTTTATATGTAGCCCCACCCTTTACAGATCGCCAAAGTTCAAAAAATCCCTATATACCTACTTAAATTGTTTAACACAAATTTTATAAGGAATATCTTCAATTTGGAAATGCCACACTGCTTCCATTAACTAACTATATATATATATATATTTAATAATAAATAATAAATATATAATTTTTCCTTACGACATTTTAATTTACCGTTAATCGAAACTCAGTTTTAGCAAAATTTTTAGCCTCTTCCATCTTCCAAACAGTTCAAATTTTAAAGGAGGTAGATCTTTAGAAAGTATCAGTCTTTTCAGAAAGTATTTTAGTATTAGTTCTCGTTTAGTAACTGTAAGGTGTCAAAAACTGAAAATCCGCTATTTTTAAACACCTGTAACTTAAAAACCCCGTCCAAATTTGTTTTGAAGTAAATATTATTTTTCTAACGATTATTCCAACATTATTTTTCTAACGATTTTTTTCAATATATTATTATAAATTTATTTTATATTATAAATTTAAAATGTGCTTTTTTGAAAACTCTTGGATTTTTCATTACGTGTTCCAATTTTTTTCATTTAAAGACTTATAATTTTTAAACGAAAACTATTTAGAATATGAAAAGGCATTGTTTGGATAACTGAAGTACAAATATCAAGAACCGAGCAAAATAGACCCTTTTACAGAACATTTTGTTGTTCGTTTTGGTTCCCCGAATACATCCTATAAATATTCAAGAGTGAAGAAGAATCACTCTGTATATTCAATTTTATATTCTTCTTTAAACGAATTTGAATTTGTTTTTTAATCCTAAAAACAAAATCAATTGATAATTTTTTGATAGAAAATTAGTTTGCATAAGTTTTTCAAAATAATTGAAATAATAAGAAGAAAAAGAAAATAGTACTTAGAGATATATATTTTAATTTTTATCCAACGAAGTATGAAATAATAAAATAATCTTCATTCTATTGATTTGATGGTTTAATAATACATAACCAGTTTCTTTTTTACGCAGCGTTATGGCGAAATTAAAAACGATTAAATCTTCTTTTGTTTATTTGGACCTGAATTTTAATAACATTACATTAAATTCCAAAAAAAACAGAAGAAAATCCATAGTTACAAAATACCAAATCAAATGCCATATGGAAAACAATAATTCCAATTATATAATTATGTATTATATATGTAAACAAAAATAATTAGAAAGGATTTCATAGATGTTTACAAAATCAGAGTATTCCCCTTTTCCAGAATATTTATATATACGAATATGTGTAGGCGAGATTCTGAGTTAGGGAGGATTTCAAAGTTGGTTATACAAAATCATAGTTTTAATAATTTGTTACATTTAAATGATATTTTGGAAATGGATTTTTTTTTTTTGGAATTTCCTACTCAACACGTTAAAAAGTGTGTGTGTTTTTTTTTTGAGAGAGCAATGATTACTTTCCCATTAATTTCTAAAAAAAATTTGAAATATGATATTAAATTATCTTAAAAATTATAAAATATCATGTTATCATAAATAGTTAAGAAATTTGTACTAAGGTAACTTCAAAAGTGTAATAAAAACCATAACCATAACCATAACCTAGGGCTCATCTGGAGCAAGAATCTGAAGTTTAACAAGCAGGTGGATAAAACAGTAGCCAGCCTAAAGAGATCGAACAACCTTCTTAAGTTAATATGTAGGAAAAAGATAGGACCGCCAACAGAAATAGCAACTAGAATAGCAAAATCCATCCAGTTTGGTAAACTAGATTATGCCTTAACTATTTATGGCTTCACGACTAAAGGAAATATAAAAAAATTACAAATAGCAATGAACCAGTCTGCCAGAATAGCGCTGGGAGCTATAAGGCCCACAAGAACGGAAGCACTCTTAACAGAAGCAAACTTCCAAACAGTAGAACAAAGAAGAGACCAATTGGCGCTACGTTGCATCACAAAAGCAATCTACTAGAAAAAGCACCCTCTACATTTACTAATGAATGCAGCGCTCAAAGAAGAAGCAAAAATTCCTAAAAACTCTGCTGTCAAGATGGCAATTGATTTATTAGAGGAACTAGATCTACACATCACGAGCGGTTGCGAAACACAAGAGAGGGATCAGCACCTTTGGGGATACTGGAAACAATGGTTAAACATTAGTATAGCACAAAAACTCAAATCAGAAACCAACAAAGAAACCTTCATCAAACTATTCCAAGAGCATAGAGAAGAAACAAAATTACTGAGACCTATTTATACAGATGCCACAAAAGCAGAAAACGGGGTAGGAATAGCGATAGTTGAAGAAGAAAAGGTAATAAAAACACTTATTCTACCAAATTACGTACAAATATACGTCGCCGAACAAACAGCATTGCTGGAAGCCATCAAAGTGGCGGAAATTAAGCGACAAACATCTATGCTATATACAGACAGTTTGAGTGTCGTAAGAGCGATCTTGAATCTAAATAAGAGTCCTCCAACAACAACAGAAATTCGCAATAGAATAATCAGAAATAGAGGAAAAATACAAATTACGTGGATACCAGGTCATGTCGGAATAAGAGGTAATGAGATGCCAACTACATTAATGATCCCAAAATCCCACACAATGGCGAAGAAACAGATCAATGAATATATAAAAAATAAGAGACAACAAATATGGAACCAAACTAACTCCATTAGAAAAGCTTTTTTCCCAGATGTAAACAAAAACAACCTCATAAATACAGGGAGCAGAGAAATAGGAGTCAAAATTTCGAGAATCCGAATGGGATGTACCTACTACACCCATAAACACATATTCAACGGAGAAGAGCCTCCTAGGTGCCGTTTTTGCAATGAAATAGCCACAATAAAACACATTGTACTAGACTGCGTGGAATCCAAAAATTACTGGGCTAAAGAATCAGCCTCTCCCACAATAGCCGTGGCAAGTAGCAACTGGGATGGCATAAATAAAACAGTGAATCTTTTTAAGCACCACGAGATATGGAAACACATATAAAGAAGATTAATTGTAAATAAATAAATAAAATAAATAATTAATAATAATAAACGAAAATATAAATATAAATAAATATAAATATAAATATAAATAATTTAGTAATTAATTAGCATTAGTTGTTAGTTATTAATCAATTTTGTTTTAACTTTGTAATTTTTGAGTATTTTGAGCTGGCCCACATGCATAAAATGCAACCGGCCCTATAATGAAGATGTATTTATATTTATATAATGCATTAATGTAATAATAATAATAATAATAAAACTTTTTCTATAAAAAAAAAAGTTTAAATTTTCTATTTCTAAAATATGTAAAATAAATAAACCTGGCACAAATATATAACAGCTGAACGCTTTAAATACAACTATATACATATTTGTTAAATAAAACTACATATACACAGAGTGTTTCTCCAATAACCTGCCATATAACTAAGAGTTTACCTGTGGTTCAAAACTAACAAAAATTTCTTTTGGAGATGGGATCTATTCTCAACCTTTTGGTATCATTATTTTTTGAATAAAAAAGCTTTAAATGATTTTTTTTTTTATAAAAAGTTGATAATTTTTAATTCCAGCTCCAATAAATCTTGTTTTAGGAAACCTAGAAAAAAAGTTTTAGAAAGGAAATTTATTAGGCTTTTAAAATTGTTCTTTAGTTTCCTTTTATCTTATATAGGGTTTCAATTTTATAGATATAAACCTAAATTAAATTATTTAGACATCTCAAAAGTTGTTAAAGTCTCATATCTCCCAAACGGATGAAAATAGACCTCACCTTCACCATCACCTCTTAAAGAATTTTTTGTTTCTCTTGAACCTCAGAACAATCTTGAGTTATATGGCACGTTATTCGCCGAAACACCCTGTACATATGTACATATGTATCTATGTATACATATATATTGATTGTATATGTATGACAAAATCATTAAATAAAAGGAAACCGAACAAATACATTTGCTTAATAACATATTATATGTAGATTAATACAATATGAAAATATCAATTTTTTTGTGGAAATTTTACAAAGTTTTAAAAAGTCCATTAATTAAATCCAATTTTTTTAACAATAGGAAATACTATAGGAAAAAAATGTCAGAGCAGAATTTTTTTTTTTTTGCAATAATATAAAAGACAAATTTACTATAAAAACTAATTAACAGTTCATTTTTTTGCCAAAATTTTAAAGAAATTTTTCATTCAAAAAAATCCATAAAAAATTTTATGCATGGAGTTAATTAAAATTTCATAAATAATTTATTAATAATGTGGAATATTTTTTTATTTTTCCTATACTTTTCCAAAATAGTAAAAGAAAAACAAGATATTGTTTACATTTTCATATACATATACATATATACATATTATATATACTTGAAAAATATTCCCACTAAAAATTCTATAATAGCCAGATAAATTTTTTGCAAAACCAGCTTTTTTTTTAAACATTTTTTTTTATTTTTGTAAAATGGTTGAGAAAAGATTAATTTGTATTTAAAAAAAAAAAAAATTAGGGACAAAAAAAATTTAATTAAAATTTTTCTATTTCATTCTAAAGTTTTCTGAATCTGCTCAAAAATCAAACAAACATAAACTATACGAACAAAAAAAAGAAACAAAAAAAAAAAAACAATCGTGTACAAACAGTGAATCACCATGACATCCGTGTTGGATTAACGAGTATTTATTAAAACCTAATTCTCAAAAATAAGAAAAGATGAAAAAAATAAAAAAACAAAAACATCATTTTTTAGTAATATCTTTTTTTATTTTCCTTTTTTTTTTTACTGATGAATATCATCCTTATTTAGTAACAACTAACAATCATGGATGAAGGCGAAATTTAATTAAAAGCATGATGAACTTCTTATTTTTTTTTTTTTTTGTTTTTTTTTAATAACGAAAAAAATCGGGATGATTAAGGTTTTTAATAAAATAAAAAATATTTTTTTTTTTTTGTTTTACCCCAACACATTCTTAATGTTTCATTCTTAATTTAAATATTTATTTATAAAGACTTTCAATTAACTGATTTGTTACTAAAAACAAAAACAAAATAAAAAAAAAAAAAAAACGGCTTGTATCTAATTTTACCGATACACCATTTCTGGCTCGGTTAAAATTTAATAAAAGCCAAATTCATGTTTTGATTGAAATTTAATGAAGCCATCTGTGGAGAAAAACAACAAAAACAAAATATTTAATAAAAATACACTAATGTCAAGGATAATGATTGTAATTGTACTGATGTTTGATTGATGTTGATCCTACGGATTGTAAAAAATCATGATTAAGATGATAATAATCAAAGAGATGTTAATCAGTTATAGGTCGTTTTATTAAAAATTATTAAAAGAAAAATATAATAATAATGATAATTGAAAGTTTTTATAATTAAATCATTTTTAATATTATATAAATTTTTTTTTTTTTTTTTTTGACATGAACATTTTTTTTTTTTCGTCTTAAAATGAAAAATTTGTGCAACCAAGTAAAACAAAAAAAATTTAAAAAAAATTTTGTAGTTTTTCAATTTTAATTATGGGGGACTTTTTTTTTTTTATACAATGGGGGATACTTTTTATACGTATGGGGGAATTTTTATATAACTATGCGATAAAAACAAATGAAATCTATTAAAATTTTTGTGTTCAAAAAATAAAAATTTATCTATATTTGAGAATGGTTTTAAAAGTTATTATATTATTGGAGTCGTTTTTTTTTTTTGTTTTTTGTGATTTTCTAATAACAAATAATATCTTTAAGGAAACTCGAGCTTTTTAAAAATCTTGTATTTCTCTCTTATATGCTAATTTGTTCGTAATAATCTTAATAAGATTAAAGTTTCTATATAAATTTTTCTTAATTTATCTTATTAATGCAAGGGTAAATAGGAATCATTGACAGATACTATTAGAGAATTCGTGCGAAAGCGCGAGAATCCACTATCATTGTGTGGAACTTAAACAACAATTTTGATCAATTTTTGACCACACAGTAGATTATAAAACCTTTGGTAGTAACTTACTATTTAGAAGAGAGAAGTTAAGATTAGAGGGCGAAATTACTTTTTTATAAATTGGTAGGACTATTGTGAAGAAAATTGTTAATGATCAACTTAAATGTTTGGCTGTTGAATAGATAATGCTCTCCAATTTTAAAGAAATGTATGGGTTAAACTATATGGGTATCGTTATAAATTTAATTTAATTCATATAAAAGATATTCAAGTATTATGGTAAAAACTTTTGTTAAATCTGGGTAGTTGGGGGCAATAAGTTCGGGTAGCTGTCAAGTAGGTAGTGTTTAGATTCTTACTAACTAAACCTCCTTAGCCAATATAATAGGACGAAATCCCTATTTGCTAACGGAGGATGTTGACTAGGGAGTATAGATAGGAAAAGATAGAACAAGAATGCAGAAATATTAAATTTAGTGTGGGACTCTAAGGGAACAATAATGAATCCGCCTATTATTATTACTATTTTGCTAACAGTAACTATAATAGCCATCAACAGTTACAACATGCAATAGTATATAATACCTTCATGCATGAGGTAGTAATTGAGAGCAACTCCATTGTCACTGTAGCAAAAATTATTATAAGTATTGGTATTAGTTATTATTATTAATATTATTATTATTTACCACAGAGTCACTACCGAAGATAGTTCCACTGCAGCAGCTATTCTTATTATTATATTATTGATTGTTATTATTATTGTTTTTGATTGTTTTATTATGTTTTTGTTTTATTATGTTATTAATTTTTGACAAAAACAAAATTGTTTAAAGTATATTTCACAAATTTTTTTCAAATATTAAAATATACACATCACTTTTAATTTCTTAATTTAATTTGATAATTTTCAATTATACATTACAAATCAATTATTTATTTTGTGTACAATTTCAATTTTATTTTAATTCAACAATTTAATCTTTAATTTTAAGTCAACAATTTAATCTTTACTAATCGAACGTTTTGCGAAAAAAGAGACGAAAATCCCAACAAAAGCCTATTAATAGAATCCATCGGTATTGTAATACAGTTCTACTAAAGTTCAATGATCTAAAAAAAATCTCCTTTTTCATTAAATGTATTTAAAATTACTATTCTAATTCAAAGTAAGAAAAAAAGGTAAATGTTGCTAGAAACAATGTTGCTAAAGAAAAGAAAACATTACAAACCGAAAGTCACCTTTTTATTAATTAAATAACCCAATGTCACCCCTGAGACAAAAATGTCCCTTTCAAATTTATTGCTAAATGATATTTAGAATATCTTCGAAAAGAAAATTAAAACGATTAAAATTTAAAATGCATCAAAAATACAAACAATAATTGTAACTATTTACGTTACCAATAACTTAATTTAAGAATATGACATAATTTTTTTTGCTTGAGGTCAAACATTTGAATTTCGAATATTAGCGAAATGACAAATTCAACAATATAGTTTTTGTTAATTGTTTGTTTTGTTGAATAAATTACATATTTGTTATTTATTTTTTCTTATAAGTAATTAATTTTTATTTTTAATGATAAATTTTTCCAAAACAGACTCTTTTTACTTATTTTGCCCCGAAAACGACAATACAGACCGTTAAAGTTGCCCCTGTGATTTTTTTTTAAAACCGTCACACTGATTACAAATATTATAAAACTACATATATTCGATCATTCTAATTTCATATCTGTCTCATTCTTGAACCTTTGAAGAATTTGATTTTGACATTTAAGTACTCGTATTTAACAAAGTAAGCATAGTTTTAACTTATATTTAAATGTAACTTAGTACAAACATTGTAAATAAATTTATAATTTTTTTTGGTTTTGTTTATTTATTTTTAAGAAACAAATATTATAATTTAAATTAATTGAATTTATTCTCTGGATTGCAACAATACACCAAATAGAAGACCACAAATGATGAATGTCATGAATTGGTGATTAAAAATTAGGTAAAGTATCATTTCGTATGATATGAACATATTTTAGCTGTTAATGTTCAATTAGTGTACTTTGTGAATATATTATTTTGTTCTTTTAGGCTTCAAATATGATGATAATGAAGATGGGCTGTGCACCGAACAATTATTATTGTGGTTATTATTGTCGTTATTATTATTTTTGATTATTATTAATATTATTATTGTTATTAATTATACGATATTCGTTATTACGATATAAAATTACTACATATTTTTTTTTTTATATGACCTGTCCAAGGTTTGACGATGATATCTCGGTACTTAATTAAAGTACTTAACATCTGGAATTTTATAAAACATGTTCAAGTTTTATGGAAACAGCATATATTATGTGCATACGGGTATCCCAGAGTTGACACAATCTATTCTATTACTTCTTCATCTTACTTCTTCTTCGTTTTTATTTCGGCATAATCTTAAAAGTGTTATATGAAGTATAAATTTAATTCTATCCAACACCAACAATTCAGTTTCTTAATAGCATAATAATATAATATTATTATCTATGATATTATTTTGTCGAATAAACCTGAATTTATCTAAAAAAAAAATAATTCAAAAGTTTTTGCAAAACAAAGATGTTTTAGAGAGGATTACAGTTATACAATATGTAAATCAATTACCAACCTAAACATAAGTATAAATTAATACTTTTAATTAATGTTTAATATTTAAAAAAAAAAAAAACAAAATTGTTCATTTGAAGATAACCTTTATTAAATAAAAATTTTAAAATAAAAACTAATAATGGAATAAACTTTTTAAAAAACACATATTAAAAAAAATCTGCTTCAATTTATTTATTAAAATTAAATAAGGACAAAATGATATGTATACATAATTAAATTAAAAGACGCTATTTTTATATCCTTTTAACTTTTTATTCAATACACATTTGAGTACATGTATTTGTGTTTTAATTAATTTTTTTATATGTTTTTTTTTTTTTTACTTTCAAAGTACTTATATTTACCGAGTTCACAGAAAGTTCAACAGAATTTTTTTTAATATTATTGTGAATTAAATTAAATTTAAATAAGAATTAATTTAAATACCTTTCTTTTTATTAGAACAACAAATACTTTAATATTATTTTAAGGTATATATTTCTTAATTGTATTTCGTGTTCTTTGAATATTATCTATACATATCTTATATGAATATATTATATATATGTATATGTATACATTTTTAAAATATTATATCTCTTTGCAAAAAGTCATAATGTTTTGATGCTAAAAGTCAGTTCTCATAAAAGACTATTGACATTAAATATTTATTATACAATCATTTTAAAAACAACAACAACAACAATAACAACAGACACCAAAACAAAAGTCATTCAATTTTATTGAAAGCTCTAACAATTTTTCGACTTCTATTGTAGAACAAGAAAAAAATTAATTTTACCTAAAATTAAAAAACAAAAAAAAAAAAACGAATAAAAAATAAAAAAAAAAAATGAATTAAATTAAAATATATGAATAAAAATCAAATAAAAATTTTTAAAAACATAAAATTAAAATTAACGTTATTATAATTGTCTATTATAATTTTTTTCGTTTTAAAATGTCGATCTGATCAAAGCACATTTACCTGGCAGCCAGACGAGACAGTATTATTATCTTGCGAGTATGTAATACGAAATGTCAAATTACTGTCTGTTGTGACGTATTTGGCATTTTTATTATCAAAACATTTCATTTATTATCAAAATTTTTCAAATTTATTTTAATATTTTATGAAAAATTTTCAAGTTGAAGTTCTCAAGTATTTAGTAAAAAGTGAAGTTTTCAAGTAGGTACCTTTTAAACTTTTTAGGTAAACTTTTTTTTTTTAATTTTGTGATTGTCCTTTCTAATCTAAGTGTTGTAACAAAAATATATCAAAAAAATGTCATCTATTCTTCATTAAAATTATACAAATAAAATATCGGATACTCATGACTCTTTGAATATGTTAGATTTTTACTAAATTTAAAAAGTATTTTTTTTAATAGTAATGATGTTTGTGAACCAAGCATGATTTTTGAGTTAAATTATTTTTTCTATAACATTGTTCAGTTTTTATTGAATTAAAAATTGAATGCTTATTAAAAAGTACCTATTTATTTTTTTCATATTAAACCACTTAATTGTTAAACTTATTATAAAGTTAATTTATTCGATTTTAGTATATAGGTAGGTCATTCGGTAGGGAAAATTGTTAAAATTTAGAGAAAATAATTTTTTAAATTTTTATTGTATACATTCACAAATAAATGAAAAGAATTTCCATTCAGAAAAAGTATCTTTAACTCTGACAGTTAATTACAAACGAACACATTTCTAAAGTTTTAAAAATATATTTTCTAATATGTTTTTATAACTAAATATTTAACACATGTCCATATTAATTCGTTTGTTCCTTTTGTTTTTAAGGAATTTTCAAGATATTTTAAACACTTAATATGAAATATGAAAGTTTTATTATTATTCAAATTTTCTTTACTTATATTCATATTTATTTACTTTTTTACAACTTTAAGGAACATATAGGTTATCATATTCAAAATATGTACTAAAATTCCAATACAGTTACTTGAATGATTACTTTCATTAAGCTAATGATTACTTAGATGTTGCTAGTGTTCAAATTATTATGAAACACAAAATAAATATTTTTAGTTATATTAAACAGACAATTATATTAAATGGTAGAAATTTTTTTTTACATGTACATATATTATTATATTTTGTTATTATTTTTCTAAGTATGAAATATTAAATTTTAACTCTGATCAACCAACAATAAATTCTCGATATCATTATATTTCTTTGATTACAAATCGATTACAAAGTGCAGTCATAATTTTAATAATAATTTTAATAAATAATTCGGAATTTTGTTTTCCTCTTTTCCACTATTATAAGAAGCATTGGGCTTCCTTGAAATTATTTATTATTCACATTTGACGAAGCTTCAGTTTTAAACTTCATTAGTTTCATTAAGCCGTTGATTACTCGGCTGTAGCTATATTGTACATATTGAAAGCAAATACGAGAATTATTTCATTTTTATTTTATTTTATATTTTGATATTAATCTATAAATGACTCAGTCGAGATTTGAACTTTAGACCTTGTCGAATGAAGCCCGGTGTCTTAATCATTATACCATTGGCAGGATCAGTAAATAATAGTACTAAGATAATTTAGTTGGACAAATAATTTAAAGTAATGCTAAAATTCATTCTTCAATACAAGTAATTACGAAAAACAAAAATAAAAAAAATAGGGAAGACATTTTTATTTATTAAAAAAATTGAAAAATAAAACTCTATTTAATAAATTTAATATAAAACGTCAAATCTCACACCTTTTTAAAAGTCATTATAATTCTTATTGGTGTTCTTTTATAAAAATCATCCACATCAATTTAAAAAAAATTTTTTTTTGTTCCTATCGTACATTTTTCTATTTTTCTTTTTATTTTTTTTTTTGCTTAAAAAATCTGTCAAGCGTGTAAAAACCGAAAATTCATTCTTGATTGTTATGATGATTATCGTAAATGTATTCGAATTTTTTATTTTATTTTTTTTTTTTTTTTTTTGACAACATGAATAAGTATGTGAGTGTTAGAAAATAATAACCTAAAGCTAATACAAATCACACAAACCTAGTTCCGATACACCTAAGATACACAGAAGTAGACAGAATATTGACAAAATACTCCTGATGTATTATAAAAAAAAAAAAAAAAAACAAAAAAACAAAAAGGAAAAGAAACAGGACGTGAGAAAAATAAAGAAAAGGGCCGCATAAAAAAAATTTATTTTAGTCTTAAGTTATACAAAGTCACCATTTAAAACGTGATATGAAATTTTTATTTAATTTTTTTTTTTAGAAAAAAATAGAAATTGTGTTCAGTTATTTTTCAACAATTTTTTTTTTATATATGTACACTCTGTTTCAAAAATGTAATCCTTTATTAAATCCTTAATTTCATATATAATTGTGTATTAATTAACATTGTTTCTTCTACAATATTTTACTATTTAGGTACTTAGTTAGGATTGGTTTGTATATAAAATATATTGGTACAAACTCACATCGAAAAATTAAAAGATTTGACTACATAACTTCAAACTCAATTTATCCGAAACTTTAAGTTTTGAGTGATTTTTTTTTTAAATCTAGCGATACGATATATCAAATTTAAACAAAATAGTCATTACTATTCATTACCACCGAAAAATTTGCAATATCCCAAAAATGACATTTATTTAGACTTTGTAGACTATTCTGCCTACAAGTTTAACTAAAATCTTACAATAATAACTCATTTTTTAATCAAACTAAAGCTTTTAAATATAATATCATATATAATTATTAGAAGTTACTGTTCAAATTCATTATCATTTAAAATGTTGTTAGCTTTAACTGTTTCACATTTTATTTTAACCGTTTATATTGTATCATCTAAAATTTTGGGCGTTTAGAATTCCATAACCTTTTTCAATATTATCTATTCATCAATTTCTTAAACGACTTCTTACACATGAACTATCAAATATCTGTCAAAAACACCTAGTGAGTTAAAAATTCTGGAACATTTCTGTGAATTTTTATTATTGAAAATCGAATCATATACGATATAAAAATTTTTTAATCACTGCAAAATTTTATTTCCCGTGAGTTTTTTTTTATGTGACAAGGAAATTGACTTTTCATTCCAGTTGTGGCTGTAAATGTCGTAAGGAAGAATTATGCAGTTATTTACAGTATTACCCACTGTATTATAATTACCCACTAGGCCACGGAAACCCACTTTTCTCTACAGTTTTATTTTTCTATCTACAAAAAAACTCATAAAAGTGATTGGAAGTTCTAAACTTCTATAAAAAGTAAAGTTTTAAATATTTCATCATTAAAGCATATTCATATGCTAAGAAATTAAATCTTAAAAATTGTATACTTATTAAAACATCCTGTATACTTGAATACCTTTAATACTTGAAAAGATTTTATTACTTTTTATATAAACAAAATAAAAATAAAAGAAAAAAATGATACAGAAGAATTTAAATTTTACACTGTTTGACATACAAACACATTAAAATGTTACCCTATATACATGCTCATCAATTCATTTTTCCTATTCTTTATACTTTTCTGTTACCTTCATGTTATTATACAATAAAAACTGATGTGTACGAGATAATATTAAAAGAAATATAAAAGAAAAGAACTTTAGATAAATAATAAAATACAAAATAATACAAATTGAAATCTCACCTAATTAAAATTTTCGTATTATCTTTCTTTTTACTGCTAAAAATATGTTTTGCATTTCTAAAAATTAATCTATGCTTATCTCATCACAACAATAAAAATTAAAAGAAAGAAAATTTGAAAATTTCTAAAAAATTTTTTTAATAAAATGTTTAATATTTAAAAGATTAAAAGATTAAAAGAGACACTTAAATTATTTATTTTTCATATTTGAATAAATTTCAGTTTCTGGAATCATAAGTTTCACTAAGCCGCCGTTGATTACTCGACTGTAGCTATTGTAAAATGCTATAAAACACTAATATTTTCTTTTTTTTTGCGCCATCTATTATCTTAAGCAAAAATTATTTTATTTTCATTTTATTATGTATTATTAATGTGATATTAATTATAGGATATACATATATGTATAATTTTAGGATATATTCTAAGAAAAATCTATATTATTTTTTATTAATTTAAATGGCCCAGCCGGTGTCTGAATCCGAGGCGTTTCAAATTAAAAGTCTGCGTTATAAGCACTGCACCATTGGCTGCATCAATTTCAATTGTTAATTTACGTTTAGAAAAAACATTTTCTGTTTAAATCATTTTTAAATCATTACAATAGACTAAAAAACTTAAAAGTAAGTAAGTATACTTATACCTACCCATATTATATTGAAAAATGAATGGATAGAGTAAAGAATTAAATGAGGAATCTGTAAAAAAATTTGTGAAAATTTGTTTTTATCCATTTTTCTTTATGACTAGAGAGAGTATCAATTTCAAATTATAAATCTGAATGCAGACCAAGCTTGAAAAAATTTTTCTATTTGAACATAGAAAGTGTTCTGAATATGTCTTTATTTTTTTTGTCTGTTAACCTGTTCCATTATGATAGTCTTTTAATAGTTTTTTTTGTTTTTGTAGATAATTGATTATTTTGTATCTTCTTCTCTTTTTTGCGCAACTTTACTCTAACTACTGTCTTCTCTTCTTATTTTCCCCTGTTCCTGTTATAATTCTGATGAAATCTTTTAAATTCGTTCTGTTAAATGTCAGAACTTACTTTGTTTTTTTTTTGCTTTTAGATTCAACTCAGCATTCTTTCGTATGTGAAGTGAAAATCACCCTCGCACTGATTTTGATTCAATTCAATCCGTACTACTGAATTTAATAATCCTACATTCGCTATGTCTATAATCTGGACCACTCAGAGATTTGAAATGCACATATTTTGAAAGAGACAATGAAAACAGTTTAGTAAAGTTAATTGTTAGTTAATTATTAATAATCTTTCACAAATTTGTAATTTTTTTTAAGGTTTTTATGTAAGAGAAAATTATAAAAAATCACGTGAGACTTTCTTCAATTTTACGATAACCCAATACAATAATTGAGAAAATCAATTAATAACCAATTGGAAATACAAAATTCTGAGGAACATTATACTAATTCTCAAAAATCTTCCTCAATTTCATGGTTCTGACTAAAAAAAGGATAAAATGTCTTACTTTATTTGGTTTTTTTTTGTTACTTATTCAATTGTGATTTTTATAGGGTGGTACTAAATTTAATTCGTTAGCGTTTCTGTAATCAAATTTGCAGGAATATTCTTTGAAACCCGCCAGATGCCATGTACTACTTTTTATTTCGATCCACTAATCTGTTCTGGCACTAAAGCATGTTAAAATTTTGAATACTCATTTTTTTTTATTGTCCAAACTGTAGAAACGTAACTTCATTCCGAAGGAGTTCGCTGAATTAATATGGTAGCGGATTCCGGAAAAAAATGTGGAAATATTCATTATTTTTTATTAGATATGTATGTGCTTAGTACTTGAAAGCAAAAATAATTTTTCCACAAGCATAACACTATGCAATTATTAATAAAATGATTACAACGCACTATTTGATCCTCAATCATATTAATTATTAGTTAAAACGTTTTTTGATGTCGATTTAAGTAAAATTCCATTAATTTTAATTTAAGTGCATTTCATAAAAATTGTCGCAAAGAAAATTTATCTAAATTTTCAAATTTTGATGCAAGCCACAATTCTAAACAGCTTGTATTATCTTTTGGAAATGTGCGCTTTTAAAAACCGTTGGTTTACATTATGTCTTGTTTTTTAATTAATTTTACTCAATTTTCAGTTATTCTTAAACTGCTGGTACTACTCCTACTGTTGCTACATACAATACATATACATTATATGTACATTTTCCGTTAATAATAGTCAGACTTAGAGTTTACTTGATGTAAAACTTATAATTGGAGCTTTAATAATATATTAATAAAATGTATTAAGGAATGTTTATAATTAATAATTATGGTATCCTTAAAAATGTTATCATATTTTTAAAAAATGTTAAAATTAAAATATCACTTTTATATTTTTCTTACCTTTATTTTATATTAAAAACAAAATAAAACTCAAATAATAATTTTGTAATAATTTTTTTTTACTGTTACTTACATTACAATACCTATGGTGGCATATTATTGAAATTGACAGAAAGGAAACTAATATAAAACAAATAAAGACAAAAATATAAATAAGAAAAAAAGCATAACGAGAAAGAGAAAAAAAATAACAAATGTGTCACAACATCCTTATTAGTATTTACACAGCTAATCACAAAGAGAAGAAAAAAAAATTAATCCCAATTAATTAAAATGAAATCATTGTGACAGTTGTAGAAAAAAAAAAAAACAAAAAAAAAAATATAAAAATTTATATAAAAAAAAACAATAAATGAAAATCATCTCCACCTATATGATAACAACTGAATCACTGATTGGAAACAAACAAACAACAGTTAAACTTTTATTATTATAAAAAAAAAAAAATAAGCAAAACACAAGCTTAGAAATTAAAACAAATGAATTAAAATTGAATTGAATTGAATAGGCAGTCAGTAGGTGATGACAAAAGAATAACGATTATTTGTTTTTTCCTCTTTTTAGAAAAATAAAATAATAATTTGAAAAAATGATGCCACTTTCATATACATACATAGAGTTACATTAAAAAGAAAAAAAAAAATAGTTGATAAAAACAGGAAAAAAAAACAAAAAAAGGGATTCAGTATATTAAAAATTCCAGGCATACGCCTAGCAACTAATATAAAAAGCATAAAAACATTGAGTGTTATATACATAATATACATACATACATATTATAATATATTTTTTTAATTAGGAAAGTTTATATAATACGAAATAAAAGAAAAATAATTTTGTTTTTGTAACGGTATAACTGTAAAAATTAATTTTCTTCGATAAAAAAAATTTTTAAATTTGAATAAAATGGCAGATAAAAATATTTGCTTGTTTTTAACATGAACTTACGCCTTTTCAATTTAATTTCATTTGGTTTTTTTTTTTCTATTTTTTTTTAATTTTTTAATTATTTTTAATTGTCAAAAGTTGTTTTTTTCTCCCTGTGTTGAAATGACAGAAAAAAAAAATATATAATACCACACATTCATTTGTTTTGAATTACATGAGAAAAATCAAAAAAATCAAACGGGTTTGAAAAATAAATTTGAAACTGTAGGGAATTATCATTAAAAACAAAAAAAAAGTTTAAAAAATTTTTATAAAAAAGTTTTTTAATTAGTAATTTTAAATAATTATTTTTTTTCTTTGTCTTAAAGTTGCCATTTTAGTTGTCATAAAACAACGTAGTAATATAAAAAAAAAAATCAGCTGTCTCCACCACAGGACCGACCGCCACTACACAAAAATTTATTTAGATTTTTTACATAATAATTTATATCAAAGCAAAATAACTTCTAATAATTTAATAACATTTTGTTTTATTCAATAAAAATAACTATATGCAATGAAATCGTAAATATATATATACATTCATTCATATTAAAAGTAAAAAATAATAAAAAATGTAAACAAATACAAAACAAACATAAGATTAATATTAAATCTACTAACAAAAATTTTACCGTTTTAATTTTATGTCATCAACAAATGAATTATATGCATTGGCATAGATATAAGTACATACATATGTATGTATAAAAATTTTTAGAGATATAAAAAAAAAACAAAAAAAAATTGTTCATATAAATTCATATGGAGTGTTACGTATGAAATTTGGACTTAGAAAAAAAATTAAATAAAGTTAAAGTTAGTCGGATCAAAAAATGTTCTATAGCAAAGTTGTTCCTCGTTACTTGTGTAACAACTTTGGTTAATAATTTTTCTCACAAAATTTTTCTATTACGAAATATTCGTAAAAAACTTAAAAAGTACACTAGTAAACTACCACTTGCGGTTGTCCGATTTGCTCCAAAAGCTTATCAATCCGAGATATTTACGTCAAAACCTTAAATATGAAATTTCAAAAAATTCCGCTCAGTCGTTTAAGCTGTACACGTGCCCACACACACATATCCACACACGCACCCACACACACACACACACAGACAAACATCATGCTGAAAATTTTTTTACAGCCTTCTCCACACCGGAGTAGTGCATTTTTGCGAAAATCTCGGGTACAAATTTTTAGTATGAAAACAATACCTACCTTATACACAAATGTATGCGATCGGTAAAAAAACAAATATCAGTATGTGAAACAAAAACTTTTTTTTATTTTGTTCTAACTGGCTACTCTATTTTATTTTGGAAAACAAATACAAAACAGTATATAAAATCAAAGGCTTTTAAAGGTGCATTTTAAAAAGTCAATAAATTTTTTTTAGAATTGTGAATATTTTAGCATCAACTTTTTTTTTTTGATTTTTCATGAAAGAAAAATCAAAAGAGGTTTTTTCTTAAATTTAAACAAAATCTGAAACCTATATAAACGGTAAACCCGCCGTATGTGGAAATGTAATTTTAAAGCTTTTAAATTTCTGTGCTTTATGCTAATTTATAAAGTTTAAAAAATTTCCTTATCGTTTGACATTTTTAGATAGCTATAAAAAATATTCGGCAAAACTTTAGAATATTTGAAAATAGGTTATTCCTATTAGAATCTAGGCAAACTTTATCTCTCTAATAAATAATTGGGCTACATAAAAAAGTTATTTTATAACTGTTATATTAAGTCATAAGATATTTTCAAAGCATTGATTTATCTCAAACGTTGATAAAGTTTTTGAACAGACAGACGAACGGAAAAAGTGAAATTAACAAGTACATACATTTTTTGGTAATGGTATCTACTAAAAATACATTGAAAGATAAAAAATATAATTTTTACTTTATAAAGAAAAAATAAATGAAAACTTTTTAAAAAATATCTACTGATACGGATTTAAATGGCTTCTGCTATATTATACTACCTAGTTTATTTCAAAATTTATAATTTTCAATATCAGACATTCATTTTAACCTTGACAAAAGTTTAAAAATAATGAATTAAGCAAATACATATTTACAATAAAAGTGAAATACACAATCACATTTTTAAATAAATTTCTAATTGTAATTAAAAACGAGAAAGAGTGCAGTAGAGTAGACTGTCTCAACTCTGGGATACCCGTATATCTCTGGGATACCCGTTTCTATAAAACTTGATCATCTTACTAAAAATTTCAGATGTTTTAGTACTGACGTTAACTACAGAGATATATTTATGTAAATTGTGGAGTTGTATGACAGCTACTCGAACCATTTGAGTTAATTTTATATAAAAGTGAACTTCTTTTGACAAAATATCAGATATCCCACTTGAACCGGCCAGTTGAACTGTTAATTTTCAATCGTAAAGTTAACATTTACATAAATAAGAAGTCATTAAAATTTCAGAATCCTGCATCAATTTTTTTTTTTTTTTTGGGTTACCGTAGTTACGTGCATACCTAATTCAATTCAATCCTGAGCAAGGATATAATATTATATACTTTCCCATATCTAGCTCATCTTCTTAACAGTATCACAAATTACATTAGTGGAAAATGTAAAACTATTAATACCTCAAAAATACGTCATGAGGTTTGCGATTTTTCTGGTGTGTTTTACTTTTTACTTTTACCGAATCACACTTCAATTCTTTAATTTTATTGCATTTCGTAACAACATTACCTACTGTTAGATTAAGATTAGCTTATTTAAGGATAAATAAAATTAAAAACTATATGTAATGTGTAAAGTCAAGAATTTTTAAGTTTTCAAGTAAAATTGAGTTTATGAAGAAAGGAAATTTTAAAAAGGAAATTTATTCAAGAAGAATTATAGGTTCTTTAAAACTTTGAACGCACTTTTTACAAATTTAACAAATTCTCCAATTAGTTTAGCGGTTCCATATATTTACAATTTTTTGTCTCGGATTCAAACCCCGGCTGGGTCATAGCTATAGCCGAGTAATCAAAATTAATGATTCACAAAACTGAAGCTTAGTCAAATATGAATAATAAATGACTTAGTAGATGCCCTATGCTCCTCAAAAGAGTGGCAAGGAAAAAAATAATATATATATGTATACGATTGTATGTAAAAATTAAATATTTCCAATTTTTGAACCTTCTGATTGATTGAACCTTCTGATAACAGATTTTAATCAACTTCTTCTAATATATATATATATATATATGAGAGGGATACTTAGTCGGGCAACAGTTTAATTTCGGCGGCATGAAAGAACGCTGCAAACTAAAATGAAATAATGCCTCAAATTTATAAATGAGTACACAATATTATTTCATTGTATTGTAGCGTTATTTCCGTTTAATGCAGCCTTATTTCATTCTTGTATTTTAAAATGAAATAATGCCACAAAAAATTTGTACTAACATTAAATTAAATACTAAAAATAATTACAAACTACATAAATTTTATTGAGAATTGAGTGAAAGCAGCCTAATTCACAATTCTTTACATACATATATACAAATATTCTGCAAAAAGAGAATACCTTGATTTTGAATCCAACACTATACAATCTCTCCTAATTGGGAATATAACGTATACATATATATATATAAATATTCTGAAAACTTTAAAATCCCAAAAATAATTCACAATTTTGCATATGCGTACATATAAATAAATATTTTTTAAAAAGCGGCAATCGCTATTTTAAATTATCCAACTCTAAAATCAACATTAAAGTATGCCAACGCATTGAGATTCCATTCAAAAGTATGAAATTTTTATATTTCATATGGGAAATAATAAATTTTGTATAAATTTTGACTTTTTTATATTTAAATTAGTAAGTTTTTTTTTATAAATTGTAACATATTTATACAAAGTAATTACTTGTCTTATTTAATTTAAATACCACATTATCTGCACTAGCAAAAAAATTTTGTACAATACCTGTAAACCTGTAAATGAAATAACGTCCGCAAATTAATGAAATAATGCGTTGAAAAATGTAATAGCGCCGCAAAGAATTAAATAATACCGCACAGAAATGAAATAACGCTGCAAAAAATGATATAACGCCCAATTTTTTACACTCAGAAATACAGTCTTGTGATAGTAGCTGTTTCATCTATAATAATATAGAGGTATATATTTCGGATGAGTCAAAATAAAATTTTAAAGTTAATTTCAAATCAAAAGAAATAATCTTTGAATGTCCTTTAGATGAATTTCATTCAGCGAGATCAGTTTTTAGCACATTTCCAAAAAAATTTTGAAAAAATGTGCCTATTAGTTTCACTCTGTCCGTCTGTCTTCAAAATTTCTACACTGGTAGACATAGAGAAAACAAATTTTACATGGGTAGATCTCATAAAAAAATTAACGTTGTAGGACAATTTTTTTATGTAGACTCCACCCTCAAACTTTGAAAAATCCCTATTTTTAAATGCACATACATATTTCATGTTCTGTGCAACATTTTTTCAATCTGAAAACGCCATTCGACAGGGATTTTTTTTTATCTTTGTAAGCAATATAAAAATTGTAAAATTCTTTCAAATTTAGTATTTAAATTTACCGTTATGTTAAAACAAAATTTTGCATGATTTTCTACCTTCATAACTCCGGCACGCGTTTAGATAGAGACTTGAAATTTTGTGAGAAGAAAGAACTTTTAGAATCAGTATAAGTTTTCTCTGAGATTTTTTTTAGACCACCCTCTGTTTATGAACTATTATTTTTAGACACCTGTAACTTAGGCACCTGTACAAATTTTCTTCGGCAAGACATAAAAATTAAACTCTAGTAATATATTTTTATGTTGACTAACGATTTTGTTTAGTTATATTAGGGTTTCCAACTTACAATGCCTCAAAATTGTTTAGTTATATTAGGGTTCCCAACTTACAATGCCTCAAAATTGCAAAAAAGTCCTATTTTCACATATTTTGTTATTAGATGAAATTTTAAAATTTTGGTGCAAGTCACAATTCTAAACAGTTAATTGTATTATCTTTTGGAAATGTGCGCGTTTAAAAACTGTTGGTTTACATTCTGTGGTTTGTTTTTGTAAGTTTTCTATCGTTATATGTGTATATTAAATTTTGTGTTACAACATTTGATAAAGAGAAAAACTTTGACACAAAAGTAATATGCCAATTTAAATTTTTTAAAGGTAAATCATTATCGAGCTATCGATGCCATACAAACAGGCACCTACATATTCATTATAAATAATATCGTAAATATTTTCTTGCGTCTCGTTAAAAATTATTGATAAAAAAAATAAAAAATAAAAAACCAACAAAATTATACCGAACGTCTGTTATTTTTTAATTGTTATGACATTCGGTTTCTTTTTAATTAACCAAATTTGTTATTTTTAAGTATTTCTCAATAATTTTTATTGAAATCCAAAATAAAAAATTAAAAATATTATAAATTACTTTGAACTATGTTATAAAAGTATACATAAATGTTTACAGTTTTGGTACCATGTACGTATTTTTATTATGTTTAAAGCTGTAAATCGTGATAAATTTCAATTTTTTTTGTTTTTCAATTTTAACGATGAAAACAAAAAACAAAAAAATGTATTTGCTGAGACCAACAAAATTTATTAAAAATTTTTTATTAAATTTTTTATACCCCCGTATTTATATTATTAATGTTATAAATTTCTCAATTTCAAACCATAATTGTTTGAATAATAAATTTTTGATAAATTCAAGTTAAAGCTTAAAAAAACCTTAACTTTTTTACTGTAAAAAAAAAAAAAACGAGGAAGAATACAGTTGACTTTGTCAACTCTTAGATACCCGTACGAACCGTTAGTATGTTCACAGCCTGTCACTCTGCTTACAATATTATTTTTTTAATTTTTTAGTATTTTAAAATAATTTGGGTGAATTTTATAATTTCTAGAACTATGGGTTGTACATATATTCAAACTATATGTTTATATGTACATTCTTCAAAAGCAGATTCTAACCTTCCACATAACGATTATCAATCCAAAACTTTTTCAAATATTCTATAGTACCATTTAATACTAAGCGGTAAATGTATATTAAATTTACTAAGCACAAAACAGTAAATATAATTTTAAATATTATATTATATTATATTTAAATATTCCATTGACAGAATAATTTCTTATAAGTACAATAAAATACATATATGTATGTAAATACGGCGCTATATAATATACATCTATACTCTTATCATTCATTCACTAGTGACATATACGATATGTAAATAAACATGATATTATATAAGTATGTATATATATCAATATCATATAAATAAAAATTCTTCAAGCAACCGTTATGTTGTTTATTTAATTACATTTTTTTGTACTACTCATTATATCCTCAACAATTTCAAATTATCGAGTAAAACAAAATGGAAAAAATTCGTTAATGAAATTTGTTAGAAAATTTGAAAAAATCAAGTAACACTTTCGTCAATTATGATGTAACCCTATATTATTAAAAAAAGTTGTTAACAGAAATAAAAATATAATGTTGGAGCTTTAATTTTTGTGTATTACTTCAAAAAAATTTTAACAGGTGTTCAAGTTACAGGTGTTTAAAAATAGGAAATTTTCAGTTTTTGACCCCTTACAGCTCCTAAACGGGGAGCGATACAAAAAAAATTTCTGAAATGACTCATACTAATTTTCAAAGATCTAACTTCTGTCAAAATTTCAAGTTTCCAACTTTAACCGTTTAGAAGATGGAAGGGTTAAAGAATTTTGCAAAATTTGAGTTTCGCATAACGGTAAATTAAGACACCGTATGCCACAAATATATATTTATTGTATATATACTTTTAAAGCTAATGAAAGTAGTAATCGTTTGGCGTTTTCAAAATGAAAATATACCTTATACAACTTGTGCTATAACAATTTAAATATAGAGCTTTTTTGAACCTTTGGGGAGCTGTAGCTCCGTAACGGGTGGGGCTACAAAAAAAAGTTATTAAAAATAAAATTAATATTTTTGTGAGATCTATCAGTAGTTAAAATTTCATAGCTCTATTGCAAAAAAAGTGTGGAGATCTAAAAGTTAGGTGTTCGAGAGCTACCCTAAGGCTTGGTCCAAACTCAACCAAAAAAAATAGGGAACCTACAAATTACTCCCAAAATATTTTGTGTAAATTTCAAGATTCTAGCTTTCTTAGTTTTTGAGTTAGCGTGCTGACGGACGGACGGACGGACGGACGGACATGGCTCAAAAGTCTTAGAATTTTTTTCTGATCCGATCCATACCTTTGAAGGTATATCTAGCTCGCTTATTTCGAGGTGTTACAAACGGAGGAGTAATTTTATTATACCCGATCCTATCGTACGGGTATAAAAAACATCAAACAAACAAGTCTCATTTAAATTAAAGATAAAATTCTTATACGATTATATTACATAAATTTTAAGAGTTAAGATTGGGTTTGCTACATTATATTTTACGACAAAATTTAATCAGACAAAATCTTACATACAAAATCTTGCTTTCGAAAATCTTTTTTCCAAAATCTACTAGGACAAAATCTTGCATGTAATTCAAAATTTCAAATATTCTTAAAATGTCAAATATTCTGAAAAGAGCAGCAAACCTGCTTTTGAATCCAACCCTAAAATTCCTCTTAACTGAGAATCTCTCATATACATACATATAAATATTCTGGAAAAAGCGTATTCTGGAACCCTGCTTTTGAATCCAACTGTAAAATCCTCCTTAACTATTTGTTTATACATACTTTAAAAATAAAGCCGCAATCTATTCATTTAAAAATATTTTGCAAGATTTGTCCGTGAAAGATTTTGTAATGCAAGATTTTAGAAAGATAGATTTTGCAATGCAAGATAAAAAGAAAAAAACAAGATTTTGTCGCAGGTTGATTTTAGTGTGCAGGATTGTGATCCGCTCCTGTTAAGATTTTAAGTCTTTATTGGTTTTGAATTCCAAATAAATTTTTATTTATTTTGAATTTAATTTCGTAAAAAAAAAAAATAAAAAAAAATTCAATTTTCTTGGACTTTTATATTTCTTTTCTCCTTTATTTTTCATTTTTATTTGATATAATCTTGACCGCCATTTCTTTTACTTTATTTTTTTTACTTAATAGAATCATTCTTAACTGGATAATATAACTTTAATAAGATACTTAAATCGAACATAAAAATTAATACGACACTTTTCATGGTATTTATCTAATACATGTATTTTATACTTTCTGCCTCTCTCTCACTTCTTCTTTTATGTGTTATTTATCTATATAACTGATGAAGAGAAACAGTGTGTAACAACGACACACAAAATTAAAATGTTATTTTTTCGAATTTAAAAAAAAAAAATCTTAAATTACACTTTAAGTCTTAATACAAATAGTTAGATACTTCAAAATTTGTTATAAAAACCGTTATTTTCATAACAAGTAGGTATATTAATCAATAGAAAATGGCGAAAAAAAATTGTTTTTTAGCCTAATAAAAGAAAAAAGTAAAGTAAACAAAAAGAAAAGGTAATAAAATTATGTAAAATCAACACAATTACAATTTAATAAACAAAAAAGGGGAGTAAATTTTTATATTTAACATTATGAAAGTAGCATAAACATATTATATAATAACATTTTGTTTCTTTAATAGGCGTTATGTCATAAGATCAAAAGACATAAGTACAAACATCAAAAAAAAACTACACGAAACAACACGAAAAAATTCAAATTTCGTACTTATACGAGTATCATAAAAAAATTTTACTGATTGCCATAAGTATCAAAGATATAAAAAAATAGAAATTTGTATCTAACTAAATTTATGAAATAAAAATGTTAAAATATTTTAACAGTTGCTTTTTATTCAATAAATTGTCTTCAGAAATAATTGTCTCTTTTTATCAATAACGGTAAATTTTTGAAAATGAAAAAATTAACATTCGATAATTTTATCTTATCCCCCTGTTTAACAAAAAAGTTTAAAATTGAATGGAATTTAAGACACATAAACTCAAATCAACAAAATATAGTCTTAAAACATTAAATTCGAATTTATTTTTGTAATCAACTATAAAATCACTGCTAACAGCTCAGAAAATCCCGTTATATATATATATTTACATATATATATACACATATTTGACATATTTTGGAAAATTGAATAGCTCTGATTTTGTAACCAACTATAAAATCCTTCCTATAAATTAAAATTCTAGATACATATTATTCTGGTAAATGATAACCATCCAACCATTTTAACCATCTCCAACCATTTTTCATTAATTTTGATTTTGTAACGAATAATAGGGTAAAGTATACTTTATGTCGGTGTTAAAAAAAAACATTAATATTGAAACGTCATGCGGCCATTTAATAGAATTATGGAAAGTTTTAGAGTTTTGTATGGAAAGTCGAAAATTTTAAAATTACAAAAAGTAAAAATAAAATAGCACCAGACAAGGAAAGGAAAAGGAATCATTTAAGACCAAAAAATTAAGGATCACACCATTTTTACGGGAGTTACAAATTCAACAAAGCCATATAGTATACTCTGCCGATAAAATATAATATCTAACTAGTATGGCGCTACGTCATAAGTTCGCATATCATACAAGTACGAAAATTCTGTAACAGTAAATTACGCTGATTTTTAATCAACTATAAAAATCAACTGTCTCTCCTAATTTAGGAGACCTACATATACATATATATATTATACATATTCTGGAAAAAGCACGTATAATGCTGATTTTGCAACCATATTTTCCTTTTCCAAAAATTATTATTTTTACTGTTATATATTTTATATGTTAAAAAGGGAAAAAGGGATAAATTTTTTAAAATTTTATTTTGTTTAATTGAACCTTATTTTCAGTTCGAATTCTTACTAGTAATTGCTTTTGTAATACGTATGTAAAAAAAAGTAATCAATATAGATTTATGATTAGTAGCAAAATAAGAATTTTACGCTTTTCCTAGAATTTATATACTTATGTTGTTCTTCTTTTTAACTTTTGAGCTTCTGTCACTTTCATTTTTTGTACTTATGTCATAAAGACATAGATACCAATTGCAAAAAAAATTAAAGATAAATTCGTGCTTATATAATTTTTGGTTTTCGTATTTATTACTTTTAACCTTATAAGGTAGAAAAAATTTTTTTTTTCTTTGAAATACAATCAAAACAATTAAATGTATAAATACCATTTTATACCATTTAAGTTTTTGTGCTTGTTTAGACAGTGTAAAGTCAATGTTATTCTTGTGCTGTGTTACCCATTAGCAACATCCTATAAATCGGTTCGTAATTACCATAATTAGTCCTATGGAAACTTAACGTATATAATATATTAGTATTACCCAGACGATAAGAAAAATAGCATCAACTACTTCTCGTCTTGATTCTAAAGTTTTTCAATTGAATCAAATTCAATGTGTTTATACGGAGATAAGATCAATGCATTTGACAATAATTAATTAGGGTTTGGCAAAATAAATCTTAAAAACATTTCTCTGTACTGCCTCTATTCCATTGATATGAATTTCATAGAAAGGCACCCAACCTGGGCTAGCATATTCTAATTTAGGTCTAACAAGACAAGAATACAAGGAGTTGAGACTTGGACAAGGACTATAAAAATACATACATAAGAGACAACATTCCAATTATCATTAATATTGAATTAATAATTATATTAATTTATTTTTTAATTTTATTAAAAATTTTTTTTTTTTTTTTATCCTTTCCTAAAATTTTCCTTAAAATGAAAGTTTAAAATATATTTTTATTTTGTCTCTTATATCAAAAATTAAAAATCTTTCAGTAATTTTCTTTAAATCCTACCATAATATACACTTTAATTTTAAACAAAAAACTAACTAACAATTGAAATTCATATAAATTTAAGCAAAAAATGGAAAATTAACTTTGAAATGTAAAAAAAAAAATATGGTCTCAATTCAACTAAAGATGAAATGAAGATTAGAATTTTGTTTTTTTGTAAGCAAAAGGAAAAGTTTTAGGTAAATATTTTGTACATAAACCAGAAATTCTGATTAAACCATTTAGATTAAGTATACACTTTTTTTTTTAGTTTTCGTTATACTCTAGAGTTTTTTTTTTTATTCAAGACTGAGATTTTAAATATGGATAAATCTAATCAAGATATTCTTTATTCTTTAAATAGAAAAACATGTGATGCATATAAAAATATTAGAGAAAAATATCTTCCATCCAATATTCCATAAAAAAAAATAAAAAACAGAAACTTTTTCATTTTAAAATTAAGATAAAAGTTAATTTTTGTGGTAATAGACAGTTAAATAAAATCCCAAAATTCAGCAAAAAAAAAAAAACAAAAAGTTGAAAAAAAAAACAAATTTTTAAAAATTTTCAAAGAAAATGAAAATATGTATTAATTTTTTGAAATATAAAGAGAAATATATTTATTATAAAATAAATATTTATTTTTAGTACATTTTTAAAAAATTTTTTCTGAAAAGTTTGCTTATTAGTTTTTATCCTTTTGTCCGTATTCCGTATTTAAAAATAATTAATAATAGGTGCTACACATTTGGGCTATCTTTGGTTACATCGTGCAGGAAGGTGTTACATACTATACTACACGTTGTAATCCACTCATGGTCCTGATTATGTAGTAAATAATAATAATATTAATAATTAATACTAATACCAATAATAATAGCTGCTATATACAGTGACAGTGGAGTTGCCTAATAATTATCCCATGCAAGAAGATTTAATATACTACCGCCTGTTGTTTACTGTTGATGGCTACAGTTGCTGTTAGCAAAATAGTAATAATAGGCGGATTCATTGTTTCCGTACAGTCCCACTTCCAACTCAATATCGCATCGCATTCTTGTCATATCCCCTCCTATCCCTCCTCCCTAACCAATATACTGCCGTAGAAAAAAGTGGTTTTATCCCATTATATAAACAATTATATTATTAAAATTGTTTTTCAAACTTTAACTAAACTTTAAAATATAAATTTTATTTAACAAAAGATTTATTTCTCATTGTAAAAAGGGTTTGAATTTTGTAAACCGTTAGGGAAGAAAAATATTTTTGTTTGAATAATTAATAAATATTAGAATTTAGAACTATATTTTGATACTCGTAAAATATTTAATAAAATATAAGAAAGATAGAATGTAAAGCTTTAAAATTTTTTCTGTAAGAAAAATTGTGAAAAACCAAGAAACCTTTCTAAAATTTTTAGAAAACTGTAAAAGAGAAGTCGTTAACTCAACTAAAAATAAATAGTTCAGCTTTATTTTCTCCAGCTTAGTTCTTTAATTTTTAAAAAATTACACAGAAATCCCCATGAGAAATATTAAAACAAAGCTATCAAAATCTCCAATTTTTCATCGTTAAAACAGAACGGAGTACAAAAATATTTTCTGAAGTAGCTTATATTTATTCTTAAAGATTGGGTTACTATCATAAGGCTGTATTTCATTCGACTGTATTTCATTTACCTCTATTTTATATTATTTAAAAATATATCATATAAGTATTCTGTAAAATACGTATATTTTTGACTTTCAATTGACTATAAATATATCTCAGTAGATTACTTAACGTCGGTAAACTGAAATTTCTGAAATTTCGTAAAACATGATCAAGATTTAATTAAATACGGGTATCTCAGAGTATTACGTTCATACGGATATCTCAGAATTGATACAGTTTACTCTACTGCACTCTTCCTCTTCTACATACTATTTTAAATACTTATTGTTGAAATATGTCCAGTCAAATAAAATCCTGTCCAATGAAATAGGAAAGTGAAAATACAAGCAAATGAAATACAGCCAAGTGAAATATAGACAAATGATAATAAAGGAAAATTGAAAGAATTACAGGCAAATAAAATACTGGCATATGACACGGCCTCTTAAAGATCTTATCCAAATTTTTTAACCTAGAGTTTTTAACCCAAAGTACCTAAGTAGGAGATAGTGGCTTTCACAATATTGCTTATGGATACATAAAAATAAATTTAAATATCCAATTGCAAAATATTTTATTAGTTTTATTTTTATCTATAAAGTAATTTTCCTTTATTCGTCATTTTTAATTTGGAAAAATTCACAGTATAACTTTACTTATAATCATTTGAAAATAGTCCTTTTTCCAACTTTAGGAGACTATAATTTCTTTAAATTGTTCTTCTACAAATATTACGTTTTTTGGAACAATTATCTATGCCTTGAATTTAATTGATTTCTTTATCATAAACGAGAAATTTTGTTTGTAAACAAACCGTCGCCTAATGATACACTTATAATAAAAACAAATTTTTAAAAAAATTTTTGAAAAATGTCCAAAAACACATTGAATTTTTGTAAACTTTCAAAAATTTGATTTCAATTTTAAAAAAATTTGTTAAATTATAAAATATTATTCAATTAAATTTTAAAACTTCTGTTAAAAGTAATTAAATTTAAATACTGTTATTTAATTAGCTAATATTGAGGTAAATAACATTATCTTTAAATTTTTGCATATTTGTAGGCTTTAGTGATATTCAACTGTTACTAAAAATATTACAATGCTATTTATTATATATAGTAGGCATTATAAAGAAAAAAAAATTTTTTTTTGAAAACGGGAAAAATTGAATATTTTTAATTCCCAATACGAATCAGCCCCTTTTTTTTTTTTTTTTTAAATAAAAAGATCTATCAACTTAAAAATATCCCAAAAATTAAATACAAAGATAATTTTTTTTAAGTCAAAAATTAACCTTCTGGTTATTTACTGATTAACTTTGTTAAAAATTTGCTAACATTAAAAAAAAAAAAACATAAAATATAAGAAAAATATTTCTTCAGTTCTATAGTTTTTGACATTTTTTTTTGAACATTTTTTTTTAACTGTAATTCCCTAAAAAAGAAAAAAAAAAATGTCCCAAAGCGATATCCAAGTGACAATCATTTTAGACATATTCAATTCTCAATTTAATAGTAAGTTACAATATAAAATTCAATAAATTGATACAATAATAAAATAAATAAAGAAAATTATAAAAATTTTAAAAATATTGACATAATAATTTTTAAAATAACTAGAAAGATATTTTAAGAACTCAATTATAAGTAAATTCTACTAATTGTGATTCCAATCATGAAAAATAGAGGGCTTTTTTTTTTGCGCGCTAAAATTAATGTCCAAAACAGATCTTATATTTGAATACATTCTAAAATTTTTTCTTTACATCCAAAATCGTAACATTGTAATTTGTGCGTATATACCTAAACTATATACAAAATGCAACTTTTATCATTTAATATTACCTAGGACCTCTTTGCCACAGACGGTTAGCCATGTTTTTTTTTATTGAAATATTTTAAATATAGATTTTTTTTTTTTTATTTTAAATACAGTTAAAAACAAATCCCACCTGGGATAATTTTTATTTTTTTGTACGTTATATTTCTTTTGTTAGACTGAGCAAAATTTTTATTACTACCACAACTTTGTTTGTTATTTTATGGTTGTGTGAACAACAAAAAAAAAAAAAAAATTAAATATGATATACTTGACATCTTAGCAAATTTTCAATTGGCATTGGGATTTTTCTTGTGTTAACATTTTATTTCTATTTATTTTCTTTTTATTTCTTTGTAAAAAAAAAAAAAATGTTTTTTTTGTTGGAGACAACATATTTTTGAATCAAGTGGTATTAGATCAAGTGGCAAAATATTATTATTAAATATTTAATATTTAAACATTAAATGTTATTTTCTTCGCCATATAAAATTAATAAATTAAAATATAAAAAAGAATGAATTTTAAGTGGAAGTTGTTAAGAAATTTTTATATTCCGACGATTCCGTCCATTCCCAATAAGTTTCGTCTATTAAATTCTTAAATAAATATTTAAAAAAATGATGAAGAGTATATGAATGACTGTATCAATTCTGGGATACCATGGATATAGATCATTCTTTTGCCATAAAATTTAATTAGGTATCTTTTACAAAACTTTAGAAATTTGACTTAATTAAGTACCAGGATATATTTAAAAAAAATTTGGAGTTGTGTGAAACTACTTGAACCTAATACACTGGACTAACTAAATTTTACAGAACTCTTTATCATAAAATCTTAAATTCTTTTCACAAAATTTCAAATACTTAGATTCTTAAGACATTAAGTTATTCACATATAAAAAAAGACAACTTATATGGCAGCTATCTGAACCTGTTGTGTTATAGTTCAACTAAAGTTCACAGAAGTTGTCTTTATGAAAGTTAACTGTCTTTTACAAAATTTTAGATGTCTAGAATTAATAAACACATAGTTATTTTCATATAAAGAAGGAAGTTATATGGCAACTACTCAAATTAGGCAGTCAAACTTCCTGGAATACAATAGTGAAACTAACAATTTTACAAAGGTGAAATGATGAAAATTTCAGAGTCCTAATTTCTTTATTTTTTGAGTTATAGTACAGACAGACGGATGGACGTACATGGACATACAATATATACTTTGTCATATCTATAGCCGATATCCTTTAAGTTGTCACAAACGAAATGGAAAATTTATTAAACCCTTGAAATATAGGCATACGAATATAATTTATTACTTTCTTATAAAATTCATAGTATCATATTTAGTGAATTCTTTTCGACTAATATTTTTCAATAACTTTTTTAAATTTTTTTTTTATTTTACATTTATAAATCTAATACTATTTTTAACCATTGCACCAGTTAAGTTGTTATCTAAATTTACATATTACACTATAACACAAACACCAAACAGTAAGTTTCACTAGAAAGTTCGAACAAAAAAATTGAACTTAAAACTTTAACCCTTTTCGATCAATTTATTATTAAAACTATACTTCATTTTAATTCCTACGTTAATTCTATAACTTTTAAGAAAATTTTATACTCTAATCTAATTTTTACTCTTATAATAACTCTAAATCTGAAACAAACTTAGTCTCTGATTCATCATGATTTTTTAAACAGTTTTGCAAGATAATTTAATTTTAAGTGCATATATTTAATTTTCACAAAATCTTTCATAGGTACTTAGTCTCACTTAGTCACTGCGACACGAAACAATTGTTTATTTTAATTAGCTATAAGTTAATAAAGGAGCCAACCATTTATAAAAAAAAAAAAGGTTAACCCAAATAAAAAAAAAGGTACAAAAATGTGACAAAATGGTTTACTTTCATACAAAATGAGGAGTCAGCTAATTTGAAATAGAAAACTTAAGAACTTATTTTTATATAAAAGAAAATGTATAAAAAATGTTCGACTTAAAATGGCTATTTTACCTGATTAAGCTCTCTTACCTGATTCACTGAGCATATAATATTTTTTGTAATAATTAAAAAGTTTTCTAGAACCGCATTGTACCTTCAAATCGTAGGAGAACCTATTCACGGTTGGTTCTGTAGATTTATGCTATGATGATACCACTCTGATGGAAGAAACTTTGAAATCTTCTAATATCCATGTCAGAGAATTCACTTAAATCTTGGAAAAAGAAACTACCAAGATATTTCCGACTTTTCCTTGACATACTAAATGCAGAGAAAGTTCCTTACGCTCTTTATCATGTCAATTCTTCTACAAAATCTACAGTTTAAATCTACACGTATACCAAATCTTCTTAGCATGTGCACAACCACAATGGCCGGTAATAACACCAATCTATTACCTTATTTCAGGTCTAGAAAGAGAGTCTGCATTTGATTCTTTTTAAACTAACATTCGGCCACAAAACACCTTCATCTGGCCAACTCAAGTTAAGTTCTTGTTAAATTTGAATTTCAGAATTTATACAGATATGTGGACAAATGGAATATTCTCAATTCATTATTATTAGGTAATAATGAAAAAAATAAAGAAGTAGAAATTTCAGAATTTGTACAGATATGTGGACAAATGGAACAAATGAATGAGAAGTAAGAGAATGAAGTAAAATAAAATACGTAAGCATCACATATATAGTTTTCTAAAGTAGCACTTGTAGGTTAATTTTGTTAATATCAAAATGAAGTCAAAACAACTTTAATCCAATATTTTTTTTTTTTACTTAAAAATTAAACAATAATTTAAATGCTATAAAATTTCAAAGTAGAATAAAATTATATAAAATAATAAATAATAGTAAATATAAAATATTATAAAAATATTTTATTTTTACTAATAATAGAGTAATGAATAGTAACAGTAACACTAAGACTAACTAATTCACTGTCTATGAACTTATTACTATTATCATTATCATCGCACTTACATATAAAATAATAAGAAAAGAAAAATCTCATAGGAATTATTTTATAATATTTTCTTTCTGTTTCTTTTTTGTTTTATTGCTCGAATATTTTATTTTCATTTTGATATTTTGACTTTCCATTCGTATTTTATATAATATTTTGCCTTAAGACAATGTCCTACTTATCCTGTCTTGTTTTGTTCTCTGTCCTTTTTTTTTTTTTTGTCTTTTTACTCTTGTATTTCATTGGCTTTGATTTTTTATCATTTATTTCTTTATTAATTTTACAATCAGTATTTTATTTTATTGGATTGCTTACTGTACATCATATTTACGTTTTTTATCATTAACTGTCATCCAGAATTTTATATTTTTATTATAACACAGTTGCGGTCAACAAAAAATGAAAGATTAACAACAATACAAAATAAAATTTTTGAACTATATAATAATTTATATTTCTACATAAACGTATATATAAATATAATTTATGCGCCTTTATATATGCAATTTTTGTAAAGAACTAATAATTATACTTAAAAAAAAAAAAAATTTTGGGGCTTCGGTAGCCTAGTGGGTAGGCGTGTGGCGTATTAACCGAAAGAGTGTGGGTTCGATCCCTGCACAGGCCGTAAGTGTTTTTTTCTTTACATATCCTCCTTACGACCAAATATAATGTATATATATATAAACAAAATAAATAATATTAGTATATAATTTAATAATAGTATAAAAACCTATAATGACCTTGGTAGCTGATGGTTCAATAATATTGCATTACATTTATGTATGTAATATTAATATAAATAAATAAATAAATAATAAAAAAACTTAAAAATTATAATGATTTTTAATTTGTGTCGAAAGTTAAACCTACATAGAACTGAACAAAGATGATTAAGATACACAATACCTATACGCTCTCTAATTACTACAATTCCACTTATCTTACTTCAATTCTTCAGAAACAAGCTATTATTTTATTAAAAACAGTACTATCTGATAACATTTAAGCCATTTAGCGTTACAGTCATAAATTGTTATCCCTAGAAAATTATGTATTTTGATTTAGTTTCTATTGCAAGAATTTTAGAATCTCAGCCTTGTTAACTTAGAATTTCGTTAGAACTTTTCTTTTTTCGTTTGCAATTTGACTTCGATTTTATTGATATTTACAGCCAAAAAAGAAATAATTCTTTAAATGTTATCAAATCCACAAAAATGTTACTCCCCAACTCAACTTCCTCTGACCAGGCAATAGTAATAAAGATCGTATAAGTTATTGTTTGGTCAAAAAAGGGAGATGGTGTTTGGTAATCAAATTCGCAAAAATATTCAACATTATTACATTAAATTCCGGCTTATGGAAATTCGTTTGTAGTATGAACATCGCGAATGTGGAACCATCTCCCACCTCATATGTTCCCTTACATTTGCAACATGCAAAGATTCAAGGTGGATATTAACAACTTTATTCACAATATGCCTGCCAATTTGAAATCAGTTTTTATTCCCCAACTCAACTGGTGTTTGATGGATTAAAGTCCCATACACTCATAGAGGACTCGTGCTCGTTTTCACTCTTCTCTAGTGTCTTTCGATGATTTCCACCTATTCAAGTTCCTGCAGACCTTCTGATAACATATTTTCGAAATTGTATCTTAATCAACCCCCGACTAAATACTTTATTTATGTTTCATAGAATATATGAATGTGTACTTAGCTTTCAACACACTTGTCTTAGTTCATATTAATTTTGCTTTAAATTTGACTATCAACTTGATTTAGGTCCCAGTAGTGCATGAGGGTATTACAGGAAACGGGTCGACTGAGGAGCAAGAAAAGCAAGGAACTGAGCTGGGAATATCCCATTTGTCCAAGTCCCTGTACAAACCTTTAAATTCAAAACCTTAGGTTAAAAAGATCCAAATTCATACTTTCTCTCTTTAGACAGGAAATAAGACATGCAAAAAAATTAGAAATGCGTGGTAGATCTTAACTGAAGGTTTTGCAGAGGAACGGGCGGTTTAAAGAGCTAGAAGAAAGCTGGAAATATCTCGATAGTATCTTTTTCCAATATTTAGGTTGCCGAATAGGTTCTGCTACATTTTGAAGGTGCTGACCTAGAGTTTAGTGAATACTGATGCGTTAACTCAGCCTTCTCAATTAAAAAAAAAATGTTACTGTTAAATTGTACTTAATTCAAGTTATTTTTGAAGTAATTCTTACTTAAAGGACACAACTATGTCGTTATATATATATCAATTTAATAAGTTAGAACAAGTATATATAGAATACATATTTGAAAAGGAAATAGTATACATATATATACGTAGCAGTATATTGAGCAGTTTTATAATGGTAATATCTCTCATAGGGATTTTCTAAGAAAAAGAATATAAGAAAGAAAATAAATAGAATTTCTATATCCTTACAAATTTTACAAATGATGATATTGATGAATAATGATGATTATAATGATGATGATTAAAATAAATATTAAGATAACAATGATATCATTGATGAGCACAATATGAGTTTTAAGATTTAAAGGTGGTATCAAAAGTATCATAATAATTTTTATTTTAAAATAAAATATAATATATATATTATATATATATATATATATATATACATTTATATTGTATTGCTACGTATAGAAATAAAATATTTTATGTGTGTTTTTTTATAGATAAGATTGAAATACTCAGGAGAATTAAAATGTGCGCTTCATCAAGATTTTTTTTTATTTTTTAGTTTTGTATTCTTTTTTTTTTTTTTAAATATCAACTTCTATTTTTTTTTGTTGTAGGGGCTTTTTTTTTATATACAAAATTTCAATTTTATACATAGTTGTATGAAATTTCAGTGATAGGTATTTTAAACTTTGTGTTTAAGGTTTAAAAATTTATATTTAAAATTTTAAAAATATGTTATTCTAAATACAGACTGATTAGGATAGGATATTAAGATCCTGCGCTGCGATTGAAAGTATGAAACACATTATCGAAAAATTATTACATAATTCGTTATAAATTATATTTTGATAAAACTTAAGTGTCATTTCTGTTTTTTAGAGCCTAATATAATAGACTTTCTCTTTAGATCATGTTCATTACATGTAATCGATATCTTTTACATTAAAAAAGAAATGTTTTAAATGTGTACATATAGGTAAGGTATTCAACAATTTATATAAAAAAAACTGGGCCTCCAATAATGGAAAAGTGTTACATATTATAACAACTCTTTTGTATCATTTTAAGACTTTGTTGATATAAACTTATTATTTTCCTTTTTAAATAAATAGCGTATATAAGTGAGTTTTTGGCTTTTTTACTAGGGTTGGTGAAAAACTTCAAAAGTTATCCAAAAGAATTCTATGTGATTCTTACTGGTAACACTGGACTTTAACCAACTCAAATCACACCCTCAAATTGGAAACTTTAATACAAATGTACAGTTTGATTTACGGGTACAGATGTGAACAGAATTCGTGGGGTAAAGGAAGTGATGAAAATTAATGATAAAATAAACTGCAGTTAATTAAAATATAATATTTCAGACAAATTATAAACAATTCAAATGAATTTTACATTGTTATAAATAAAATTGTTCTTTGACACGTTAAGTCCCATCTGTATCAGCGTTGAATATCACTCAAATGTTTTAAAATCCCGTGCTTACCAGTGAAGGTAAAAATAAACTTGCATTAAGTATCAATCCCATTTGTATCAACAATGATCATTTCTGAATATTCTTTAAAAGAACAACAATTTAATGTACAGTTTTTTACCTTTAAAAATGTTTACCGGTGTTTCAACGCAAGCTTTTTTTTTTTAAGCTCATAACGTGGGATTTTTTTAAGCTCATAACGTGGGCTCACGTACATGAGCTTAATGAGCATGAACATTCATTTTAACATTAAAATAAAAAACTTAAAATAAATAAAAATTATTGCGATATAGATATATCTATATCTTTAATCTTTTTTAAAATTTATATAAATTTAAGAAAAATTTTTACTATTTTTATTTTTTAAATACCGATTAAATTTTCCACAATTTTTTATTAAATTTTTTTTAATAAATTTTTACCTTTTTGTTTAGCCTTCAATTCAGTTTCAATTTTTAATTATGAAATTTTATACTTTGCTTTGATTTCATTTTTAAAAATATTTGCATCTTTTAGAAAAATTCTAAAAATTAATTTAATCTATAGATATAAAAATATTAATAAAAATATCTATTTATACCATCATGATTCCATTAAAAAATTTTATATATAAATTTATCTAATAATAATTATTTATTCTTTTATTTGTTTAAACCTTTATTATAACATAACAAATTTTTACAAGTACATATTTAGATCTTTTAATAAATCATCAATAACTTAATATAGATAATATATTCAAAAGAATTTTTTTACTTTTCGGTTTGTTTAAAAAAAAAAAAAAAAAAAAAACCAAAAGTTTCAAAATCAATTATAACAAAATCACTCCTTATCATACTCAATCTTTTACAATTACAGTCCTTTAAATAATTTATCTTTTAAATTAAGCCCCTATAAATTAACAAAAAAAAAACCTTATCCAAACTAAAATTAAATGTTTAAAAAAAAAAAAAAACAAAAAGAAAAAGTTTTAAAATATAACAAATACAAAATCAGTAAAATATAAAAGTATTAATTTAAAAAGTTTTTTTATTAAGATCCATTTCAAAACTAAAAAGTCAATTAATCAATATAAAAATTAATATACTTCAATACAAAATTTCAATACATACACACACATACAAATACTAATTTCAAAATACATATTGTGTAAAATATGTAATTTCCAATAATTTTTTTTTTTTGTAATAATTTTCTTTAAAATACAATTTATTTCTTTACAGGTGTTCCTAAAGTAATAAAGCTAGATCTAAAAGAAAAAAAAAAAACAAAATATGAGTTTTTTTTTTTTTTTTTTTTCAAACACATGCCAAAGACATAAATTAATCTTTCTTAAAAACTCTGCCTTCTCATTCCATTTATTTATTCTTTTTTTCTGCTCATCTTATTCGAAAAACAAACTTATTTTAAAAATATATATATTTAAAAATCTTACACTTTCATTTCTATATATACCACCAAATAGAAAATAACTCAAATATCCTAAAAAATTGATATATATAATTTTTTTTTTTTTTTTTTAATTTTTTTCTTTTACTTCCAACCCTATATTATATCCCATCTATCTTTTGTATGTATTTTTAAATAAAAAAATAATAATAAATAAAAAAAAATCACCAAAATAAAAAAAAAAAAGGTAAAATGTAATTTTCGAAATGATCGATTTTACTTTTTCTTTTTTTTTTTAAATTATTGAAGTCCTTCAGATACATATTTATTTTCTTTCATTCAATTTTATTAGATACATATATTTATAAAAGGTAAAAATATTTTATACAGGTATTTTTGTTATTTTTCTTATTAATTTTTTTTTTTTTTTTTTTGAATTCCTCACGTTTCCAATCAATACCTTTTTAAATTTTTCTCTTGAATATCCTTCCTATCTATCTATGAATAATAACTTTAACATACATACATACATACATACATACATAATAATACAAACATAATCTTAAACTAAAACATTTTTTATTTATACATAATAAAAAAAAAAAAAAACTGTTATGCTGACGTTGTTACCTTTCAGAAATAATAAATCTCAACCAAAGAAAAAAAAAAATACTATTTATGTTTGAACAAACATATATTAAATAAAATACATAAGTACATACAGTTACAGTACTTTTCAAAACTAAAAACTTACCGTTATGATATTTAATTTTTTTGAAAAATAAAAAAAATACTGTAAATTATCTATATAATATCAAAATTTATACGTTTTCGTAATGAAAATATTTTCCCATTTATATAATTAACATTTTTCTGAAACTGTAATTAATTTTAATACCGTTATTTTATAATTTTTCTTCATATATTTTGTTGAAAAGTAAAAAGTTTATGATGATAAATCGGTTTTTCAAGCATTAAAATGATTTTGTATGAAAATAAAATAAAAGCTACATATTGACCTAAATTTTGTGGGCGAGCAATCTGGATTTTTTAGACTTCTGGATTTCTGATATATGCTTCAATTTGGAAAAAAAAAAAAAAACGGCTGTATGAAATAATTCGTTAAAAATAACGAGGAATTGTGCAGTAGAGTAGAATGCGTCAACTCTGCTATACCCGTATGTACATTAATATATCCTGTTTTTATAAAATTTGATTATCTTTTAAAAAATTGCAGATGTTTTAGTACCGACTTTAAGTATACCAAAATATATTTATGTAAATTGTAGAGTGTTATGACAGCTACCTAAATCTATTGCATCAGCACAACCAAATTTTACAAAAGTTATTGCCCTAAAACTTGATCAGCTTTTGTAAGATTTCAGACGCTTAGCTTCATAAAGATCCAGGAGGTGCAAGAAGCCTGAACCTACTGCTCTAGCCCAATCATATTTTTCATAAGTTGTTAGCCTGTATTTTAGCTCAACTAGTCCAAGAATTTTTAGACTTTTTTTGATTATTAAAAAGCTAAAATTTTAAATTTTTACTCATTAAATGAAGCAAAGGAAATACCATAAATTTTGTCAAATACTATACGAGCTTTTTTTGAACTTCGGATATTATGTTTATATTTTATTACTAAATTCCGTCTGACTGCTTGGTAATAGTGAAACAAGCATCATAAAATCTTTGTATTTGGATATAGGTACATATTGTAAAGTTTTTCGTAGGTCAGTTCCATAATGTGTTATGAAAATAATGAATGGTTCGAAATTATATTGTTTTTAACATATGTATTTAAATAAGACTTTATAGTTTGGTTCAGTTTTATTAAAATTGGAAACAATGATTAATATTTATTAATTTAAAAAACGGATATTACGCACAGTTTACGCGTTTTGGTGGCATGTTGTTATTTAATTTTAATTAAAAATTCTTTACTTTTTTAAAATATTCTATAAGAATCAATAATTTTTTAAAAGGCGTAAGGCCTTAAGGTTTTCACTAAATATTAACGATGATTTGATAGAATATTATCGCTAATTAGTTGGCAAATAAGCTGCAAATAAAAAAATTTAAAAAATTCATATTGTTACTTTCCTGAATTCAATCTTTAATAAAAATTTTTGATTTTTTTCTATCCTTTGTTTCCCCCAACTAAAATAAATTCCAAATTAAATGCCTCAATTTTAAAAAACAGAATTAATATAACTCCTCAAAATTTGAATGGGAAATAAGGCTCCAAAATAATGAAATAATTCCACTAATTTTATAAATTTATTCCGTTATTTTTGGCAGTTATTTTTCGTACAAATTTTTGCCGAATTATTTAAATTTTTTAGCGTGGTATTTTAAACAGCCAAAAAAAAAATTAACTTTTAAGAATAGAAAGGCTGAATTTCATTTCCAATCTAATAATTAAAGTGTTATTGGGTTACCTATTATATTTAGATTAAGAAAAAACCCCAGGCATACAAAGGAAATGGTATTTTATATTTACGTTAATTGGAAATATAAAGTTCATGAAAAGGATTAATCCTTGAAAAAACCATTCTACAAGTAATTTTTTTTTAAATATTCACAATAATTTCTTTTATAAATGTAAGAAAACACTACGTGTTCAAAAAGTTCAAAAGAAATTCATATTCATAAGAATGGTGATCTGTCGCACTCCTTACTTATTTCGCTTAGAAAAAAATTTGAGTGGAGATATTAACCATTTTATTTCTTTAGAACAGGTGTTCATCTTTACAAAATATGAATAACACAAGAGCAATGACCAAACTGTACGGCGATGACTAAATGAGTGAGCTTAATAACTGGGATCGCTAAAAAAACATATAGATGATATATTTTGCACATTGTCGAAATAATTCAATGCTGTTTGGGACCTCAAGCCAAAATTTTTGTATTATATTCCATTTTTGCTCTCTAATGTATACATATGATAGATATTAAGATGATCTACTTCAGAGAAACAAGTTTTATATAGCAATACAAAAACTCCAAACATTTAGCTTCACTATTTGACAATAAGGAAAATGTTATTTGAAGTAAATTTTTGATTTAACTTAATAACCAGGATGTTTAAGTTTGTTTAGTGTTGCAAAGCTAATTTAAAAAAAAATTAATTATACATAATGAAAACATAGACTTATAACTTACCTTATTTATTGTACAAATAATTTTAGAAGAACCTGTATAATTTTCAAAAACTAATAATAAAAAAAAATCAGAAAATTATTTTCTAAAAGAACATAGAAAACAATAAGGATAATAACGAAAATAACAAAAATATAAAAATAAAAAAAAGAACAAAATCAACAATAACAATTATTAAAATCAATGAAAACCTCAATTGAGATTTTCTGATTCCCATTACATTACAACGGTAATATAGAACATAAAGATCATATAAAAAGAAATGTTATACTATGCAACTTTAATTCTTCTATTTATATAACCAAATAATATATATATAATATATATATATATCTCTATCCTGACAACAAGTCCCTTATTTTATTTCTTCTTTTTTTTTTTTGAAGCACTTACAATCATTTAAAGATAAACATAATAGTAACCTTTGTTTTCAAGAATTATTATTTAATTTTTTTTTTCTACTTTTTTTTATTTTTTTCTATTTTTCTATATTTTTTTCTATTTTTTTTTTTGTTCTTCAAATTGTTAAAATATTGAAAAAGGAAAGCAATTTTAAAACAGTTCACCTAAAGAATGAATATAACAAAAAAAAAAAAAAAAAAAATTCAAAATTAAATAAAAAAAACAGAAAACATATTTTAGATTTGATATGGAGGGAAAAAAATAAAAAATGAAATGATATTTCTGAGTAATTTTCATGTTGACAAAAACTTATTTTGATTTTTATTTTCATCATAAATAAATTTAAATTAAATTTAAGTTTTAGATAGTAAATTATCCGATCTTGAAACAGCTAGAGAAAAAAAAGTTGTATCCTTATTTTGAGTATATAAGTAAATTAAAAATAATTTGATTTCTGGAGACTAATCTAAGAATAGAACCATTTTCGAAAGAAAAAGGGTCAATATAAATTTATTACATAATAATATTTAAATTATTAACCGAGATTGCTATTTCTACCCTACTATCACAACTACAATTACTAGTGCTACTACCGCTACTACTGCTATTACTCTTACTATTATTACTAGTACTTTATATGAAAACTATGATTTTGAATGGGAAAGTGTAATTTTAATATGTAATAACAGTTGACAAGTTGTTTAGTGTACCAAGTTAGCTAGTTGTTACGTTAATATTAGCCAAAAAATGTCTACGTATTACAAAAAGAAGGAGTCACTATAAAATAAATAGAAAATTCTAATCACACCTATGTAAAATATTTAAAAAAAATATTCATTAATGTTAAAGTAGAAAAAATATACATAATGTTCCTCCATTATTTTCATAGAATATTACTAGCAAAAGAAAATGTAAAAAAATATAACCGATATTTTAACCTTTTTTTAATTATTAAAATTAAAAATTAATTAAAAGATAACCTTTTTTTAATTATTTTTCTTATGGCGTTTTTTTTTTTTTTGGTGAAATATATGCCTTTGTTTTCCTTCTTTTTTCTTTTTTTTTTCCGAATTTTATGTTTCTATACAATATATGCTATTGCTATACATATAGTTTGAAATTTGAATATGAATGATATAAAAATGTACCTATATACATATTTTTTGTTTTGTTATGTTTCTTTTTTGTTTTTTTCTGTTTTGTGTAAAGAATGAATGTGAATATAATATATAAGTGTGTGTATAATATGATGAATGAATGTGTATAATATTATGTAAGATTTTTTTAGTTACTGACAAATTGTGTATGAAAGTACATTTTGTAAAAATAAAAGCTAAAAAATGTGTGCATTGTATATAAAAATTTGCTATTATTGGTATGAGTATTCGTAATTATTCTAATAAAAATTCGTCGCTTCCATTGAGGTACATATGCAATATAATATGAAAAATGATTAAACCAGTAAAAAACTAGTACATACATGCATATGTACATATTTTTAATAAAATTTCAAACTTACTTGTTTTTTTTTTTGTCTCTTTCATGGTGTTGTTTCTCTAAGTTTTTCAAATCTGAGAGCGAGTGATGTTAAACAATGTCAAATATATAAAATGATCGTGGGTAATGAAGTGGCCAATGATTGACCATTGACGAACGAAAACAGAACATAATATAAGTAAGAGAATTAATCGGTTTTTATGAGAGATTTTTTTTTATTTCAATTTTTTTTCCCGTTACAATTGTTTTTTTAATGCGTTTTCTTTTTTTTTTATCTCTTTTATAAAAGTAGTTACCTACAATTTTTTTACAAAAAAAAATATAATTTACGATTAACAGTACCAAAGGTCAAGAGAACAGAACAACAAAATCGGTTCAATGTCCCTCGTTATTTCAATAGATATTCTTTGATGTTATAATACCTGGTTAATTTTTTTTAGTATATCCGGTGAGTATATTCACAAATCTTAACAAAGTATTTAGTTGTTAATATACAAAAAAATTATATGAACGATATTTGAATTAAAACTACCATTTAAAATTAATTCTTAAAAATGGAAGGGCTATACATTTAAATCAACAATTTATCTTCTTATAATCGTTAAGCTAAGTATACACGGCAAAACAAAAATGGTAGAGTTGAGAGAAAAATTTTGGTAGAGTGATCTATATGTGTGTCTATCTATAAAGCTCTTCATCTGCTCTAGCAGAAATTTTTTGCTAGACTTTTCTCTACCGTGTAAACACTTTCAATTAAAAAATGTTTTGTGCCTATATAATTACTCTACAGATTTATAAACTTATTTGAAGATTTGTAGATACTCTACTGTTGATATTCATGTATTTCATATTATATTGTTAATATGGGTGGGTATTTAAAGTACGTACATATGTATGCTTTTGTAATTAAATAATAGTAAATATTTTATTTTTATAAAAAACGGTTTACTTACCAATAAATTACTTAAAATGAATAAGTCAAATATTTATTTATTTGTAGTTTAAAATATTTTAGATGAGTTTGTTTGTGAGTTAAATAGTAAAGATATCTGGTTAACTTAATTTTTAAATAATTAAACTATTTATATATTAATTAAATAAATTTTAATAAAATTATTATTTCTACTTTTCAAAGATAAAAATTTCAAATCTGAATGGGATATGAAAATTTTTATGCGAATTTGAAACCTGAACCTTTAACTTGTTATATTATAACAAATGGTAGCAGCTGCAGCTTTTAATTTTTCCGAACTCTTTTTTGCAAAAAACTGTTCAATTCAATTACATTCCTTTTATAGACCATACCATACCTTAGAAACTCTCGTTCTCGTTTACTATCATCAGTTTTAGAGAAAAATTTACAGCTCTACGAAAAATTTCTCTACCAAAGTTTTCGTAGAGTAAAACTCTCTTCCTCTTGTAAACAGATTTGGTGGAGGAAACTTTTATTTTCATTAAACTCTTCAATTTTAGTCTGCCTTGTGTACTTAACTTTAAATTGAATTTGACGTATTAACAGATTTTTTTTTAGAATAATATTTATTTAAACAGAACGCTATTAATGATTTTCTAACAGTATATTTTATAGTGAATATTCTATATGTTTACAGTTATACTTTCTTTAAGTGATTCGTTTATTTTTTTTCGAATTTATTCTATATTTTCACTATTTTTTTTTATTTTTCATTATAATTTTTGTTACAAAATTTTACAATTTGTTTTATATGTAATAATAATGCTTTTTTTCAATATTTTCTATTTTATACTTATTTTCATTCTTATTTTTATCTTTATTACTATTATTATTATAATTTATTTTTTTTTTATTTCAATTTCAATTTTTTTTATTTCATTTTCATTTTAACAATCATTTTCGATTCTATACCTTTGGTACCTATATACTATAATATGTTACCTTTGTTTAAGTTTTTTCACTTCCTTTGAATTATTTTTTTTTTTTTTGCTGATTCAAAAAACAATATACTTGTAATATTATTTTTCTTATTTTCATGTTACTTTTATAGTTCTTATTTTTGATTTCAATTCATTCCTAAATATTACAAATGATTGTTATAGCAGTTCTATCAAGGCTGATAGTTCACAATTTCCACTAACGGTAATGACATATTGTATAGTTATTGATGGTATAATACAATGAGAGATTGAAAAATAAAAAAAATAAAAATATTAAAGACTAAAAAGAAAAAAATATAAAATAGTTGAAAAACGAATCATCTTAAATGATCCACAATAAAATCTATTTACCTTTTACTATCATCATATAAAATATTCTTTTCATTCTTCTTACTGGATATATAAACTCAACTAAAAATTGAATGAAAATTTTTAACATTCCACCAATAGAATTTTAATAATTTTTGGTTTTTATTAAGTTGGTAACACATTGTCTGTTATTGACGAAAATTTATGATCATAACCAAATAAATTCATATATAAAATATCAAATTTAATTTTTTTACTTAATCTAAAAAATTTAATGTAAAAATTATTTTAAATGCATTGCATTGATGTTTTATGTGGCGAGTAGTGAATCAAATAGCAAATTAACCGAGAGTGTGTGAGTTTAATCAAATCAAGCACGCAAAGTTTTTTTTTTAATTGGTGTAGGGAAATTTTTTAATTATTAAAAAAGTATCCTTCTCGCCAACAAATAATAAATAACTAACAAAGAAAATTTTTTTATTAAAAATACAATTTTATTAACAAAGTAGTTATTAGTGAAAGCTAAGCATCATTTAACAAAAATAAACAACTTAATAAAAGTGAAATTAAAAATTTTTAACTGAAATGTAAAAGTTAAAAAATTAATTAATTCCAACTACACCAGCATTTGTGAAGAGTAAATAGGAGTAAATTCGGTTATGTTAAGTTAGCATTCCATTTACTAAATACTCTCAACTACTCTTTTTCGTGTAAAAGGAACGCAAACAAATGAATCAATAACGCATAGAAAATAATAATTTTCTATTTAACAAATTACCAGATGAATAAAATACTGATTTCATAATAAATTGATCAGGGTTGCAAATGAACTGCCAACCTAAACGTCAAATGAATTTACGCTAAACACAAATTTGAAGTTCACTCATATTATGACTGATTTACATGTGCTCATAAGTTGCTTCAACTCAACTTTTAAAAAAATTCCAAATTTGAGCTGAAAGATCTGTTAAACGCGATTGAAATGAACTTAAATCAAAAAACAAAAAAATTTTAAATATTCAAAATTAATTAATTACTACATTATATACTGTATATTGCATAATACTGCATAATAAAAATAAACTACTTTTAAATCACAATATTATTAAAACAAATCTTTTCTTTTTTTCACATTAAATTTGCCAATTTATAATTTTATTAATACACAAACAGGACTAAACCACGTCTCCCATATGTTGCTTTTAACTGTTTTAAAAATGACAAATAAATAATATTATTAATTTATTTAGTTATTTAAATAAATTAGTCATTATTTGTGACCTTTTACAATAAATATTCATAAGCATTTAAAACAGAAACTTTTATGTTTCGAGTTGACTTAAGTTGCGTTCAACTCAACTCAACTTTTAGGTCGACTTACACAAAAGTCCACTCAAACTTGAGTTCACTCACATTTGGATTCGCTTAAGGTTGAATCCGATTAACTTTAATACAATATTTAAAAATACTCAAAATTTAAGTTGAGCCATGAGTTGGTTTTGTAACTCAAAAGTTAAAGTTAAAGTTTTTGCAACTCAAAATTTAATAGGCACTAAATAAATTTAATACAAATTTCCTGCGAAGTTCTCTACAATTTCTATTTTTATCTACAAGTCACAAAAAATTGTAAAATTCTCATTAAGTATTTCTTTTTTCATTAACTATTAATATTTTCACTAACAAATAATTTTACACAAAAATTTAATAAGTAAAAAATAATTAATAAAATTTAAAAATTAATAAAATATCAGATTATTGAAATTTTAGAAAATTTTAAAATGGTCATTTATTCAAAATATAAAATCTTTTAAACTAACTACGTTTAGACCATAAGAAAAAAAATCTATAAATTTCGTTAAAAAGATGCATATTATAAAATTAGTTTTTTATTTCATTTTTTTGGTTTTCTTAAAGATTTATAAATAAAAAGCTTTAGTACGCCATTAAAAATATGATTATTCAATAAATTAATTTTGTAATTAATGAAAAGGAAAGAATACGAAATTATGAAACAAGTTCATGTCACTTAAAAATTGCATATTTAAAAAAAAATATCCTTTTTTTATTCTTTTAACTTTTACTGCGTAATATAATAATTCAAAGCACACGTACATACTTTTCACGTTCAGTATGGTTGTACAGGTCTTATTTTAAAAGATCTTGTCATTTTTAATGATATATTATTAGTTTTGAATAGTTATTGTTCTTTTTTCAATCTGAACATTTCATTATATTATATATAGTCAATGTGTTGCGATGCATATTTATTTTTAATATTTCTAAAGAATCTGTTTAATAACTGCCTGAATATTTTGTCTATGCCTGTTTTAAGTGCCTTTTCTAACTGTACCTATATATTTGAGAATTTTTGAGTTTTCTATAATATAGCTAATTTTTTCTTTTTTTTTTCCTTGTTATTCCCCTTGTGAGCATAGAATGCCGCCTAGACATTTTCATCTATGTTTTAAACAGTTGTTTTAGCTTCCTCCTATATGTTATTTATTCACGGCAACTCTTGGAAGGCAATATGTCTTCAGGTGTTATTAAAACGGTTTAATTTGCGATTTCCTTGCTAGTTCTATTACAGTACTCTCTTTGTTATGCAATCTTGTGACTTTCGAATTGTGTGTCCTATCTAAATTTACTTTTTCTTTTTGATTTCTTACCTAATTTTGTTTTACATATTTGAACTTTATATATATCTAATTATTGATTATTTAATTGAGGTTTGTTAACCTTATCCATTATATAGATTAGTATTTTCTTTGTCTGTCAGTTCATTTTCATTAAAATTTTTATTATTTTTATTTTGCTTCTTTTTTTTTTTAAAGAAAATTAATTTGTTTACAAAGATTTATACTCGTACATAAATATTTGAAAAATTTGAATTTATTTATTATATCTATACCATTTTTTGAATATCAAAAATTGATCTTTTTTTAACTGTATATTTTGTGATTTGGGTTTTTTGTAAATAGAACTGTTAGATTCCCATATAAATATGTAGATATATGTAAAAACCACCTAAAAATTAAATATTCATGCTGAATACACTTAAAAAAATAATCAAACAGAATAAGTAAAAATAACTGTTAAATATGTTCTATAACAAACCGTTATATTCTGTTATTTTTTTTTTTTTTCTTTTTGTTGATTTTATTTTTAGTTTTTATTTTTGTAGAGTACATATTTTCCATTTTCTTCCTTTTGTAAAGCAAAAAAAAAAAAAAAAAAAAGAAAAAACCCAACCGCTCTTGTTTTGGTGCTATTATTTCTCCATTATTATTTCATCGTATATTCAATATAAGTATTTATAGTCATGAGAATTGAATTTTTTTTTTTTCATTTTTTATAATAACAAAAAAAAATATTTTTCCCGTGTATTTTCTTTCTTGTTTTTTTTTGTTTTTTAGTTTTTCATCAATTTTTGTTTTTATTGTTTGTCTAAAGAATACGAAAATTTTTGTTTTTTTCTTTATAAATGTTAAAAGTTATAAGATAATTTCCAGACAATTGTAGAGTACATGTTAAATAAGATCTATTTTTCTTAAAATAGTATAGAAACAAATTTTAGTTGAAATTTTTAATACTATTTTATATACTGTTGGCAGCTCCTTCTGAAAATTTAATCATAAAAATCTCTTGGCTATATTTAAATATCATATCAATACTTATCAATTTTTCAATTATGTACACTAGATATTAATTTAAAATTATCAATAAAATTTTATTATTTCAATAGTAGCTGATAAGTATTAGTTTTGACATGATCTCGACTTAATAAAAGTTTTGAATAATGCAACTGAAATTTCATTTTTGGGAGTAAAGTCTTTAAGGATCTTTAATCGAATGTTAAGCTAAAAAATTATCTTTTCATCAATCTGATAATATATTATGTTAAAAAAGTGGTATGATAATCGTTTCAAATGATCTAAATAATCTCCGAATACTTTTTAAAATAATTTTATCAATTTGTTTATTTATCAAACGACAATATTTTTTTTTTATTTTTTTCTTTGCATATTTGCTATCCCGATAATTTAATGCTAGTCACAAAAAACGAAAAAAAATCATTTTTTTTTTTGCAAAAAATTAAAATAAAAACGAAAAAAACAACTTTTTACGAATTTGTTGGTTTTTGCGAATTTTAAAACAAAAGGGTTGGCAAATAAAACAAATAAATAATAGAAAAGAAACACAAATAAAATCCTTTCAAAACAAAAAATAAAAAAAAAAAATAAAAAATGACAGGAAAAAATTTGAACAAGGAAACCAACAAATAACAGATAATACAAATATAAAATATAGAATTGCTTTGACAACAATTGCAAAAATTAAAATTTTTTTTTTTTTTATTTTGCGTTTATATTAGTGTAATTTGAACAAAAAAACAAGTATTAATACAATATGTATTATGTAAAATATTCATGATCTGTTCATTTTTTAACTTTATAATTATAAAATTTTCATACACTTATAGTTTTAGAAAACTTTGAAATAATGCATGCATAATAGAAAATAATAGAATAATATTGCAATTAAAAAGGCAATTATTATTTAGTAATTGCGCTATTATCTATAGTATTAAGTATAGAAGACTTTAAAATATATTAAAGACACCAAAAATTGTATTTAAAAAAGAAAATTGAAAATCCTTTTTTTTTTTTTTTACAAAATTTGTAATTAAAAGATAATAAAATAGTGAACCCCTATAAATATGCAATTTTTGGAGCATATAGATTACCAAATTTAGATTAACGAAGAGGCTTCGGTAGTGGGTAGGAGTGTGGCGTATTAACCGAAGGAGTGTGGGTTCGATTCCTGCCAAGGTCGTAAGTGTTGTTTCTTTTCATACCCCCCTTACGACCAAATATAATGCAAATATATAGTATATAATATAAACAAAATAAATAATATTAGTATATAATTTAATAATTGTATCAAAACCTATAATGGCTTTAGTAGCCGATGGTTCAATAATATTGATGTAATGCATGTAATATTAATATAAATAAATAAATAAAGAAGGGGCCTCGGAAAAAAGAAGATTTTGAAAACAAAAAGAATTTAAAAAAAAATACGGGCCTCGGTGGTCTACTGGGTAAGATCGTATAAAATACTCTGTAAACACCGAGGGAGTGTGTGTTCGAATCCTACACACGTCGTAAGAGTTATTCCCCCTTACAACATTTACAACCATGCCTGAACAGAAAAGGCTGTGTAATTTTCTTTTCACGTTTATGTGACAGAGAAAAGCAATAACAAAAAATATAAAAAAATAAAAAATAAAAATAATTTAAAAAAAAAATAATATTTTGAAAAATCGAGATGTTGCACAAAAAGAATTTGAAAAAAGAAGGTTTCCGTAAGTGATATTTTGCAATAGCCCCATTCATTATCACAACAGCTTTCAATCACTTTAAACAAACCTGTGGTACAAATAATTAATAAATATACAAAAAAGAAAAATAAATTTTAAAAGTTTTGACGACTGAAAAATTCCAAAAAGCAGTGCAAAGTAGTCAAATTTGATTTCATACAATAATTTTCTAAGACACAAACCTCTGTTGTAGAAAAAATAAAATTCAATTATAAGTCTAATTAATTTTTAATTTAATTTAAATACTTTGAATGTTTTAGGATTAAAAATAATTAATTTTTTTTTTTATATTTTAATTTCAATTAAAATATTTTAAAATAATACAATAAAATTAACTAAATACAATTAGCTATTATTTTGATGTTATGTTATTTATTATTTAAATAATATTATGATACCTTCTATACAATTATTATAATTACTAAAATCAAACAAAACATTTATAAAATGATACAAATGTTACTACTAATTTTAACTTTTTATAAACGCTATTATAGGATTAAAATTTTCATATTATACCAGTACGTTTTAAGAAACTCGCAGTCACAACTCAGAAGAATCAAAACTTTATATTTGAGCTTAATGAAAACAAGATAGAATGTTAACCAACGGTTTTTAAAAGCGCACATTTCCGAAAGACAATAAAAACTGCTTAGAATTGTGATTTGCACAAAAATTTGAAAATTTCAAGTAATAAGAAAAAACGTAAAAATAAGACTGTTCTGGAATTTTGAGGGGCTGTAAGTCCGGAACCCTATATAACTAAGAAAAACAGTTAACACACGTAAAAATATAATACCTACTGTAGCTTTAATTTTTATGTCTTGCAGAAGAAAATTTGTACAGGTGCGTAAGTTACAGGTGCCTAAAAATAGCAAATTTTAAATTTTTGAGCCCTAATAGATCTTAAACAGGGGCTGGTACAAAAAATGTTCTAAGAAAACTTATACTAATTTTAAAAGTTCTTTCTTGTTTCAAAATTTCAGGTTCCTATTTAAAGGCGTGCCGGAGTTATGAAAAAAGAAATATCATGCAAAATGTGGTTTTCACATAACGGTAAATTTATACTAATTTGATACTAATTTACAAAGATAACAAAAATTCCTGTTGAATGACGTTTCCAAATTGAAAAAATATTAAGCAGAACATGAGATATATGCATTTAAAAATAGGGCTTTTTCAAAGTTTGAGGGGCCCTAGCTCCGTAATGGATGAGGCTACATAAAAATGTTGTTCCATAAAATAAATTTTTTTATGAGACCTACATATGATTAAAATTTTTTTCCTCTATCTTTAACGGTGTAGAAGTTTTGTAAACAGATGGATGGACAGACGGACGGACGGACAAAGTGAAACTAATAGGCACATTTTTTCAAATTTTTTTTGGAAATGTGCTAAAAAGTATTTTTATCATTACTAAATTTCAAACAAAATGCTAGAGATTAGTCCAAGAATGTGTTAAATAAGTGATAATTTAGTGTAAGTTCTTCCTCTAACAGTAAGAAGTAAATTAAAATATAATCATACACCTAAGAACTAAATAATATTAGCTATTATATTTCACTTGTATTAAACCATATAAATATTACACTATACATTTTACGAATAAAAATTCGGTTCGATTCTCCCATTTCTAAACTGATAAACCCAGTTAAGAAATGATGGTTTATCAGTTAAGTAATGATGGTTATTAATTATAGATCAATAATTTCAAAAATTTATTACTCTACCGATGTTATATCGCTGGCTAAAATTTTGTTTACACTACATACCATCCACTTAAAACTGAGAAAAACAATTTTAAAATTTAAAACTAAATTAAAACGAAACTAGATTATTAAATTATAAAATTTTTGTTGTTTAAGGGGTATTATTTTGTTTTTAAAGGGGCAACATTTTGATGTAAGATCTATTGCGTTCCCTTTGTTACTACGTGTTGTGGTTTTTGCTTCCACTTATTGTACATCTTTCAGCTTTACTTTCAAGAAAGAAAATGTTGGTAGATACTTTAATTGCTGGCAGTTTTTCTTCGGCAAAAACAATATGCTTCTAGATGATATATACACATATCCTTCCTCGGAATTCTGAGAGAATTATCAGTTTATATTTACTGGATCCTACAATTTTTTCACATTTTTTGCGGTTATAGTTTTCCAAAAGTTTTTTATATTATTGTGTGAGTCCGGATATTTCACTTTATAGTTTCCTCCTCTCCGTTTTCCTGACGTACAGTACATTGCTTCTCTTACTTTGTGTAACAAACAGGTTCAGAACCTGTAAAAAAAATTAGCCGACATTATTTTCTTAAACATTCGCCAAGGATTATATATTATATATACTGAATTAAGATGAATTTCAAAAAATTGCAAGAATATTCATCAACAATTTTGTTAGTAGCCATTTTCGTTGAATAACGTTTTTTGCACTTTTACCGTTTTTCGACTCACTGATAATATGTTCAAATACTGTACAATTCTATAAAATTATTTTGAATTTTTCTGTAAAATTCTAATATTTACTGTACGGATTGAGTGTAAAACATTTGAAACGTTATTTAAATTTTCTAAACCTATTCTTATTTTAATTTTCTTCTTTTTTTTTTTTTTAAATTAAATTTTAATTCGAATTAAAACATTTCATTATTTGTACTTGTTAAACTTTTCCCATCTTATTAATTTTTATTATAAAAACATTCAATTAAATATAAGCAATTTAAAAAAAAAACAAATACCATTTTTTTTTTTCACCACAAAGCTAAACTAAATTGTATGTTACATAATATTTTATTTTTATTTCAACCCATCAACTCACCACAATTTAATCATTCAAACATGTTGAAAATAGAAATAAAAATTTCATCACAAATAAAAAAACATAAAGTTTTTATATTCATACTCCACATATATATGAATATATTATATTATGTATATATGTATATGTTTATTTATAATGTATATGTTTGTATCACATTTGAGAAATCATTAAATTGTTTTAACATTTTAGTATCATGTACGATAATGATTTTCAAAATAACAAACTTTAACATTGTTACTATTATTACAAATCCATACTAATAATTTTTAAGTAATTCTAAAGATGTTCAGTTTAAATTTAGTTTTATTTTTTTTTTTTGTTTTTATTTTCCAATTAACAGGAATACTGTTATATCTATCTCTACTTTTGGTTTAGAATCAAATTGTTTTAATGATCAAACTTTAATTTCATAGTGCAACCATAAAACGTATTTCAGTACCAGTTTTTATTACTTACAATTTATTTTATTATACCGCGTTATACGAATATAAAAAAAAAATTATGTTGCATTTTCAATTTGTTGCACTGAAAACTCTGAATAACGGTATATTACAATAGTTATTTTAAACAGCTAACAAGAAATTTAGATTTTAAATATAGTATATATAGTGTTTACCGTTAGTAGAATAACAGTAAGTTCATCAGTTAAAAATATATATAATATGTATTCAGCATTTCAGATAGTATATACATACATACATATTATATATTTACAACAAAATATAATAAAATATGTATGTATTATGTGAGGTGTAGGATATGTAACTACATTTATATATTAAAGTAAAAATTTCATATTACTCCTTAAAATATGCAAATAGGTATAATACATTTTTTATGATTTAAATAAAATTATATATATATACCTCCCTTACGACCTTTTTTTTCTTTACATACCCCCCTTACGACCAAACATAATGTAAATATATAGTATATAATATAAACAAAATAAATAATAATAGTATATAATTTAATAATACTCGTAGTATAAAAACCTATAATGGCCTTGGTAGCCGATGGTTCAATAATAATGCATTACATTTATGTATGGTAATATAATATAAATAAATAAATAAATACAGTTATAAGTGTGGCGGCCCGTTTATATGTAGTGGAATGATTTCACATCCCGTAATTGTGAACGAAAAAAAAATCAAGAGAAAGATTTTAAAATTAAAGATAATTAAATCATTCGGAAAAAAGAAAACTTATTTAAATACAAAAAAAATACAATTATAATTAACTCTCTCAGTTATCTGAATAGGGAAGTTAAAATAATCTGGATCCCTGGTCATATTAAATTTAACACAACGAACTCGCAGATAGAGAAACCAAATTAGCACAAATAGTCCAATCATAAGATTAGATAATTGCCATCTTAACATTAGAATAAACCAAATTAAACAATATATTCAAAATACTATAGATCCTCAACAGATCCTCGCTTGTGTTCAAAATGTGAACACACTGTTTCTGTTAAATACATTTTTTACTGAATATCCATTCTCATTAAATTTTTAAGAAACCATAATTTAGAAATACAACACTTTTTTCTAGCTTACCTCAATATAGAATAGTAGAACTCATTCAAAAGCATTAGCATTAAGATAAAAATTAAAAAAGATGTAAAGTAAATTTTAAAAAATAAGCCCATAATGATTTTGTCAGCCGTGGGATCTAACAATATTGCTTAACTCAATGTATTATGTAATATTCAAAGAAATAAATAAATAAACATTTTTAAATGATATAATTATACTTTTTTTACTTTAACTAAAGACTTTTTTACTTTAAGTTAATTTTTTTTACTTTAACTGAAAACATTTTTACTTTAAGTGGAATATCCTTACTTCTGTAATTTAGATATGAAAATAAAATACATATATACATATATGTATTTTATTTTCGTAATATTTATATATATATTTAGATTTATACATGTATATGTATATATGTATTATATGTATTTTTTAACTTTAAATGTTATTATAAATGACACATAAAGTAAAAAATCTTCATTTAAAGTAAAAACTATACTTCACTTAAAGTAAAACTGTCATCACTTAAAGTAAAAATGGCTTCAGTTAAAGTAAAAAGCGTATCTAAATATAAAAGCTCTAATGTTTTCTAAATTAAAACGAAATTGAAAATAAAATAGCTTTTCTTACAATTTCATAAAAATATGAAACCACTAAAGGCACATAATCTGAATTAAAATTAAACCAAATTTATAGATCGACAAACAGACTATTCAAACTTCAACAATGTTACAAAACCATTTAAAAGAAATTTTCCAAAGAGAAAAATTTAAATAAAAATACATCAGTTAAGAAAAGAAAAAAAAGTTGTAGATACTGGAAGGAATGCATAAAACTGAGCGTAAACTCAAATTTCACTTTTTCAAACAAAAATGACGAGTTCAAACGAAATTGTAGGTTTGAAAAAGTGAGATTTGAGTTCACGTTCAGTTTTATAGGTTTGACCCACTCTATAGTATTAAAATAGACAGCTTCTTAAAAGATTTTATGAAAAGTTTTAATTTTATTATTTTGAATCAAAAATGAAAACAAATTACTAAAGCGAATAGCAGAAAATAAGGAATCGCAATATTTTAGTAACGAAAACTAAAATCTCTTGCATAAGTTCATTGGGGGAAAATGAATCAGTAGAAGAAAAATTCTATTACCAAACTGACAGAATAGAATTAGCGTCATAAAAACTATCAACAGATTTTATACATAGTACCTATGCACATATATTGTATGTATTCGGTTGTAATCTATATTTTATAGAACAATTTATTGTAATATATGATTTTTAGGGTTTTCTGCTTAATTTTTTTTTTTTTGTATTTTTTATCATCATATTATAACGATTACAAACTATACATAATATTTCAAGGACATATACATACATATGCATGCATCTATTTTAACCTAAAGCATATTTTAATAACACAGCTGGTTATATGGTTAATCCTTTATTTTCTAAAGTAAAATATTAAATTCTGTTAAAATGCAATTCTAAAAATATCATTATAAAACCATATTGTTGTCACGTTCTCTTATTTAGTTGTCTTATTAAGAAATGAACATAATATTATGTACATACTGTATTAAAAACATACATAATATTATTATGTACAACTTTATATAGATGAACATATATAATGAGATAAAATAAAATTATGTACGTGTTAAGATTGTTAAGGTAAAGTTAATTAGTTGACCGTATTCAGTAAAAAATTAAAACAAAAAAAAAAAAATAGTGTTACCAATCTATACAAAAAATTATTATCACTGCGTACAAATATCTTGTACTAAATTCGGCCAAAAATGAAATAGAAAACAATTTTTTCTTTATTTTTTTTTTTTTCTCCAACAAAGTTTATACATTTTTTCATGCCAGTTATTTTTTTTAGATATTTTATAAAAAAAACGATTTCCAAAAGGAATTGAATCTTGCGAATGTTGTATATTATAATAACAAAAGGTAAATGGCTATTGATTTATTTAGAATTATCATGTGTTTTTATCAAGAATTTAATCCATCAAATACATTTCACATATAACTTAAATTAAAAAATAATATTGAACATGATTTCTTGAATTCATAAACAATTTCATCACATTAAAATTAACCGAAAATAATAATACAACTGCTTTATTATACCCTACACTTAAAGTATAGAGTATATTAACTTTGGTATGGTGTTTATAACCACCAAAAGGAAGCGAGTTAGATATGGACATGTGTATATATTCTGAATCAGGATCATCTGCTCAATCGATTTAGCGATGTCCGTTCGTCCGTCAAAAAATAATGATGCTATCTTGATGAAATTTATACTGTAGGTTAAGAATGACTAAATTAAGGCGGGGATTGCAAATGGGCGAAATTGAACCTTGGGTTCGGACCATGGTATGGGGGTACCTCCCATACAACTCCTAAAACCGGACACCCATATCTTTGAAATTAATAAAGATAGAAACTTAAAATTTTGTACGAGGATGTGTTTTGCTGAATCTCTGATATCCCTAAAATTTGAAATGAATTGGAATGGTTGTTCGGGTACCTCCCACACAACTCCCAAAACCGAACAAGCATATATTCGAAATTAATAAAGGTAGAAACTGCAAATTTGATACGAGGGTGTGGTATCCCAAATCCCTGATTTGCCTAAAATTTCAGATGAATTGGAATGGTACATACGTTAATATTTCACGTCTCTTCGAAATTTCATAAAGTTGAAAAATCTCACATACTGATTCATCCAAAAATTTCGTATACATACCAAATCACAGATAATCAATTTTGTTTAGGAAGTTCCAAAACTTCAAGATGCTACGTTAATATGGTGGAAACTTTTTACAAAATAAATAGTGGTTTCTTATTATGTTAGCTGAACAAAACAAAATTTTTAACTTAAATTTTTATTCAAATTTAAAAAAATTACAATTATTGGTAACACTTTCATTTATAATTATTTTTGTTTCATTACTGTTAAGTTATTCTATATCTTTTGTAGACCACCTTACGAATTTATAAACAATACTATTTAACAATATTTAAAAAAAAAAAGTCATACAAAGTTAATCTATTTAATCATTAAGGACGTACACATATGTATATATGTAGTGAAAATCTGACCCTAACGTTTTCTAATATAACAAATAAAGATAATGTTAATTCTATTAATAACAGATATATATATACAAAGTTTTTTTTTCAAATTAAAGGAATATAAAAGTAAATAAATTTAAGTTTATGCTTCAAAAATATTAGTACCTATATAATGTATTATGTGTTACTATTTATGTATTAAATTAACATTAAAATATTCTTCCAAATACTAAATGTTGTATTGGCAAAGTCTAAAGTATTATGAACTCAGACATTTTGACCAGCTCTTTATTATATAAATTTACCTAACAATCTTTAAATCAGGGATTTCAATCGTCCAATCACGGATTTCAATCGTTCAATCATGGATTTCAGGAATTTCAATCGTTCTGCTATCAGTTATTATCTGTTAGAAAGGTTGGAAGTGTTGTAGATGTTGGAGATTTTAAAAAAAGAGATTATGAAAAAGCAAGATTAAATAATACGAGAACTCGTCATGCTTTCTAATATATAAAGTATTTCGAATCAATAGATTCTTTTAATATTTCAATAGATTTTTTTAAAATAATTTGTATAAGAAACTTTATTTTCATTGGAAATATATTTTTGGTTTTTGTGGATAAATTTCTAAAATGAAAAAAAAATTTCATTTTACATAAAGTTTCGAAATAATATTTTTAATTGAAACAATATTTTTTTTGTTCTGGACCCCTGATCTCGGTACATTCTGCATTTTATTTAATATTTTTACATTAAAATAGTGCTTAGATTTTCTCCTGAATTAGTAAAAGTGTATTTAAATTTTGTTATAACTAGCACAGTAGTTATTGCTCGTGATTTGAAAAAAACAAAAAGGTAAAAAGATGTGTTTCTATAGTAATGGTGCTATGAATTTACGAAGTTCATTCTCAAGAAAATTTGAAGGTATTTTATATTTGTACTTTTCTGTAGATTTATGAATTAACGTCCGTGGGCTTTAAATCCTTTTCAAAAAAGAATTAAAGCCCAAAGGTCTTACTTCTACTAAATCGTGGATTTTCAGTCCATTTCGAAAAAGAATTAAAGCCCACTGAGTAACACAAAGGTTACTATCATGAGAATGTATTTCATTTGATTGGATTTTATTTGGTGATATCTCAGAAGTCCAATTGGGACTTTTGCCTCATTGTTAAGGTCTCAGAAATTTTGTTAGGGATTTTAGAATTGAATTCAAAATCAAGATTATACGGGTTTTACAGAATATTTAGATACAAAGTCCCATTGGTACTTTTGACTCAGTTCAATGAGCCAGAAGTCCCATGAGATTTTTGTCCCATTTTTAAGCTCTCAGAGATTTTAGAAATGATTTTAGAATTGAATTCAAAATCAAGATTATACACCTTTTACAGAATATTTAGATATATGCATATGCCAGCTTCTGAATTAGGAGCAATTTTAGAGTTGGTTACAAAATCAGGGTTATACCCTTTTTCGAGAACATGTATATAATCCTCCAAATTCAAAACTCGCATATGCATATATGTAAATATTCTGTAAAGGCATATAATCCTAATTTTGAATTCAATTCTAAAATCTCTGACAATAGCAGTATTACTTATATGAGTACATATTTTGGAAAAAGCATATAACTCTGATATTGCAAAAAAATTCTAAAAACCCTGCCAATTCAGAATGTCGCACATATACATATTAGAAAATTTTCTGGAAAAAGGTGATACTCCAATTTTCATCCAAAACTCTAAAATCCCTTCTAATGCTTTAATTCCAATTCAAATCCCTCTGGCGTTCTGTCACTGCACTTTATACTGTAAACCTATATATTTACATTTAAATAAAATAAATATAAAAGAATTAAATATCAATATTATATTGGAAACTATATAATCATCCAGTCAATTATACGGTTAGAATAATTCAAAATTAGGTGGAAATTTCCATTTATAGGCTAGCATCTTAATGCATTTTGATTTAGAAATTTTATTACACTTCCAAATACATTTTATTTTTCACATGAGAAACTTATTTCTTTATTTGATTATTTTTATTTTAAAAACTGTTAGAGCCAAGAGAAAAAATATATAATAAATAAAATAAAATCAAGTTCTACAACAATAACACTGACACTATCATTTGAATGTAATAATATCTAACTTTAAAATTTTCAATTCAATTTTATATCCTTTTTCCTGCCTAGATAATTTTAATTAATTCCAATTACATTCAACCTCTTTTCACTTGCCTAAAACAAAAAAAAAAAAAAAATTAAATTTTGAAATAGTAAACCTATCTACTGAATGTTAATTTACTTCTTGATCCCTCTAATCTAAATCAAAAAAAACATCCTTAAATATCCTTTTTTTTGGGACAACATCAGTAGTATGGATTTCTATAACTTTAATGACAGCGAGAAACATAATAAAAGGATATAACAAAACAAAAAAAAAAAAACTCATAAATAATTGCCTACCTTTATGTCATCTAAATCTGGACATTTGTCATGTCGATTTTCAGTTGCAAACACAAAATTTTTGGCTAAATACCAAAATCAGCTCATTTTTTTGTTTTTTTTTTTTTTGTTTATTTGTGAATTCCGGTTCTTTACCTAAACTGCTATCAAATCAGAATAAAAGTTTTCATGTTTTGTCCCATTTTGTGTATTTTTTTTTTTCTGCTTTTTATTTTAAATGGCACCAAACGCCTGTTTATCTTAATTTCTGTTCTTTTTGTTGTATTTTTCGTTCATTATTAAACTTCTTTGTTTTGCTAATAGAAGAATTTTTATCCATTCAGTGACTATAGTATTTTTATGTTAATAAAATTAATGAGAGAAAAAAAAATAAAAAACTTTTGAAATGGCCTTGCCAGACAATAACGCTATCCTTTTCTATCTATAATTTTAAAAAAAATTCAAAGAAATGTATTGTAAAATTAAAACAAAGTTTTTTATTGTCCCACTTTTCTTTGCAGGCATATTTGAAGCCATGTAAGTGTAAATTAATTTCGTTTTAAGTGGAAAAATGTTATATAGTATATTTGAACCTATTTACAATTTTTGTTTAAATTATGCATTCAGATGGAAGTGTTTTAATAGGTTATATTAAATGTTACTTAATAAATATTAATTACAAAACAATTAACTGAATCCCTTAAGCATTATAAGGTCAATATTTGGCACATATAGAAACATTACAAACAATAAATGCAGACAGTAGTTATTTATAATCTCAAATACTCCATTTTTTAAATATTTCAACCTATAGCTTTGTCAATGCCAAACATCATATTATATAATTTAAATCAATTTGTGAATATGTAATGTTGTTAATAAAATAACTAATAGACACTTTTTTCTATAGTCTATAATATAAAAAATTAGGATTCATCAAAAAGATTCAATTTCATAAAAAAAATGGTATTTTGAATCCGTTAATGAATTATTATTTAAAGAGAAATGTAGCATTTATTTCTTTCTTTACTTTAAATACGATGCCTAGTGAGTTATAAAGTATGAATTCAAATTTTTTGTTTATTAAAACCATTCCATCTGACATTTTTCTATATAATAATTATTTTATTTTTTACCGTAAAAAACACAATTCAAACACAAATTGATTTTCCTTTTTAGTTTTTTTTTTTTAATATTAATTCCCCTACCACAACAATGAAATTACACAGCTTCGCGCCTAAAATCTTCTTTTCAAATGTGGCTGTAAATGTCTTAAGCGGAAATTATTCTTAGGATGTGTTTGAAATTCGAACCAACACTTCTTAGATGTTTACAACGTATTTTATATGCTCTTGTCCACTACACCACAACTAACGCACAACTTTTTAATTCATACACACTATTTAACAAAATTAAAATCTGGATCTATTGAATTTAAAAATTCATTAGACCATACAGTGGATCTATTCAATTAGATCATATATAGGCGATCTTTTTCAAAATTTTTATTTCATTTTTAATCTATATCAATCATTTATAGATCTAGGTTCTTTTAAAAGTATAAGTTTGAAAAAAAAATGTCAAATTTCGGTAGTAAATCAATAATATTATATTGTATTTTGTATTATTGTACTTTCTTTGTTTTAAGCTCTCATGTAATAAAAACTAAAATCTTTTAATTAATGAAAATTTATTTCAATACAAAGCCAGGCAGTAACCAGTAAAAACCAGTAAAGTAAAAGTAACCAGTTAAAAAAAAAAAAAGAAAATTCGACAGTTATAATTACGAACTTAATATTACCTTCAATCAAATTATATCAATCTTCTATTTTTTTTTTCTGTCATTTTTATTTTAACTGAAATAAAACTTTGAGTCTATTATTTTAATTACGATCCGAAAAACAGAAAAATAAAATAAGAACTCTACAAAATATAAAAAAAAAAAAAAAATAAAATCTATATCCTAATTTTTCGCTGAGTTAAAATATACATATTTCTTTTTTTTTAATCACATTTTAATTATGTTTAACATTTCAATAAATTATCTTAAGGATTATGTTACAAATCTTTATTTTATGTTTTTTTATTTATTTTATGATTTTTTTTTTTTCTCTTTTAAATATTATCTCTTTGTCCCTTCATTCTTAGACAAGCAGAATAAAATAAAAATATATAAATTAAAAACTAGTTATCTCTGTTTTTTTTTTTTTCCTTTTTCTCAACTCTTTCACCTCTATTCAAATTTCAACGAGTTCTTACTGATAACTTTTCAGTTTTTTTTTAAGTGCCTTATTTTGTACGAAACTTAATGTGAAAACTTATGAAAAAGAAGATACCAAAATGAATTCAAAGATTATTTAATTGCAAAAAAAAAAACAAAAAAAAAAAAATTTAGAAAAGAAAACTTTAATTGAAGAGCACGACAAAAAGAAAATTTATGAAAAAATAGATAAAGAATTTCACGGAAATAAAATAAAGAAAAAAAAAATTTTTTTTTTTTTTTCTCAAGCAAATAATCTTTTAAAAACTTAAACGAAAACACAAAAAAAAAAACTAGAATTATTAAAATTTAAGCACATTTTAAAATGGAATACAAAGCATTATTCGTTTTATTTTAAATAAAAAAAAAAAAATGATACAAGGATCAAAATCAAAATACTCCAGGGTAATAATAAACAAAAAAAAAAACAAAAACAAAAAAAAAATAACATGAATCACTTTTTTCCAACTGACTTGAATCTTTTTTGAATCATCATTAATAACTCTACACCTGAATTCTAGCTTAAGCAATATTTAAGTAATATTTAAAATCTGCCTATAAATACAATGATAGTTCTTAAGTTACCTTACCTTAAGTCTACCAATAATACATAGTTCTTCAGTTATGATTTAATATTTTAAACAGATTTTGGACAGGTACAATCGCCAAACGAAGTTTTTTTTATTATATTTTAAGTATTTTCAACTTAAAAGTATTGTTTTGAAATTTGAATTCAAATTCAATGTTACATTTTTCTGTTTTAAGGACATAATGTTATGGTAATTGCATATGATAGAAATTGATAGAGGATTTAATTCTTATCAGTAATATACAAAAAAAAAAAAAAACATATTTTTTTTATTGAAAAAAGATTTAACTAACGAAAAAGGAACCTGAACGTATATACTATTATCTTAATTCTGATGCAGAAGAAAATGATGGGAATGTACTAATTTTTCTAAAGTAAAGTAAAGAAATGAAAACAAGTAGGTACCTACTGACATCTTTTTAATTTTTTTAATATAAGAATTATTTTTTAACTAAAGATAAATTATCTATTTATCAGACGATTGTTTAGTTTTATTTTAATAATATCATTTATAGTCAAAACTTATAGTGAATCAGGTTTTAGGATGTGAGTTATTAAGAAAGATATAATAACATAATTATTCATTACCACACTTTTAAAAATAAATGAAAATTCTAACACTATATTTGGTCTAGCTATAACTTAAGTCTAAACTATAGTATATCTAGCTATAAACTTATTAATTACTAAAGTGACTAAATTACAAAAAAAAAAAAAAAAAATTAAATAATAAATTAAAAATATTGTTAATAATGATTAAATTTGAACACAACAGAGATTTTCGTAATTGGTTCGTTTCGGTCATAATCATTTTCCTGATTTAGGATATTAAACAATTCAATATAAGATCTAAAATTATTTAAATTTAATTATTTTTTCTCGATATAATATTTGGTCATAAATCTCATAAACCTCATTAATTTTCAAGTATTTAGAGAAGGAAGATTAATTAAGAGATGTTATCAGAAGGAGACAAAAATTTGAATCTGAACATAACAAATTTCTTATAGGAAAACGAAGAAATCTTTTCTGAACTTAAAATTGAAATCTATTTTATCTATCTATTGATTCTCCCAAGGGAAAATTAAATTCAAGACTGTCCCATACTCCAAGATTCGTCTCCCATAGAGCATATTTTAAGTAATTTGTTATGTACAAATCTACGAATTCTTAAGACCCAATGTTGCATTAGTCTTATTAACAATCAAGTTGAAGTGCCTTTTAAAATTATGTGATGCAGCATTAGATACCTCCAAATGACAAGTATGATCGACTTGCTTTAAATCATGGCGATTTAATCTATAATTGAAACTAAAAAATGAGTTTTTTTTTTTTCTGAAAAAACTTAAGGTACTGTTTCAATGCTCACGTCTCATCAGACGTCGCTTTGACCTTTCAATAGAATACATGCCTTTATAAGGTACTTGTTGCAATGAAAAAAATTGACTCATCAAACATGGTGCTGATAAATAAAATACTTGCAATTTTAAAAATTGCTTTGGCATTTAAATTTGTCAATGAGCTAGTCTCGGTATAATAGTAAATTTCGGATATGTCTTCAACATATTCAAACAGCATTTTTATTCATTTATTTAAAAATTTTTTTTTCTAAAATTTAATTTTTGGCACAATCTGATTTAAACTATAATTTAATGTATAAAAAACATAATGAGGCCACATTGGCATTGCAATACTTTTTTTTTTGACACGTTGTGTGACTCGATGCGTAACGCTTTAAATAACGCGAACATTGAAACAGTACACTAAGCATTTCACATTATTATTATTTAAATCTAAGGTTATTATTAAAACATCATATGTTTATAATGATTCAATAAGCAACGTGTTGATCAAAATTTTTCTGTGAACAAATAATTTTAATTAGATATTTTGGAGTCAAACTGTAAGTAATTTTATACAAAAATTCTTTTCTTGAAGTACCTAATTTGTTAGCCTTATTTTTTTCTGTTTTTGTGAAAATAAAGTTTAACTTTTTCACAAATTAAATTTAATTTAAAGAATGCTAAGTGAAGAAAAAATAGTTAAATTCTTTCAGGAAAAATCTCTAAAAAACATTTTATTTTTTTTTTTTGCTTTTTTTTTTATATATTTTTCTCATTATTAAATATTATCTTCTTTTAAAATTAAATTTTCATCTTCAAAGAGCTCTTTACTTTAATATCCTTACACAAGGATACTTTTTTCTAAAGTGATATACATAGTTGTTTTTTTTTTTTTTTGCCTGCATTATTTTTAATTTTTATTGTTGTTGCCAGGAGTTCAAAAACCAAAAAACAACAAATAAATTTATTTACTACTTAAAATAAAAGAGAAGTAAAAAAAAAAAAAATAAATTTCAAGTTTGTTGATTACGTTTCTAGAAAACATTCTGGATCATACTCTTCTTTTCTTAACAATTTCCTTACTTTTTTTTATTCCTTAATTGTTCACTAAATGGCATCTTATTGTGATCAGAACAAGTCTTAATAATGAAAAAAAAATAAAAAAACTGAACTATACCAATGTTAATATGAAGCATTATAGTATATTATATAATATATATATATATATATGTAATAAAAAATAGTGATCCCATTTTCTTCCTATAAAACATAAATATTGTACATAATATAAAATGCGTCAGCATCTGCAAATTAAGAATTTAATTTTTTTGTTTTTTGTTTTGCTTTTCATTTTATTTCAAATAACCGAGACAAAAGAAATTCTTTGAAATCATCCAATTAGTGTATAGGTAAGTCAATTTAAATGATAACAACAAACCCTTAAAATCTAAGATTTTCTATATAAAATATCTTTCAATTATGAATGAATAAATAATAAATAGAAGTTTTATATTTTATTTTACTATAAGTTGAAAAAAAAATTATATACATATACATACATACATACAAATTATAAGAACTAATAAGGTAATGAAAAGGCAATTTCTTTTTATAAAATAATCCCCTATTTAAAATTAAATTATGCTAATAATGAACTAAATAAGATATTTATAAGTATTACATTTTAAAATAAAAAATGTGGTGCCATGTAATAGTACCTTAGGTTATAAACCCCTAATATGGCGCATAATGGGCCTTGAAAAACCTTTAAAGTGTTGATAAGCCCAAAAAATAAAAAAATATGGCGCATAATAGTGCATTATAACCACATATACCTGAAATACCATACAAAATTACCATAAATATAATCTGTTTATACTTGAATTTATAACCTGTAGAACTAGGCTGTACGTCATAAAGTCTGAAAGTTATAAGTCAAAAATCTAATATGTAAAAAAGAAATTTCAACATATTTTGGATACTTATGTTATATAATTTATTTTGTACTTATGACATATGAAATATAAATACAAAAATCTGTAGTGAAAATGAATTGTCAAATAATGAATCGAATAAGTACGAATTTATTTTTAATTATTTCTATTTTTTGTCTAGGACATAAAAACGAAAAACGAAAATGACATAATTAAAGAGACATAAAAACAAAAAAACTTCATGTAATAATAAATCTTCTGCAAAAAGCGTAAAATTCTAATTTTGTAACTAACCAATAAATTTGATTACTACTCTTATATACACATTTCACAGAACTAATAAGAACTCGAATTGGAAATAAGAATCATCCATTTTGACAGTTTAAAAAATAAATAGGTACTGTTTCTTAAAATATTTATATGTAAAAGGATTTATAGTTTTAGCACTTATAACTTTTCATTTTACGAAAAAAACTAAATGACATAAGGAAGAAAAGTAAATGTCGAAAATTTTTCCTACTTATGTCATTCTTGATTTCGTACTTACGGCACTCGAACTTATGATGTAGCTTCGTGGGACCATGATGTCGCATCTAAAAGTAAATTCTGAACAAAACAATGAAGTTTATGAGTATATTAATTTTTATTAATAAGGAAATACTTTTTAGCTGATAGCTGAAATAAAGCAAAATAATTGTTTTCACAAAAATAAATAATAATACTTAGTTCGGATTCACCTTGACTGATACAGTTAGAAAAAAAACATATGAATTTTCAAATGAACAATAATATCGATTGTTAAAGACTCATCTATTTCTATGCTCCTTGGTTCAGTTTATTTTTCCATATTTTCTAAGTTAACAAAAAAACAAATAAATGTAACAATAACTCGATGCAGCCGACTTATTAATACCATACACCTGAATAATTCCAAGTAAATTAAATATTCATAAGTTTTTTGGCAGCTGCTTGAACCGCCTACCTTCCTTCCTTATGCAACTCGAATTTCAGGAACGTAAAAGAGGTATGATTTGACACCCTTGTACAAAACTTCAGTTTCTTTTCTTATTAATTTCGAAAACATGCTTGTTAGGTCTTGGGACTTGGCAGGGGTGTGGCAGCTACTCGAACCGCTACTCCAATTCATCTCAGATTTCAGAGACATAGAGAAGACATTACAGAACACTCTTGTATCAATTTTAAAAGTTACATCTTTATTAATTTTGGGGGTATGCTCGTTTGCTCTTCAGTTAGTTCAGTTCAGTCCGAACACATCATCTCAAATATCAGTTTTCAATTTTAAAGAAAAGGAATAACAAAACACGCTTGTACCAAATATAAAGGTTCTATCTTTATTGGTTTTGGAGATATGTTCGTTTGCTCTGGGGCTCGTTCGGAAGCTTCTAAAGTCCGGACCCATGGTCCAAATCATCTCAAATTTCAGCAACAGAAAGAAAACGTAACATACCACCCTTGAACCAAATTTAAAGGTTGTAGTACCTTTGTTGGTTTGGAGATATACTCGTTCGCTTCAGGCCCGTTCGAAAGCTTCCAGAATCCGAACGCATGGACCGATTTCGCCCAAATGCAATCTCCGGATTTCTTTCGTAATTAGTAACCTACTATATAAATTTCATCAACATAGCTTTTTTTAGTTTTTGAGTATGTCATGTATAACTAACATTGAGTTGTCATGTATAACTAACATTAACAATTAACGAATTAAATTTTGGATATATAGTTATAGTTTTAAGATTATAATGTAGTTTTGTATTCTCATAATTTGGAAATAAAGGTAATGAAATGAAATGAAATGAGTTATCATGCGAGCGAACGGACGGACGGACGGATCGTTAAATCGACTCAGGAGGTGACCCTGATTCAGAATACATATACAAGTCAATATCTAACTCGCTCCCTTTTGGTGGTTACAAACACCATACCAAAGTTAATATACTCTATACTTTAGGTCTAGGGAATAATAAATAAAATCATAAGTAGAATATGGGATGAAGAATAAAAATCACACATGTCCTTACTAAGTCCTTAATAAGTATGTACTTATGTATGACCAGCGTGCAGAGTCTCTTTAAAATTCAAATACATAATTGTTTTGGTTTTGTAATTTTCTATTAAATTGTTGCATTTATGTATGAATGTTTGTATATTATTTGAAGTGATTAGAAAACGTTTTAATTGTATTCTTTTTTAAATTCAATTTCTTCTCATATACTTAAATTTTAGTATACAGCAGTTCTTACAACCAAAATTAAATTTAAATAATTTTTTATTTTTAAATATTTTGTATGTCAATTTTAGGCAGGGTTACCATTTGTACAATTGTGGTAATATTTGTACGGTTTTCTCGCCTCTGCACCATGTACAATCCTAATCAAGGATTGTTCGCCAAATATACAGTCTTATATTGTTACAGACAACGTGGCCTATTGGAAAACGTGGCGTGGAAAAATTTAACTGAATTTTGCTCCAAACTTTGTTTGTGCATTTTACGAATACTTTACGGATATCTATTCCATTTTCTCCGCGTACCTTTAAAACAGTTATTTCGAACTCTATAAATAAATAGACGTAATAGTCCTCACTCACAATACCAAATAATCTAGATATACGTACACCAATTACATGCTCTTTATGCTTTTTTGGCGTTATTTTTTTAAAAATAATTTCAGTTAGTGTTTTGACGAATTTGGTTTTGCTTTCTGATTTTTTACGGATTGTACTTTTTTCATAAATTCTATTTTTCTAAACTGCAACTGTCTATTATCTAGATTGGGATTCAACATAGAATTTGACTACACATTAACAGGGGCCCCCAGTTTAAAATATATTACAGCAACTTTACACGGAAAAATATACAGTATTTTAAAAAGATATATACCTATACTAAAAACTTTCAACTCCCTTATCTCGGAAACTGCTAAAAATATTCCTTCCCCTGAAAGATGTTTTACTGGTTTTGACGTCTCCTATTATTTCTCATGTTATGTTATGTCCCCGTTAAATATGCTGTATTTTTAAGTTAAATAATTTTAAGCGACTGGTATAAATAAATCTTCTTTTATATACTTACTGGTTTATATATATATCTAGGTAGCTGGCTTTTCAGTCAAAAAGTGCTGTGTTCGAAACCCAAAAAAATCATATGCAAATAAATAACGTAATTACATAAAATTAAAATAGTAGTTGATCCATAAAATATATCGAATTGTATTGATAATAGATGCGGTACAAAATCGATATTGTATCGGAAAATGAGTACCAAATTGATTTAAAAAACCACTAACTAGTTTATTTTGAAAATCTTTCGATTTCCTGTTATTAATATGATATTTCATACAATAAATTCAATCTTCTTTTACTTCTACTCATCAGCTGTTTTTTTTTTGAGTGCCTTAACAAACAAAATAAATAATATTTACCTTTTACATGTCATTAACCTTTAAAATTTTGTATAAAACAGAACAATAAATGATTTTTAAACATTTTCATTTAAAATTTAAATGCAAATTTTAAATAAACCCTTCAAGGTAGTAGCATATGTACGTAGTACGTACATATTTGTATGTACGCGTACATTTCAGGAAAAAACATTATTAAATAGCAAAGTAAAAAAACATTTTTTCAGGTTTTTTCTTTTTTAAGTCCGATTACATTTTAAGGTTTTTAAATTTTCTTTAATTTTTCTTTTTTTTTTGCTTCGAAAAAAAACCAAAAAAAAAGAAAAACAAAAATATCTACATGTATACACACATTTTCTTATTTTGCAATGTTTATTTATTTCAACTCGCCTTCACTTCCATCTTCACCTCCAGTTCAAACCAATTTTAGAAAACCAAAAACTCTTGTAAAATTATCGTTTCTCTATCCATTATTTTTAAATTTTGAACTTATTACACAAAAATAACAAGAATTTATTTACACGTGCATATATGTATGTGTATATGCATACTTTTATGATTTATATATGTTTATATATATAAACGTTTTAGAAAAACTATGTGTGCAGTGTAGATATATTTTGCTTTGTTTTTAAAAATATTACATAAAGATTGAAATGATGATCATTCATTTAAAAAATTGAATTTTTTTCGAATTTAGTTATAAATTTTTTGTGCTTTTTCAAGTGAGAAAAAAATTTAAATTAGCTTTTATATAAAGTTTTGACCAAAATTTAAAAAAATAATAAACTTACGACTATAAAGTGTTGTTCATACCGCATATTTACACTAGTTACTACAGCCAAAAGACAACTAGATTTTCTTGTAAACGCGAGAGTTTTCAAGCACATTTAAATACAAGAATAAAATACAACATTAAATGTAAAAATATTAACAAGTCTAAACAGGGTCATTTACTATTATGCTGGATTCACTACTTCAGTACATTTGTTCCGAACTCGTGCCCGCGCATATTTTTTTTTTATATATAATTTGAATTCTCTCAATTTTTAAAAATGTTAAGAACTTTTGTTTTTCTCTTGAAAAAAAGTTGATTTAATTTTAACTTTTAAGTTCAGAACCATTTTTTTTTTGCTGTCATTTTTAATTTGTTTGACATTTCTCAAATTAAAACAAAAAATTATTAGACGACAGCAAGAGCGGATAGTAATATTTTTTGTTCGGAACAGAATGTTCTGAAGCAATAAATCGTTAGCGTTAGAATTCTTTTTTAAAAAAAATAGTTCGGAACAAACCTACTGAAGCAGTGAATTCAGCATTAATGTTCATTTTTAAAAATTGATGCATATATTTAAATAGTTTTTTTGTCAGTATATTTAAAAATTACCTATAATATTAAATTTAATGACTGAGAAAATAATTTTTATATTCTGTCTAAATGTATATTCAAGAGTATAATAAATTACGTTAATGACACCATAGGAGCCGAGCTAAATATAGCCTCAAGTGTATGGATTGTATAAGAATCGTAAAATGTGGTTGGTTGAAAACAGCAGGTTCGAGTAGCTGTCATACAACTCTAAAATTTACATAAATATATATCGTTACTTAATTAAGTAAAACTTCTGAAATTTTGTAAAAGATTCTCAAATTTGTTCATACGGGTATCCCAGAGTTGACACAGTCTACTTCACAGCATTGTTCCTTGTTTTTTTTATTAATTATTAAAATTTAACAGTTGGAAATAAAAAGAGAAACTAGTGATAATAAGGAAAAGAATACATATTATGCTTGTATTTGGGTGAGAAAAGAAATTATAGCAACCTTTACAACAGCTGTGTATAAATTTTATATTTAAATTTTAATAAAAAGAAAAAATAGATTAGATTAATATATTTTCGAATGAATTCATTAGACTAACTTTTGCTACCCTATACTGAATTTAAAGTTTATTAATCAAACTGTTTGATTTATTGTTAGAACCTTTCAATTACATGACCAAAAAATTTTACCTCAATACCGATTACATTGAAGTTTTTAGTTTTTTATTATTTTTTTTTTTTTTAATTTTTTGTAATTTTTGATTTATGAAAACAAAAGCATCTCAAAGATTTTAAAATGCTTAGAATGAACCAAAAATGTTTCTCTATATATACATATACTTATGTCTATATGTTAATATTCTTCATTTAAAAGTTTAAATTATGTATTGTTCCAGTTTTGTTGTTCTTTATAAATATTATGTTCATTTGCTATAAAAATATAAATTCTTTTTTTTCATAAGTATTATATTATTATTTTGTATGATCCATACTAGGTGACCATACTGGATTATAATATAAGAACAGATATCTGCACTGTATAACCATAACTGAAAAACATTTATTATAAAAGTATATTCAGTTTGATGTGGTTATATTTTTCTTATTCTACTCGAACCTTCAACCTAGAAGTGGAGAATGGGATGCCAATTTAAGATAACCTTTCCTATATTTTTGTCCGATTTCTTTAACTTCTGTCTGTTTCAGTATTTTCTTACTCGAATTTTCTATTAAACACTCTACTGATGAGTTTTTTACCACAACAGCTTTTTATTTATAATTATTTCTAGCCAACAAATTTTCAAGATGCAGCGAAGACATTTATTACATTTAAGTGACAACAGAAATTATTTTTCACTTCCTCACAGTGAAACAAGTTTTGTTACTTGCGCTGTATTCGAAGATTTTCATTTTCATGAGCAGGTGGTTGCCGTTTGGCTACTAGATTTTTGATTATAGTTTGGTAATTATCAGTTTGTAGTTTATTTGTTCTAGTTTTGAAGTCGAATTGTAGAAGACAAACATAATCGGCGTAGTAACATAATAGATATCATCAACAGATGAATGGTTATCATTGAATATCTTTATTTGTCAGTTGTAGTTAAAATTATTCTCGCACAAATTAAAATAATATTAATTATATAATAATAAATAAATAACCTTGTCTTATTCTCAGTTCCTTTCGAAAGATTCTGTTAGCAAAAATAGACATCTTGTATTTAAGTAAGATATTATTTTTATAATGGCTAATATTTTTGTTAATATTTTTTTCCTAATAAGAGAATTAAAAAATTATTCAAGACTTACTACTTTGAAAGTATTAGCGGCGGCTCAAACTGGCACAATATTTTTAGGATATTTGACAAAATACTAGATTTAGTAGAGGCCAGAGTAAGCACTGAAAAAGCCTGGTTAGATTTTTTTCTGCATTTTGTGATATTAGATTTATTTTCATCTTTAAAGGATTACTTTCCCCTTCCTTATTGAACATGAATAAAAAAATCTCTTGTTTCACATGCTCAATTTAATATTGATAGCCTTTCCCACAATTTAATTACAGATAAATAATACACCTTTTGTGCGCTAAATAGCATCATTTTATAAAAGGTTACAATTATCTAATCTATAGCTTAGAAAAATTTCAGTCTAATTATTTTTCTAGTAAATAAAAAATGAAATTTTAGAAGTCATACATAGAAAGTGCGTTAGTATCATAAGACTGTATTTACTTTGACTCTATGTCATTTATTTGTATTTTCATTTAACTGCATTTTTTTAACTGGATTTCATTGGTAACAAACTCTAAAATCTTTCATAATTATATTTTTTAAACATATATTTCTGCAACAAAACATTTTAAAGAGTGGGACTGCCGCCTAGAAGCCCCTCCTAAACATATTATTGAATATCTTGATTTTGTAACCAACTCTAAAACTTTTTTTATGTTTTACATACTGTCAAGTAAAATACAATCAAACCAAATATAGTCAAATGATAATAGAGGCAACTTGCAAAAAATATAGCTAAATGATACTACAGGCAAATGTTTTTAAATTAATTTTAATTTTATTTATATTTTTATTTTATCTTTATGTTTTTATATGTTTTAACCATCAACTTTAACCGTCACTAACAATTGGAATTGGAATAATTTATGAAATGGAATAAGTTTTACTTATAATCTTTATTACATGAATATTGTTTATTTAGTTGGTTAGCCCATGTATTACTTTAAAACCATTTTATAAATGTACATAGATCATGATGTTGCTACCCCAATCTGACACATCAATCGGCAACATATTTTTTTTTTTTAAGAATTTTTTACAGAGAGGTTTCTATGACTTTTCAAGCGATCTAGTAATAATATTGCTTATTTTTTTTTTCTTTTTTTTTTTAATGCATTTCTCTGCCACATAAATATGGACAGCAAATTATACTGTCTTTCCTGTTCAGACGTGACTGTAAATGTCGTAAGAGGGAATAACTGTCGAACTCACACTCTCTCGGTGTTTACACTCTAGGTATTTTATACACTCTTACCCACTAGGCCACTGAGTCATATCTGCTCCTTTTATATTTTAATCAAATGAACTAACCCATATTGTATTTTTTTGAAAAATCAATCCTGTTTAGAGAATATTATAACATAAATGGGCACCTTATATACATACTTCTAAATCATAAGTATACCTATATATGACATTCAACCTTCTTTTTTTTTTAATATTATTTTAAGATAGTTTTAATTTTTTTTTTTTTTGTATTTTTTACTTTTGTTTTTCATCTTAAATTTTCTTTGGGATTGAAGAGGAAAACAATAAAAGAGCATTCAAGTGTTGAAACACTCTATTCACTTTATTTTATTTTTTTTTTAGTTATTATAAAGATACTAGCTAAGTTATTTTATAAAACAAAAAAACAATCACGATATACAAATAGAATAATATATACATACATACAAACATTAACATATACAAATATATACATTCAATCTAAATTTATATTATAAATTCAATGGAGAAAGGGCTTCAATTTTTTTAAAATAAGAGTATATATATACAGATAACTATTTCGAAATATTCACATCAAAAAAAAAAACAAATTCAGGAAAAAAAAATGGGATATTCATAGAGTAAATATAGAGTATATGTTAGAATTCCGAATATTTATAAGACTAAAGAAAAAGGAAAAAAAAAACAAAAACAAAAAAAAAAAACACTGGCAAAATGGCAAGGTTTGAATATAAATTGGTAGATTTTTTGCTTCAATTCCTTGCTAAGAGCCCAACAAGGATCCCTTTTGTTTGTTTTCTAATATTGTTGTTTTTGTTGTTGTTGTCGGTGTTGTATATTCTTTACAATGTGAAAATTTGTGTTGTGTTCATAGAATTTCTATTCATTATTTTGATTTTTTTTTTTTTTTTTTGTTTTATTATTATTCTCCTATTGTTGTTTATATTACATTTGTTTATCTTTAAATAGCCTCTTAGTAACAATGTATTCTCTTTTATATATATTTTTTTTTAAGGCACAATGTATTGATAAATTTATATGTATGTATGTATATATGTATATACTTGTGTTATTTTTTAAGAGAATTATTGGAGAATACAAAGTTTTTCTTTATTTTTTTTTTTTTGTTTTTCTTATTTTACTTTGTAATAAACTCAAATGATCTTTTCCATCAAAAAAAATAAAAAATTTTTTTTTACTATGATTTCTACCAATGGTTCTTCAGTTTATCCTTGTTTTTCTTTTTTTTTTTTTTGTATATATATACGTAAAATATAAACAAGAAAAGAAAACTAATATTTTTTCAGAAAATTAATTTCAGGATAGTATTTAAAACTTAATTTAAATTCTAAAAATGACTATAAGATACAATTTAGAATTAAATCAAAATTTGAATTAATCATATTATCTATAAGAATTTTTTGTTTAAATCTACAAGTACGTATTATTATATAAATTTTTAAGAAATGCAATTTTTCAATTCTATTTTTCATAATTTAATTTTAAATTATATACGTACATTTTATATTAAGTTCGTTATAAAGCAACTAAGCCGCTTCTAATCGTAAGTTATTATCGTACTTATTTAAAATAAATTTTATTATTACTGATTTGTAATATAGTCATCACAAAAACAGTCAATGGAGCGAATACATAAATCTGAGCTTGACCTCAAATCTCACTTTTAGATACAAAAACTATATACGATTGAATTCTTATAAGTTTGTTTGAAAAGTGAAATTTAAGTTTAAGCTCAGTTTTATGGATTCGAGGCAATATGTGATGTAATAAGACATCAATTTGTAATATTAATTTACTATAAAAATATGAAAAGGTGGTATCATTCGCTTATTCATATAAAAATATATAAATATGTACAATTTATACCATACCATAAAATATCATAAAAAAAATATTTATTATTGTATTTTTGAATAATTATTAGAGACATATATCAGATAATAAAGAATACCAAACCATAGTTCTCTTATCATTGCTTTAATCACATTTAAGAGAATAAATCTGAATCACGCTCTCTTAAAATACTTTATAAACGAGATAAGATTGATAATAATCTTTTAAAGCAAAATCAAAGAAAAACATCATTAAAAAGTAAAATACAATATTACTTCTGACATATCAAATGACAGTTCACTTAACAGTAATACACTAATATGTAATTAAAATTATACATTTACTTAAGAATAAAAAAAACTGTCAAAATGTATAAAGAATATTTTTACTGCCCAGAAATATTATTTATAATTTATTCTAAACTTCATGACCGTTCCGAAAATAACAGATAAGAATCTAAAATTGCATCCAGATAAAAAAATCTGAAATACCCAACTAATCTAAACTTAAAAAATGTTTTTAATTGAAAAAAAAAAAAAACAATTACTTTATATATAGGTACGTCATATTTTTTTTTTTTTGTTTTTTAAAATATATTTTTTATATTTTTGTTTTTTTTTTTTTTTGAAAAGCTAAACAAACTGTTTATGTACCATAGTACCTCACAGAAAGTTAAATGTAATGAAAACTCTTTTGTTTTAAAAAGTTTTTGTCAAAAACAAACAGGATGAAATGAATTACAAGGAATATTTCCTCTTCAAAATCCAATTTCATTCCAATTTTATTCTTATATTATTATTTTGTTGCTGTTGTTGCAATATTTTGCAACTTTTATTTCTTTTTCATAAAGAAAATATTTTTCTGTAACTTTTCAAGTACCATTAGATTCAAGTTTTTGTGTTTTTATTTTTTTTTTTTTTTTTTTATAAGTAAAAACAATATCAACGAAACAATAATAAAAGAGAGGGAATAGACAACAATATAATATAACTAACAATGTTAGTAATATCAATTTTTCAAATATACATTGTTTGTTGGGGGAAAAAAAAAAAAAAAAAATTTTAGAAATATTTTATACAAAACAATACAATATTAGAACAGCAGCGCATTATTATCGAACTTTAACCGAACCGAACCAAAACTAAAAAATAAGGAAAAATATTGCTTAAATTTTTGATTTTTCTATGATGTAAAATATAAAAACGGAAACGGATATTATAGAATAGATGATTTTGTTCTTGTTCAATTGATGACTAAGACTAGTCATCATAAACATTTTTTTTTTTTTTTTGGTAATTCAACCGTTGAATAGGTAAAAGTTTATCAAATTTTTTTTTTTTTTTTTTTTATTACGGAAACTGTAAAAATTTTTTAAAGTTTTAGGTGTTAAAGATGGTAAACTCTTTACTTTCAAAACAATTTCAACTATATATTAATGTTCATTGATGCTTATAATAATAATTTTTGAAATGGTCGATTTATGTTTTATTTTTTTTAAATTGCTTTTAAAAAAAAAAAAAAACAGGAAATCTGAAATGATGTATGTTCTTGTTTTGTACAAAAATTTTGTAGTTTCAATTTTATTTATTACTTTTATTTATGACTTTATAAGTAATAATAGCTAAAAATGGTTTTGTCTGATCGTTAATATCTAAATTTGTTTTTTTTTTCCTTTTTTTTTTTAAATATGTATATATAATATGTACATAATAAACATAAATATTGAAAAACTTGCATTGATTCACTTATAAATATGTATATACTTAATAATATATTATGTAAGAAGTCCGTTTAAATGTTAATTCAATAAAAATTATTTTAGATTAATAAGATGGCGGTATGAAATAACGACGCAATAAAATAATGCCGCAAACAAAAATGAAATAATACCACAAATTTATTTTTTTTTTATTGCGGCGTTATTGCATTTTGTTACGGCATTATTGCATTGTATTGTGGCGTTATTTCCTTTTAATGCGATGCTTTTTCATTGTTGTATTTTAAAATGAAATAATGCCACAAAAAGATTACGTACTAATATTAAATTAAAAACTAAAACAATTACAAACTAAATAAATTTTTTTTTGAGTATTAAGTGGAATCTTCCTCCCGCATATACGTATATATAAATATTCTGGAAAAAGAGAATATCTTGATTTTGAATCCAACTGTACAATCTCTCCTAATTGAGAATCTCATGTATACATATATATAAATATTTTGAACTTTAAAATCCCAACAATAATTCACAATTTTGCACATACATATATATATATATATATATATATATATGTAAATATTCTGAAAAAAGAAACAATCCTGATTTTAAAACCAACTCTAAAATCAACACTAAATTATGCCAATGCATAGAGATTCCATTCAAAAGTATGAAATTTTTACATTTCATATGAAAAATAATAAATTTTGTAAAAATTTCGACAATTTTGTGGAAAAAAAATATTTTTAGGGGAATGGGGACTGCCGCCCCAAATCTCCCCTTCTTATTCATTGGAAGCCTGATTTTGAATCCAACTCTAAAATCAACACTAAAGTATGCCAACGCATAGAGGCATTAAATTTTGACATTTTCATATGCAAATTATTAACCTTTTTTTTTTAAAATGTGACAAAGTAATTACTTGTCTTATATCCAATTTTTTTCGACCTTATTTTCCATACAAAATTTTACTGCTTTATTTCATTTTGTCTTGCGGCTTTATTTCATTGCGGTGTTATTTAATTCCGCCGAATAAGATGTGTTTTTGCAAAAATTTAAAGTACCAAATTAATTATTATTATTGAAAATAATCTCAAATAAAATTATATAGGTGCAATTATAAAGAAATATTTGCCACCATCACTACTTCTGTAAGAACTTATTTTGATCAACTCAAAACAAGAATTTTTCATAATTTTATTTTTACAATTTATTTTTAGCTGATTTTGCTTTATTCTTTTCTAAATAAATTAAATGTAGCTGCTTTTGTCACGGAAATATTTTTTTTCTATGTGTTAACACTGACAAGCCTCGATATTAAGAATAATTGTTTGATTAGTTTCTGATTGATTAATTTTTAATTAATTTTTTTTTTGCTGAACTCTTACATATCGTTCGCCTTGGAAAATGAACCCAAAAATGAAATAATTCCTCAAAATTTTTCTTGTTTTATTTTGATGCAAAGTTATTTTATTTTACACAGTTCAGAAAATTAAAATCAAATCAAATCGCAAATCAAGAAAATTTAGAATTAAAAAATGTTTATATACATTCTGAAAAAAGAGTATAACCCTGATTTCGTAGCCAACTCTAAAATCCCTTTTAATTCATTTATATGCCGAAAAATTGTGAAATATGATTTTATAGATAACTTTAAAATCTCTTCTAATTTAGAATCTCACATATACATTCGCAATCTTAATCAGGGTTGCCCCTTTTTTCAGAATATAAATTTTAATATTAATTTTGAAGTTGAATTCAAAATCAAAGTTTTACAAAATATATATGTCATTTTATCATTTCCTAACTACATAACTATATAATATAACATAAGCTATAATGGATTTTTTCAAAATCATAGCTAAAAAATCTTGGAAAAATTAAATGTGAAATTTAATAAAAACAAAACTCGAAAAACACTTTAAGTGTAAAGAAAGAGATGATAAAAAGTTAAATTAGTTCATTTTTCCTGAAATCAAAACAAAAAGGCTAAACTGTATATTGTAACATAAAAAAAAACTGTCTGGCTGACTAAAAGCGCATACACAGCAGTTTTATCACCTGAATTGATCGTTTAGGTACAGTATTAAAGGTAAGATGTATAAATGCATGCTTATACGAACATATTACAATCCGCGTGATTGAGTAAACATGCATTAGAAATAAGAACATTAATATTTCATTATATAGTTTGTCTTCTAAGCGATAAATACTGTTGCTACAATAAAAAAAAAATTAAATAAAAGAAACATGAGTTTAATTTAAAACTTAAATATATATTGTATGGATTATTATACTTCCTTCATTAAAGACAGATTTCGGGTGTATTTTCTGTAATACAATACAATAAAATAATACAATAAATAAAATATAAACTTTGAACAAAGAAAATTGAAATTAATTTAATGACCATTCACTGTGGTGTGTAATTTGTGTAAGAAATCTTTTTTTTAACAACATCATGTCCATGCTAAGGTCATGTAAAAATTACGAATTAATAAAAACGTATTTTTTTTTTATACGTACCTACTAAGGTGGAACTCCTCTCGAATTTTTCCATTTCATAAAACTTTTTTAGAACTAATGCAAAATTTTTTTATTTTACTAATATATAAACAACACTAGAAAATCCTCTGTGCAATTGCACAATTTCTATAGATTCAAAAACATTTACGTTTTCATACTGACTCCCTTAATAAACTACCTATAAATTTCAATTTTACATCAGCACCTCTAAAAAAACGTTGGAATCATTTACTTACTTGCTGTAATAGAAAAAAAACCTAAAACAAATCTAAACACATAAAATTAAAAATGTTAGGTACAGTTTATTAATTTTTTCTCGCCGTTTTTTTGTGGCGGTAATTTTTGACAGTTTTTTAATCATCTAAAAAAAATGGTCCAAGCTAACAACATATTCAGGGTAACAGTTCGTGCCGATATCTCAAAAATTGTTTAAAACACATGTATAAAGTGCACAATAAAAACCGGCGAAAAACCAACCAACACCACCGCTACTACATTTTTTTGTTACATTTAAAGCAATCCCAATAATCGAAATAATTTTAATATTTGTTAAAATTTTACTCTCTATTTTTCTTTAGCTTTAAAAAAATTTTTTATGGCGATGAAAAACAGTTGTTTTCGCCGCGAAATTACTTTAATTACCAAAACTACTTTCATGTCTTTTGCGTTTATTTTTTTTTTGCTTGAAAAAAATTTTCTGAATTTATTTTATTTAAATGTACTTTAGAAGAGGTCCCAAATATACCAAATTTAATAAAAGATTCATGTCTCTGATAATAAAATTTCATGAATTTTCGGGGGCTTTTTTTTGTGATGGTCGTTTTCGACAGCTTTTTAATTTAATGGTCTAATAATAAATTAGTACAAAATTATGAATCTATTGTGAGTAAAGGCTTCTAAAATGATATTTTCTATGTTAGTTTCTTTTTTTTTTTAAGAAAAATATCCATTTCTATAATATTTGGTAAGTTTCAGACTTCTGTTATGAAATATAATTATTTAAGTCTGCCGAATTTTATATTAATAAAAAAATTTGGAATATTTTATGTTATACCAGTTATACCGAAAATTTAGCTTAAAAATCTAAATTTCAACCAGACCTAAATAAACAAAACTACTTTAAAGTCTGTTACGAAGCTTTTACCAGCTGTTATACTAATGAAAACAAAATCAAGAATAAAATCGGCCTATTATTTTTTTCTTATAAATATGAGACTTACTATAAACTTTGCTCTTTTCACTTTCATGCGTTTTAATTTTATTAAAAGTACCTATTTTTATTTTTTTTTTTTTCCAAAACAAAGATTGAAAACGCCAACAGAAGATTAATAATTTATTTTTAATTTACCTCTGCGACCAGTTCGTAATGGATGTGGCGGTCAAATTTAAAAATTTAAAATTTGCTGAATTTAGTTTTATTGAAAATGTGTGTTTTTTAAGTATGTAATTTTCCTTTTTTGACTGTACTCACTTTTAATGAACGGGTTGTGTCTCTGATAATACTTCTAGTAGAAAATTTGGTCTCTGGTAATAATATTTACTAAATTTATTTATATTTTTAATTTAACACAATTAACGGTTTGTGTCTCTTGATAATACTTTGAGTCAAAGATTTGTGTCTCTGGTAATGAAATTTTAACTTATTAAATAAATATATACAGAAATATCATCATTGCCAGTTTAGTTTACATTCAGCGTGAGTGTTTTATTATAGATATAAAATATATTTTTTTACATGTTGGCAAGGTCTCGCCAACATCTTGTGTATTATATTATAGACTAGAAAATCCCCTGTGCAATTGCACAATTTCTATAGATTCAAAAACATTTGCGGTATCATACTGACTCCCTTAATAAACTACCTAAAAATTTCATTTTTACATCAGCACCATTAAAAAAACTTTGGTATCACTTACTTACTTGATGTAATAGAAAAAAACATAAAACAAATCTGAACACATAAAATTAAAAATGTTAGGAACAGTTTATTAATTTTTTCACGCCGTTTTTTCGTGGCGGTAATTTTTGACAGTTTTTTAATCATTGAGAAAAAATGGTCCAAGCTAAAAACACATTCAGGGTAAAAGTTCGTGCCGATATCTCAAAAATTGTTTGAAACACATGTATAAAGTGCACAATAAAAACCGGCGAAAAGCGAACCAACACCAACCGCTACGACATTTTTATTTTTGTTACATTTAAAATAATCCCAATAATCGAAATAATTTTAATATTTGTTAAAATTTTACCAGACTCTCTATTTTTCTTTAGTTTAAAAAAAAAATTTTTATGTCGATAAAAACAGTTGTTTTCGCCGCGAATTACTTTAATTACCAAAACTACTTTCAAGTCTTTTGCGTTTATTTTTTTTTTTGCTTGAAAAAAATTTGCTGAATTTATTTTATTTAAATGTACTTTGGAAGAGGGCTTTAGTATATTTAATAAAAGATTCATGTCTCTGATAATGTAATTTCATAAATTTTCGGGGCCTTTTTTTTTTGTGTGGGTCGTTTTCGACAGCTTTTTAATTTAATGGTCTAATAATAAATTAGTACAAAATTATGAATCTATTTTGAGAGAAGGCATCTAAAATGATATTTCCTATATTATTTTTTCTCTTTTTTTTAAGAAAAATATCCATTTCTAAAATATTTAGTAAGTTTCTGATTTCTGTTATGAAATATAATTAGCTAAGTCTGCCGAATTTTATATTAATAAAAAAAATTCGAATATTTTATGTTATATCAAAAATGCAGCTTAAAAAATCAAAATTCCAACCTAAATAAACAAAACTACTTTAAAGTCTGTTGCGAAACTTTTACCAGCTTTTATAATAGTGAAAACAAAATCAAGAATAAAATCGGCCTATTATTTTTTTTCTTATAAATATAAGGCTTACTATAAACTTTGCTCTTTTCACTTTCAGGTCTTTTAATTTTATTAAGAGTATTTTTATTTTTTTCAAAACAAAGAGTCATTTGAAAACTGCCAGCAGAAGATTAATAATTTATTTTTAATTTACCGCTGCGACCAGTTCATAATGGATGTGGCGGTCAAATTTAAAAATTAAAAATTTGCTTTAAATTTTGTGTCGAAAGTACTTTTTAAAAAGTAAACATTTGTGTCTCTGATAAGACTTTTAGTCCAAGATTTGTGTCTCTGATAATAAAATTTTAAATTATTAAATAAATATACAGAAATATCATCTTTGCCAGTTTAGTTTACATTCAGTGTGAGTGGTTTATTATAGAAATAAAATATTTTTTTTTTACATCTTGTGTGTCTGGTATTAATATCTATATGATATTTAATATCTTGTGTGAATTGGTATTATCAGAGACTACATAGAGATGTACAAATTCATACAAAAATTTGTACTAATTTTTTTTCAAACGGGCCAGCTAAAACTGGCTAGTTTTAAAAATTTTAAAGCACAGAAATATTTGATTTGTGTCATAGCTAAAAGAATTTAGTGAAAACCAGAATCTTCTGTAAAATCTGGTGTAAAATGTAAAAATTATCATTCATATATTTTATGCATTTACAAAATTTTTTTATTTTTGTGAATTAAACCATAATCATTATATTGTGTATATTATCAGAAATTCAATCATTAATTTCAGCTATTATATTATCTGATCTGATTAACAAATCTTATTTTTTTCCATGGCTAACAATATTATTAATGGTCTAATAATAAATTAGTACAAAATTATGAATTAGTACAATCTTTTGTGAGAGAAGGCGTCTAAAATGACATTTTCTATGTAATTTTTTTCTTTTTTTTTTTAAGAAAAATATCCGTTTCTATAATATTTAGTAAGTTTCTGACTTCTGTTATGAAATATAATTATTTAAGTCTGCCTAATTTTATATTAATAAAAAAATTTCGAATATTTTATGTTATACCAGTTCTACCGAAAATTTAGCTTAAAAATCTAAATTTCAACCTAAATAAACAAAACTATTTTAAAGTCTGTTACGAAGCACCAGCTTTTATACTAATGAAAACAAAATCAAGAATAAAATCGGCCTATTATTTTTTTCTAATAAATATGAGGTTTACTATAAACTTTGCTCACTCTCACTTTTTCACTTTCAGGCGCTTTAATTTTATTAAGAGTACCTATTTTTATTTTTTTTTTCCAAAACAAAGATTGAAAACGCCAACAGAAGATTAATAATTTATTTTTAATTTACCGCTGCGACCAGTTCATAATGGACGTAGCGGTCAAATTTAAAAATTAAAAATTTGCTGAATTTATTTTGATTGAAAATGTGTTTTTTAAGTATGTATGTACTTTTCCTTTTTTGACTGTACTCACTTTTAATGAACGGTTTGTGTCTCTGACAATAATTCTAGTGGAAAATTTAGTCTCTGGTAATAATATTTACTAAATTTATTTATATTTTTAATTAACGGTTTGCGTCTCTTGATAATACTTTGAGTTAAAGATTCGTATCTCTGGTAATAAAACTTTAAATTATTAAATAAATAGTAAAAAAAGCCTTATTAAAGGGTATAAGTAGAAAAATAAAGCTTTTGTGAAAGTTTCCTCAGTTTTATGAACAATTTAATTTTAGTAAATTTATTCAAATACTTATATGTATTATATTTAGATATTGATAAATGTAAAATTTATTGCTAAAGTGTTTTAAATAATGAAAAACCTCAATGATGCTGTGAAGTAGTTTCTTTCAAAAATGTAATAAAAATGATTATTTAATAAATCTCATCTCTTGTAAATTTCTTTGTCAAGCTTTGGATTAAAAAACCAAAGGTTGGATTAAAAACCAATGGTAAATAAATTTTTGCCAATAGTATCAAAAATTTTCGCTTCGAAAAAATACAGTATCAAACTTTATAATTTTGAAACTAAACTACACTGATCTGATGCATTTGCCTAATTATAATATATAGTACACTTGTTATATTTTTCTATGGTTGCCATAGCAAATGCTTCAAAACTTTCTTTGTTATATTTTTCAAACAAATTTTTACTCTATCCGTAATAATATTCTGTCCTTTATCTATCGCTTTCTCTACAAAATCTTCACACCGTAAGTTTTATAAGTTTTACGCACCTTTTATGTAAAACAATAAAAATTGGCTGTGCATATAATGTTGAAGTTTTAGAAAATAAAAATCATAAAAGAAGCATAAAATTAAGAAAATGTTACACATTCAAAATTTAATTGAAAATTGTGATTTTATAATTTAAATTGCGCTCCTTTAAAAGCTTTGGTTTTACGCACCGCTTTATTTTTTTATAATTTCTACTTAAAAATGCAACTCTTTAAAAACTTTGATTTATGCACTGTCTTGTTTTTTCATTCTTTTTATAGCATAACATTTTAATTCTTTTTTTCTATCTGTTATGTACCTAAATATCAGATGTACGTTTCTTTCTTTTCATAGCATAGCATTTAATATTTCTTTTTCTATCTGTTATGTACGTAAATATCAGAGGTATGTTTTTTCATTTAAAATCATAACATTTTAATAGTTCTTTTTTTCTTTAAAAATATTTAAAAACAGTCAAAGTAACATTTTTTGTTCTCTTTTTTTTCTATTCGTTTTTATTTTTCTTCGCAGTATTACATTTATTTTTTTTTGTTTTCTGTTATTTACGTACGCTAAGTATTTCTTTTATTTTTTTTAAATATTAAATTTATACATACAGTCTATTTAAAAAATATAAATTATAACCTATAGAACATTTTGAATTTTTTTTTGTTCGTTTATGTTTACCGTCCATTCATTCATATTAATAATTGTTGCCTATACAAAAAATAATAAATCTATAATAAATCTAATATATGTATACCCATATTTTTATTTATATATCTATATTATGGGCTAAACTTCTGATTCTAAAATTGTACTATATTATGGCAAAATTTTTAAAAAATTAAGAAAATGTTACTTAGCAAAATTTAAATAAAAATATTATTGCAATTTTATAATGTTCTACTTAAAAATACGACCCTCTAAAAACTTTGATTTATACACTGCCTTGTTTTTTCTTTCATTTCATAGCATAACATTTTGATATTTCTTTTTTTCTATCTGTTATGTACCTCAATATCAGATGGACTTTTCGTTCTTTTCATAGCATAACATTTTTTTTTTCCTTTTTCTATCTGTTATGTAGGTACGTAAATATCAGACGTATGTTTTTTTTCTTTTAAAATCATAACATTTTAATAGTTCTTTTTTTCTTTAAAAATATTTAAAAACAATCAAAGTAACATTTTTGTTCTCTTTTTTTTCTATTCGTTTTTATTTTTCTTCGCAGTATTACATTTTACTTTTTTTTTTTTGTTTTCTGTTATTTTTTTTAAGTATTAAATCAGATTAAATTTATACATCAGTCTATTTAAAAAATATAAATTATAACCTATAGAACATTCTGAATTTTTTTTTTGTTCGTTTATGTTTACCGTCCATTCATTCATATAAATAACTGTTGCCTATATAAAAAATAATAAATCTATAACAAATCTAATATATGTATACCCATATTTTTATTCATATATCTATATTATGGGCTAAACTTCTGATTCTAAAATTGTACTATATTATGGCAAAAATTTTAAAAAATTAAGAAAATGTTACTTAGCAAAATTTAAATAAAAATATTATTGCAATTTTATAATGTTCTACTTAAAAATACGACCCTCTAAAAACTTTGATTTATACACTGCCTTGTTTTTTCTTTCATTTCATAGCATAACATTATAATATTTATTGTTTTCTATCTTTTATATGGGTAAATATCAGATGTACGTTTCTTTCTTTTCATAGTATAACATTTGTGAAATTAACATTTAACATAACAGGAGGGCACGCTACTCAGCAGCAGCAACTTGTCTTTTATTATATTTAGATATACAGAAATATCATCATTGCCAGTTTAGTTTACATTCAGTGTGAGTGTTTTATTATAGATATAAAATATTTTTTTTTACATGTTGGCAAGGTCTCGCCAACATCTTGTGTATTATATTATAGACTAGAAAATCCCCTGTGCAATTGCACAATTTCTATAGATTCAAAAACATTTGCGGTATCATACTGACTCCCTTAATAAACTACCTAAAAATTTCATTTTTACATCAGCACCATTAAAAAAACTTTGGTATCACTTACTTACTTGATGTAATAGAAAAAAACATAAAACAAATCTGAACACATAAAATTAAAAATGTTAGGAACAGTTTATTAATTTTTTCACGCCGTTTTTTCGTGGCGGAAATTTTTGACAGTTTTTTAATCATTGAGAAAAAATGGTCCAAGCTAAAAACACATTCAGGGTAAAAGTTCGTGCCGATATCTCAAAAATTGTTTGAAACACATGTATAAAGTGCACAATAAAAACCGGCGAAAAGCCAACCAACACCAACCGCTACGACATTTTTATTTTTGTTACATTTAAAATAATCCCAATAATCGAAATAATTTTAATATTTGTTAAAATTTTACCAGACTCTCTATTTTTCTTTAGTTTAAAAAAAAAATTTTTATGTCGATAAAAACAGTTGTTTTCGCCGCGAATTACTTTAATTACCAAAACTACTTTCAAGTCTTTTGCGTTTATTTTTTTTTTGCTTGAAAAAAATTTGCTGAATTTATTTTATTTAAATGTACTTTGGAAGAGGTCTTTAGTATATTTAATAAAAGATTCATGTCTCTGATAATGTAATTTCATAAATTTTCGGGGCCTTTTTTTTTGTGTGGGTCGTTTTCGACAGCTTTTTAATTTAATGGTCTAATAATAAATTAGTACAAAATTATGAATCTATTTTGAGAGAAGGCATCTAAAATGATATTTCCTATGTTATTTTTTCTCTTTTTTTTAAGAAAAATATCCATTTCTAAAATATTTAGTAAGTTTCTGATTTCTGTTATGAAATATAATTAGCTAAGTCTGCCGAATTTTATATTAATAAAAAAAATTCGAATATTTTATGTTATATCAAAAATTCAGCTTAAAAAATCAAAATTCCAACCTAAATAAACAAAACTACTTTAAAGTCTGTTGCGAAACTTTTACCAGCTTTTATAATAGTGAAAACAAAATCAAGAATAAAATCGGCCTATTATTTTTTTTCTTATAAATATAAGGCTTACTATAAACTTTGCTCTTTTCACTTTCAGGTCTTTTAATTTTATTAAGAGTATTTTTATTTTTTTCAAAACAAAGAGTCATTTGAAAACTGCCAGCAGAAGATTAATAATTTATTTTTAATTTACCGCTGCGACCAGTTCATAATGGATGTGGCGGTCAAATTTAAAAATTAAAAATTTGCTTTAAATTTTGTGTCGAAAGTACTTTTTAAAAAGTAAACATTTGTGTCTCTGATAAGACTTTTAGTCCAAGATTTGTGTCTCTGATAATAAAATTTTAAATTATTAAATAAATATACAGAAATATCATCTTTGCCAGTTTAGTTTACATTCAGTGTGAGTGGTTTATTATAGAAATAAAATATTTTTTTTTTACATCTTGTGTGTCTGGTATTAATATCTATATGATATTTAATATCTTGTGTGAATTGGTATTATCAGAGACTACATAGAGATGTACAAATTCATACAAAAATTTGTACTAATTTTTTTTCAAACGGGCCAGCTAAAACTGGCTAGTTTTAAAAATTTTAAAGCACAGAAATATTTGATTTGTGTCATAGCTAAAAGAATTTAGTGAAAACCAGAATCTTCTGTAAAATCTGGTGTAAAATGTAAAAATTATCATTCATATATTTTATGCATTTACAAAATTTTTTTATCTTTGTGAATTAAACCATAATCATTATATTGTGTATATTATCAGAAATTCAATCATTAATTTCAGGTATTATATTATCTGATCTGATTAACAAATCTTATTTTTTTCCATGGCTAACAATATTATTAATGGTCTAATAATAAATTAGTACAAAATTATGAATTAGTACAATCTTTTGTGAGAGAAGGCGTCTAAAATGACATTTTCTATGTAATTTTTTTCTTTTTTTTTTTAAGAAAAATATCCGTTTCTATAATATTTAGTAAGTTTCTGACTTCTGTTATGAAATATAATTATTTAAGTCTGCCTAATTTTATATTAATAAAAAAATTTCGAATATTTTATGTTATACCAGTTCTACCGAAAATTTAGCTTAAAAATCTAAATTTCAACCTAAATAAACAAAACTATTTTAAAGTCTGTTACGAAGCACCAGCTTTTATACTAATGAAAACAAAATCAAGAATAAAATCGGCCTATTATTTTTTTCTAATAAATATGAGGTTTACTATAAACTTTGCTCACTCTCACTTTTTCACTTTCAGGCGCTTTAATTTTATTAAGAGTACCTATTTTTATTTTTTTTTTCCAAAACAAAGATTGAAAACGCCAACAGAAGATTAATAATTTATTTTTAATTTACCGCTGCGACCAGTTCATAATGGACGTAGCGGTCAAATTTAAAAATTAAAAATTTGCTGAATTTATTTTGATTGAAAATGTGTTTTTTAAGTATGTATGTACTTTTCCTTTTTTGACTGTACTCACTTTTAATGAACGGTTTGTGTCTCTGACAATAATTCTAGTGGAAAATTTAGTCTCTGGTAATAATATTTACTAAATTTATTTATATTTTTAATTAACGGTTTGCGTCTCTTGATAATACTTTGAGTTAAAGATTCGTATCTCTGGTAATAAAACTTTAAATTATTAAATAAATAGTAAAAAAGCCCGTCATACGACGGGTATAAGTAGAAAAATAAAGCTTTTGTGAAAGTTTCCTCAGTTTTATGAACAATTTAATTTTAGTAAATTTATTCAAATACTTATATGTATTATATTTAGATATTGATAAATGTAAAATTTATTGTTAAAGTGTTTTAAATAATGAAAAACCTCAATGATGCTGTGAAGTAGTTTCTTTCAAAAATGTAATAAAAATGATTATTTAATAAATTTCATCTCTTGTAAATTTCTTTGTCAAGCTTTGGATTAAAAAACCAAAGGTTGGATTAAAAACCAATGGTAAATAAATTTTTGCCAATAGTATCAAAAATTTTCGCTTCGAAAAAATACAGTATCAAACTTTATAATTTTGAAACTAAACTACACTGATCTGATGCATTTGCCTAATTATAATATATAGTACACTTGTTATATTTTTCTATGGTTGCCATAGCAAATGCTTCAAAACTTTCTTTGTTATATTTTTCAAACAAATTTTTACTCTATCCGTAATAATATTCTGTCTCTTTATCTATCGCTTTCTCTACAAAATCTTCACACCGTAAGTTTTACGCACCTTTTATGTAAAACAATAAAAATTGGCTGTGCATATAATGTTGAAGTTTTAGAAAATAAAAATCATAAAAGAAGCATAAAATTAAGAAAATGTTACACATTCAAAATTTAATTGAAAATTGTGATTTTATAATTTAAATTGCGCTCCTTTAAAAGCTTTGGTTTTACGCACCGCTTTATTTTTTTATAATTTCTACTTAAAAATGCAACTCTTTAAAAACTTTGATTTAAGCACTGTCTTGTTTTTTCATTCTTTTTATAGCATAACATTTTAATTCTTTTTTTCTATCTGTTATGTACCTAAATATCAGATGTACGTTTCTTTCTTTTCATAGCATAGCATTTAATATTTCTTTTTCTATCTGTTATGTACGTAAATATCAGAGGTATGTTTTTTCATTTAAAATCATAACATTTTAATAGTTCTTTTTTTCTTTAAAAATATTTAAAAACAGTCAAAGTAACATTTTTTGTTCTCTTTTTTTTCTATTCGTTTTTATTTTTCTTCGCAGTATTACATTTTACTTTTTTTTTTTGTTTTCTGTTATTTTTTTTAAATATCAAATTTATACATCAGTCTATTTAAAAAATATAAATTATAACCTATAGAACATTCTGAATTTTTTTTTTGTTCGTTTATGTTTACCGTCCATTCATTCATATAAATAACTGTTGCCTATATAAAAATTAATAAATCTATAATAAATCTAATATATGTATACCCATATTTTTATTCATATATCTCTATATTATGGGCTAAACTTCTGATTCTAAAATTGTACTATTTTATGGCAAAATTTTTAAAAAATTAAGAAAATGTTACTTAGCAAAATTTAAATAAAAATATTATTGCAATTTTATAATGTTCTACTTAAAAATCCGAACCTTTAAAAACTTTGATTTATACACTGCCTTGTTTTTTCTTTCTTTTCATAGCATAACATTTTGATATTTCTTTTTTTCTATCTGTTATGTACCTCAATATCAGATGGACTTTTCGTTCTTTTCATAGCATAACATTTTTTTTTTTTTTTTCTATCTGTTATGTAGGTACGTAAATATCAGACACATGTTTTTTTCTTTTAAAATCATAACATTTTAATAGTTCTTTTTTTCTTTAAAAATATTTAAAAACAATCAAAGTAACATTTTTGTTCTCTTTTTTTCTATTCGTTTTTATTTTTCTTCGCAGTATTACATTTTACTTTTTTTTTTTTGTTTTCTGTTATTTTTTTTAAGTATTAAATTTATACATCAGTCTATTTAAAAAATATAAATTATAACCTATAGAACATTCTGAATTTTTTTTTTGTTCGTTTATGTTTACCGTCCATTCATTCATATAAATAACTGTTGCCTATATAAAAATTAATAAATCTATAATAAATCTAATATATGTATACCCATATTTTTATTCATATATCTCTATATTATGGGCTAAACTTCTGATTCTAAAATTGTACTATATTATGGCAAAATTTTTAAAAAATTAAGAAAATGTTACTTAGCAAAATTTAAATAAAAATATTATTGCAATTTTATAATGTTCTACTTAAAAATCCGAACCTTTAAAAACTTTGATTTATACACTGCCTTGTTTTTTCTTTCATTTCATAGCATAACATTATAATATTTATTGTTTTCTATCTTTTATATGGGTAAATATCAGATGTACGTTTCTTTCTTTTCATAGTATAACATTTGTTAAATTAACATTTAACATAACAGGAGGGCACGCTACTCAGCAGCAGCAACTTGTCTTTTATTATATTTAGATATACAGAAATATCATCATTGCCAGTTTAGTTTACATTCAGTGTGAGTGTTTTATTATAGATATAAAATATTTTTTTTTACATGTTGGCAAGGTCTCGCCAACATCTTGTGTATTATATTATAGATAGATATCACTTTTTTTTTTTTTTCTTTTTTTTTCTTTTTTCCCTCCTTTTTTTTTTTTTAAACTGCATTAGGTATTGATAATGATAATGAGGTTAATCGAAAATTTCTTTTTTTAATTCTTTAAAATATATTTAAATATTTTCCTTAAATATACTTAAAAGCGCGAATACTTGTTATTTCTTTTAGATCGGTAGGTAATTGATTAAATATTTTTAAACAAGTATAAAGTCAATTGCTTTTCTGGTTATTTGTCCTGAATAGAATCATATAAAAATTCGACCTATTTTTTGTATTCTGACCGTGAATATGTATCATTCTGTTAAAAATTAAGTTATGTTTTATCAAATTGTTTACTATTTTGAATGCGGTTAAGTATAGTTCCTTTTTAATAATATTTTTTAGTTTATATACTTTCCTGTATACAGTAAGTTTGTTGGGTGAGTAGGTGGGCTTAGAAATATAAAAGTTTAATGGCTTTTTTGTGTACCTTATCTAACTTGTCCATAATAGATTGATTAGCACTACCCCATATAGGAATCAGATAAACTATGTTAGATAGAATATATGAAGTATAAATATGATTTAGAAGTTCTTTCGGTAGAAATTTGCGTAGTCTGCGTATCAGAAACAAGTATGGGGTGATTTTTTTAATTAGGCGATCAACATGATCGTTCCATTTCAACTTTCTATCAATTATTAGACCGAGGTAATTAAAGTTTTCCACTGTTTCTAATATCGTTTCATTAAAAATGACAGAAAAGTTGAAAGTACTTTCTATTACCCAGTAGCAGTAATTTTGTTTTTTTGATAGCAATCGGTGGCTCGTCAACTACTCCTCCAGTATTCGCAGATCATTTTGAATGTCATCCTGAAGTTGGTCAATACTGTTCGCGATATATTTCAGTACGGCATCATCTGCGTATAATTGTATTGAACCCGTCAAGTTTAAACTGCAGATGTCATTTAAATATAGAGTTTGAATAGGTCCGGTCCAAAGATGGAATCTTGTGGAATACCTTTTTTAATTAAACCTTCAGAGCTAAGAACATTACCGATCTTAACCCTCTGTTTGCGATCAGTCAGATATAACTTTAAGAACGAGGTTTGGTTTGTATTGAACTTTATCGTTTCAATTTGTGTCTAACTTCAAATTTTGAGTATATTCGAACATAAGATGAAAAACTCCTCTATTTTATATTTAAAATAGTTTTACTTTATAAAACAAAATACAAAATATAATATAATAAATAATATATTCATATTTATTATGCATTATAAATTGCATTTTATGGTAGAAATTATTTGAAATTTTTTACAATGAATAAAACCCTACATTACAATCATTTCATATTTTGAATTTGAAAATTTTCCAAAACAATATCTATATACACTTCATTTAATTGAAATATTAGCAATTTAAGGATCTCTCTTAAAATTATAATATCCCTTTATCTTTTTTTTTTTCCTTATTCATTCCCTCGACCTCTTTCTCTTTGTCTCTCTCACCCTGTCTTTTATTGTATGCCTGTCGTTGCTTAATTTTATATTATATATATATTATTTTCAAATGAATTTCTGTATCTATTCATCCATAAGTATTTCATTTTTTTATTATACAAAATCAATTAACCCAATTTACATTTATAATTTCTTTAAATAGAAATAAGTAACTAAGTAGCTATACATACCTACATATATTTTCACAAACAATTTAGTACAAACAATTTGAATAAAAACTGAACATCTCATTAATATTAGCGATGTTTAATGTAGATGAAGCAAAAAGAAAAAAAAATACATATATAAAGAATAGATTTTGTAATCCAGCTTAATTACGAACCATTAAAATTAATTTTTTTTTTTTTTTCCTAGTCTTCTTTCAGACTTTATATTAAATTGTATTCATTGAAACGATTTTATTATATTGTCCTTTTTTCATTATTATTTTTTTTTATACTTTCTGTACTTAATAAAAGATGGCACTCAAATATACATACACAAATTAGTGATAATCATCTACAGAGAATAACTAAATATCGATTAAATTTTTCAATTACTTTATTAGTTACTATTAATTGAAATATTTTCTATTTAAAAGTTTATTAATGTCTAAGTCTTAATGAGCTGAAAATTTATTATATTATATAAAAAAAAAATTAGATAACTAATATTTTTAGAATCATTTTATATTTAATCTAAAAATTAAACATTAAAATTTTAAATAAATTAGGATTATAGTGGAAAAATGCAGTGCTTAATATTAGAGTAATGGAGTAATTTCATTCTTTTTTTTTTGTCCTTTTTACTATAAGCAGTATAAGGGTTCCATAAAGTCATAAATATTATAGATTTAACGTCATGCTCTTTAATCATTATTTTTCCTAAGCCTTTGATTTGACCCGATTGTATCTATTACATACTATTATGAATCACAAATACTTGCGCCAATTATATTTAAAATTTTATAGAAGAATTACTTTCATATTTACTATTTATAAAATATATTATTACGATATAAAGTACCCCGATCTAAACCACTATTAGTAAACTGGTCCTGAGCTAACTTGAATAGAGTTTTATTGATTAAAAGACCAGCGACTTAACTACTACTCCATTCGTTAGATGTTTATTTAACGCTATATTTGATCATTGATCGATATTTTCGTAATTGTGAAACCCTTTTTTTCGAAACTGTATAAAAAACAACAAATTTAATATAATAATTTAATGTTTCCAACCTTTAAATTAACTTTTCATTCAGAAAAGATCTACAATGAACGACAGAAAATTCTTTTAAATAAATAATTAAAGAATTAGTTCTTTCTTATTTCTTTTTATGATTATTGTTACACACTATTAATCGTTTAACATTAGATTCATTATGTATATATGTTTTGATATATACTATTAGTAAGAAAGAATAACTAGATTTATAATAATCAACTGACTTTTGATTATAAGAACTGGAAACTTTAATAATAATTAGAATACAATATGGTCAAAAGAGTTGTGCATACGTCAACAGACGCCGAACTTTCAATTGAAAAGCCTCGCCCTGTCTGGTGATATTCAAACAAATACTGCTACCATGTGAATTTATTTTTTGCCATATAGATATCTTTTCATTGTATCTTTTCCATTCACTCTTCCTTCCACTATTAGTTTCTTCATTGTACCTGATCGTCCTGGCAATTTGACCAAAATATTTTAAAATTGATTTGTCAGAAGTCATTCTTTAGAAGTCTACATTTTAAATTACATTCTTAAAAAACGGAAATGTTTGTGCTATGTTTTGTTCGTGATACTGTTAAAACCGTACCATACATCAATAGATTAAAAGTTTTTATCCGCTTTCTGTTTGCCTGTTCAAGTTTCGGCGGCATATGTAGCTATTGGAAATATAAGAGCATTCACAAGCCTTAATTTTGCTTTAACTAATTAATATCTATTGCCAATTTCCTTTTAATTTCATCGGTGAAGCTTCCTTGAACATATCGATGAACCGAGATAATTCTTATTAGTTTGAATTTTTACTGTTTCGTGACCAGCATAGCCAGCAGTTAATTGAACTTTTTGGTTCATTATCATTTGATTTGGCAATTATCATTAAATAAGTAATACAATATAAAAAAAAATAAGTAGCTTGACCATACTCACCACAGTAACTTGTCACTGGCCAATAAATGGTACATAAAATAAATCGTTCAGTATTGGTACAAGGTCAGGATAAAATGAATAGCATCGATGTTTACATCATTCTTTCTGTTTTTTTTTCAGCTTTATTTCATAATCCTTCTTAATTACTTGTACATAGAACAGAACTATAGTAAGGATGTAAAATATTAATGTAAAACTTAAAAAAAACCTTTTGAAGGTCGAAAATATTTTTTCCAACATTTTTACAATTAAAATCGTTTTTAATTGAAAATCAATGGTAATCAAATTAAATAAAAAGGATTTAATAAAGCACTTCTTCGAAAAATAAAAGTCAAAATTATATTTTTATTATTAATAGTCAACAATTAAAATTAATACGTCAAATATTAATTCTGTCATTTTTTTTTTTAGTTGGGTAACAATTTTCAATAAATTTTAGATTTTTAATGGAATATTGTGAAAAATTTTTCACAATTTTACACTCAAAAGTTAAAAGCTAATAATTAAAAAAAAAAGAAAAAAAAAATTAATTGTACCTTAATTAGGATTCATTTGTATACTGTTATTGCAATGTCATTACATTAATTGGATTGAATTTATTTAATACAATTCTTTTATTTTTTTTAATTTTTCAGCCTCTTTTACATTCTCTTAAATAGTCAAATATTCTAATGGATATTTTGGAAATGAAATCCTTTCAGAGCTGAAAATCGAAAATAAAAATCTTATAAATGTTATTCTGTTGTTTAATTTATTTTCATTTTTTTTTTTTTGCTTTTCTTTCATTTTTTATTATTTAAATTTTTTACTTTTAAACTTTTAATTGTGCAAAATAATGGGCTAATAGAAATCACCCCATTTAAACTAAAAACATTAGTCCTATTGATTGTATAACAAAAACAAAACAAAAAAAAAAATGAATCCTTGGCATAAATTAATTTGAATATTACGTAATTAAAATCCACTCTTATTATTATTGTTATTTTTATTATTATAAATAAATATAAAATGTATATGTATGTGTACCTACAGGATGCTCAGCAAAAGGTAAGTAGGTAAATGATGTAATATTTTCTACTGATATAGAGAATCCGCAAAAAATGCAAATTTCTTTAGCTAAGGAGGGTAACGGAAATAGGATAAACTTCTCCAGCTAACGTGGGTTTATTTTTACAATAGATATGAAAATCTCTTGGCAAAATTCACGGACAGCAAAATTGGTTTTGTAAAATGTGATATAAATTTTCAAACAGGACTTCCAAAAATTGTATTCAAAATTTTAGGAAATTACCATCATTTCGTTATTCTTTCTAATTTATCTTTGATTAAACAGTTTTTTCTCCTAATAACCTTTCCTACCTAGTTATGAACTCATATCCCTTATCTACCTGTTTTATCTCGTGCGGTACACACTGTATATTGATTTTTATAGTCAATATTATCTACCATTAAATTGAAACAATTCTTAAAATATAAAAAGGTATCAAGGTAAACATAATATTATAAGTATATTTTGACTTTTTAAGAGTTAAATCTAAAGGATTATTCTAGAAGATTTTTTATCTTACAATAAAAACGATAATTACAATAAATTTTACATAAGAAATTGGTTGTTTTTATTATTAAAATTTTTAAAATCCTTTTCAATATTTTTTATATGTATGTATATTTGAAATAGATTATGAATATGTATTAGATATAAATACATATACATATATATAAATAATACAGGTAAATAAATAACCAAAGATAATCAAAAGTTTTTTGAAGTGTTTATTTTTTTAATATCATGTACAAAACATTTCCTGTCTTACAAATTCTATTAAAAGTAAGCAATTAAGGTCAAATGGCAAAAAAAAAAAAAACTGTTAAGACTTTTTGAAAAAACACCAAACAATGCAAGAAATTAATTTTAAAGCAACTTAAAAACAATCCTTTATAATGGGACTTCGGTAGCCTAGTGGGTAAGAGCGTATAAAATACGTTGTAAACACCGAGGGAGTGTGGCTTGGAATCCCACACACGTCGCAAGAGTTATTCCCCCTTACCACATTTACAGCCACACCTGAAAACGAAAGACTGTGTAATTTCCTGTCCACATTTATGTGGTAGAGAAATGCAATAAAAAAATAAAAATCCTTTAAAATTTTTGTGTTGTTTTTTTTTAATATTTTTTTTTGCAACTGAATGTTTCAACTGAGAACCACTAAAAACAAGTATTTTTTTATTTAAATTAGCTGAGATTCAGTTTTTTCTATTGCTGAATTGTGTAAAATGAAAATATACTTAAACTACTAGTACGCCATCTATTATATCATACAATAGTTATTTTTATTTACATTGTAAATTTTTTTTTTTATTTATTAAATTTTATACATTTTTACAATATGAGCGATTTCAAAGACTTGTACCGCTAATACTTTATGTAAGACCTTTTATTCTAGTGAATAAAAAATAAATGATTGTCCAATAATTATATTTTAACACATAATCACTGTAACTTTTCTTTATTTGAATATCTTAAGAATGGTCAAAAAGGTATGAACATAACTAATCTATGCTGAATTTATTACCTACTGAATCTGTTGAATCTTCTTGGAAGTTAATAATTTTACTGTTTTTAAAATTATAAATACTTATAAAAGAATAAAATTGATTTTTTTTAGAAAAATATATTAAGTATTAGATTAACAATTTCAGAATTGTTTATGTTTTATTTTGAAGGGAAATTCAAAATTTTCGAATGTTTTTTAGATCTAATAGCAAACTGAGTTAAATGGTTCACATATTCCGCTGATTTAATTAACTTACTTAGTTGATTCTGCAAAGGAAAATCACAATAGATAACAGAAATCACTTCAGTGGTTCGGCATGGGTGAAAATTAACTTTCTTGAAATTTGGTCTCGTTCAAACGCTAAATAAATAATTATATATAAATAATTTAAATTTAAATATACTAAACAGTTTTTTTTTTTTTAAAACCTTGTAATGGCTCCACAAACTAACGCGCAAATAGAAAATGAACTAACATCCGAAAATTTTTGGGTGTTAGTTCACGAATTAACGCCCCATGGACTTAGATCCACGTCGCAAATATTCTGGAAAAAGCGAATGATCCTCATTTTGTAACAAACTTTTAGATGCTTTCACAATTATTCGCCTTTTCCAGATATTTCTGAATACGTAAATGCCTTTTTCCACTTTTTATTTAAGTGAATTTATCTTTTTAAACGCTTAGGGCGTTAGTTTTTGGAGCCCCTTGAAATTTATTATTTTAATTGATAAAGACTGATGTAACGCGTCAATAATTCGTAGACTCTACGTCCGTAGTGTCTAGGAATTACAAACCTTGTAATAATATTTGTTGGATTTAAACCTAATTCTATAAAAAAAATTTTCTATTTAAAGCAATATTACAAAATTAAATGCACGGAAAAAATAACACTTTTGACTTATAATAACAATAACCTTCAATACCGTTCTTGCGGTAAAAATTAACATCGACGGAGTGGGGATTTTGGAAAAGGGATACATAATTACTGCAACTTTTTTTTTTTATTAATTTTGAAATAATCGCAACCGTTTTATATTTTTTTTCATTTTAAGTAAATTATAATTTGAATTTTTCAGCGTAATTAGCTTATGATATACTGCAGAACTGAAGCTGTTTAAAATAATATCGATTTGAGATATGCCAAGTCTTCAGAATTTTGTGTTTCAGATTATCTTAATTTTTTATTAACTGAATGCGGGAATTTTGAAAATATTTTACCAATAGTTCAGCAAATGACATCTAGATTTTTTTAGTAAAAATATTAAGGTTTGTAAATATTTTTGATTTTTTATCTTTGAGTTTGTTAAAAAAAAATAAACCAATTTAATTATTGGTTAATAAAAATGTGTTGTCTTACGTTTTTAGATATTGTTTAATAGCACTTATAAAATTTTTGAATCTTTTTATTCCACATTTTTTTTTGTAGATTGAAAACATTTAAAGGAAATTCCTAAAGGCGAAAATGAAAAATTGGATTAAAAAAAACGAAAAACAAAATTACAATAATAATTAGAAATATTTTTAAAGGTAAACTTTTAATTTAAAAAAATGACTATATAAGCATAGTAATGTTAACAATTAATTGAAATTGCTTTTTAAACGTGAACTTTTAAACTTTTTGCATCTTGAATTTAATATTATTTATATTAAATAAAATTTTGTATTATTATTATTAATTTAAAACTAGATATAGGTAGGTAGGTAGATAGATGGGAACTGCTGATGTTCATTCAGTACAATTTAGGACCGTTGAGATATCCTGGATCAGAATTTTCTCCTATATAATCAAACTATTACAAGCTTCTTACAAACCGCTGTAAATTGATTAAGTTCATTAAGCTTCTTATTCCTTCTTGGAAAATTTGAAGGTTTTTACCGCCCCTGACGGTACAAACACCTCTGTAATTTCCTAAAAAGCCGATGCAAGTTCATCAGCTCTGCAATTTCCTAAGAATCCACTGTCTGCATAGGTATATAGTCACTAAGGAATACGAAAACTTCACTTTATTCATTTAAGGATGAGAGACAGTTACTCAACCACCCCTAAGTTAACCGAGAATGATTTCAATAGCACTTTGACTATCCTTAAAGATGTGAATTTTCCAAGTGAAGGCAACGTTTCTTTACAGGTAGTTCACCTCACGTACATAATTAAAAATTATAATAATAATTAATAATATTCTAAATAACTTTTCTGTACTATTTATAAAACTTTAATTTTATGAGAGGAAGTCCAGTTTTTAGTCAATTCTAACTGATTAAGAAGTTTCATTGAATTTTATTGTTGATAATTGAATTAAATATTCAAACTTTATTTTATAATAAAAACATATTTTTTATATAATATTCTTAAGATATTTCAACAATTTAATAAAATATGAACATTTAATACAATTAATTAGAACAGACATTAGAACAAGCATTTAAAATCAACTTTAATAAGGAAAAATTAATAATTTTTTCTTCTATCGAGATTTTCAAATGAATGCATTAGCTTTAGCTAATTATTAATGCATTATTTATTTATTTATTTATTTATTTATCCCAATAAAAGTACAAAAGGCCTGGCCTTATAAGTGTACATAGGAAATCAAAAATTGAGATTAAAAAATATAATTATTAAAAAAAGAAAAAAAAAAATATATATACAATTATTTACGTTAAATTAATATAATTTAACAGTTCAATAAAAAATAAGAAATTACAAAGCTAATGACAGCTAATGATTATATAATATGTAATCAACAAATACCTAACAACAATTGCAATACCCAAATTTCAGAATGACATTAACAACTAGATAATTTAATTTGAAAAGAAGGTGCAAATAAGAAGCTAGCAAGACAATACTATTAAGAAAAGCCAGGTCACACAAAAAAAAAAAAAAAGAAAGAAAAAAAAAAAAAGAGAGAATAACAATATTAGTAAGCAATCAAATGCCGAAGATAGAAATTAGGTTGAACTTAAAAATAGTTTGCAATCAATAATAAATTTACTAATAGATACATGGGCTTTAATTGACAATATGGGCTTACAACAAAAGAAAGGTCCATAGGTCTAGTAGTAAATCGAGGGAACCGAATTTGATTAGTTCTTAAAGAATGCAATTGATTAAATTTAGAAAAAAGATAAACAGGGAGTGATGATCGAAGTATTTTAAACAGCATAATCAGACAGCGTAGATTATAGAAAGTTTTAAGTCGCGGACAACCAATTACATTCTCGGTGAGATGTGAAATATGATCATACCGGCCCAGTGAATAAATGAATCGAGTTACGGAGTTTAATGATCTTTCTAGTTTCAAAAATGTACTGGCATCACAACCACTAAAGATTTCACATCCGTAGAGAAAGTGAGGAATTATCAAGCATTTGACAAGCTTAAGACGTACATGTTGCGGGAGGAAGTGTTTGAGGAAATGAAGTTTTTTAAGTATGAAATATATGCTTTTATTTATTACAGCAGCTTGTTTATCCCATTTCAAGTGTTCTGTTATATAAAGACCTAGACTTTTAACAAGGGCAGAGAGAGGTACTACAACTCCATTAAGGTAAATATTAGGCATTAAGTGTTTGATGGGTTTTTTATAAATAGCTATGGCCTAGGTTTTAGAAACATTTAATTGAAAATGATTTAATTGTGCCCATTTGTACACTTCAATCAGATCACTGTTCATTTTGGAGACACCATTAAGAAGGTCGTTTATGCTACAATCCACCATGAGCTGAACATCATCTGCAAAGATATGAGTTAATGAATGATTGATCACAGAAGGTAGATCATTGATATAAATAACAAACAAAAGAGGCCCAAGAATTTAGCCTTGGGGAACCTCTTTGTTCATTATGTTGAAATTAGAAAATAAATCACCAACACAAGTGCATTGAAATCTGTCTGATATATAGGAGAATATGAGTTTGATGGCCGGAAGCGAGAAGAAAAATTGGTTCACAAGTTTTTTACAAAGGAGAATATGGTTTATGGTGTCAAAGGCTTTGCTAAAATCAAGAAGCAGTAAGATAAAAACAAATATCTTATCAATGTTTTCCCTAATTTTTTCAGTTATCCCAAGCATATTAGTGGTGGTGCTGTGGCAGGCTCTAAATCCAGATTGATTTTGGTAAAGGTTTACACGAGGGTCACTTTCAATGAATTTTAAAATTTGGTCTTTAATAGCAGATTCACAAAGTTTGGAGAGGCAAGAAGGAATAGTAATAGGTCTGAAATCCGAAGGTGCTTAAGGATTATTAGTTTTAGCAATGGGATTGCGTTCTTTCTTCCACTCTGAGGGAAAAGAAGAACTAGTTAAAATAGAGTTAATAATATGAAGAATGTAAGAACCGAAAGCAGGAAAGATTAATTTAATAAATTTTAGATGAATACCATCAAGTCCAACAGCATTAGAAGTTTGCGAATTTAGTATTAGGTAAAGTTCATGAAGAGAAATATTACGGAAAGAGAGAGCGTTAGACTTTTCTTCTAAGTCAGCTATATTAAATGACGTGTCCCTATGCTCAGTGCTCTGAGAACCTGAAAAATAATTATTCAAGTGATCTATATCTTCAACAAAAGGGTTACTCTCCATGCGGGTTACTCTCCAGGCCTCCAAGATTTTTCGCTTTTTTCCAAAATTCTCTAGAGTTGGAGGTTTGGTTAAAAATATGTTCCCCGTAGTCTCTTCTTGCATTTCTATTAATTTCTGTAACCTTGTTTCTTAAAACTTTGTACTTTGACCAATTCTCATTAGAAGGGTTAGATTTATAGAGCTTAAACGCACTATCTCTCAAAGAAATTGCTCTTAGAATTTCAGGATTCTTCCAAGGACACTCACGGCTTTTAACAAGTTTTGTTTTAACAGGAACAAATTTATTAAATAAATATTGTATAGCAGAATTTAGGCAACTTAATTTAGTATTTATATCCAAAATATTGAAGATGAAGGAAAGGTCAATGCTAAAAGCTTCTGCGAAGAGTTCAGATTCATTTAAATTATTATAATCTCGATAACTAAATGTATTCGGTGTTTTAATAAGAGGACAATAGACAAATAAATAAAGGCATGTTTAGAAATACTTGGTATCCAGAATTGATCCGAGAAGTCAACGAAGTCAGGTTTACTTAATACAAAGAAATCAATAAGAGAAACAGAATTATGAAAAACGTCAAAGTGAGTTGGTGAAGAAGCTTTCGAATGAAGAGAAAGATTAAAATTTTCAAAGAATTCGACAGTGGCATTTCTAGTGGAGCTATTCATTAAGTTTAAATTAAAATCACCCATGATCACAATATTTTCATTAATTTTAGCTAATTAGTTTTAATGCATTAATTAATTTTAATGCATTAGTTTTAGCTAATTATAATTATAAAAATTTTCTACTTCCTTTGAGAGCGTCCGCCTTCCATAAAGACGCGTCATTTAATTATATTTTAGGTTATTAATTGATTTCTGCTCATGTTTTCGTTTCTGTTTCTATTTCTTTTACAATTGTTCTTCTCCATATGTATCTGGGTCTGCCTAGTTTTCTTCTTTTCTGGACGTTCCAGTCTAATGCTTGTTTAATAATACAGTATTTTCTCAATATGTGTTCTATCCACCTGTATTTCTTTTTTCCTATCTGTATGCAAATAAGCTCTTGTTGTGTTACTAGCCACAATTCTTTATTTGTTATTCTTCGTGTCTAGAAAATCTTGCATATAATCCGAAAATATTTGTTGATGAAAAACTTCAGCTTGTTAATAAGGCCTCGTTTATTAGCCAAGTTTCGCTGACATATAGGAGAATTTTTTTTGAATTGAAATCCATCCCAGGCTATAGTAGCAAAAGATGATGATAATGAATAATATTTAGTGATTTTTCTAACAAAATTACATTAAATGATTATATCTTATAATATTTATTAAGAAATACCCTCTATAATTCTTTTAATTGCTGTACATTTATATAAAATACATTTTTGCTTTAGCATACATTTTCCGAACTATTTTTGTACTTTTTTATTTTTATATAATTTTCTATTTTGATTCTTTTATTATTCTTTTATTTCATTCTATTTCCTTACCTTTAGTTTTAAGTCAAATAAATAAATGTCTTTCTAATCAAATTTTAAAATAATTTTAAACATTCGTAATAATATGTTGAAAGCTTGAATAGAACATAACCCAATTTTAAAAATAATTCAATTAACTAAAAGGATCTAATTTTTTTTTACGTTTTAAAATTTTCGGAAATTTACACCGTACATGTCTAAAAATAATAAATATTAGATTTTTGTTTCCCAATTGCTCTTAAACATATTAAACAGGAGAAGATACAAAAAAAATTTCTTAGGTAAGTAACTTGAAAGATCTTTAAAGGAAGTTTCCTACTTTCAAAACTTCAAAGTTCTAACTAAAACTTGAAAATAAATTTTTGCAATATTTTGTTTTCACTTAAGGGTTAATTTAAATATATTCAATTACAAAAAAATGTACAATTTTGATATTGATTTATTAAAGAAAAAGTAGAACATCCTAACTGTTTGGCGTTTTTAAATTTAAAAAATTTTGGCAAAAACTTGAGATATACACATTAGAAAATAAAGTTTTTATCCATGTTTGAAGGACCACAGCTTCATGGTGGATATGGCTAGATAAAAGAGACATTCCACAACAATTTTTTTAAGAGATAGATTGAAACTAATAAGCAAACTTTTAAAAATTTTTGAGAATTGTGTTAAAAATTAATTTAATCAATATACGTATATGGTGCAGGGTCAAAAGTCCCATGGTCAGAAATTCCATAGAAGAGATTTTATAGTTGCTCACAAAATCAAAGTTATACGCTATTTCCAGAATATATATAAACATTTTTAATTCTAAATTCCCTCGTAATTCAGAATCTCAGAAATATATATTCAAAAAAAAGGGCAAATCTGATTTCGTAACCGACTATAATATGCCTCTCAATAGATATTATATATACATATGTATACATTTGAACTGGCCGGAATATGGAAAATAAATGTATCTTATTTTATAGTTGGCCGGTGCATAAACTAAAATTTAGTCTAAACGATGTTATTACATTATCAATTATTATGGATGGATTTTTGACCTTTTTTTTTTTGGGACTTTTGTCTTATAGTGGTAAATCAACAGTCCCATGGGATTTTTGTTTCACAGATCTAAGTCAAAAGTCCCATTGGGGACCCTGCACCTATGTATATAATATACAGTGTTTTTCAACTACAAACTCAACAAATTATAAAAACAACAAGCAATCATTTCGGCTTTGGGGTAATAAGTCACGTCCTGAAGTTTTAAATTAAAAATATTTTTTTATTATTTTGGATAGTTAGTATTAAATGAAAATACAGTAAAAAATTTCTTAAATAGCTCACAAAATCTAAAGTAATCAATTAATTTAACATAATATGTATATAAATTTTCATTTTCATAAAGATTATAATTTTGGTAATTACAAATCTATAAATTTCTAAACAAATTGAATTAAAAATATGAATTTTCAAATTACTATAAAATATTTTAAATTAAAAATGAAACAAAATAAAATTTTATTAAACTTTATTTAAAACCACCCATGCTGATAAAGGATTTTTTTTCTATATAAATTATTTTACGCGGTTTTTTCACCATAATTATTATTAACTTCCATTTGCCCTTAAAAAACAAAACAAATTATTTATAGATATATTGTAAACTAATAAACTAAAATTAACCATATTTTTCTTTTTTTTGTTTTTTTTTACCTTTGGTTGAAAAATTTCAATAATTTGAAATAAAAAAAAAAAAAAATCTCACTTTCTGTTATTTTGCGCAAAACAGGTGAATAGAATTTTATTTCTCTTAAAACTTTAATAAAAAAATATTTAAAAATAGATAATATTTAAAATTAATATGTAATAAAATAAATAAAAGGTATTGGTTTAACAGCCAACTATAGTATATAGAATTAATTTGCGGTAATTTGGTTTTTGGTAATAAATTCACAAGTAAATAAATAGGTACATATTTTTTAATATAATAAATAATTATTACTAATAATTATATACCTATATTATATACAGTCAGCTTCAATATTATTTATACATTGTAATAAAAAAAATGTAATTCTGGAAACTAAGGAGGCATGTGGGACTACATCAGTTAATTTATTTATTGAAATAGAGATTTTATAGCCATTCGAGACTCGAGTTTTATTTTTGATCATAATAAGGTAATTAAAAAGAATAAAAATGGCACGAAGTAAAGAGTTAACTTTGGGAACACGTTTAGCGATCTTTGCTGATTATAAAAGTGGAATTTCGGTTTTTGAGCTTTCAAAAAAATACAAATGTAACAAGCGTACTGTTTATTATCAACTTTCCAAAAAAACTAATAAAAAAAGCCTTATAAATCTACCTGGAAGAGGCAAGAAAATGGTAACAAATGAGAAAGAAGATAATTATATTTTTCAATATGTAAAGAGAAATCAAACCGAAAGTTTGTTTGCGAAATCCGACCGAAACAACATTCAAAAAAATTTTAACCGAAACAAAAAGAAAGAAATAAGCAAAACCACAATTTGGAGAAGACTCAAATTAAAAATTAAAGCGTATGCGTCTCAAAAATGACCTTACATTTGAGTAAAAAGATAAACCTAAAGAATTTTGGAGACGTATATTGTGGATGGACTAAACAGCTGTTAGATTAGATGGCACCTGTGGTAAACGTTTTTATCTTTCCCATCCAAATGAAAAGGAAAAACGAGGTTCAAATATTCCAACACGTCATTAAAATGGAGAAAACATTATTTTGTAGGGATGTGTTTCTTATAATGGTTTTGGTCCACTTGTCGTATGCTCAGAAAAGATTAACGGAGCCAAGTATTTGCATATTCTGAATGATGTTGCACTTGTTGCAACATGATAATTCATAAAGCAAGATGCATAACATCATTTTTATCGGGTGTTGAACAAAATATGTTAAAACAACCTCCACAGAGCCCTGATTTTAACATAATCGAAAATGTTTTGCATAAGATGAAGTCTAGAATTCTTCAAAAAATTTCAAAATTAAAAGATGAGACATATGCTGACGTTTTAAAGGCTTGGAATAAAATAGACCCCCAAAATGTTAAGAAATTTAATAGACTCCAGGCCGAAACGTTTTCAATAGGTAATAGCTACAAAGGGCGAAATTACAAAATATTAATTAATTTCACTTACATTATAAATGCCTCCTTAGTTTCCAGAATTGCATTTTTTTTTTTTTTATTACGATGTGCAAATAATTTTTGAAATTTTTGTTTTGTTTATAATTTTTCTGTTTTAAACTTTTTTTTGTTGTTCTTTTTTTGAATTGTTGAAAATATAGTAAAGAATTTACAAATGAAATTTGAGTTCAATTTGATAAAAATTTTAAAAGATATTTTAAAAAAGATTTCAGTTCATAGTCCTAGTTAATAGTCACGAATTTGATGGTGTGTAAATAATATTGAAATTGACTGTATATATGTATCTACCAATCTATAAGTAAGTCTATATATTAATTGAGTATTAGATGGTAAACCTAATCAGTTGAATTTTTAATTTAAAAATTACTTCCAAATAATTTTTGAAATTTATATAAAAAAAAAAAAATATGGTTAAAATAATTGGCTTTAATAAATTTTTTTTTAAATTTATCATTAATTTCAGATAAAAATTAATTTAATATAAAATTACTAAAATTATTTTTTATATGAAATTTAAAAATAAATATTTGCATTTAAATAAATATGTAATAAAATATTATAATATCATAAAATAAATAAATATTACGAGACTAATGTAAGCGAGCGGTACAAAAATGTCGAGCATTTTTAATCTCCATTTTGTAAAATATCGGTTTTTATTTTAAATATCGTCTTTTAAAAAGTCGTGTTTTTAATATTATGTTGAAATATCTAAAAAAAATCTTGAAATTTTTTTATTTTTTAGTTACCTGTAGATTTTTCTTAGGAAATATCAAAAATATTTCTAAAGTATATTGTATCATCATAAACATTTCAAAAGTGAAAAAAAGGGAGCAATACAGCTGAGAACTCAAATCGCATATAATTCAAAGATAAACAATCTAACGATATTGGCTTAAAGTAATATACCATTTAAAAGTTAATTTATCATTTAACCATTTAGCAAATAAATCAGAAAATATTGCATACATTCAAGAGAATTATCAGAAAAAAATATCTGATATAAACTTTTTTTTTTTACTTATTTATTTCTGAAATCTCGCATTTTTCAGTAGGATGTTATTTTTGAATTTATTAAAATCCGGACGTTTACAAAACGATATTTTAAAACAGCGAAATTTTAAAAAAGTAATATATTAAGAAACGGGATCTTAAAAAAGCGGGATTATCAAAAACGAGATTAAAAATGTTGAGTTTTTGTACCCAAACCCAAATCTTGTACCTCGTCATAAATCATAGTGTCTTTTTTCTTTGATTAGTTTTTTTTATTCTGAATTTAGAAATATGCTAGTTACTTTTTTCCTAGTTTTTATGTTTTTTTTTTAATTTTATTAAACACAAATTTTTATTAAAAGCAAATTTTCAAGATTTTAGTCGTATGTATTTAAAAAACATTCACAATAGTAAACTGATCTGCAAACTTTAAAATTGCTTTAATTTATGATGTCTTCAATCGATTTCATCACATACAATTTTATAAATAAGTAATTTATAGAAAAATGGCAATGATTGCAAAAAATTATTAAAAATGTAAATCTGTTCATGTTCCGTTAGCATAATTTTTACATAAATTTTAAATGTTATGTACAGTTTTTACACACAAAGCTATATAACATTTAGCTAAAAATAAAGCAATCTACAAACTACATTCTAAATACTTATATATTCACTAATTTCATTTCAAAGACTACAAATTTAGTCATAAATTTTATAAAAGGACATAGATTTTGTTTATGAATCATGATTCGGGTGTTCTTCAAATCGTATAATATACTAAAGTTCAAAAAATCAATCAATTCAACGTGCTAGAACATTTGATGCCTTTCCTACAATTTAAACTCAAAATTGCTCATCTTTCTTCCTTTTTCTCTCCCCAGCCTATTCCTCAGGGTGGACTGTTTTGCAGTTGTGAATGATTATGCTATTATACTTGCTATATGAGCAGGTGGTTATAATAGGTTGCATTTTTATACTGCCAAGGGAGCTCGGTTTCCCTTGCAACTCCCTTTACTAGGTCCCAAATCTTTTTGTGGCATAGGTAAATACAGAATAAGAAAATTGGTATAGAAAATGTTACTACATGCAGATTCTATCAAGAGGTAAAGAGACTCCAGGGCACATACTCAAAAATTGCAGAGCTTTACTTCGAGCATTATATGTACACCTAAGAGCATTTTGCTTTGCCGAAAATGAACTGTCAGCAATAAGCCCTCTACAGATCTTTATTATCTTGGAGGCAGTAAGGTTGACAGAAGTGGAGGCGAAATACACAAAACAATACAATGAATACAATAGATCTACATAAAAATCTCCCAGTCTTACTTACATCCTTTAAATTTAAATCATCAAAAAATAGAAATATCTCCCTTTTCTTATATGCTTATAGTAATTAAAAACTTACTTAAAGTTGAACTATGAAACTTAATTGGAATTTAAAAAAATCGAAAAAAAATCTCTATTTATATAATAATAATGAACTTATGTATATAAAAAAAAGACACCCATAAGGAATCACTGTTTCGTTAGTGATATTCTTGTCGTTCTTTTCTTTCTATTGCAAATAATAAAAGTTAATCAAATTAATTAAATGCACAGCACAAAAACTAAAGGACTCTATTAAAGTATTCTATTTCTTTTTTCCAAAAGTCTCAACCTAACAAAACATAATAGTGGTTTCCTTTTAATTTATCATGTCTTGAGTATATCCTTTGATGCTTTGATATTTTATATTGAATCACATTGAAATTTAAAAGATATAGAAAAAGTAATAAGATCGAATTATTTCAATAAAGGAAATTACAAGTTCAGTTGAATGTTTATGATAAGTAAAACCATTTCTGCTAAAAATAAAATTTGTGTAATGAAAAAAAGAAAAAGGACTTATCAAGAATTGAATGAAAAATGAATTCCAATTAATTTATTGAATATTTTCATTAAATATAGTTTGATTTTCTTAACTTTATGTAGTATTTATGTAGTGATTATTTGTAATTTTTTTTCCGAAAATAAATTAATTTAAATGAAATGCAATACGCCAAATGTGGCTGCCGCAAATAATCCTCAAAAAAAAAATGAAATAACAGCGCAAAATTTTGTACGAAAAATAACACCCCAAAAATTGGGACATTATTTAAATTTCTTTTTGGAGGCTTATTTCATTTAAAATAATCCCCCCACAAAATAATTTTGCGGTTTTATTTCCGGTTCCAAGTTTGTCCTTCTAGAGTTTTGGAGAGTTAATATCCTTCTAGAGGTATGGGGGGTCTAGAGTTACTTTCGAATCCTGTCTGATGAACTTTATAACCTATAGCTTTTACTATTTTTAAAATTTCTGGAAAAAGCGTATAATTCTGATTTATGCAACGAACTTTAAAATCTCTCCTAATCGAGAATCTCGCATGTACATTTATATAAATATTCTGTAAAAAGGGAATATCCTGATTTTGAATCTAACTCTAAAATCTCTCTGAAGTCAGAATCTGGCATATTCATATATATATAATGATTTCGTAGCTAAACTCTAAAATCCCTCGTATTTTTAGGATTTTGTTGTTCGCCCAAATGTAGAGATCCTTTAATTAATACATATTATTTAAGCTTTCTTAGTAGATAACATTTTAAAAAAATTCGGCGGATTATTTCATTTTTAATTTGGGGTATTATTTCATAATGAAATAATCACCAATTTTTTGGGGGTTATTTCATTTTTCTTTGGGGATTATTTTCGGCAACGACATTTTGTTCCATATACATATGTTGATAAGTTCATTGACACTAATAATTAAAAACATTGTAAACTCAATTTAAAAAAAAAAAGAATTATAAAGCATTAAAAAAATTTGCAATGTCTTTGAAAAATACAAAGTGGGCAATAAAATGGGGACATGTTCAAAAATCTCTTGGATTTTCGTTCTGCCTCTATCAGAGAAAATTGCAAAACAGGTCAAAAGCCTGATGGGTCTTCTTGTTCATTAATCTGAGTCAGAAGTACCAATGGTAATATTTGTATTTTTACAAAATATTAAACTACAATATAACATAATATTTTTTATCATAAAATCCCTAATCCAGACCAACTTAGTTACATCATAAGTCCAAAATTTGAATATTATATTTTCCCTCCCCATTTGTGGGGCACGTTTAATACACTCAACAAATAAAATAATATAAGAAAAAAAAAATTTGAAAATATCTGGGAAAAGCGGTAAACTCTCGTTTTATAAAAAAACTCCGGATACGCATAAAAAATGATTTTGTTAAATATAAAAGCTCAAGCATCTTAACTGTGGTTTAGTTAGGTCATAAAATCAAGATTTGCATAATTTGGTTAGTGGGGTTTTCGGACAAGTACCTCCACCTTTACAAATATATGATAACTTTTTCAGACAAAATTGTTTCTTATGGGTGTTAATTATTTCTTGGGTGGATATAATTTTTGTAGAAAATGTCTCTAACTGCTTTTACCTCAAATTATACATTCGGAACGGTAAAACGCAATTTAACTAAATTATTGAACCTTTATTTTGAAAGTAAATTTAAAATTCCTATTAGCTCATTTATTTTACATTTATATCAATATAAAACTAAGGTATTGAAAATATTAAGAGACGCGAGTCTCCAAACCCCCATTAAGACAAGAATTAACACCCGTATTTTATAGCGTTCTGTAAAATCTTCAATATTTATTTTTATTTTATATAGCCATATAAAAATACGATATTACAAATAGTGGTGTTACCGTCCTCAAACATCCTCTAAACAAATTATTGATTGCCTGATTTTGTAATCAACTCCAAAAATTTCGTCTATTTAATTTTTAAACATATGTAATATAAAATAAAACATTAAAATTAGTAATATATAAAATAATATGTAAAAAAAATATTTTTTAAAATATGCTTTTATCGAAACCAAATTCGCCCCCTAAAAAGTAGAAAATAAAATTGATTGCAAAACTTTAGCTTTTTTGACTGTTATAATATAAAAGTGAATTGCTGGAATAAAAAAGAAACACGAACCTCAAATTTCCTAGATTTTTATTTAACCTTATTATTTGGTTTCGATAAAAGCATATTTTCAAAAATATTTTTTTTACATATTATTTTATTTTATACTTTTTAGTTTTAAATGAAACACATAATTTGAATTTAAAAATATGGGATATTTTTTATTCATACATACATTAATTATTGTTTCTGATATAAAATACGTTTTATAATTTTATACCAAATGTTTAAGTAAATTGAGAGATGTTAAATCGATTCCATTACAGCAAGAGTAAAAATTTTTCTCAACTCATAATAAGAAAACTCATAAATAATGAAAGTACCTCGAAGGGTAAAATATGTACCAAAATACTGTGATTATATAAATATTACAATCCAACAACATAACTCGAATGAAAATGATATACATAAATGTACTTTACTGTATATTTCTATAGTATACTATTAGTAGTATATCGTATACCCAAACAAACATCTAAGCTTGAAGACCTACCTACCTAATCGCTTAATAAGATCATGCAGTAAAAAATGTTGACAAATATCTTGATTTAAATTATAAACAAATGGAGCGGAACAAAATAATTTGGGAAATTAGTTTAACATAATATTATGTGTATCCAGCCATTGGTTCAGTGGTTGACGCACCGCTTCTCATTCATAAGGGAATGAGAGGTCTCGGGTTCGATTCCCGGCTGGGTAGAATAATTATAATATAAAAAAAAAATATTCATAAATCGCAATATGTTTACTTTATAATATATCATTATATCACGTACATATTCCTACCACGAAACAAGGGTTATAGCTACCTGGCACATTTATGTACCACGGTACCTGAATATATATAAATAAATAAATATTATGTACATACGTACGTACATATTTACATACGTAGTTTTAATTTTGTTTGTAAATCATAATGCGTAATGCGCAAAAGCATAATTTTGTAATGATCATCTTTACTTTTTATATTTTTTACTATGTACAAAAATAATATTATGTATGTATGTAGTTTGAATTTGGCAATTGGAATTATTTTGAATAAAATTTTATTTGTATATCTATATACACAATATACATAATCAATGTTCCTAAATAAAACACATAAAACATTAATTTCTAACGCCATGCATATTCAATATGCAATAAAGAATGTTGACAACAAATATTCTGATTTAAATCCTAAACAAATGTTTTAAAACAAAATAATTTAGCAACATACATAAAAATATTGTATGTATGGATGGTGTTTTGCTAATTATGCTGATACAAAACACCAGGAAAGATCAAAAATATAATGTGTATGTTTGTATGCATGAATAAGAGATAAAAATGTAAGTTTTAAATTCATATATACAAAAATGTATACATATTTTATTCAAAAAATGTTGATGAATAGATAGTTAAAAAAAAAAAAAATGTTGCATGTGAACTGGATTCGAACAACATGATCTCCACTTTTGAAACCTGTACACTATCCTCTGCACTATACTACACTTACAAATGTTGCTAACAGATTACGAAGATAATAAAAAGCGTGACAGAATGACAAATAAATAAATAAATAAATAAACCGACATCGACGAGTTAATATAAAAGCATATAAAAAGACTAAAATTTTAAAATTGCTTAAAAAAAATTAAATAATGGGGTTTTATTGTTGTATATAAAATCCGGGGTTTCGATATATTTTAGTATATACTGTGTACGAGCGATTGAACTCATTAGAGGAAAAAAAAGATTTATTTTATAATTTTAATCCATAAATTCATCTTATACCATATAAAATACAAAAAAAAAAAGAAAACTAATTAAAAATCTTTCAAGAATATTATGAAATTTCCTTAAAATAATTTAATCATATATGTATGTACTTATATTAAATTCCTTTTCTAATGATTCTCCAAAAATATTAAAACGAAAATAATGTAATAAAATAATTATAAAATGTCTGTGATATGATAGGTAAAGCCTAATATAAAATAGAATAGTTTTATTTTGTTTCAAATGTTTTATCTTTTTTCAAAGGTTTTACTTTTGATCATTATTAGTTATTTAAAATGTTTATTTATTGTTATACAGCTTTAAAATAATTTTAAAAATTTAGGTAATTAAACAAATATATTATTTGTGTATAATAAGTATAATTTAGGTATGAATATGTAACTCATCTTATAAATAAAATTAAAAAAAAACTTTGGGTTTTAAAATTTTCCTACTATGGATGCTAGGAATTGTATGACAGCTACCTGAGCCACTCTGAATTTCGAAAAAAGGTAAAATACATGTCTGTTCATTTTCGAGAAAGTATCTGCGCATGAATTTTCGTCGATTTTAGTTTTTGATATATTCCTTATGGGTGCTGGGAGTTGTATGACAACTGCCCAAACCACTCAGAATTTTAAAAAAACTGTAAAATATGCTTTTGTTAATTTTTTAGATAATACCTGAGTACTCAACTTTCAAGTCTGTAACTCCTTTGATTTTTTAAATATTCCTAATGGAAGCTAGAAATTGTATACAAGCTGCTCGAATCAACCAGAATTTTGAAAAACAGTCAAGTCTATAACCTTCCCTTCTATTTCAATACTGTACACTGAAAATTTTATCGCATTAAATTTCATCGCAAATTTTAAACGGTAGTTGATCAAAATATCTAGTTGATAACCAGAAAAAATTTTGATTAAAAATATTAGGCTACAAAATATGATCAGCAGAAAATGTGAGAAACCCAGTACACAACCCAGTTAGGTGACTCTTTAAATCATTAAAAACATCAGCCTCTTCTTTTAAAAGATCAAAATTAATCTTAAAGATTAACTAAGATTTTCCGCAAACCGCTTTTCCGCTTTTATAGATCTACTGGAGCTGCAAAACTCTGTAAAGATGATGATATTTTTAATATACCTTATCCTTTAATATACCTTAATATACCTTATCTTTTTTCGCAGCAAAATTTCAATTAAAATTTTATCTTGAATTTTTCTTACCGAAAGGTAAAAAATATTTTACATACTTATTTTTCTTGTTCTGGTTTTTTAAACAAAAGTTTTTCCTTAATTTAATTTAGTTAAGAATTAGTATCAATATTTTGTTGTTCTTCTAATTTTAATAACTTCAAAATATATATTTTATTTATATATATACGTATATATTTTTATTTTTGAGATATTCACTTCTCTTTTAAAATTAAAGTTTGCAGAGTTTAAACAATGATAAATACTAAAACCATCAGCTGAAAAATTTTATTATAAACAATCAGCTACTAAAATTTTTATAGTTCTATAACTAATATAGTTACAGTTTTTAGCAAGATCTCCTCAGAAGGAGATAATGGCTTACATAAATATAATTATATTTCATTAAAATTGCATACTTTACGGCTAATTATAATATTTTAATTTTTAGAATTTTCATATATTTCAAATTAAAAACAAAAAACTTCGTAAAAATAAAATAATAATATATTAATTTGTTTTTTGAATTAAAATAAACTGTTCTTTAGAAACTTAACCATACATTAACCATAAAAATAACGATACTTCTTTAAAAAAAACTGAGGCTGTATTACTATTTTTTTACCGCGATAACGATAAATTTTTTTTTTTATTTATATTTTCTATTTTTTTTATTACCATCTTCATATACCCATCTTCTTTTTGATCTAATTTAAAAAAAAGAAAAAAAACAAAAGAAAAACAAAACACATCATTGGTTCAATAGATCCCTTCGAACAAACAAAATCCTTTAGGGCTTCAAACAAAACAAATATAAAATAAAAACATAACCTTTTTTTTTTTCTTTAATAAAACAATATATCCTTATTTTTTTTTTTTTTGTTTTTTTCAATTCTAAAAAAAAAATAAGAAAATTATTTTGAAATTCTTTTAGATCCATTTTTGTTTCCATTTTACGAATCTAATTTTGTACGTTTCGCCATTTTAATACTTTGTGCAGTCCGTGTGTATATCACATCATATTAAACATGACAACAAAATATTAAATTAGATCAATTTTTTGTTTTAAATAAAAAACAAAAAAAAGGACTAAAAAGGAAACCTTTTGTAATAATAACGGTATTGAATCACAAAAAATTAAAAAAAAAAAAATAAAAAAACAGAATTTATATTTACAAAAATAAAAAAAAATTATTACAAAAAAAATAAAAATATTCTTCATCTTGTATTCTAGTCCAGTCTTTTAAAAATTTAGCCTGTCAATCAAAGACTTTTCAATAATTTTCTTTCAGACCTTTAATATATACAAAAAGGTCTCCTAAAAAACTATCAATATATATACATATATATATTTTTTAACATGTGCATGTAATATGATGGGATGTAATTTTAATTTAAAACCAAAATTTTTAGAAAATTATGACAATATCAAAAAGAATCATTGAATTTAGAATTTGGTAAAAAAAATTGCTTTAAAATTTAACACTATTGCTATTTAAAATCTATATAAACTTTCTTTATATTTTTTGGTTCATAATTACTTTTTATGACTGAAAAAGTACTGAAAGCCATATGACGGTTACCGGAAACTAAAAAGTGAGCAATAATAAAACTTGAAACAAAAGGAACTATAAATATTGAATTTTATTTCTAGTCAAATTCAAAGTTAATTTTATGAAAGAAAGTTATTGCTAACGTTCCTTATGGTAAACCAAAAATGTTCGAATTCAAAAGATTTGAGTTAAAAGTTAAGTAAAAAGATTTGAGCCGCTGTTAAAGAAAGAATATATGGGCTAAATTAATTTGATAATTGCTTTTATTTTTTGAAATATTTTCATATTTTCCATTTTAGATTAAATCACTCAAATATAAAAATTATTAATATTTTTTCAAACTAATCTTTATTATTAATTAGTATTTGAAAGGAGAAATTAATATTAAAAAAAACGAACATAAAAAGTTAAATTAAAATTTTAATCAAATTTTATATTTTTTGATTTCTTTACAAAAATGACTTTAATTCTATAAACATTTATTTATTTCATCTTAAGTATACAATTTTCATGTCATTATGATAATATTTGCCTTCTTTTAGTTCCGGTTAATATCAGGGTTTAATCAAAATATATAAAAAAAAAAAACGATTTAAATGATCTGGATAAAGTTTTTACGTTGGGAAAAGATTTTAGTTGTCAAATCAAAGTTAACATTCAAATTCAAATTTTTATATTTTATAAAATAATAAAATGGAATTAAATTTTCTATAATATTATATTTATATATTTTTATAAATATAAAATAAAATTTTGAAAATTTCATTTGATAAATAAATATTTGAAAATAAGACTTACCAACATAATAAAAATAAAACAGACTACTTAAGCGCCACTTGTATGAAATATCATTACTAAATATTGAAAAGCTGCTTAAAATTCTGTTATATATATTTGAGTTTTGAGTTGTCATTTTATTTTTATATTAAACTACTAACTTACTCCTTAAACTAGTTCGAAAAGAACAAATTAGGTAAACAGGTAACTTATTTACTTATTTATATACACAAATATTAAAAATCATTTAGAATAATGCAATATTACTAAACCGTCGGCGCTGGCGGCGACTAAGGCGCTGTCGACTATTAACTCGAATACCATTATTAATTTATACTGCAACTTTATTTATTTTGTTTACATTATATAATATTATATTATAAGATTTGCACTTCGTTTAGATGTATTAGAAGGCTTGTTAAGAAAAATAAAAATTAAAAAAAACATCCTACTTGTACAATACCTGGTATGGTAAATAAGAAAAGGGCTTTACTATTGGATAACCATCGACTGTTCACACAGCAAATATTGTTTTAAATTTTAATTAATACCTTTTGTTTTAAATTTCCATTTAATTTTACATAATTTTAGTGTTTTTGTTTTTATTTTTCTTGATTACATAATTTAAAAAAAAAAAAAATTATTTAATTTTTATATTTCATGGATATTTTTTTCACGTTTTTTTTTTATGTTTTTTATACTTTACTAAAATTAATAAATATTGAGCTGAAATATATATTTTTATTTAATTTAAGATAAACTTCATAAAAAATATTATTAAAAGAGGAGTGTTGGATTCCACTGGACTTTCCTGAACAATTATGTATCCATATATGTATATTAATATATAAAAACTGCTTGAAATATTTACAGGTTGTTCCTAATAATTAACTAAACCCCCAACACCGCTGTAATAGCTCTTTATTTGTATATGGTAGTGGGTAAGCTGAAGTTCTTCTAGTTTTTATAAGACATCGGCTCTTAAATGAAATTTTAATTTTTCTTTAGTTTTAATAAATTGACAATTAATTCGTTTCTAGGCCATATTATATTCATTTTTCAATTCAATTAATTTTTATTTCCTTCAATATACAGTGTTCTTAAATATATTTAAGCTTAATACTCATAGTTTAAAAGAAATACAAAAGGGATCAGTAAAATTACTTTAACATTTATTTTTTTAAGCACAAAAGTTGCATTTTTCTGCCACAATAATGTAACAAGGAAATCACACAACCTTCAATTTTCAGGTGTGACTGTACATGTCGTAAGAATTACTCTTACGACGTGTGTGGGATTCGAAACCACACTCCCTCGGTAATTACAGCGTATTTTATACGCTCTTAACCACTAGTCCACCGAGGCTCAAAGCACAAAAGTAATTTTAATAGATAATATTGTTATTATTTTGTTTTAAATTGACATCACAAAAAAAATGTTCTTTTTGATTGAATAATTTTTTTTTTGTTCAAAAATCGAATATCAAAATTCTTTTTAAAAAAATATGTATTTTTTTATAAATTTCTCAAAGAAAATATAATGTCGAGTGGCGACACTATTAGTGCTATCTATCCGAAAATATTGAATATTATTCAATTATTCTCTTGAACTCTACTTTCAGAATTTCATCATACATTGACCTTTTCTTACATACAGTTTTTTTTACCGGGAGTTTGAATGGAAAAAAATTCCTTTTTAACTGAACCCTAAACTTTAAGCTTACATCTAAAATTAAAGACAAATTAATCTACACATATTGTATAAAAGATGACTTTTTGAGAATAAGAACATATTTTTCAGGTACGCATGAAAAAGAAAACGATGGTTATAGGAAAACCAGGAAAACCGATATGCTACGTTCAATTAAAGAGAGAAAACTATTTTTGAGTTTTCAATTTTCTATTTCAATTTTAAGCATTAGTCACCGACCAACCGACCTTAAATGAACCGGCCGAACCGACGTTAAAACTTACCTGCAAATATTTTTAATTGATATACAACGTATACAAAACTTCACTTAATCGTGTTTAATTGTTAGTGAGTTGCTCTGCTCCTACATTTTATTTTTATTTTAATACTAAATAATAAAATTCGATAAAAAATACGTATCTCTACCAAATTTAATTAACATATTACAGATTAAACCGATTATCGTGTTTATATTCAAAGACCCATATATAGTCTTACAGGTAAATATAGAAGAACCTACCAGTTGTCAAATTTTCACTTGACAACGGAACATTTGATTAAGGGCATTTCGCAAAAAGACACTTAACAAAAAAAACATTTAACAAAAAAGACACTTAAAAAAAAGGATATTTATCCATATTTTATATATGGACAATTAGTAAAAAATAATTTAATAAATTTAACAATTGGTCACTTGGTAACTTAAACGCTTAATAACTTTTATAAGTGGACAATTCGCAGCTTTTAACAAACAATAATTTTAATTTTCAATTCTATAATTTCATAATATCAGGAACTTGTGCCAAAATTATTAATATCGAAAACGTAAAGTTCATAAGCGTCAGCGATGAGATCTACATAAATAAAAATTACCAAATGTCCGACTGTTTACTTTTCGTTCTGACAAATGTCTTTTTGTTAAGTTTCTTTTTTGCGAAATGTCCACAGATCAAATGTCAAGTTGCTAATATATTGTGCCGCACCCAAATATAGACATGTTTCGAAAAATGTTATTATCGATCTGTAAAAGTTCCAAAATATTCAACGAATCCAAGCTCATAAGCTTTTTTTTATACGATTCCAATACTTTCCTCATAATAAAGTAAAAAACTGCAAAAAAAAAAAAAAAAGGATACACTAATACAAATAAATTAGAAAAATTGATTGTTTATTAAATTTTTATTTTATTTTCAGATTCTTTTTTTTTCATTTTATTTTTCATTTATTAGATACAATTTTGAAATGTATTAGAAATTGATATAACAACTATGAAAATCATTGGAAAATAAAAACAGGACAAAGCAATTGAAACAATTTAAAATTACGTGGAATATTTTTTTATTTTATTATCTAATAAAGGTACAACGAATTTAAATAAAGAATACCAATAAATATAAAACAAAAACAATTGTTTGCTGTTTTTTATTTTTTTTTTGTTAACGGCTGAATAATTTTTGAAAGAAAATCATTTTTGTAAATTAACCAAAAATTGAACCTTTATAATTAGACCGTTTTCTAAATTGTCAAAGTTAAAATGTTTGAAATGATTCGCCATGCTATCAAACCAGATGACATAAAAAAAAAACCAAATCTTAACAAAAAACTATTAAATAACAGTAAAAGGAAAATAAAAATTCTTAGTAAATTAATGGAACTACCATAAAAAAGGCACCTAAGTAAAATTTCAAGAAAAACGAAGGTAAATTATTTGAAAATCAAGAACATATTTAAAATCACAATTAATACTAAATATTATTAATATAAAATATTTCTAATACTAGCAATATTTAGATTTCAGGTTTCTTAAATAAAATTTTCATTTAATTTTAATTTTCCTTTTGTCTTCATTAAAAAAAATTCTGAATTTTTTCGTTACACATTTTTAATGATGCATCAACAATTACAACCCTGAACATTTATTTGCTATTCAATTCGTTCGTCCTTTTTTATTTAAAATGAAATTTCTTTTTATTTTTACAGTGACAATTTTAATTTAATATTTGTACAAGATTTTATTATTTTATGATATCCTAACGAACAACAACGTTCACGGATATATAAAAATTGCTACTTGGTTTATAATGCATATAACTATAGGCATCATACATATGAAAGTAGGTGTATGAATTGAATCAGTTTCCAAAACACAAAAATGTATGTCTACCCTCTAGTAGATCTTTTAGTACTAGTCAAAAACTTAAAAAACTATAAAGGAATAAAAATAACCTAAAATATTTTTAAAACAATTTGTACTTTCACTATTTCAAATTTGGTTAAGATCGATACACAGCTTTCGACAGTTTATCATAGAATTTTTTTTTTTAACCTTTAACCAAAGTATGCAAACTTCAAAATTAAAAAGATTATTAGATTTCAGCTTAAAATGAGTAAATTATATAATCAGACAAACAGTTTAGAAAATGTGTTTACAAAACACATTACAAAAACAATATTTTGGGGCAGGTGACTGTTTTTTTTTTTTTTTGTTATTCTTGTCATACTGCTTGTGATAGCATACGACTTTCACTAAACTCTTCTATCAACACTACTGTTAGGTGTAGTTTTTTTTCCCCAAGATATACATTGAGTTCACCTCTATTATAATTTTTCTGTGACAGGTATTTTGAAAGCTTACAGATTCCATTCAAGGATCTAGCCACCTCGATTTGTTCATTAAATCTTTATTCGTGATTTTTCTACGTTAGAATATCGAACATATGATTCTGAAGTATCTAAGGTATTTATTTATTAATGTATGTAGTCTGATATTTTTAGTCTTCAAAATTAGCTCTCGGTCTCGCTACAATATATTAAAATGTTTTTTTTACATGAACGGAAAATTGACTGCAGTTGAGTGTTTTCGGATTTGAGAACCAGAACTGAATTCAGAATAACGTAGAAGTCATAGAATTGGAGTGATATTTTGTTATATTGGAAATTTAGTTAATTGGAATTTAAGCTTGAAATTGTTTTAGAATTTGGAATTAAATATAGTTTTCAAATTTAAGTTTACATTAAAATTTAAATATTCAAAAAGATAACACAGGTAAAAAAAAAGCTGTTATTTGAAAATAATAAATCTGTAGTTTTATAATCAGGTTTCCTTTTTTATGAGCGCGATGTTGATGTGTAGAGTGCACTTTACACATATTTAAATTGAAAACTATGCCTAAACTCTTTCAAAATTTGTATTTTGATTGCTATCAAATCAATTACAAAGAAAATGTTAGGAATTTTTTTTTCTACCCTTTTTATTAATTTTTATTTTGGGCTTTTTCAATTGAATTTTTATTGGAAATAATTTAGGACAAAAAAAAAAAATTTCCAAATAACACAGTATTTTTTTCTTAATAATAAAAGTAAAAAAATACCTTTTATTCAATTGTTCTTTTTTTTTTTTTTGTTGTTTCATTTTCCATGAATATACACAAAAATTATTGCATAAATTTAATTTTTTATTAAAATCCTTTTTTTTTATATATATATCTATAGGTTGGTATTTTTTCAGTTAATATATTTCAATACTTTAATTTTTCTTTTATTACAATTTGCAAAATGAATGAAAAATCAAAAATTAAATTTTATCTGAAAAATGATATTCAAAATTTTGATGATTTTGGTGTCTCCATTTGCCTTTATTAGGTTCTAACTTAAATTTTTCTTCTTAAACTTTAAATTTCTTTGAATTTCTTTCAATTATTTCAAATTGACTTCATTAAATTTATTGAGTATTTTTCATTAAAGAATTGAGCATTTTTATCTGCTATAAGTTTGAGTCGGACATAGCATGGTTGGCAGCTATTATAGATTTCAAATTGTTCTGTATTTTCTAATTTGGATTTTAAGGGATGTTTATTAAAAGAACATAATTTAATAAGCAATTTTAGGCTTTTAGACTTTTAATTTATTGCAAGAAACATTAATTGAAAACGCAAAATAAAATTAAAAAACTACCATATATATTAAATGTGAAAAATAACGATTTTATTTTTTATTTCTGTTAAAATCTTAAAATATATTTAAAGTAAAAGGTTACTTTAAATTCAATCTGATTTAAAATCTTTAATTTTTTTTTTTTTTGTTGTTATTTTTATAGCTTAGAAATTTTTTAATCAATTATTATATTTTGTACATTGTATAACAAAGGAATATTTTTGAATTACTTAAAATGTTCAATCTGTTATGTTTAGACAGACTACTACAGTTTTAAGTACATATACATATATATAACATAAAAATGTTCTAATGATATTTTAAGGATTTTAATTTTCTATTATTTACACAATTTTTTACGGTTTTGTTGAGTCTAATAGAAACAGTCAGTTTCCATTTTTTTGTTTTTAAGAAAAACAAACAAAAATGATAAAAAATTTGTGCTTCAAATTGTTTTAGTTTTGATATCTTTTTTTTTTTTTTTGTTTTTTATTTATAACATTATTTTATAGTAAGTACTAATCCCATAAGATCAACCGTATACATCAGTTTGACTTAACTATAGCTGATTAATAAAAAAATTAGTACATATGTCTTATAATAAATATCAAATTGTAATGTATAATAAAATAATAATAAAATAATTCTTGTATAAGATAATAGATGGCGTAGAAATAAAAACATATTTAGGAAAATCTCATAATTTTGTAAAATACCTACGGCCGAGTAATCAACGGCTTAGTGAAATTAATTATTCCAAAACCTAAAAATTAATCAAATGTAAATAATATAATCCAGCCAATGGTGCAGTTGTTAAGACACAGACCTTTCATACGAAAGGTCTCGGGTTCAAAACCCTGCTGGATCATATAGATTAATAAAAAATTATATAGATTTTTCTTATAATATATAATTAGTAGAATATAATTAAATAAAAAAATAAGTATATATGTCATATAAATTATAATAAAATATCATATTGTAATAGCTATATAATAAATTAATAATAAACCATAATTCTTGTATAAGACAATAGATGGCGTAGAAATAATAGAAACGTCTTTGTCTTGTACAATAGCTACAACGAAGTAATCAACGGCTTAGTGAAATTAAAGATTCACGAAACTGAAGCTTAGTTAAATATGAATAATAAATGACTTAGTGGATGCCCTAAACCATATTGGAGTGGCAAGGGACAAAAAAAAAAACAATAATATAATATGTTCCTTATAGGAGTGATAAAGAAAAAAAATATATTTTTTTTATTATTTAAGGATTTCCAGTTCGAACAAACTTCCAAAATAATATTATGTGTAACTAAATTTAATAATTAGATTAGTTATAACACACTTTAACCCATTTGAAATTTCTAGTTCGGTTTGTAATATTCAAAAAAGTTGATTAGATGAAAGTTAACTAAGTGCTTTTGTAAAAATTAATAATTAAAATTGTAAAAATTAATAGGTAAAATATCAAACAATCCTTTTACCTATATCAAATATTCCAATTATACTTTAGTGTCACAATTTTAACTTGATATTTCTACCAAATCTAACAGAAGCAAAATATATCTATATTAAAAATTTTCTTATACAAAAAAAAATTTTTTCTGAGTCATTTACTTATCAAAACCAAAACATCCTGTGAACTTTTCTATTGTGAGTTAAAAAAATGAAACAAAATAAATTATTATTTTCGAAATTTTTGGCAAGTCTATTGTTTTTGTAAACTTGTGGAGAAAAATATTATAAAAGAGATCTATTTCTTTTAAGAACTTTTAAGTTAAAAAATAAAGAAATTAAAAAAAAAAAATTCGTACACCCTTAATTGAAGCACTATAAAGAAAATTTTAGACAAGAATGGTTATATACAAAATTATATTAGCTGTTGTAGATTTTTAAGTATTTTAAAAAGAAGAGAGAGAAAGCAACTTAAATAAATACATACAAAGTAAAAAAAAAAACCAAATATTTTCCAATTCAAAAAAAAAAAATTTTTTTTACTGAAAAAATAGAAGGAAAAATTGTGAAAAGAAAAGAAAATAAACATGAAATAACACAAATATATTATATAGATGTAACCGTCAACAACCAGTAGAATTTACAACATCAAAGCATTTTACTTTTAACTTAACTTTAAACAGAATCAGACAACCGTAACAACAACAAGAAATCCATATAAATTTGTTTGTTGTTTACTTTGCATTTTCCTATGGCATTACAAAAACTAAAAATCTATATAATATAGGAAAAGATATACGTCATGAACGGCATTTTGTTATATATAAAATATGCACTTAATAATGTGAGTTAAATGGTTTCACGCAAATGTGATTATATAAATTTTCCGTTTTCTCCCATTGAAATTTTGCACAAAAAGAAAGAGAAAACGAAATTTTGAAATTTATTTTATAGATAATTTTGAAATTTTAAAAATTATTTCAAATTCGTAATATTTTATATCATATCTTTTTTTTTTTACAGAACAATCTGTAGCAACGTTTAGAATATATCCGTTTAGAATATATGCTAATGATTACAGAATGATTACTTATTATTGAGTTACAAGAGTAAAAGACTAAAAAAAAAATAACAAATAGCCAATGTAAAAAAACTTAATACGTAATAACATAAAAATGAAGAAATCTAAAAGTTTTACCTGACAAGGAAAAAACAAAACTGCTACCTTAATAAACAAATTCAATTTTCCAAAAATGTTAGTTACAAAAGAAAATTCAATAATATTTTCCTAATGTTTGCGTCCCTTTTACAGAATAATTTTACTATTTTCTACTCCCAACTGCAACACTCTTTGAAAAAGAGTAGATAGAGTGTTGTCACTTTTGCCACAAAAAGTAGCTCTCACAACTGAATAATGCCCTAGTGCCCTCCAACTTCAGACCTGTAACCTCTTTGTTTTGTGATACTTATTACAAAAATCAAGCTTTTATTATTGTAGAGGTTTTAATATTTACGAAAATTTTTGGAGTATATACAATATAATAACTACATATATATATATATATGTATTGTAGTTAACTATATTTTAAAGCAAATGTTTACTACATTTCTAATTGCATGTAAACAGTATAATTTATTATTATTTATCTATGGATTTTTATGAAAAAAATGTTAATATACAATGAATTAACAAGAAAATTGGTTTAAATTAACTTTAATACAGGAAGTTGTTAGATATATGGGATCAAGAACGAGGTTTTTGTTCTCTGTATTGCAAAAAGCAATATATTATGCACGTTGAAAGAATTTTTTAGTGGCAACACTGTAGGAGTAATTATCGTTATGTTAAATTAGTGTTCCATTTACCAACTACCCTTAACTACTCTTTTCGTCTAAAATGAAGGTAAACAATATAAAAATTTTCTGTTTAACTTTAAAAACAGCTTAACTTAATGCCTGTTTAGCTAATTTTACATTAGTTATAAAAAAAAACTCAACCTTTATTTTATTATATATATATTATACGTACATAATTTAATATATATATACATATATATTTATATATATATGAATATATAGATATGTATTGATGTTAAGAGAAAAATGCAAAATCCCCCTTTTAAAAAGCATTCAACCATATTAACAATATAATTATATATGTAATATTGATTTTCATTTTTAATTTACAGAAGATTTTAAAGGGGCAGTAAAAGAAAATCTTAAAAATCCATTTCCTTAATTTCTTTGTTCTTTTTTGTCTTGTTCTTTTTTCTAAATACAATTCAGAGCTTATTTTTAAATACATCAAAAAAAAAAAAACATACTTTTATCACTAAATACAATTGCACTTAAAAAGTATTGTAACACAAAATACGTACATACATATTATTCTTATACACCGAGTCCTTATAATAATGTTATAATTTTGAAAATAAAAGGTGTTAAAATGAATTTGATTTTTTTTTTCTGTGATAATTTATTCCTTTTGGCTGGACATCTAAAATCTTTAAAAATTTGATATTAGATACTTTAGATATAAATTTAATTTAATTGGTGTCGGTTTTGTACATCTTTATTATTATAGTTAATCTGAAATGATATTTTAAAATATTGAAATTGCTATGAGTATGATTTAGTATAGTATATGATTCTTCTATTTAGTAAGCTTTAAGAATAATTCCCCCTTACGACATTTTACAGACACGTCTGAAAAGGAAAGGCTATATAATTTTATTGTCACATTTATGTGGCAGGATAATAAATAATTTTAATTAAATATTATTTTGTTAATTTTTGATATTTACAAGAAAACAGATTCTTTCAAGATCGACCTTGCTATGTCTTCGTATAAAAGTTGCTTTTTTTTAAGGAACGGCTTTTTATAGCATTACAGATTGTTACAAACTAAATCCACATTAGAATGAAATTGTTAAATATCCACACATAATATTTGATGAGAGATTAGGGTAGGAAATGATAGGACAACAACGAGGAATCCTTGAAGTGGGAAGTGGGAGTGTAAAAAAACAATTAATCCGTCTATTTTTACTACTATTTTGCTTACATTGACGAAATACAAAATTTAATAAAAAATCTACAAATTGCATACATTAAGGCGTCATATAATATTTTCGGTAGAAAAATTTATAATTTGTAACTATAGTGACGTCAAACAAAAATTTTTTTTATATTCATAATTTTCATTTTATATGAAATTTCATATGCAATATGGATAATAATGAAACATGAAAGCTTAAATAATGTGTACAGATGTAGAAAACGATAGGACAAGGACGGGAAATCTTTGAAGTGAGAAGTGAGAGTGTAAAAAAATAATCTGTTTATTATGATTACTATATTGCCAACATTAACGAAACAATCAGTCAATTACAACATGCAGTAATATATATAGCACCTTCTTACATAAGATAATTAATAAATAACCAATACTTATGATATATAATATAATAAACATTTTTTCTTTAATTATTTTTATTTATTTATATTAATATAATGCAATATTACAAAACTATTGTCTACTAAGGCGATAATAGGTCTATTATTAATTTATACATTAATATAATTTATTTTATTTATATGATATATTTTTTTATTTAGACTACATTTGGTCGTAAGAGAGATTAACTATTCAAATTCAATACATAAATGTTGCTACCTGTGCAGAATCTGAACAAAAACTCTCGGTTAATAAGCCACTTTTAAGTAAAATTAATCGCTAGATCACCGAGTCTCCATGAATATCATTTTCATTTCTGAAATCTAAAACAAAATAATTCTTAAATTTTTGGGGCTTCGGTAGCCTAGTGGGTAGGCGTGTGGCGTATTAACCGAAGGAGTGTGGGTTCGATCCCTGCACAGGTCGTAAGTATTTTTCTTTACATACCCCCCTTACGACCTAATATAATGTAAATATATAGTATATAATATAAACAAAATAAATAATATTAGTATATAATTTAATAATAGTATAAAAACCTAGAATGGCCTTAGTAGCCGATGGTTCAATAATATTGCACTACCTTAATGTATGTAATATTAATATAAATAAATAAATAAATAAATTCTTAAATTTTTATAATAATTCAAAGATTGGAATGGAACTTAAACCTTGAATCCGTCTATCATCTAAATTTCAATTTCATTGTTTGCATTTAAGCAAATACCTTCCACCATTTAAGTAATTAACCTAACAAGCTTCTTGAAATACAAAATTTAATAAAAATAAATCTTCAAATTGCATACATTAAGGCGTCAATTATTACTTTCTGTAGAAACATAATATGAAAACTTATAATTTGTAATTGTAGTGACGTCAAAAAATAATTTTTTTTTATATTCATTATTTTCATTTTATATGAAATTTTATATGCAATATGGATAATAATGAAACATGAAAGCTTAAGTAAAGTCTAGATGATGTGTACAGAATTTTTACAGAATAATAGCCAAAAATTAATTTTTAATTCTTTTTTTAAGTTAGATTTTTGTTTTTATGGTTTTATATTTTAAAAATAACTATACATAATATCTTCATTTTTTGAAATTATTGGTTAAAAAATAAACTATATATACATACATATAGAATACCTACATATAGTAATAGTTTATATACTTACCTTCTTCATATTCATTTGCAGAATTTTAAGTAGATTCTGTTAAAAGGTTATTATTATTATTCAGATAAAAATAAAATAAAAAACAAAAAAAAAATAAAATAAAACCAAATGAAAATAAACACCATGTGGAAATTAAAAGTTAAGATCTTAATGGTACTTTAAATGTTAAATAAATATGTATGTTAGTAAAAATGAATATTATTTTTAAATATGTAAGCATACATGTATATTGAATAAAAATTACAATTCTCAATAAAGTATACACGTTTAACATTTTAATTTCTTTTCACATTATATATTTTTAATTTAATTTTTTTAAATGAAATTTTTTTTAGCCCCACCCATTACGGACCTACAGCCGAACTCAAAGTTTGGAAAAGTCCTATTTTGAATTGTGTTCTTAGGTTTCCTTTTTAATATCTTTTCAATCTTAAACATTTTTGTAGTTTTTTTTTTTTTTTTTTTCTTACGAGGGTTGGTGGAAAACTCGAAAGTCACAAAGAGGAACTGCACGTGCTTCTTCAGGGTAGTGTTGGGCTTTAACCAACCAAAACCACCCCCCTTTCAAAACGAAATTTTAGGATGGAACCTGTAATACAAATGTACACTTTGGTTTTGGGGATAGGTATGTGGGAAGCATAATTGGGGAAATTGGAATTGGAAAATTTGGATTATGGGGGATAGGTAAGAAAATTTGGAGGGACATTTTGAAGAAAGATGTTAATGTTCTACTTAAACTTAAGTAAATAGTACATATATGAATTACCAACTTTAGGGAACACATGCGATGGTATATGGTTCTCAAACGGGACGTGCGCATGACAAACGAATTTCCATAGGCTTCTTGCCATCTTGATAACTCAACATGGTAGGGATGAGCATCTGTTGCCCTCCTTGTTTCTCGTTGGAAAACTTTGAGTGGAGGCATTAATTGTTTGATTTCTTTGGAACAAGTGTTAATCCCTACGAGATACCTATAAAACAAGGTCAGTGACCCAACTGTGCGACGATGGCTGAGTGAAGTAAGCATTGAAGTTACACTGGGGCTGTTGATCAAACGAATAGCTCTGTTTTGCACATTATCTAAATAAACCAGTGCTATTGGAGGCCCTGCAGCCCAAATGTGTGCATTATACTCCATTTTCGGCCTAATGTACGTTTTATGGATATTGAGAAGATCAGATGCGGAAAAGTGCGGTACAAAAAACCCAAACATTTAGCTTCATCCTTGGCTATACCAAAAATGTGATTTGACCAAGTCAATTTCTTGTTTAATCTGATGCCCAGCATGTTTAAATCCGTTGAATGCTGCAAGACTTCTCCCTGAAATAGTAGGTTAGGAACAGTAGTGTCAATATATAGTAATAGTTAATAATAATATAATAATAGTTTTATAAATCATTATCAAAATTACAAATTTTTTTGCAATTTAAATGTACCGTTATGTGAAAATAAAATTTTGTAAGATTTTCCTTCCTTAATATCTACGGAACGGTTTAATAAAACTTAGAAATTTTGAGAGAAGACAGAGTTATATGTTACTCTCAAAAAACTCCCTTTTTAAGAGATATTAGAAGTCAAAAATTTAAAATTTGCTATTTTTAGACTCCTGTAACTTAGACACCTGTGCAAATTTATATTTAATAAGACAACATAATTGATGATCCAATATTATGATCTAATATATTCTAATATGATCTAATATATGTCTAATATTATGACTTTTTTTTAGTATTATAGAGGGTATATATTATAAGGTATCCTTCAAATTTATAGAATTATTGATAGGTTTTGTATTAAAGCAATCATGAAGTATTTATAGAAGAAAACACCTACTAACCTTTTGTTACTGATCCAGATTTTTCTCTATTTTTTTCTTATATGCATATAAAAGAAATTACAAATTTTGATGCAAGTCACAGTATTCTAAACCTAATAATTTTTATTGACTTTTGGAAATTGTAAAAACTTTTGCTTTTAGGTTCTGCCTTAATTTAAATTGATATAAAAGAAACCGTACGAAGGGGTTGAGAACATGTCTTTTAATTGAAATTTAAAAATCTAATGTTATTAAATGTTATACTTGAAGAAATGCGCATTTGGGCATTACATAATTTAAAACCTACATATTTTTTTTTTGGATATTGAGCTTTCAAAAATTTTCTTTCCAGGAAAATTTTGTTGCTTGACTTTTCTAAAAAAAACAAATTGGAGGTATTACAAATTAAATTATTTTGAAACTAATATTTTTTTTAGTTTTTTTGCAAAGGTAATTGGGAATTTCCAAATACATCATTACGATCAATGCGCGAATTCCCTTTGGTAGTGTTGAACTTAAACCAACTAAACACCACATCTTTTTTACACCAATCATTAGGTTAAAATATATGGTATCAATAATACAGTACAATATATCAATCATACATTTTGGTTTTGAGGTTGAGAAAAATAGGAAATTTTTAGATTAGAGAACGGGAATTTGGAAAATATGTGTTCTAAGGAGTATTTAAAACATAATTGTTTACCTTAAATTTAATGGTATTGAACACGTTATAGTTGACAACTTTTGGAAATACTTTCGGTGGCAAGCTATACTCCATATTCGCGCTATACGCTCTATAAATAAATTTCAATATGAGAACCTGCCTCTCTTGCAAAATTCTTATTTAAATGTTACAATTATTTTGTAACAATAATATTTGTATAATTTATTATTTAAAATCATTTATATTTTATTCAAATCAATTCATTTTAATAAAATTAGTTAAATAAATATCAAAAAAGAAAATACTTCATCAATTAACACCCACTTTAATAAATTATTAAATACTAAATCTTCATTACAAAAAACAAAATGCTTTTCATTTCTATGGTTTTCAAAAATAAAAATTTTTTTTTTGTATTAAAGCAATCATGAAGTATTTATAGAAGAAAACACCTACTAACCTTTTGTTACTGATCCAGATTTTTTTTTTTTTTTTTTTGTTTTACTTCTTCCTATAGGAAGGACAATAAAACACAAAAAAGAAAAACCTACAATTTATAAATCCTTTAACTAAATAACCAATTTTTCGATACTACATAAATATAATTTATTTTACTTCACGTATTCCATAAAATAAACAATTTTTGTTATTCTTGTTATTGTTAATTTTTTTTCAATAATATCTAATTATTTTTTTTTTTTCTGGTTTTTTTTTTTTATTTTTTTTTTTGTTTTATCGGATTCAAAAAAAAAAAAATTCCTATTATAGAAAATTTACACCAATTTGAAAACTCAAACAAAAACTCTCAACTATATAGTAACATAATAAACCATTAAAAACATCCTTTTAACCATATATAGTATCTAACTCAAATTCACTTGGTCAGATATCGAAAAGAGTAGTTCATCATTTACTGATCTGATAATTAAAATTCGATTTTTATTTTTTTCTTTATAGTTTTCACAGTTTAAGGTTTAATGTGCTCATCGATCTTTGTTATATAAAAATGGCACCCATAATAATATATTATCCAATTACGTATATTATATACATATACATATAAATACAAATTTATATTTATCACTTTCTCTCATCTTTAAAAAAAAAAAAAAAAAACAAAACAAAAAAAAACGAAAAACAAAAAATTATTTAGTTAAATTATCTATAGATACTTTTATTTACAAATAAATTTATGGTACTTAAAGGTTTTCGTATCGATTCGATACAGTATATTTTCTTTTAACATATATGATATGGTCATATATTCGATATAAAATTATTGGTTTGTTTGTATGTTAATATTATTATGGTCCACCTGAGATATAAATAGTGTTGACAGTTTATTTTTCTAAACCTTTCAAAATGTTTCTAAAAAACTTTTAGTTTTTCCTTTAGGTTTGCGTTTTTTACTTTTATTATATAAAAGTTTTAAGAACAAAATATTATAATAGGATGTGTTTAGTTGTATGTTATAGTGTTAAGGATATTTTATTTTTAAAACAAAAGAAAAAAAACAAAAAACGAAAACAAAAGCAAAAACTAAAACAAAACAAAAATATAAAGGACATTAAAAGATTGAAAGATGGGTAAGGCTATAAAATAATAACAATATAGTATCAATGATGTGCATACGATAACATACAGTACGTGTTTACATTATGGATAAGTATGGGCAAAAGGTATATATTATATACAAGATATATAAATATAGGTAAAGGTAATATATTATATACAAGGGTAATTTGAAAAATTTTCGTCCTTTTTAAAATGTGAAATGCTTAGTTTAAATATATTATGTGTACTTTATGGTAAAAATTTTATTTTATTTTAAAGTGTAGCAACAACAGTGTAGCAGATTTTTTTTTTGTTAAAACACACACCTGGAAATACCTTTTTAATATTATTTTATAAAAATTGTTTCATTTTACATTGCTTAATCACACAAATGAAAAATATCGCTGATCTCAACAAAAGAAAAAAGAAATTTATGGCATAATTTTATACTGTAAAATTCATTTGACAAGTTTTTGAATGCACGTATCGGTTAATTGGATAATCTGCACCCAACTCTACACTCCTTTGTTTTTAAACTTTTGTAAATATAATCCATCAAAAAATTTGAACTTTAAAATGTATCATTGTATTTGTACATTAGCGAATATCTTTGAATAAAAAAATTCTTGATTTTAAGGATTTGATTAATACTTTAAATCCTTGAACCAACAATCTTTTAAAGTAAATGGGATGTTGTAAAAGATTTAAGATCCAAAACATTATTTACCAATTTTATTTTATTTCCATATTGACAAAATAAAACGCAAAAGCAAAATTACTTTAAATAGGTAACTATTAACTACTATCAAAAAATGACAGATGTACTTTTCTTTTGATATAATATTATGTCAACTAAAAATTTATGACAGTTGTTTACAATTAATAGAACATGAAAATAAGTCAGAGTAAATGTCATTTTGATAACTAAAATATTGTTTAAACTGCCTACATATTACGCACATGTATACATAATATAGTATAGAAAATTTATGTTAAAATATATTTTCCCTTAGTATACGTATATTTTGTGTTTATTTATATATTATGTATATGTACGCATAAATGTGTACATAAGTATGAATATGTACTTAAAAGATATAAAGACAACAAAACGTAAAAGAATATAGCAAACAAAAAAAAATTGTGTATATTTTCAATTTCTTTAAGGAAAAAAACTATATATACATTTAAGTACAGTGAAAGACAAAAATGTTGTAGTTTCAAATATTTCGTTTTCTAAATCATTATGTTTTCTTGAAAGTTTAGCTGGACTGTAGAATAAGGAAAATCGTTATTAGTTTAAACTTTAAAATCTCTAATATAAAATTTTATAATATAAAATTGTTAATGAACATTTTATTTGTGGTAAAAGAAATGAAAATACCAATATGTTAGTAGAAAACCTAAAAAAAATCCTTTTGTTATTATATTAAAAAGAAATGTTTGTTTCTACCCCACATTCGCATATAATAATTAATAAGTTTTTCAATTTTCCTTAATTTTTGTTCCCAAATTATATTATGATATTTTAAATCTTTTAATTGCCACAAGTGTTTTAATCTTAAAACAAACAATGAAAGAAAATAAATAATGGGTTTCCTTTAAAAAACAAAAAAAAAAAAAAACCAAAAATTTTTTTTATTTTTTATTATTCTACAAGAAACAAAATTGGTCGTTATATTCGGTTATCCACCTGGGAATATATCCATAAGACTGAATTTAACTCACTTACACTTTGTTTACTTTTTTTGTTTTAAGATACAAACCAACAAAGCATGAAAGTATAATTTTTCACGAATCAAATAAGGAAAAGAAAACTTTTAGCAGTTTTTGTTAGTTTACATTTTGTCCTTTTCTTTTTTTGAAACTAATTCTCAACTAAAAAAAAAAAAAGGTTTCTCATTTTATCTGTCTTGACCTTTAATATTAAAAAAAAGGCTGTTTACACTATCTTGGCGTGGTAAATATATAAAATAGTTTATATCTTTTCTCATTAAATTTTTCATTTCTTTATTACAAAATAATAAGAGTCACTTAAAAAATAAGTTTTCACGTGGAAATTTTTTTTTTTTCTTTTTTTATATATTTAGAACTGTTTTTTTTTTTAAATATTTTTATGATAAACGGTCATGGATTTTTAATTTAAATGTAAATAGTGAAAACAAAGTGAGAATAACTTAATTTGGAACTTATTAATGTTTAATTTTAGGTGTTAAAAATTTTTAAAATTCTTTAGGTGAATTTTTGAAATTTGAATTTTGATTTTTAATTAGATTTGAATTGTAATTGGTGAAAAATAATTAAAGTGATTGTAAAAAACTAAATAAAATTTTTGAAAATATTTTAGCAAAATTTTATACACAAATCCTTAATCGTCAAAATTATTCTTTTTTAAAATCAATTGGTTGGTTTTAAACATATTAGATTTGCATATAATAATGTAGGTTCTCTGATCACTCCAAAATAAAATACTTTTGAAAAATTAAATAAAATACCAAAATTGTTCACATTATTTAATTGTCACTTAAACGGACCATAATTTGGAAAATAAATTCTATAATTGAAGTTATTTTTGCTTTTTAACAATTTCTTAGAATAAAAAATATTTAATATCCATTTAAAATATAAAATTTTATTATTTATTCTTTCAAATACTCTTTAAAATATTCTTTAAAGTAGAAAAAAGAAAAAAACAAAATATTAACATAAGTACATATTATAAGTTTTTCTTAAGCTATTCTTTTCTTTCTTTAAAGTATCCTTAATATATGCAATATTTTATAAGAAAATTTTAACATTTACATGACTGCATAATTTATGTAAAGTAAAGTATAATACCTACACATATTATAGATACTCTGTTGATTCTGATTGTCGTTTTTGTTTTATGTATTGACATATAACAGAAAACAACAAACAATTTTTTATTTTTTTTATTTAGTCTTTTTGAAAAATTTAAAATCATATTTTGTTGTCAGCACTACAGTGATTTTAAGGTTACATAAATTGTCTTTTGATTCTTTTACTTAAAATGGCAGTATAGGCAAAGAGAATTTTTTTTTTTTTTTTCATATTTCTTTATTTTATTTTTCAAAAATTTTCGTTATTTTGAAAGAAAATAATTTTTAATTTTTCGGATTTTCTAAGAAATAGTTTTTTAAATCATAATTTTAGAGATCTGCACATATTCAAAATATTGTTATTATACCCTACACTTAAAGTATAGGGTATATTAATTTGGTGTTTGGTGTTTTGGTGGTGTATGTGTTGTGTGTATATTAACTTGTTGTTTGATGTTGTTTGTATGGTGTTTGTAACCACCAACAGGAAGCAAGTTAGATATGGACATGTATATATATTCTGAATCAGGATCACCTCCTGAGTCGATTTAACTATGTCCGTCCGTCCGTCCGTACGCACGATAACTCAACAAATAATGATGCTATCTTGATGAAATTTATGCTGTAGGTTAACAATGACTAAAGTAAGGCGGGGATTGCATATGGGCGAAATCGGACCATGGGTTCGGGTACCTTCCATACAACTCCCAAAACCGAATACTCATATCTTCGAAATTAATAAAGATAGAAACTTCAAATTTGGTACTAGGATGTTGTTTTCTGAATCCCTGATTTGTCCAAAATTTGAGATGAATTGGAGGAGTTGTTCGGATACCTCCCACACAACTCCCAAAACCGAATACGCATATCTTCGAAATTATTAAAGATAGAAACTTCAAATTTGGTACTAGGGTGCTGTTTCCTGAATCCCTGATTTGCCTAAAATTTGAGATAAATTGGAGTGATTGTTCGAGTACCTCCAATACAACTCCCAAAACCGAACAAGCAAATTTTCGAATTTAATAAAGATAGAAACCTGAAATACAAAGGTTGTAAAAGCATTTATTTTTTTAGCTTATATTAAATACCTAACTAAAATAACTTATGGATTTTTAATTTAATTTGAATTTTTTAGGTGTAGGACATAAATAAATCGGTTAAATCGACTTACTGTTACATTTATTTGTTTTTTTATTTTAAATTTGTGCTCACTTTTTAAGATGCAATCAGAAATATTCAAACCTGTCAATCTAAAAGAATAAAAAGTCCAAATTTTCAATATAATAAATTTCTGCTGAATTTGTGCTGTTCTTATTTCATTGCTCATTCACTTATGGTTCTATAAATTTTTGGAAAATTTTTAAAGAATTTTTCATTGTGACAATGTCTAATGAACTTTTACGCTAGTTTTCAGTCTATGGTTTATTGCTAACTTTAAGTATTTTTTTTTTAAATATTTTAGACAGATGACAATAAAAAAAAAAATCAGGTGTCTCCACCACAGGACCGACCGCCCCTACCCGAAAAGTACAATGCCAAAATTTATAGATTTTTTTTATAATAATAATTTTATATCAAAGCAAAATAACTTTTAATAATTTAACAACATTTTGTTTTATTCAATAACAATAATAAGCAATGAAATCGGAAAAATATATGTATTTACATATGTATGTATGTGCATTCATTCATACATCCATTTCCATTATTATGTAATGTAGGTACATGATTTTTTTTTCATTCAAAAATATTAAAAGTAAAAAATAATAAAAACTGTAAACAACAAAACAAACATAAGATTAATATTGAATCTGCTAACAAATATTTTACCGTTTTAATTTTATGTCATCAACAAAAGAATAATATGCATAGATACAAATACATATTATGTATATAAATTTTTGGGAATATAAAAAAAAAACAAAAAAAAATTATTCATATAAATTCATATGGAGTGTATATAATATGAACTTTTGGACTTAGAAAAAAAATTAAAAAAACTTTAAAGTTGGTCAGATCAAAAAATATTCTATGGCAAAGTTGTTGCTCTTTACTTGTGTAACAACTTTTTTTTAATAATTTTTCTCATAAAATTTTTCTGTTACGAAATATTCGTAAAAAACTTAAAAAGTACACTAGTAAACTACCATTTGCGGTTGTCCGATTTGCTCTAAAAGCTTATCAATCCGAGATATTTACGTCAAAACCTTAAATATGAAATTTCAAAAAATTCCGCTCAGTCGTTTAAGCTGTACACGTGCCCACAGACATACCCACACACGCACACACACACACAGACGGACAACATGCTGAAATTTTTTTTACAGCCTTCTCCACACCGGAGTAGTGCATTTTTTGGGAAAATCTCGGGTACAAATTTTTAGTATGAAAACAATACCTACAATACCAATACCATTAATGTATGCGGTCGGTAAAAATAACTATTTACTCTTTTTATGCAAAAACTCATAAACATTTTGTTAAAATATAAGCAAATTTCTTTTTTTTTTCTTACCGTTTCATTATTAAAGATCTAGAAGTTAGCAGTTATTTATTTTTAAGCCTTTAAAAAGTATATTAGGCATATTAACACTTTTATACAAATATTATATATTGTATATTAGATTATACATATATACATTTAGAATTCTACAAACTTATTCGGAAGTAAATATGAAATAATTTAATTTGTGTGCCAATTTAAATTTCTCAGATTTTTAAAATTAAAATATTTTTTTTTTTTTATGTCATAAAAGCTCAGATTTTAGTAGGAAATCATAATGGTTTTGTCATTGTTTTTTTGCAAACATTAGCACATATGTTTGTTTTCTTTATGTTTTTTTTTCTTTTGATTTAATTTTGAATGTTATTTTTTTTTTTATTTCCTGTGTTAATATAAAAACATGTATACAAACAAATATATATATAAACCATTTGTACGGATACGGATATTTTTTTTTTGTTTTATTTTTTCTTATATAAAATTAAAAAATGTAAATTTTATGTAAAAATTTTTGAATTTATGAAATTCGTTGGTTGGTGGATTTTTTTTCTTTGTTCACTTTAAAAATATTTGTTTAAATTTGCTGCGTTATTATAGAAAAATTTGAATAAGACGTATTAAAAAGTTGATAATTCATTTAGAATATCTTAAAGTTAAGTCCTTTGCTTATAATTTATATATGATTTTTAATGACTATTTTTAAAATTAACATTTCGTCAGATTTATTAAAATAATTGATTGGAAGAATGACGAAAATAAAAAAAAATAAGTTGATTTTTAAAAATCTTCCTTAGATTCTTCTCCTTGTACATAATATAACAAATAAATGTTGAAATTTAACAGAAGTCTACACGTTTTCATTCACTTTTTAAAAACATTTTTAATCAATTTTCCAAAAATTTTTAAAAAAGTGTGTTTTTAATTTTACTCTATTGACCATGAAGCAGTGTCAAAATTTAGCAAAATTTTATGTTATCCTTATCTGTGGAACGTATCTCAAACATTCAGAATTTTGAAATTTTGGGAAAAGGAATATATTTAAGAATAAATTGTCTGTGAAAAACTTTTATTACTTGTCCTTTCTTATAAACTGCTTGAAGTTTTTTTTTTTTAAACACTAAAATTAAAGTTACAATAACATACTTTTGCATGGAAATATTAAATAATTTTATTGCCCAGCTTTTGTTCTGAAAAAGTGAATGCTTCTGGGAAAAACAAATCTTCTTGTTAAAGACCCTCTTCTATCTGCCGGAGATATAGCTTTAATCTCTTCTATTGGAGGTATAACTTTAATCGATTAACAGCGCTTTGTAAAAGCTTCGAATGGTTTAATTAGGAGAAAACAGATCTAAGGTATTACAATGGATCTAAACTATAGCCTAAGTGTGATCTACTGCTCTTTTTTTTTTGGAAATGTACGCTTTAAAAAATTTCGGTACATACTGCCAAATTTTTTTTTTCTTCTGCTTTATCTCAGAAGTGTAGACACTCTTAAGTACTTAATTAACTCTTCTTAAGTACAAAAATAATTTTAGTTCATTTTATTTCTTTTTTGTTATTTTCATCTTAGTTAATTTTTGCTCTGCTAACGCTAAGAGAGTTCGAATTTAATTATTTAATTTTTGTTTTATATCGATTTTATTTTGAAATTTACTGAATATTTCGAAAATTCAAGGACTATACAATGATTGTTTGCCTAACAATTTTTTTTAATGTTTTGGAACAATATGAGATACCGAAAAAGTCCAATAAACAAAAAAGAAGTTATGTATAATGCTGTATTCATATAGGTATATTTTGTATATGTTAGCATATTTTTTCTATTTTGCATTTTATTTTATGCTAATAATAATTTCCCCACGTGGTTTATTTTTCTTTTTTTCAGTTATTATATTTCTTCAATCATGAAGAAGAAAAACAAAAACAAAAAAGATAATCAAAGCTAAAAACATCTCTATAACAATAAATAAAAAAGAAAATTTATGCTGAAATAAAAAAAAATTTTCTATTTTTTTTGAAAAAAATTTTATACAACATTTTAAAGTTCAATTTTTTAAAATGTAAAAAAACGAAATTTTTAGAATAAGCTTTAATTTAATAAAAGATCATAATTTATTGGATAATATTTTTAAATTCTTGTCATATTAATTCAAACTTACTAAACCAATTTTCCTATAATAAAACCCATAGATTAAAAATAAACAATAACTTCTGAAAATTTTTTTATTTAAAATTTTCACATTTTAAAGGATTTATTTTTTCTAAAGGATTTATTCTAAAAAAAAATATATAAAATTGCAAGATCATTATTATTGTTAAGCTCATTTATACTTAATAAAAAATGTAATTTACTTTTGTGATGGTCCCTTTTGAATACTACTTTTGAAATAGTTAATCTTAAAAATATAATCAAAAATAATTAAATCCTCAGTTCTGAAAGATTTAAATTACTGCACATCATTTAAATTCTAAGCAGTTACCTCAACATAATGTAGATTTACAAAATTATGAGATGAATATCAAAGAAATTTTAATTAATTAGCAATAATTTTTTGTGAATTCAATATTTTCCATTATACGCTACAAAAAAAAAATAAAATAAACCTAAAGTTTTCCATATGTCAAATTAAATAATTCCGAACAACAACTAAGAAGGTTAAAGTTATGTATAATTTTGGCTTCCTCTATTAAAATTTATTAATTTTAAAATTCATTCAAATTTTATGATAATATTATACATATATATTTTTTTATTTGCATTTCTTTGCCACATAAATGTGGACAGGAAATTACACAGCCTTTCCTGTTCAGGCATGGCTGTAAATGTCGTAAGGGGGAATAACTCTTACGACGTGTGTGGGCAGCGTATTTTAGACGCACTTACCCACTAGGCCATCGAGGCCCCTAATATATACATATCTTTTTTACTTTAAGAAAAAGTATTTCCCATTTACATTTTCTTTTTAGATGCAATATTTCTTTTTTAAATTAAAAGTATACTAGTATTCGCCCGCCCCTCGAAATTCGAGGTGTTTTAATTAGCAATTACAATACAATATATACAGTATAGTTTCTTTATGATTTCATTTAAAATGTAAAAATACAATTTTCAATAATTAAAGCCTTTATGAATTTAAAATTTCTTTGTAAATGATATTTTTTGTAAAAACACGATTATTATTATCTTTTAGAAGTTGCCCTTGATTTATTGAGTATTGGAAACTCAATATATACCTATTATATATGTATATATTATAAGAAGCCTAAGATGGTAAATCATTGAGTAAAAGGGTTTTAAATATCTATTAATACAGATTAAATATTATGATGATATTATGATATGTAAGAATTTATTTCGTTTAAAATATAAAAAAAAAAAACAAAAAAAAAAAACAGAACTGAATCGAACTTGGAAAATCAAAAAGCAACTATTAATAACCCCACACTCTACCGCTGTACTAAACACTAAACTGAAATTTTAATCTTTATATTCAGTTATATTGTGAAATTTCTACTCCTACCATACAACCAATATTTTAAAATTTTTAATCGAAAAGAAAAATAAAACAAAAATTTAACGGAATCAAAGAGCGTCTTTTTTGAAAATGTATAATATGGTATAGATTATACATACTATGTATATGATACATATGTATATACTTTACATGGGATTTTTATAAAAATGGAAAATTATTAATGAAAATCAGAAAATTTTGGAAAAATATTAATTTTGTAAGATGGCTATACTGAATATTTATCATTTAAAAAGAAAAAAATGAAAGTTGGTTGGTAAATCATTGAGTAAAATGGTTTTAAATGTCTGTCATTTACAGATTAAATATTATGATGTTGCAATTATTTTTATTTATTTAGAGCAAGTTTTCATTTTAAAAGTATAAAATAATAAATAAAAATTTAGATTTAAAAAGAAGTATTTGCACTTAAAAAGAAAAAATTGAGCTTAAAAAGGAAAAACTGCACTTAAAAAGGAACAATTGCACTTAAGAAAAAAATTTGCACTTTTTCTTAAAAAAAAATTTTTATTGATTCAAGGAGGTTAATTTAGTCAATTTTCCTAGCCTAAATTTATTTATCCAACATCCTAGTAATACAATAGGAAACAAATCTTAAATTATATGTAAAATAAATATAAGAGTATTTATATTAATTTTTCAAAGCCAATTCATAAACTTTATTTCCTTTTTAGTATAAAACAAAAGGTTATATTAAACTAAAGTTGCATATCATTCTTAATATTATCATTATTTTCTTTTTGTACTTTTTCTTTTCTTTTGTATTTTGTTTTTGTTTTTTGTTAATTTAATTTTTATTCTTTCGATCCTTTTATAACTTTCTTTTAATGTTGTTAAATAATGGTGATATTAATACTGATAATACCATAAAAGAACATCCTTGTATTCTACAATCTATGATTTCCTATCTAATTAAAGTCATCTATTCAATTTTATTTGGCATCACAACTAAAAATATTGAAAAAATAAAGAAACAATTTAGTTTTTAATTAAAAGAAATTTGAAAGGTTTCCTATCCATTTATAATGTAGAGTTAACTTTTTCTGTATATCCGTAAAACGGAGTTGGGTATTAAACATATTTCAAATTTTTTGTTTTTTTTTTTCATTTTCTGTACCTTTTTGTATGCTGGTTCATATACCATATAAGAATAATAGTAGCTGAAATTCAACAATAATACTATATTAATGACAAAAATAAAAATAAATTTTAAATTTAACTAATGAATGTATATAAAAGAATCTTTAAATGAATACAGTATCGGTAAAAAATATAAAAACATAATTTCAAATTTAATTTCTAAATAATTTATTTAAATCTAGTTAATGGTTTAATGTTGGTCAGCATATTACCCTCTATCAAAAATTAAGTTTGTAGAAAAAATTATAACGGTATTTTGAAACAATGGGGGTTATGTTGAATATATAATTAAAAGTAAATGCAGGGTGTATCTCTTTCGGTTTTACGATATTGTGCACTAAGCCATTTTTGCAAAAATTTCCGTGGTTTGGTTTTCTTTTATATATTGGTTTATTGGATATATATTGGTTTTCTTTTTTTTTTTAAGTTTTTTAAATTATATACCTAACTCTTCCATATGACTTTCAACAAATTTTAGTATATATTATTAAATTTTTTTAATGACATATTTGAATATTCCAATTGATGATATAGATGCCGACTTTGAAAAACGTATTGGAAGTTCGTTTGTTATGCGCCCGCCTCGTTTGTTGCACCATATACCATCACATGTGTTCCCTAAAATTAGTAATTCATATGTGTACGAATTACATAAGTTTCAGAAGAACATTAACATCTTTCTTTAAAATATTCCTCGAAATTTTCCTACCTATCCCCAATAATCCCAAATTTCCCAATTCCAATCATTCTTCTCACATCCCTATCCCCAAAACCAAGCTGTAAAATTGTATTAAAGGTTCCGTCCTAAAGTTTGTTTTTAAAAGGGCGTGGTTTTGATTTGTTAAAGTCCAACACGATACCCTGAACCACGAACCACGGAACCACGGCTTTCGAGTTTTCCACCAACCCTCGTAAGAAATATAAAAAAAACGAGGAAGAGTGCAGTAGAGTAGACTGTGTCAACTCTGGGATACCCGTATGAACGTAATATATCCTGTTTCTATAAAACTTGATCATCTTTTAAAAACATTCAGATGTTTTAGTACCGAACTACAGAGATATATTTATGTAAATTGTGGAGTTGTATGACAGCTACCTGAATCTATTGCGCCTAGCTTCATTAAGTTCGAAGAGGTGCAAGAAGCCTGAATCGGCTGCTCTAGACCAACCAAATTTTACAAAAGTTGTTGGCCTATAACTCGACACCACTTTACTAAATTTCAGGTTCCTAGCTTCAATAGACACTGAGTTATTCTCATTTAAACGGATAAGTTGTATGGCATCTACCCGAACCCGTCGCACCACCACAACCAAATTTTGCAAAAGTGGTTGCCATAAAACTTGATCATCATTTGCAGGATTTCAGACGCCTAGCTTCATTAAGTTCCAAGAGGTGCAAGAAGCCTGAACCGGCTGCTCTAGACCAACCAAATTTTACAAAAGTTGTTGGCCTGTAACTCGACACCTTGTTACTAAATATCAGGTTGCTAGCTTCAATAGACACTGAGTTATTCTCATTTAAACGGAGAAGTTGTATGGCAGCTACCCGAACCCGCCGCACCACCACAACCAAATTTTACAAAAGTTGTTGCCATAAAACTTGATCATCATTTGCAAAATTTCAGAAATCTAGCTTAAACAGATACGGAGTTATTTCTATATAAAGATAGAAGTTGTGTGGCAGCTACTCGAACCCGCCGACCGAAAATGTTGGATTTAAATAGCAAAACTAACAATTTTGCAAAAGTGCCGTAAAAAAAATTTCAGCCTCCTAGCTCCTTTATTTTTTGAGTTATCGTGCGGACGGACGGGCGGACGGACGGACGTACATGGCTTAATCGACTCAGAATTCGATTCTGAGCCGATCCATACCTTTGACACTATATCTAGCTCGACTCCTTTAAGGTGTCACAAACGTAATGGCAAATTTATTATACCCTGGAACATAGTTCATACGGGTATAATGAAACCAATAGATATGCTGACCAAAACATACTAAAAAAATTATCAAGTAGACCTATCAGGATTTATCTACTATATGAATTTCTACCAATTCCGATGAAACTGAAAAACTTTTTAGTTTGATGTTATGGATGAGTTTTATAAAACTGGACTCGATTGCAAATTATTAGCAAATCAAAATAGAAGTAGATTATTCATTTATCTACAAGTGGATTATTTCAGTAACTGTAATTTTTACAGTAGCAATATCATTCAATATATTTCAGTAACAATGCAGTATTCTAAATATAGAAGGAACGTTGTATACTTATATGTCGATTTTTGCACCAGTTAAGACTTGGCAAAATAGTTCTTTTAAAACAATACTCATGTCGTCAGCGCTCTATACGAATGACATGCACCTAAAATAAGACAATACCGTCATTTATACATGAATGGCCTCATATGGCTCCACATGTGCCACTCAAGCGTCATTCAAATGTGAGTGCGTGGCCAAAGTGTTATAGAGTGTATTTGGGGGACCAAAACTTATTAATTAGTTACTTAGTTTTTGAGATATAAGTATTAAATTAAAATTTAAAGAAAACTGTAGTTAAGATCTCTCTTGATTATCTCAAGAACCCGCGAAAACACATCCTCTTCTACATAACAATTTTCTGTTTGTTTTGGTCCTCCAAATACAACCTGTTCATATTCAAAACCGAAAAGGAATCACCCTGTATATTATACAATTTCATAAAAAATAAAACTTATAAAGTAAACGAACTTACCTTATAGCTATTTAAATTAAAATTAAAATACACTAAAGAACCATTTGATTATACTACAATATCTGAGAAATTCTTTATAAAAATATTATTTATTTTTTCCGAAAATGAAAGTGCGTTATGTTAAATTCAAATCATCGTCATAGCATCGTCAACACTTCTTTAACCAAGTAACCTAAAAATATAACCTAAAAAAATACGAATTCTAATTAAATTTTCATTTCTTTTTTCTGGCGAATATATTATTAAAATTTAATTTATTTTGATATAAAACGTCACTTCAAAGTTCCCACCTAACAAAGTTCTTTAGCTTAAAAAAAAATCAAATTGCAAACGAGAAAATAAATTTTTCAAACTTTAATTTACATATTTTCAAAAGCCGCTTAAAAACTTTTTTGAACCAAACTAAGAAAATCTATAATATTTGAATACCTAATTAAATATTTTATTCAATCGAATGTCAATATTTTGAAAAATTTAAAAGTTGACAAAATTCATTACTGAAAAATAGAGGGGAAGAACTAAAATTATAGAAGAAAAATATATATTCCAAACAAATGACAGAGTTGTGGATTATTAAACACAAATTAAGCTTAAATATTAAATAACAAAACGAAAATTTGTTAGGCAACAAACTATATACATTGGTCAAAAAATTTCTACTACTACAAAAGTAATTAAAACAATGAATAGTTTTAACTGATCGAGGGCTAATTATTTGAAAAAAAGTTAAAATGGTCTAATCATGCCATATCATTAACAAAATATCACCATATCTTGTCATATTTATGGAAATTACAGAAATTTATCTTAACGGAAGCACTAGACACAATATTCTCATCGTTTATAATGTCACATATTGTATATGTCAATTCAATTTGAAGTGCTGTTATGTTTGGTTATAAGCACTAAGTCAGTTTGATGTCATACACAATTAGAAATCAATTAAAATCATATACTTCTATCCATCTATGTATCCAAAAAATTTATTATATTCCGATAGATATATAAGTTACGCCAATGATTGTAAATGAGAATTACCTACACCCTAACAGCGTTCAAAATAATCAACAATAAAATCAAGCACAATTTCATTTTAAATAGAATTATAGACATCGCACAATAACCGAAGCAAGTCAATTTTTTACCTACTCACTATTTAGAACAAGTCAACAAAATATTTACTGTCTGTATAAGTGTTTAAAATTATTTAATGAAGTGCCAAGACAATTAAAACAAATCGATTTCATATAGAAATTTTAAAGCCATAAATAAAAATATTTATATTGAATAATAACAAGAGAAAGGAATAAGAATAGTGAAATGGGTACATACACACATAATTTCGAAATCTTCTTGGGGTTGGGTACGAAATAGCAAATCATTCCAGAAACAAAAATTCCAAAAAAAAGCAAATGGACACACCGTTAAACTCGGTCAAAACAAATATCTTTCTTCACTTCCTATCCGTGGCTGTTCTATCAAAGATGCAAAGACTTGCTAGAAAATCCAAATTACTAAACCTAAATATTCAAATCAAAACTTTCACAAATCCAAATGCATCAAAATCCAAACTTTCAAAATCCGAACTTTCAAAATTCAAACATATACAATCAAAATAATAGACAATATGATGTAAAAATCCGCATATATATAAATACTGCCAACCCTGATTTTGTAACCATCACTAAAAACCCTCTTAATTCAATTGCGTAAAAATTCAGGGAAAGGGCGCAACCTTGATTTTTTAACCAACTCTAAAATCTCTCCTAAATCAGAATCTGGTATACATTAATATATAAATCGTCTGGAATAAGCGTCAACTTTCTGATTTTAAAATCAACTCTAAAATCCTTCCTAATTCAGAATCTTGCGTACACGAGTTTATAAATACTCTGTAAAAGGGGGCAACCCTGATTTTGAATCCTACTTTAAAATCAATACTTATAGTTATATGTATGTATACCAATTTCATAAAAAATTAAATTTTCCTATTTTTATATATGAAATATAAGAAATTTAGTAGGAATGAGGGATGCCACCTTCAAACCCCCGCTAATAAAATTTTTGAAACCCTGATTTTAAATCCAACTCTAAAATCTAATACTAATAGTATATCAATGCTTAAAAGCTTTACTATACAAAAGTATTAAATTTTAACATTATTCTATGAAAAATAGTAAATTTTGTAAAAATTTCGATATATTTATATGAAAAAAATTAACTTTGAATGAATGGGGGCTATTGCCCCCCAAACTCCCGATAATAAAATTATTGGAATCCTGGTTTTGAATCCAACTCTAAAATTAATACTGAAGTATGCCAATGCATTCAGATTTTCATACAAAAATATTAATTTTTTAATAATTTTGACGTTTGTATATGAAGAAAATCAATTTTGAAAATTAGCGTTGAAAATTTCAAATTTTGGGATGTTATGTTTGGGATTTTGAAATTTTGGGATTTTGAAATTTCGGCTTATGTGATTTGGGATTTTATAACTTTGGGATTTTGTAACTTTGGGATTTTGAAATTTTGGGATTTTGTTACTTTGGAATTTTGTGATTTGGGATTTTGAGATGTTCTCCTGCAAGTCAATTCATTTAATTCACTTTTATTTTATAAATCAAACTACATAGTACAAAAAATAGAATTATCCAATGTAATAATCACTATTTGATTCCAGTTTAAATGTGGTAAAAACCATTTTTTTTTAACGCTTATTATATTATAGTTGAAAAGGACTATGATTGTAGTTACAAAAAATTATCTAAATAATAAATAAAGGAAAAAACAATTGAATATTTAATTTTTACCAAAAATACTTTTTAAAGTCATTTTCTCAATTCATTTCTAGATAGTTTTTTATACCTATTTTTTTTAATTTTAAGTTAAAAAAGTTTTAAAAAAAAGTAAAATTTTTTTTTACGCTTAAAATTCCTTAAAAAAACTCAAAGTTAAAAAAGAAAAAACGACTTTTAAGCAAAAAAGTTTTAAATGAATTTTACTCTAAAAAGCCTTTCGCAAGGCACTCATTTTAAGTTTTTCTTCAATTTTTTTTCATTAAATATTTGTACAAAATTAAATAAAAATTAATTTTGTTTCTTTAATTCAGACAAATTCAAACAAAAAAAAAAAAAATCAAATAAAATAATATTAAGAAAATTTTCTCTGAAAAGTAAAAAACAAAAAAAAAATGAAAAGTAAATTGAAAAATTGAATTGCAAATGAACCAATGAAAGTTTTTTTTTTTTAAACAAATCATTGCCAAAATGCCAACAAACAAAAAACAAAATATTTAAATATGCTAAAAACATAAAATTTGTTTTTACTTTAACATTATTAAAAATAAAAGGATAAATTATTTTTCCATTACTCGAAAATCAGCAAAAAAAAATCTAGAATAAATAAAAAAACCAAAATTTTCCTTTTTTTGCTTTAGAGAGTCAAATTTTCTATTAAAATTTCAAATGATAAACCAAAATGGCGTTTAATAATTCACTAATGGTATAATTTTCAATTGAAAATTTTTTTCTGAAATAATTTTTTTTCTTTTGTGTATTCTTTCGAATAAATTGCTTTGTTAAAATAATTTGTCCCACGGCAGAAAAAAAGGAAAAAGGAAAAAAAAAAATACATTTCGCGATATATAATTTGTCATTTTTAAATCATTAAAACTTATAATTTAATATTTTTGTTTTTTTTTTTTTTTGAATTTTAAGATAATTATTATTTTAGATTATTTCAGAAAATTGAAGTTCAACTTTCATTTTACAGAAAAAGATTTTATAGTTTGAAAGATTTATTTGAAATGAGTTACGAAAAAGAAAACCTGCAGTTGGCAAAAAAATGCTTAATTATAACGGACTTTTTTTTCAAATGACAGTCTAAAAAAAAATTTCTTCATTTCGCTTTAAGCAATCTTGTTAGGGGTGATTTAATACATTTTTCGTTTTATGAAACTATAGACTTCCTAAGTGTACAATTTTAAATTTCCCCTTGAACTTTTCAATATCTCATACACCACTCTACAACCTATATTAAATTTAATCCACCATTTCGAGTATGTAAATGGAGACCAACTCAATTTCTGTTCTTTTTGATACGAACATTATTGGCGCTACGAAATAAGTTTCGAAACAAAAAATGAAATAATTTCAACATAAAATTTTGGTTTCTTTTTGAATTTATTTTATTTTTAATTTTAAAATCAAACTCTATATTCGAACTTATTCTCATTTTTAATTTTGTCAAATTTATTTCATTATGAAAAAAATTCAACAAAATTAAAATTTCAGTTTAATATAAAACTTTATTTCGGGGAAAGAAAAAACTTATTTGAAAATGTTAAAATTAAAAGTTGGTAAATAAAATCCACAATCCACAATAAAATCCACAAACAAAAATCCATAAATAAAAATTCAAAAACGAAAATCTACAAACAAAAATTTCAAATTTAAAAACCAACAATAAAATTTCCACTAGTTTAGAATCTGGAATGTACCTAAATATTTGTATGCATATTCTTTAAAAAGCAAATAACGTTGATTTTGAAATGAACTCTAAAATCCCTCTTTATTATTTTTATTACAAAGGTACACATTTTAAGAACAAAGTACTTTGTACAGAAGGACTGCCGCTTTCAAACATCAGCTAAACACATTATTGAAGTCCTTATTTTGTATCAAACTTTGAAATGTCTCTTAATTATTTTTCTTACATACAGATTTTAACTACAGAGCACTTTAAACACAACAATGGGTTTCATCTCATTATATTGGCTAAAGAGAGAAAGGTGGGTTTAGTCAGTAAAAATCTGACAAGGAACAAGAAATTCTTGGTGTCTGTAGAAGATTCCCACCTCTCTTAAAAAAAAAATTGGTGATAATTCTATAAAATTAAGATTTCTTTTTTATTTAATGTTTATTATAAGTAAAATGTCTGATAGATGTTTTTATTACAGGTTTTTATTAAACTACAGATTATTAATTACAGAATTTAATCTAAGCTTTAAAACGGGTTGATCGTGTGTCTAATCCGGGTCTGATTCTGGACATTAGGTTGAATTTTAGAGATATAATTTTATTATTAATAAAACTAACTCAACTCTTGGCTGCATAACGCATTGGTCAAAACAATTTTCTGACCCATGCCAATGTATGTTATGTTATGCCAATTCTTTAATATGAGAGTTAAATTTGGTCAACTTATCGTGATACAGATGTCTCTCGTAGTCAATCTATCCAAAAAAAAATCCTGCATTTCGCTTTACGCAATTTACTTTGAACTGCTCGATTACATTTTCCTCCATATATGAAACCAGATTATCTTTAATTAGTTTTAATTTGCTTCAATCATGACAATTAGCGGCTGATATCCTATTTGTTCAATAGGTTGTTCGTAGAGATATCATTGCTCCATATATTCAAGAGTAGCTAAGGTTTAGAGATAATCCGAAATATGTTCCTCAAAATTGGTGATATATATATATATTTAATTTATATATATGTTTAAGAAGAATGTCAACACTTTTGCTCATCACATTCCTAAAAACCTTAAACCTATTTTTACTCCACAGCAAAATCTTCACTTACCCAAACATTACAATAGTTTTAAAGGACCCATAACATATTGTTTGGTCAAAAAAGAAGTTGGTGTTTAGTGGGTTAAAGTTCCACACTTTGATAGAGGAATCGTGCTCGTACCACTTCTCTTCAGCATCTTTCGATCATTCCCACCTACCCTGTAAATAAAAAATTATACAAATTAGTGCTAAATTGAACCAATTTTATAAATGTTGAGAGAGACCTGTTATTAAATGAACACTTAACGTTAGGTTGTATGAAAACATGAACAATAATAGTGGTCCTGTAGTATGAATAATAATCGTAGTGCGGCTTATGTTTTTATTACGAGATGTTCACATCCTTTTTGTGATGCCTATAACCGTTGGTTATAAGCATCTCTAGTAATTAAATTAATTAATTAAAAAAACCAATTTATTATTTAAAATCATTTACAAATGTTACTAACACTTGTACATGACGTTAAGTAAACGAAAAAACTGATGCAAGTATTGAGCAATACGTTTGATACTTATAAAATATAAACGTTTTTTTTTAATTACGCGGTTTTCTTCCTATTCCTCTTTAAAAGAAAATTATTGTAAACTCATTTGAAATATAAAATCTGGGCATGTTATATGTACATATTTCCAAAATAACAAAACAAAACATTTAATTTTAAAGTAAAACATTTTTCTTAGAATTTATTTTGATGAAAAGAAATTTGTGAAAAATCACGATGCTTTCACTTTCATATTAATTTATAAAGCTTTTACAGTTGTTTGACACTCACATATTGGAAAATATTGTGTAGAATTTAAGCAATAAGAATTTGAACATAAAACATTTCCAAAACTTTAGGGTTTCTGACGGTCCATAATGGGTAGCTTTACATATAAAACAGTTATTTTTTTAAATATATTTGCACATTTTTTATTATCTAGGTTTTATACCATCTAGTTTTTTATTATGTAGCATCTCAAATAATATAAAGGTTTTAAATGACTTCGAAATTCTTTGTTTATTAAATATTACCTATATAAGATATTAATAACGGAAGAATAAATCAATTATTTGATACATTTCATATGTGCATCTTCAAGTATAATATTATGCTATATATAATATATTAAAAAATTAAATATAAATTTGTTTTTATTTATTTTTTTTATTAATGATACATCAAAATATAATAAAACATATTTATTTTATTTATCTATATATATATGTAGCTATATATTATGTATATATACAATGTATACTTAATAATTTTATCCGATTATTGTATAATGAAATGAAATATCTATCAATTTCAATCAATTAATAAAACAAGTACTATTTACTAAACAGCTCTATATATAATAGATATTATCTTCTTTATTATAATAAAATAAATTAACGTTCCGTCTAACAATTTAGAAATACATAATTTCATATACACTTACCTATAAAAGATATTATATTCAATAATAATAACAATAATATACCATACCAATTAAACCTTTCTCTTTTCATCTTAATTGTAATATCGCTGTCATGTTAATTTATTTCATTAATTAAAATTTCTCTTCTGTTAAACTTTCAACTAATAAATATCAGAAAATAAAATAAAAAATATTTTTATATACATAGGGGGAAAGGTATATGTATTATAAAACTTTTTTTTACCTGTTGTATACAACCCTCATCAATATATCTATTTAGTTGTACATACATATATACATATAAGAAAAGAATATATTCTATTTTCTTTATTATTTTCTTAAAGAATTTTTTTGACATTTCATTTTCCATCTTTTTGTTTTAATTGAAACCATCAGTAACTCCGCCCTCATTTCATATAATATCAGCTTATCTTTACGTTTTAAATAAATACAAAAAAAAAAAAAACCAAACACCTGCATTTCCACTAAAATTTTTAATGCTGAGTAAAGCATAGCACACATACCTTAAATAGAATATTAACTAAACTTGAATATATGATATATATACATATATATTTGTATAATACAACAAAATGTATTCATTAAAAAGAGTTAACAATAGTTTTAGCCTCAAAAATTCTTAACTAGACGAAATTTACTAAATATTTTTTGTTTTTTTTTTTAAATATCAACAATATTAAAATATCGACAATATTTTCAATTTTAATTTGTTGATTTTCTAATATTCTTTCACTTGACGTTTACTAACCGTTACTTTTACTAGCCAAATTAAAATCATAATTTATTTTGAACCGTATGAACTATGTTCAATGTTATAATAAGTTAGCCATTACGTTTGTGACACCTTAAAGGAGGCAAGCTAGATATAATGTCAAAGGATCGAATTCTGTACGTCCGTCCGCACGATAACTCAAAAAATAAAGAAGCTATAGGAGGCTGAATTTGTTTTCACGTCTTTTTTGCAAAATTGTTAGTTTTGCTATTCAAATTCAGGATTTTAGGCAGCCGGGTTCGAATAGCTGCCATACAACTTCTCTCTTTAAATAGAAATAAGTCCGTGTCTATTAAAACTAGGTCTCTGAAGTTTTGCAAAATGGTGTCAAGTTACAGGCCAACAATATCTGTAAAATTTTGTTGTGCTGGTGTGACAGCTTCGGGTAGCGGGTTCAGATTTCTTGCACCTGTTGAAATTTAATGAAGCTAGGCGTCTGAAATTTTACAAATGATGATCAAGTTTTATAGCAACAACTTCTGTAAAATTTGTTTCTGCTGGTGCAACAAGTTCAGGTGGCTGCCATACAACTTCTCTTTTTAAATGAAAATAACTCAGATTCTGTTGAAGGTAGGTATCTGAAATTTTGTAAAAAAAATGACAAATTGCATGCTAACGGCTTCTGTAAAATTTGGTTGGGCTAAAACAGTAAGTTCAGACTTCTTGCACATCTTTATGAAACTTTCTTGAAACTTTATAAAGCGTGTGAAATCTTACAAAAGATGATCAAGTCTTAGGGCAATAACTTCTGTAAAAGTTTGTTGTGCTGGTGCAATTGATTCGGGTCACTGTCATACATCTACACAATTTACATAAATATGTCTCGGTTATATTTACGGTCAGTACTATAAAACATCTGAAATTTTTTAAAAGATGATTAAATTTTATTGAAACAGGATATATTATATACCCGTTCATACGGATATCCCAGAGTTGACACAGTCTACTCTACTGCACTCTTCCTCGTTTTTTTACAACCTTGTCATAATTTTCCGTTATCTACAATTATTTTTTTAATACAGAACTGTCGCAATTCAATTAAATTATTCTAATTACTCTGTATGATTAATTTCTATGGATTTTAATTTAGTGTTTTGTCAAATAATTAGTCTGAAAATCCAGTTAGGCTATAGTGTCAAGAGTATAGAAAAACAAGCTTACTCTTGTTAATTAATATTTCACACTATATGGTTACAGCAGTTTTACATAAGAATTGAATATGTTTATACCTCTACTGCGGGTCTTCTTATATAATGCGTCATAAAGTTGTTATAACTTCTTCTTTAGACCAATTCACATTGATTAACTGCTGAAATAGATTAAAACATAGGGGATAAATGACTTACTTTACCACAGGTTAATTCTTTAATATATAGGAATATATATACAAATTTAATATTTGGAAATTATAAATAATATAATTTATTTTCAAACCATATTCTTTTTGCCGAAAATATATACTCTAATTTTTTTATTAATTGTATTAACTTTCTTCAATTTGTATACCTTTATCTGTAATATCAATACATATAGCTATACTACATATTTCAATTCTTTCATGTTATGATGTCTTATAAATTATTTGTTATCAATACCTTATTAGCACTGATATAAAACAAATCAACATCATCAATATCAATAAAAATCGATATGTATTATTATTAATAGAATACATTTCGAGATTTTTTGGGCTTACAAACAATCATTTTTTTCAACAACACAATATTATCATTTGTAATACAAAGGATATTATGTATATTTATATATATATATATATACATAATATGTATCTAAAGAAACATCTCTACGTGAACATATATTAATTTACAAACATATTCAAATACTTATCAAGGCTACCATATATGTCGTAATTTGGGATTGTATTTGCCCCTTTGTATTTGTGATAGTATGTTGTGATTCAATTTTTGATCGGACTCAAAACACTAATGCAATAATATTTAATTTTTAAAAAATAAAAATGTCGTAATTTATCTGAAGCTGAAAGCATGGAACAAATCAGTCTAATCTATCTAAAATCATCGGTCTAGTTAACTTAAGTTCTTTTGTTACGAATTTTTAAAATGTAGTGTCGTCAGTTATTTTATTAAAATTTTTTGAGCTATTTCGTTTTAAATTCAATTCAACATAATGCTATTAAAAATCATGTTTTCAATAAAAAAAAAAAAAAAAAACAATAGAAACACCACAGAATTTTAATGAATTTTAAGTGAAATTGCTGAGTAAATAAAGTCAGTTTCAACAAACTAGACTTTTGTAAAAAAAAAAAAATGTCAGATTAAACCTCTAGCTTCAAATTACAAAATCATTTAATATAATTAAGGTCTACAATTGTAGTTCTTGAATAATCACTTTTTTCCCCCAAGAATTTCTATAAGAAGAAAATCTTACAGTTATATAAAGTATAGCAAACCATGTAGAAATGGTTTATTGTACTAAGTATTACTAATATTAACGAGTTATATACGTTAGACAATAATTTTCTTAAATCAATGAACGAAACCTTTTTTCATAATTCGCCACAAATATCACAAATATTTTGAGGGCCAGTTTTTAGAATGATAATTCTTGAAAAAAAAATTCCCACAATAGAAATCCAATTAGAGGTGAAAACATAATAAACTATTAAATACAATTAAAAAATTTTCATCATATTTTTGAATGATGTCCTTTCCAAATTTTTAAACTAACTGGTAACTCTAATACCCATATATATGTATTTATTTAAATAGATTATATTTCAATCAATAAATTGTAATAATATATCGAATATGATTTCAAGGGAGGATTATTTTTGTTTCAAAAGAAGATTAATCAATGGATAATACTCGTAACAATAAAATAATAATAATTAGTACAAAAATAAATGCCAAAATATAAAATAAAAGAAAATAAATTACAGCTTATGAGAATTAATTTTTATTAGGTTTTTCTATAATTAATTATGATACATGAATATTAGTTATTAATTATTTTATATTAATTTTAATTGTATTGCATGTTTATATATATAAAGATTATATATGCATGTGCGAGCAAATAAATATAAAAGAACAAAGGTGATATATTGTACAGGTAGACCTAGTATAATACGGTACTTATGTATACTATTTTTTTAAAGTACAATTTGATTGAAATTATAACAATAAAATTTCTTAAAACTGATTTTTGTTTTTATTGATGAAGTTTATGCGTCAGTAATCACTGCACTCTAGCTTCTACATTCAAAACGTATAGGAGAACCTATTAGGCCAGAATTTGTGTTAAGTATCCTTAGATTTATACCACCATTCTGACTGAAAATGCTTTTAAAGGTTCCCAGGTCTATGGCAGATAGTTAAATCTTAAAAAAATAATCTATTTATTTCCACCTTTTCATAGACTGACTAGAACAAAAGTTTAGAGAAAATGTTCCACGGTTTCTATCGCGTCAGTTACTCTACAAAATTTACAATTCAGATTCACATGTGTACCTAATTTTCTTGTACGTCTACCGATATGATAATGGTCCGTAATTAAACCAAGCAATTATTTTCTTTCAGATTTGGAGAGAGAAAGTATGCATTTAAATCTTTTTAAACTAAGATCTGGTGACAAGTGACGGATTGTACTGCATATTGCACCTGCAAGTCGCCACCTTCTAGAAATTCTAGGAATTCAATAAAGTATTTGTTAATTTTTTAACAGTTACTTTTATTTTTTTTAAATTAAGATCTTCGTCAAGAAATATTTATTTATTTATTTATATCCAGGTACCGTGGTACATAAATATGGCAGGAAGCTATAAGCCCTGTTTTCTGGTAGGCATGTGGGGTGTACGAGATATTAGGATTTATAAAGTATTTATATATTGCGATATATGAATTTTTTTTTTTATATTATAATTATTGTACCCAGCCGGGAATCGAACCCGAGACCTCTCATTCCTTTATGAATGAGAACCGGTGCGTCAACCACTGCACCAATGGCTGGATCATCTAGAAATAGTATAGAAATAATTAAAAAATCAATTAATTTTTATTTAAATTTTAACATTATAGAATTTATTACGTGAGGTACATGTACAAATCTTTATCTTCAAATGAATCTGTAGATCCTGCAAAACTAATGATTAACAAAGTTAATAAAGAAAATATTTTAAAATATTAAAAAAGGTCGATATTACTGATAACACAGAATGTGCCTATTTAAAATTAAAATTAACAAGAGTATGGAACTATTAAAAAATCTCAATATAATTAAAAGATATTGCACTCAATAATATCATTGCAAGTACAGTTTTGTTTGCATTCAGTTTATTTTTAAATCTAAGAAATTAACAAAATAGAAAGTGTTATTTTAATTGCTAGACAGTTTGTTCGAAGTTTTCTCTTAAAAATCATTTTGTTAAAAATTTAACTGTTGTCAATTTTTTTTTTAATTAAATATGATTTTACTGATATAAAAAGGGTTTTAATTTCTTTTTCTTTTACAATTACATTTTTATAAATAAATAATTTTATTCGTGTGTTTAACTCTAGTGCATATAATTGTTCTTATAGGTTGCGAAACAATTAAAAATTGGCTTAAAAAGTGGTGCAGTACAACAGATACGGATAATTCTTATTTTTTGATTTAAAAAATTAATTTTTTAAATCGTTTAGTCAAGGATAATATTAAACGAACAGCTCATATTTCCATATTATCTATAACAAAAACTCAACAAATATGTTGTATGATATTGTGATTGTATATAAGTTACTCAAATTTCCGTCTCTATGTTCAATTATATCAAAACGCATTAAAAAGTGAGCCACTTTTTTTTTAAATTTTTCCTTTTAATTCTTTTGGATCGCCCTAAACAAGACCGCTATTTAATTTTTTTTTGGATCGCCTTAAACTAGACCGCTATTTAATTTTATCATACATCCAAGCATAACATATCACAAATCCATTATATAAATCCACAATTTACTTAACAGATATTTTTAACTACCAAAGATTTATTCTTAATTATTATTTTGTAAATATTAAATGCAATGTCCGGTTATGTATGGTCACAAGGAAAAATGTTGTTAAAATTAAAACCGAATAATCAAATTAGCTAAAACTTCGGCTTGATTAGTTATTTCCGATATGTAAAACAAAATATAATATTTAGTATATTTAAATGAGTACCTATATAATCATAATTTATAATAATTATAGTTTCTTATATTAAACACTAATCAGTTAACAATATACTTTATTTATGTATATGCTGTACAATAGATACTACAAAAGTTTTAGATACAGATACTACAAAAGTTTTAGTTTCGGTTTGATGAAATTTAAAATAATTAAATTTAAATTTCTTAAGAGTTAAAGTTCTCATTTTGTATAAATGAAACTTATAATATATAGTTATAATGTACTGAATAATGTACAATTTACATTTGATTTTGAAATCAGGAAAAACTTGGCAAAAAAAAAAAAATATTAAATAAAAGCAAATGGAAAATTTCGAAAATAAAAGTGAAATAAAATGATTTATAAAAGAAGATATCCATAGTAAAAGTATAAGAGATTATTATCAGCATATTGTGCAAAATTTTTAACAACAACAAAATAAAAAATCTTTTTTATCTTTTATATTAAACAAAAGCATATTACTAAAAATTAAAAAGTATTTCCATTCATACATACATAAATTCAAAAAAAAAAAAGAAAATAAAACAAAAAACAAGAAAAAAATTCAAATCACACAATATACCTAACTAATTCTAAATATATAAGTATACATATATATAGAAAATTAAATTGAATTGAAATGAAAAATAAAACTGATTACTATCGACATTTCCATTTATATAATAATAATTATCATTAAAAAAAATGAAATCTGTACGAGTATATAATTCTTTTATATTTTTTTATTCTATTGTTTCCGTTTCCGTATATTTTACCATCATGAATCCAAAAAAAAATGTAATGGTTTTTTTCTTTTTTTGTATTTTCATGCATTTTACAGATATATGTACGAATTTTATCATTTTTTTTTTGTTTTTTCTTTTGTTTTTTTTTTATTTGAATTAAATAAAAGAAAATAACATGAATTTTAATTAATTTTCCTAAAATTAGTGATGAAAAAAATTTTCATTAAATTTCCTATTTTGATAAAATTACAAAACAAAAACCAACTATCTTTCATCTCATCACAGTATCATTAGTCTCTTTATTTGGTTTTCTTTTTCATTTACATTCTCTCACTTTGTAAGTTTTTTTCGTTTTTTGTTTATTTTTAAAATACATACATACATACATATATATAATAAAAAAAAAAAAAAAACTCGTATTATTATTCGTTTTTGTTTTACGAAAAACATTTTGATTATGCCATTGTGGTCTCTATCTCTTTCTACTTTATCTTTTTTTTTTTTTTATTTAATATAAAAAAAAATATTTAAATAAAATTTTTTTTTTGTGAATGGAGTTGTAATATTTTTAATATTGACAAGTTAAAGTTAAAAAATAGTTGGTACTTTTTTTTTTTTTTTTTTGTAGTTTGTTCCTCTGTCACAAGAAAATGTGTGACAAGAAAATTACAAGGCTTTTCTTTTCCGGGTAACGTTGTAAATATAATAAAGCGGAATTATTCTTACGACATGAATGGGATTCAAACCTAAACTTCTTCAGGTTGTACAGCGTTTTTTATACGTCCTTACCCACTAGGACGATACATCATATATAGCGGCCTGTTCGTATATTATTTTAAAAACATCTTCAGAAGGATTAGATTAAAATTTTATTTTACAAGCTCTTTTAGAAAAAGTTACTTTAAAGATTAGTTATTAAATGTTTCACATAATAGTCAAGATTTTTATTGATTTATTATTCAATGTTTTAAAATTTTTTTAATGATCTCGTCCATTATTTATTTTGAATGCAAAAACATCGAATTAAATTTCAAAATAATAATTATTTTATGCAAGAAAATCTAAAATTTTATTTTAATTAAAATATAAACTTTAATTAAATGAATTGACTTCTCACCATTATTATAGAGCTGACTATTTTATGCCAATTTAAAAAATTTAATATACAAAAATGTATGAAATGTAAAATTTTATAGTTACTACACGATTCACCACACAAATATTTAACAAAAATTTCAGAGCTTAAATTTTTTTAACGTAAGCTTTAAATACTTCATGTCAGTCTACAGATCATTAAAACGGTTAAAAACACGTCAAGTTCAGTGCGTCAAACCGCAATTAAAATATCAAAAATATATAGTATTAAAGTCTGTTAACTATCTATCAAGAAGTCTAGAATACGTAAACGACATACCTTCTTTCACGCATTCAACTGCTGATATGCACATATTAATCAATAAATTGGCAGAAAAAGATAAAAAAATAAGCCTCTGCAAGAAAAACAAAAACAATGAAAATAAATATAACAAAACAAACAAAACTCCAGTATTCATTGGAAATACCCAAATTGAGGAGGTAGTAAAATACGAATAGCCACCCTGAAAGCTTGTCATCAATAGATCGAGGAGCTGCGAACGATATAGAGAACAGAATGTCGAAGGTAAGAAAAGTGCAAGATTGTGGGCAACCTAGAAAGCATCGCATGTACCCCGTTCGACTAAGATCAGAATATTCAACTCTTGCGTGATATCTGTACTACTATATAGAATTGAAACGTGGTTGGTAATACGCACAAACATTCAAAAATTATAGGTCTTCAACAATAAGTGCCTAAGAATAATTTGTAGAATCTTCAGGTCAAGAAAACCCTTCGGGCAGAAGGAACGTTGGAAAACCTTGAGCTACTTGGAAAAGAAGTGTCCAAAAAGAGATGGAGAATAATGAAAAATCTTGGGTGAAAGTGAAAAGATTGACGCAAGATATGGAAAATTTGGTTGGAGATGTTTTGTGAAAGTCCTATGTTCCTTAAAGGAATGGAAAAGGAAAAAAATCTATGAAAGTAAATTCCATTTTAAACGTTTTCCATAAAATTTCAAAGAAACTTGATTTAACATATACATACATATATGTACTATATACTTTCAATATAGTAAATTTCTTTTAACAAGAAAATATAAAATTAAGAAATAAAATTGTTTTTACTTGGTTTTTACCTTACCATCAATATTGATTTTTGTTAAAAAAAAAAAAATACTTTTAAAATTATTTTATCCTTATTCAATTTGACTTTCAATTCCACAACCAACAGACTATTGAACAAATACAGTAAATATAATGTTTTTTTTTTCCTTTCTTTTTTTAAATTACAAATTTTAAACATACAAAATAAAATACCAAAAAAAAGCATATCAAAAATTATTCAATTTCTAAGTAAATAACGCCTGATGCCTTTATTTAAACAAAATGAAAAAGAAAATACAAAAAAAAAAAAATAAAACAGAAAACAGAAAACTCAAACAAAAAAAAAAGAAAATTCTATGTTTATTTTACTCTTTTAGCATTTACACTTATTTGGAAACATATATACAAACACATAATATATATATCTATATATATATATATATATAAATTGTATATATGTATATGTATATCATTTATACAAATTTTATACAATTCATAAATACTGTAAAAATATAAAATAAATATTTATAACAAAACCTCTTTTACCACATTTAACAACACTTCATTCAAACAGCACCAACAGTAACAGCAGCAATATATTAACAGTAAAGCCTTTACCATCCACCCACATCTCACATCCCCACATCTTATTCATTTCAAAGTCATCTCATACAATTTTTGTCTTTTTTTTTTTCTTTATATATTTTTAATATTTATCTTTTTCTTTTTTTTAATCCTATCACTACAATTGTCAATATATGTATGAATATATTGATATATGTATGTATAGATGTATATATGAATATATTTCTAGTACAGTTTCCTATGCTAGTGAGATTCTAAAACAAATTTCAGAATTCACGAATCTATATGTATATGTACATGTGTATGTATGAAATCAAAACAGAAAAGAATACAACATACAAAAACATACTTACATTACATATATATAACTGGGTGGGTGGGTGATTTGAATGTTATGTTTCATTTTAATGACACAATGCTATCAAATATCGAAAAATGAAAAACTTTCAAAGAAGAGGGTTGAATTTACAAAAAAAAAAATAAATAAATAAACCGAAAAAAAAAACAGAAAAATTATAACTGAAGTCATGTATGACAAATTAAATTCACTGAAATTACTTAATTAAATGAGGTAGCATAAATGGCTGTTATTTATGTATTATATAATATATATATTTATATACATATATGCATATAAATATATATGTTTATATTATTAATAATACAATACTGTAAACTTTTTAAATAGCGAGCATAAAATATTTATAGAAACATTTAACTGTGAAATATATTTTACAAGTATTTAAAAAAAGGGTGGCCAATTAAACGCAACAATATAACAGATAAAATAATTAATGAATTAGTAACACCAATACATATATATTTTTTCTGTATTTTTGCAAATTGAAATTTTAGCATTTCTATAGTTTAAAAAAAAAAACATATTGTGTTGTAAAAAATTAAAAATTTTGATTTTTTATAAGCTTTTAACCGGAAAAATTACAAAGGCTGAAAATTGTACTAATAATTTAATTTTACTTATAAAAGGTCGAATTATAATCGAAATATAGACAAATATATTGGCTCCTATAATAAGTCGAAAGTCTAAATTGCCAATAGAATATAAAATTTTGTTATATAACCAAATAATTAAGACTATTTGATTGTACGGCATACAGGTATGGGATTGTGCCAAACATACAAATATTCAGAGCATCTTAATTTCCCAATTTTTCACGTAAGTGGTCTTTCGTACAATCCAAATTTCGATTTACATAGAGAACAAGAAATACCTACTGTAAGCGAAGAAATAAAAAAATATACACTAAAACATAAGACCCGCTTAGAAGGGCACATAAATGTAGAAGCCTGAAAACTTCTATTTGTTCAATAAACACTATGGCAGCAATAACTTTGTGATTTTCAAGAGATTTCAATCCTGTTCAGTTAAATCTGCTACCTTAACAAGATAACCTAAACGAATCACACCAACTGTACTGACACAGAACAAAGCGTAAAATACGTTTCTGAATGGCCTCAATTCTACCAATATCTACGATATGGGAACCACACTTAAATCCACATTCAAGGATCAGTCTAACATAAATAACATTAAATATCTTAGATAAACCAGTGTCCCGAAACTCATTTATATAAAGTAAATTGTTATGCTTTAGAATACATTCAATAATTTTTTTTTATAATTTCTTAGCTCCAGCAAATTTATTTTTTTTAAACAATATTGGCAATCAAAAATTTAAAGATACATATCTAATATATAAATCATCAATCTTTTAAAGAAGATGAAGAAAACTAATTACTATTTATAAGAAGAATATTTTTTTTTAATAAATATCAAATATTTAGAATTATTATAGTATTACAACATCACTATATATATATATATATATATACCTATATATTAAAATTAAAATTAACTTTTGTATATAAAATTATTTACAAAATTTAAAGAATTATTTTTAATAACGAAAGAAATGACAATTTTATTAAAAAAAAAAAAAAAAACAAGAACAACAACAACAGAAACAGAAAAACTTTGAAAGCCTGAAAATATCAAACATCATAGTGTTTTTATTATATTATACACATATACATATATACATATGGAAGAAGAAATAAGGGGATAACCTGCAGAGTCACAATGAGTGTATATGAATTTTTGTAATAGTGTAGAAAGTTGCCAGTTCTATGATCAAAACCACTAAGTCTATAAAAATTAAATAGAATTTTTTTACTTGTTTTTTTTTTTTTCTAATTTTAATATCTGCTCCAATCTGTGACTAGGTTTTGTCTATGTCTATAGGAAATATCAAAAGTTTTCATTTTTATATATATATATACTTACCTATATACACACATATATATATATATTTTTTTTTCAAATCATCCTTGTTTTCATACTATCGCCTTAGAATAATTTAAAAATATGAGTATAAAAGAAGGAAAAATGAAATCGGAGATGACTGTCATAAGCAGTAAATTTACTATGATGATATTTAAGTTTTTTTTTGTTTTTTTTTTTCATGAGTTTTTACTCTTCTAGATATTTCTATTTCACTCTATTTTAATTTTATTAAATTTTTTTGTTTATTTGAATTTTTTTTTTTGTTTTTTTTTTTTTTTGTAGGTACTATTTGAATTTTCAAATATTTTTGAAGATGATTTACTTCAAAGTTTATTAAAATTCTTTTGAAATTTAATATTTTAAAGAAAATCTTTCTATGTTAATTTTTATTTTATTTATTAGTTTTTTTTTTTTTTTTTTTTTTAAATTAAAGTAAATAAAGTAAAAGTGCTCTGTGATTCTATTACAAAATTATTTAAAAAGTGATTTTCTATTATATATAAAAGTAATGCTTAAAACTGTTTAAAAGTATTAAAAAGAAAAATCAAAGATATTGAATTTATGTATATTTCAAAAACAACAAAAATTGACTTTTAAGATAAAATAAACCATTGTTTTATAATTTAGTATATAGGTACTATAAATAAAATTATAAGAGAAAATAAAATTATTAAAATATACTGAATTCATAGTTTTTTTTCAGAAGATATCCAATAGTATACCTCTAGTATCAGTTATAAAATAAATTTGTTTTACCAATTTACTTTGAAATCAAAGAATTACTATACATATAATATATTTAGTTACATACGTATATAATTTTCGTAAAATTTCTGTCTTTTGACAGTTCTATGTGTAACTGTCATTTCTGTCATATCGTTTCTTTTCATCAATTTTTTTTTTTTTTTGCAAATTCATCAATTCTAATTTTCTAGGAAATACTTTCTACTCTACCTATAACCTATTTTCTTAGAAATTTATTTGTGAAAACAAGATAAACCTGATTCAAAAAAAACATAGAAGTCATAGAATTTTTGACATTTACATTCTACTATACTTTGAATGACATTCACAAACAAAATCTTTCTAATTGTTTAGAATTGTGACTTGCACCAAAATTTTAAAATTTTCTTAGAATTTTATATAATAAGAAAAAAATGTGGAAAATAAAGAGACACTTTTTTCAATTTTGAGGGAACACAATTAAGAAAAACTATTAACACATGTAAAATTTTAAAGTTGATTTTAAAGCTTTTTAAAAATAAGAAAAGTTCCGATCGTTTTTAGATTACAAAGCGACTACACAGAACTTGAGATGTAAACATTTGAAAATGAGACTTTTTTGTAATTTTGAGGGGCTGTAACTCCGTAACCCTATGCAACTAAGAGAAACCGTTAACACGCAGCTGCAAAACTTGGAATTAATGACAATATAAAAATCAAAAAAGAAATAAAATATTTTAAAATGGAGAGTATTATTAAAATTTTAAAAATTGTTCCCATAATTGCAATTGTTGTGGAAATAAAAAAAAATGTCGGAGACGTTATTGGGTTTATTTGTTTATATTATAAGTTATTATATACAATAGTTTATATATACAAAACAAAAAATTGATAAAATTTAAAGTAACAAATCATATTCTTTTTATTCCGATCTTATTTAATCGAATTAAAAAATTTGAAGAAAATACATATTAACAATAATTGATTTAAATAAAATATTAACAATAATATTTTCTTCAAAATCCATTATTATTTAAATTTGAAAAGGACAATAATTTATAATTACATAACTTATGATACATAATTTTAATATCAACTACTTCGAATGATTTTTTGATATTTACTAATTTATCTTTCAAAACATTGTCATTAGTTTCAAAACAACAAGCGAGTCGGGAAAATTAAAACTTATTTTATTCACCAACAATCAAATTCGCTGCTATTCTGCGCAGTTCCATTTAAACTCAGCGCTGGCAAAAAAAATTAAAACATCCGCCACGGAAAATCTACATCATTTTGGTCATACCTTTGAATCTAGGTATGTCAACATAGTGAATTATCAACTTTTGATATCCAATATCTCTTAAACAGAGACGAGTATAAAATAAATTTTTTTTGCCACTCCTATAAGAAGCATAGGACATCCACTAAATCATTTATTATTCATATTTGACTAAGCTTCACTTTCAGGAATCATAATTTCACTAAGCCGTTGATTACTCAGCTGTAGCTATTATACAAGACTGTGACACGTAAATATTTCTTTTTATTTCTACGTCGTCTATTATAATATACAAGAATTATTTTTTTATTATTATTTTATTGTGATATTATATTTCAATATAATCTGATATTATGATATTAATATCTAAGATAAATATACTTATTTTTTATTTAATTATATATTATACTTATTATAAGAAAAATCTATATTATTTTTTGTGACCCAGCCGAGATTTGAACTCGAGACCTTTCATATGAAAAGCCAGTGTCTTAATCCGTACACCATTGACTGGATAAAATTCGGAAATAACTTATTACGTTTATCCTCAAAAATTATAAAAATTTCCAAGTTCTGAAGATACAGTGGAACCTAAATCTTGGAAAGTTTATTTTCAGATAACCGTAAATTTAAATACTAACTTATAAAAACTTATATAATTTTTATATTTATTTTTAAATATTCAAAAAATTCCTTTTGTTTCAAAAGGAAAAAAAAAATAGAATCTCGGGGTTCCTGATGATGTAAACAAAAAGCCAGTATACTCACAAACTGCAGGTGTTTTTCTATTACTACTTGTACTGTTAGCAAAGTATCCTGACCTACATTTAAATTGCATATTAGAAAATACTGTTTATAAAAAAAACTTCATATTTTATTGAATTTACATATACATATGCTTTTAATTCCATGCTGTATTGTTAATATCCGAATAATCTCATGGTTAAAAATGGTCAAACTACATTTTTTTATTAAAAATTTTGAGATTTGCTTCTTCTTCTTCTTCATAACCATCTTATTTTCCATTCAAAGTATTTCAATTTGTTATGAACAATTGCTTTATCCTTTCGTATTCTATTCCTTTCGCGATGATATTTCCGTCTCAAATTAATTCACCTGCGACATCTTATATTAGATCATCCTACCATCTTCACTTTTTCACATTCATGGACTTCTTCTTCTTTGCCGGCATTAATTCAAAAAAAAAAACAATAGGAAATTGTAAAAAGTGAAATAGGATATATTTTCTTTTGCTTTAATGCCATAATTTCGAAATCGTTTTAGACTAGATCAATTTTTGCGACATCATATTATATTGTACGAATTGAATTTCTTTTGAATTATAAAAAATACAAAAATTCTTAATAATTACTAAAAAAAATATATGCTTTTTATAAACCCCAATTATTAACAAATTCTTTATTTTGTTTTGGAAAATTTTCTTTACCTTTTTTATCCTTTTATATTTTCCTAGCATTCATCATGCTGTAAAAATTCATGTAAAAAAAAAAGTTATGAAGATGTACTTTATACATGTACTTTTGTGTACTTAGATGTACTTTTGTACATACTTTACTATTTTAACCTGTAAATAATACTTTTGAAAACTATATACCCCTAACTATACCCTCTTTTAATAAATATCTATGGCATATATATAAAATTTATTAATCAAAAAAAAAAAAAAAAAAAAAATAGCAGTAATAGTCAATATCACCAACAGAACACGTCAAATCTCATACTCATCTTACAAAAAAAATTAAAAACTGTAGAAAAAAGGGCATACCATATAAGACAAAATATTTTTCATATTAAAAACTGAAATGAACCAAAACTCTTTTCATATATACGTATAATCATTTCAAAGATTTTCAAAAATTTGCTATACTTAAATTTCATAAATCGTTAAAGTAAAACTTTGTCACGTCTTATAAAACTTTTTAATAGCACGTGATCCATGATTTGATTTTTCTTCTATTTTATTTTTTCTCTCGTTTTCAATTTTTATTTTTATATATTTTTTTTTTTTTTTATTCTTTTCTTCTTATGGGAGTACCATTTAGATCATATCTTCCAAAAAATAAAACTTTTCTTTTATAACTTTGGATTATTAGTGCAATTTTTTAAACCCAGTGAATATACATTTACATATACATATACATATATATACGTACGCGGTACAAATGTTATTAAACTATGTGTCATATTTTGTATTTAAATAAAGGGTGCTTTCAACAATTTTAAAATATTATTTAAAAATTGTAGTTGGTATATAGGTGTTTGTCTATAACAAAAAAAGATACATAATTTTTGTTAAAGTGTGTATTGAATTTTCATACATACTTTATGATATGTATTGTAAAATGTTTAATAACATAATAAAGAAGAGTTTCTAAGGCTGATTATTCAATCAGCGACGTCTCATGAGCCCTCGGGTCACTAATAGCCAAGAGAGGACATAAGGCATAAGACATAAGGCTAAATGACCAATCAAAATGGGACAAAAGGCCTAATTTAGGATCTTAGGATCCACCTAAAAAAGATCCTAAATAAAGAAAAAATAAAAAAATAATACTTTCTGTTAGATAAACACCTTAAATTTATTAATTATACATATTATTTATTATGGTCAGAGTGTGTCAAAAAATCTCCCGTGTATAATATGTATTATAAGTATTTTAACACATTTATATTCTTGTCAAAAAAATATTAAAAAAACCTTTCACTATTTCAAAAACTTTATTGGAGCCGCCACTATTTTAAAAGCTTTCTGTTTAAAATATTTATGTAAGAAAAATAATTAGGAAAGATTTTAGAATTCATTTCAAAATCAGGGTTTCAATCATTTGTTTGGTGGATATATATGTATATCTGAGATTCTGAATTAGGAAGGATTTTAGAGTTGGATTCAAAATCAGAATATTCGCTTTTTCTAGAATATTTAGATATAATATGTATATATATGTGAGTTTCTGATTTAGAAATAAAGTTCGTTACAAAATTAGGGTTATATTCTTTTTGCAGAATATGTACATATACATATATGGGAGAATCTGAATTAGGAGGGATTTTACAGTTGGTTACAAAATCAGAATTAAATACATTAAATAATTTTGATGATTTTGTAACCGAATATAAAATGCCTCTTAACTCAAAATCTCACATATTCATGTATATAAATTTCTGGAAAAAGGGAATATTGTGATTTTAAATCGAACTCTAAATTCCCTTCTAATATCCGCTTTTATATTGTGCTTTTATGACATGATACCAAATTTTCGTTTTTAAAAAACCTCTGAATCCGCTTTCCGAAAACCACTCACGTTTACATTTATCTGCAAAAAGTAAATTCTTTTTTATTATTTTTTATATGTGTTTGTATTTAAAAAAAATGTTTGAATGTATTATGTAGTTACATAAAATATTTTCTAATCCTCATAAAAAATTTTTATTTCATTTTGTCTTTGTATTAGAAAATTCTTTTTTCAACTCTATTCTGGTTTAAAAAAAGTAGAATGAAATGTTAAAACTACAAAACCACAAAATTAGTTTATGGGAAAGAAAAGTGTAACGTAATGAAAAAATTAGATTCGGGAACACTAATGTAAACGGACGGATACGGTGGAAAAATTTAAAAAGTTTTATTAAGTATACATCACAATTCTAGAAAATATATTTTTTTTTTGTTTTTCTTAATGCATTTCTCTGCCATATAAATGTGGACAGGATACACAGCCTTTCCTGTTCAGGCGTGTGTGAAATTCGAATTCTCACTCCCTCGGTGTTTACAGCGAATTTTATACGCTCTTACCCACTAGGCCACCGAGGCTCCGAAAATGTATTATAATATTATTTCAAATTTTTTAAAATACAAAAAAAAAAAAAATTACTGACACAAATTAACAGCTTAACTTATTTGGCATATTCCATTAAAATTTTATTCTGCCCCACCCTGTACTAAAAAATATTTATTTTAATAAATTTACAGTTTTCAAATTTAACATTACAAATTTACAAAACAAAATAAAAAATAAAAAAATGGTAATAAATGTTTGGAACAAAATCTTAATTAACATATAGATCCATAACTAATGGGATTATCAAAGAATAAATATTGTTGGTATACCCAACAATATTCAAACATAAAAAAAAAGGGCAGATTATATTTCAAATATTTCATTTTAGTTCAATGTTTATGAAATCCATCAAACATAAGGTACTATAAACATTTCTTTTTTTTTTACTTAATAAAAAATTCTAAAAGAAAAATCTTTTCAAAATGAGGTAATATTTAAAATTGGTATATGGTACACGATTTAAACCCGCAATACCACAAATCAAATTTTTTTTTTTAAACAAAAGAATTATATATTAATAAAAATAAAAATTTACTGAACAATATCATATCGTCATCCCAAAAAATTAGTTTCAATATATAATTATTAAATATTTTTAACCTTCTTTCAAATTTAATGTACCCATGTTCAGGCATTAAAAAATAAAATTACTTTATGACAGTCGATTGCATAGTTAAAACATGAAATATCTATTTGATTTTTGAAATTTTATTATCAAATTAAATTTAGTATTTTTATCCCAATTCTAGTGGTAATGACTGGGTTGATATATTATGTATATACCGTATTCGTTACACTACAGTTCATATAAAGTACATTTTAAAAAAACAGACGCAATATTGTCTTCTCATTTTAAACTTTCTATTCTATTTATTTGATTTTTTTTTAATATTCAATAAATTTATAAACTTTTTTGTTATTATGTTATGATATAAATATATACACGCATATTACATATAAACATAAGGTGTCCCACATAAGAATTCCATCAATACTAGAGCAGGTAGGGAAGGTAAATATTAGCAAAATATTGTATGGGAAGTGCATTTTATTTTGCATTTGCATCAAAGGTTTAAAGCCTTCATAACTTTATAATTAGATTAACACAAAAATATTTGATTGTAATTTGCTTTACAAAATTCGTTTTGATGCATTTCTCTAAAGCAAGCCGTTCAAAAGTTATAGGTTTTATATATGAAATATCACTAAAAAATTTTAAAACCCCATATTTCGAAAAATGTGCAAAATAAACCATGTATGGGAGATACAATTTTTTGCAAGTTTTTACATCTCTAACTGCCCCAGAACAGAAAAAGTTCTTTTTGGGACACACTGTATATATGTATTATGTATATATTAAAGGACATTCACAAAATCTTTATTGAAATATGTGATTGCGTCAAATTTAAAATTTCTATTAACTCGAATAATATAATAATGGAATTTTTAGAGTTTATTTTTAATTTGATTAACTTTTGTATTTATTTTAGTAAGTTTTGGAATATAAAAAAGAACGTCTATATATAATCCAGACTGTTTGGTGATTTCTATCCAAATATGTAGAATAAAATTTTGAGCTTTTAAAATAATTTATTACAGAATAGAATTTTATGAAGATAATTTCAATTTTTAATCATAAAAGATTAAAATCAATAAAATATGAATTTGTGAAGTGAATTTTAAAGTGACAGTGATTTGTGTTAAAAATGTGTTTTAATTTTTGAACTTTGATGACAAGTAGATACAGTAAATCCTTAAAGAAAAGTTGACTTTATAAAAATTCAAATTAGAAATTATTTGAATTTTTTTCCAATTATATTTTGATGATTAATAAGGGTACAAACTCTAAATCTATTTATTCTATGGATAAATAAAACAAGTAAATGTAACAGTAAGTCGATGCGCAACTGACTTATTAATACCCTACATCTGAAAAATTCAAATCAAATTAAAAATCCATAAGTTATTTTTTTTCCTTATTCAACTTGAATTTCAGGAACGTAAAAGAGGCATGATTTAACACCCTTGTACAAAATTTCAAGTTTTTGTATATATTAATTTCGAAGATATGCTTGTTAGAGGTGTATGACAGATAGAACATCTATGAACTAAATTTAAAAGTCCTATATCTTTATTGGTTTTAGAAAAATGTTCGTTTGTTCTTAGACTCGTTCGTTTGTTCTTAGACTTGGAAGCTTTCAACATCCGAACCCATGGACTGATTTTCCCAATTACAATTAGAGACCTCGGTGGTTTAGTGGCTAAGAGCGAATAAAATACGCTGTAAACACCGAGGGAGTGTGAGTTCGAATCCCACACACGTCGTAAGAATTATTCCCCTATACGACATTTACAGCCACGTCTGAACAAGAAAGGCTGTTTAATTTCCTGTCCACATTTTTGTGGCAGAGGAATGCATTAAAAAAAAAAATTACAATCCCCGTTTTTAAATTTCATCAAGATAGCTTTATTAGTTTTTGAGCTATCGTGCGAACGGTCAGACAGACGAACGAACGGACATCGTTAAATCGACTTAGGAGATGATAAATAATATATTACTAGTTAAGATAATATATATATACATGACCATATCTAACTTGCTTCTTTTTCGTAGTTACAAACACCATACGTATATCAAAGCTAATATACCCTATACTTTAGGTGTATGGTATAATAACGAGACCGTTTCAAAATCTTATTTTTTTTCACATGTCAAAACATTTTTTATTTTAAAAGTTAAGCAAAACTCCAATTTTTTTCTTAAAAATTTAATTTTCCTCAAATTATTGTATTTATTAAAGGGTTTCAAAAAATATATTTAGTTTGGATTTCGAGCTCACTAATTTAAATACATAAATTTTAGAATATAAAAACAAATAATGAAAAAACCAAGGGTTTAGAAAAAATCACATTTCCGAAATTAAAAAATATTCCATAATAAGCCTAGAGTAAATAGTATATATATTGAAAAATAAATTTATAATATAAATTACATATTTTATTAATACAAGTTATGAATAATAATGAAAACAATAAAAAAAAATTGAGTAAAATCACATCATACTTTCGTCAGTTATAAGGTGGCCCTATATTATATTAAGAAAATTTATTAAAACAAACAAAATGTGGACAGGTGCCCAAATTACAGGTTTTTAAAAATAGAGAATTTTCAGTTTTTGACCCCTTACAGTTCCTAAACGGGAGGCGACACAAAAATATTTCCTGAAATGACTCATATTTATTTCCAAAGATCTAACTCCTATCAAAATTACACGCTTCTAAGTTAAACCGTTTGAAGGATAGAAGTGGTCCAAATTTTTGTAAAAATCGAGTTTCACATAACTGTATATTAAAATACTGCATGGCAAAATTTATTTTATATTTAGTTTATAAAACCAGCCAGTTATCGTTTGGCGTTTCCTGATTGAAAATATGCTTATAGAACCTGTGTTGTAACAATTTAAAAATAGGGTTTTTCGACTTTTGTAGAGCTAGAAGTTTTATAAACACCCAGATAGACGGACGGACATTGGACAGAGTGGAACTAATAAAAAATAATTACAAAGGGATTTTTTAGTGCTAGAAAATAATTAGAAGGGATTTTTATAGTCAGTTACAAAGCCTAAGTTTCAATAATTTAAGAACTTTTTTAGTTAATCTGAGTTCCAATGGCAACCGATCCCACTTTTATAATAATGCTTTGTTGATTTTTTTTAGTTATATAATTATTTTATGTAAATTTTTATATCTATTTTTAAATATATATTTAATTGTTATATTTATCACTATAAATTTACGCCTGTAAATAAATAGCTTGAACACACTGTTACACAAAAATAATTAAAAATAATTTGTAATCAGATTTTTCTCGAAAGTTTTACAATAGTTTTAAAATTAAATAATTCTTTTATTTTAATTTGGTCTCGTATCCCAATAATAAAATTAAGTACATGGATCAAAAAAAATCGAAAATAACCCAGTAGTTTTTTGCAAGATTTTCAAGATGTACTCTCTATAATGAATCTGAGAAGCTTTCAAACCTTCTTAAAACAGAATGGTATGATTGTGGCATACATTTAAGGAAACTTAACCCTCAATCTTGTCGTATATATCATCCTACATTGAAGGTTCATTACGAACCGATAGTCTAGTTATTACTGAAGCGTTCACTCACCCTTAATCAATAAAAGGAAAAAAAAAATTAAAAAAGTACATGGATTATTCATTAGTAATACATATATTTTTTTTATTTTTCGTCAATCAAAATCACTTCAATTTGCAAAAAAAATCTTAAAACCCTATTTAATTTTCTATTACTAATAATGTGTATTTTATAGTTAAATTAATATAGGTTTATTTCCGGGAAACACAGACAAAATTAAAAACATAATATATTGTATACCTATTTTATGATTTTATTGCTTTAAGCCTTTTACAACTAAATCCAAAAAAAAAAAAATTCAATTTTTAATTACCTTTTTTCCTTGTTAATTCATCTATACTTAATAAATATAATAATTATTAAAAATGGAGATCAGTTGCATTGCATTACTTTTAAAATAAAATTAAAACAAAAAAATTTTATTTTTTAATATCAGAATATATTAAAAATGCCCAAGGGTTTTTTAATTAACATTTGTCAATACTATTTTCATGGTTACATAAATATATTTCATAATTTGGATGGATAATAATATATTCCATATATACATGCCTATATAACAAATTTAAGAATATATATCATTTTTTAGCACATTTCCAAAAAAAATTTGAAAAAATGTGCTTATTAGTTTCACTCTGTCCGTCCATCCGTCCGGCTGTTTACAAAACTTCTACACCGTTAAAGATAGAGAAAAAAAATTTTAACCATGGGTAGGTCTTATAAAAAAAATAATTTTGTGGAACAACTTTTTCATGTAGCCCTATCCGAGCTACAGCCCCTCAAACTTTGAAAAAGCCCTATTTTTAAATGCATATATCTTATGTTCTGCTTAAGATTTTTTCAATCTGAAAACATCATTCGACAGTTATTTTTTCTAACTTTGTAAATTAATATCAAAATTATACAATTTTTTTAAATTTAGTATTTAAATTCACCGTTATGTGAAAACCACATTTTGCATGAAATTTCTTTTTTCATAACTCCGGTACGCCTTTAGTTCGGAACCTGAAATTTTGAGACAAGAAAGAACTTTTAGAATTAGTATAAGTTTCCTCAGAAAATTTTTTGGTAGCACCTCTTTAAGAGTTATTACGCCTCAAAAATTGAAAATTTGCTATTTTTAGACACCTGTAACTTAGGCACTTGTAAAAATTTTTCTTCGGCAAGACATGAAAATTAAAGGTTCAATAATATATTTTTACGTGTGTTAACGGCTTTTCTTAGTTATATAGGATTCCGGACTTACGGTCCCTCAAAATTTCAAAAATGTCCTATTTTCACGTTTTTTCTTATCACATGAAATTTTAAAATTTTTGTGCAAGTCACAATTCTAAACATTGTATTGAGTTTTGAAAATGTGCGCTTTTAAAAACCGTTGGTTTACATTCTACTTTGTTTTACTTTTATTTAATATTCATCTATTTATTTAGTAAAAAAGGACTACCATTTTTGGCTGTTATTAAATTTTAATAGATATTAAAATCTATAAAACGGAATTTTTTTATTTATTTTAAGCTTAAATACCATGTTTTTTTTTTTTTATTTATCTTTTTTTGGGCTTATCAATAAATACCATGATTTGTTAATAATCAATTAATTCAAATGGCGCAAAATCAATTTGTATTTAATTTTTGATTTTTACCGTTATTTAATTAATTGAATTTGACATTTTAAGAACAAATTTTGCACAAGAGATGCTTGTTTTAAGTAAGAATACGTTCCTGTTCAATATTACTCCGAATAGAAAACTTAAAAAATTTTTAACAAAATCGAAGTTGGATTTTAAATATCCTATTTTTTTCGAGACTCAATACAATTTTTAGAATTAGTAAATAATTTCCACTTACAAAGATTTAATTGCAACTGCAAATGTAAAGATTTGATGACAGCTATTATTTTAAATTGATTTTAATTCATTCATTTATTATTTGTTTTAAATATACAGTGAATGCCAAGAATAATGATATTAATAATAAAAGTCACAGTGAAGATTAAAACATGCATAAACTCAAAAAATTGAATTTTTATCTTTACAGGGTGTTCGAAACTCAAAGGTCACGAAGAACGGAGGTGATAGAGAAGTTCATAACAAGCAAAAAATTGTTATTGTTCTGTAGGAGAGAGAGGGTCTATTTTTAACGGTTTCCGAGATAACCGCCTTCAGATATAAGATAAATTTAAAGCCGAAATTCAGAGCTTAGCAGATAGAATTAAAGCCGAAATCGAAAAGAAAATAAAGTCGAATTTAATTTTTATTATAAAAAAAAAGTTTTTGTAAAAATAAATTGTAGTAAAGCCAAAACATTTTATGGTAAACTTTCTGTAAAAAAAGGATTTATATTTTATTTACCAGAAAACCTTTGACAAAATTATAGGGGGAATAATTATAAATGTCTTGTTGTTTAAATATATATAAAAGATGAGGAAGCGATTTTATGATTGGTTACAATTGGATTTGGTTACAAGGATTATATGATTTTCTTCAGATTATTTATACATATCATGATCAGAAATTTTGAATTATGATGAATTTTATAGTTGGTTACAAAATCATGCTATCAATAATTTAATTAGAGAAAATTTGAGGTCATTATTCCCTCACTATTAAGAAATATATTTTTTATTAAAATAACTATATACCGACATTCATAACGAATTCGAAGTCAGACATGTATTTCTAAAAAACTTACCATAAACAACAAAGAAACTTTAAGGAATAACCGGAACAGACAATATATTATGTATTAAGAATGCAAAATGAAAAAAAAAAGTTAAAAAAAAACATAATATTTGGAAAACGAAAATTATTGTCGATTTGATTTTATTTCTTCTTCGAAGCGAAAGTAAAAGAGAATTTAATAAAATCGCAATTTTAACTTTTTATCTTTAAAAGCAATCAAAACCGATTCGACCGTATTTCTTGGGGAGCCATTTCACAGCACCTAATTTTTTGTTGTCACACGAAATACATACTATCTAAAAGTTATACTCTTTCTCTTGATTATTTCTAATTTTGATTTACTTAGTGTTACTTTTCAGAATTTTATATAATCTATCTATACCGCAGCCAAAAACAAACTATCGTGATCTTTTGAGTATATAACAGAATTTATCAAAAGAATTTAAAAAAAAATTTTCTATAACAAGTCTTTATTTTTAATTTAATTTAATTTGCACATACACGTAGCTTATCTGTTTCTATAACAGTTATCATAAAATATTTTTTTTAAGACTCTATAAGTCCTAAAACATCTAATTCGAATATCCAGAGTAATAAATATTAACTTCCGACCGGCATTACTATATCTGAAACTGTATTATGCATAATATTACATATTTGATTGATTTTTGATTAGTTTATAGGTTTATAATTAATACAAATTATTGATAGATCATAATAACATTACATATACATATTATATCTAATTAAAATATAACAATATTTTTTTTGGTTATATCAAAATAAATCACCAAAAACATTTTTAAGAAAATAAAATTACATAATATGTATGTGCATATGTGTGTATAAAACCACAATTCAAAAATACCAATGAAAACATGTTACATAAAAACTTAAAACAAACCACTATTTTTACATATACATTATACACAAAAGTGACATAATATCTTATTATTATTAACTATTTTTATAACAATTTTTTACCTATATAATAAATATATAAATATAATAATAATAAAATAAACAACAAAAATGTTAATGACCTCTTTTGTATATAAACCTTAAATTAAAATATTATCGATAAATACAATGCTTAATCTTATTATAAAAATGTTGTTGGAGAAAATCTGACTGATAGTTAGTTTATAGTTAACCACTTTTGTGTTTTGTTTCTGTTTTTTTTTTTCTGTAAATAAATAACTGTATTAGTTTTTATGTCAAATCCTATTGCCCTTAGCTATATTAATAATTAGTTTTGGTCAGAGTTAAATCTTGTTTTTAGATAAACAGAGTTATTTTTGTTTTTGTTTTTTATATATGTATGTATATATACATTTTTCTTTTCTTTGATTTTCCAATATAACTATCATTGTGTCATGTTTTACTATATTTTTTTTTTTTTTTGTTTTTTTTTTTACCAAAGTTTTAAAATTTTTTTTTTATATTTTGTTATTTTATCTCGGTGTTTTTACGTCAACTATTATGAATTTACAAATTCATTGTGCTTAAAACTAAATTTTAATTCATTCAACATTTACACGGTCACAAAAATGCTTTAATAAAAATATTTTGAAATGATAATATGTAAATGATATAATTTGAGAAAAACTCCTCGTAAGGAGGATGAAGTTACGTAATAATGTCATCAGTCATCACGTAACAGTACTTCATGATGTCACCGTTCCGAAAATACATATATTTTCATTGCGTATGTTTTCGACATCTAGTGTTCAAAAAATTAAACATTTTTTTTCAGTTTATCAGTTTATTTGCATATTTTTAGGTAACGGTAGCGAAATATTTATTTTAGAAAACATGTTAAAAATTAAAAAGTTAAATAAAGATAAAAAAACAAAAAGAAAAATTCAGGTAAATATTTTAAGATAGACAAATATTTAAAGTCCATAAAAAATAAAAGTAAATATTTTAAGGTACATAAAAGGTAAATATTTTAATAGCTAATATAATGATTGAAATTAATAATTTAATTTTTAGGAACTGAATTTCATACGGATTGCTTGCGATTGCTTTATGTAAATCTGCAGAAAATTTGCTATGTGTATAAAGCATTTGCTATATCAATCATTCCGAAAATGTTGTTGATCCCGAAACAAGTGCCCATACAGAAAACTTTTAGGATTCTTGGATATTTTTGAAAAGACGATTGAATTATGGAGAAGTCCTCAAGATCAATATAAACTTATACTTTTGCTAATTCCTCTGGAAAAGGAATGTTGAAAATAAAAACCATGGTGTTTTTGTGAAACTAATTTTGAACATTAAAAAATTATGTAATAGAAAAAAGAAAATAAAATAATAAAAAATTTTATATTATAAAAATAAAACAGAAAATATATTTTGGAAAATGTGACATCATAAACGTAACCTTAGTCGCCCCCTTCAAAAGAAATACAAACGATAATTCATATTCCATTATTTTGAGAACAGCCGCAAACATATCTTTTTTTTGTAGATTTGAATTGCGATTTCTAGGATATTGAATAAGGTAATCTATTTATATTTATATTACATTTTTAATTAGTTTTATGTTAATGTTGTTGTTGTAAAAGAATTTTGCACGTATAATGAACCGTGTAAATTAATTTTTTTTTTTTAAATAAAATTATAAAATCATTGATAACTTTATCCTAATATTTCTATTTTCTTTCATAATATACAGTTTCTATTTATTTAATGCGCTCTTTGCTTTTTTTTTTTTTGCTAATAAAACCAATCTTTTACGATATTCGACAGTCATTTCATATTCAAAACAATGTGATACAATATTTTTTATCTATCCATCAGTAAATGATGCTTTTGTTTTTCTTTCTGGTTTGAAAAAACTAAACTATACAACATGAAGTGGTATTTTTTTTAACTCGTTAGTTTCAGTGTATTTTATTCATTAGAAAGGAAAAAAAAAATTATTAAAAAAAAATGTTTTTCTCTTGTTTTTTGGTTTTTGTTAAATGATTTTTGTCTAAAAGATTAAATAACAATTTTATCTGGTGAAGCTTATAAAGAAATTATAAAAAAAACCACATTGAATGTCTCTATTGTACAGTCATTTGTTCAATCTATTGTATAGATGTAATAGGCATAAATATTATTAATTTTTATCCTTAAGCAGTTTTATCCTTTTTTGTACAGATTTGCCTTTTTTTTCAACTTTTTTTTAACATAACAAATATATATTCCAACAATGTTATAAAGTGTATTTTATTAATAACTACTGTGAATGAAAAGTGTTACCAGGTTGAATGCTTTGATATAAATTATTATGTAAAAAAATCTATAAATTTTGGTATTGTACTTTTCGTGTAGTACCGGTCGGTTCTGCGGTGGAGATAGCTGTTTTTTTTTTTTATAAATTATTGAATTTATAAAAAACTACATAAAGTACAATATTTTAAATTTTTGATTCGCTTCTGAGTCTGACTTTAAAAGAAAAGAGTGAGTAAAGAAAGAAGAAAAGAATCTCCAACGAAGATGGATATGGATAACAAAATTCTACTTCTGAAACTGCAAGTAGGTATATTTGTTTAAGTGTTTTAAAATATTAACGATTTTTATCAATGCATATAAAATACAATAGTTCAAACAGAACATTAACTTTTTTCTAACCTAAATATGAACTAACCTGGGTATGAACTTCATCTTTTGATTCGTTGCGTTAATTTATACATATAATATTATTTATATGTAATGTAACTTTTAAACAAATATTGGCTTCCTTTAGAAATACCTCGATAAAATGCTTTTAAATACAAGTACTATATACCTGACAAGAAAATGTAATTCATATACAATCAAGTCTCGAGAGAAATTAATTATAGAGATTAATTATAAATAGATGTTTACGCAATTTTACCATCCCGTAGATAAATCCACCTTTTACCACGACTTTTCCTATTTAAATGGAATAATTCGAATAGCTTCTATACAACTTCTTCTTTTTAACTCGGTATCTAATAAGTAAGAGCAAAACTCAGTATCTAATTTGAGTATCAAGTTCAATTTTATGTCAAAAACTTCGGTTTAACACAAGAGATTCGAGTAGATGCCATATTATACCACTGCGAAATTTATATCTATATATTATTATCTTCCTCGGTGCCTAGTTAAGCTAGATATCTGAAATTTTTTTTTGTCGCAACAAATTTTTTAAAATATCGTTGGTTTGATGGGAGGGGTTTGTCATTCAACTCCTATATTCACAGAAATATATTTCAGTACTTAGTTAAATCAAATATCTGAAATTTTGTAAAAGTTATAGATATTTTTGCACATTTTTTAGATTTAAACTTTTAAAAATTTTACTTTTGGCAACACTAAAACAAAAACTCAGTTAAGTTAATATATTTTTGTCTTTATACGTCAATATAGTTAAAAAAAAAAAAAAAAGAATAAAATAAAAAATAAAGCCTTGGGGAGTTAAACAAACTAAACATATCTTCAATTAAGGTTTAAAATTTTTTCCCATTAAAAAATATTTTTAAGAATACATAAATATTCATATATACATATATATATATATATATATACTTGTACATCTATACATTTATTTTTGTTTAAATTACACATTATAATTGCACACATAGATATACATATGTACAATATGTACATATGTACATATGATCAAATAAATTACTTACAGAAATTGAAAAAAATATTTTTTTTTGTCTATAAATATAAAAATACATCAATTCCCTCCCCTCTCAATTCGCCCATATATTATAAATTAATTAATATCAACCTAACATAAAAAGGATACATGAACTATTATAATGTTATATTATTTTACGCATATGTTAATTAATTCAAAGGACACTAAGGATAAATTTATAATATTGAATTTTCATAGATTTATACATATATATAGTATTTTTTTTTATCTATATACAAATTCGTCATATAGTTATATATATATATATATATATATAGCTATATAAAAAATATTTTAAACATTACACACACTTGTATACAAAACTTAAATTAATTACATGATTAAAGTAAAAAAAAAAAAAAGGTTCTAATCAAAAAACTTTACGATAAAAACAGATTTTAATTAGGTATATACGAGTAGAATCGAAATAAAAGGATAAAATCTATTTATTTTAAAAATTAAAATATTTTTAAAAAGAAAAATTTTGTTAGATTTAAATAAATTTTATAAGATAAATTTTTACTTTTATAAATTACTCAGTTTTTAATAAAATAAAATAAAAACTTAAATTGACAAAAAAAAACCATTTGTTTGTGAATTTATAAAGTTTCAGATTAATTAAAATAAGTAATGTTTTGTATATTGAACATAATAGCCTATATAGATTAGGTACTATAAGGATAACAAGAGATTTATAAACATAGATTAGCTACTATATATAAGGATAACAGGAGATTTATAAACATAGATTAGCTACTATAAGGATAACAGGAGATTTATAAACATAGATTAGCTACTATAAGGATAACAGGAGATTTATAAACATAGATTAGCTACTATAAGGATAACAGGAGATTTATAAACATAGATTAGCTACTTATATATATTTATACTATAGATTTATAAATCTATTTTATGCACTATGAAGCTATAGACTATAGCTTCTATTTTTTGTATTATTAATTTTACGAAGCTGTTCATTGTTCTGAAACAAATTCAAGACAAGATTCTTTACAAAAATTTAATACAAAAAAAAAGAAATACGAATTTAATTCAAATGTAGAGAGACTTAGATTAAAAAATTAGATTTAATCATTGTTCGAAGGGTTTTTTTATTATTTTGCAGATATTGCACAATTGTTATATTTTTATAAAGCGCTAAACTTTTACTGAACAAATTATTGAAACTTTTGTTTGATTTCGTCATCAAACTGTTATATCTATACTAAAATATCTTTTACGTTTATATTTTAGTGGTTATGTATAATATGCATTGTTTTCTTTGGTATGATTAGATTTCCTATATTATATCATTTTATTTTCTATTTTAGATTCTTAAGGCACTTAAAAACAAGGCAGAATGTAAAAAAAAAGATCTTTAAAGACTTACATTTTGTAAAAGTTTAGATTATTGTGACTTGTACCAAAATTTTAGATTTCCTTAGAATTTTTTTTGTACGAAAAAATTATGAAAAATCAAGAGACACTTTCATTAATTTTAAAGAAACGTTCTACATAACTAAGAAGAGGTGTAATGACATGTAAAATGCGTGTTGAATACAATATTTTTGTTATAATGTTAAAGCTTTAATTTTTGCGTTTTACTGTGAAAAATTTTGCACAGGTGTGTATAGCTACTGATATCTAAAAATAGTAAATTTTAAATTTTTAACCCTAAAAGCTCTTTTGTGCCTCGCAGTGAGACACAAAAACTTTTTTTTGAAGTAACTTAATATGTCTATTGTAAAAGATCTTCCTTTTCTTAAAATTTCAATTTTCTATCTAAAGTGGTGTCGGAGTTATGAAGGCAGCAAAATCTTTTCATAACATAACAGTAAATTTAAATATTAAATTGAAAAAAAAAATACATAATTTTTATATTAATATATATAAAAGTAACAAAACGTCCTGTCGTTTAATGTTTCGAAAATAGGAAACTTTCAAACTTTATAAATAAAATGGTCTTGAATAAGGTGTATTTGGGAGACCAAAACAAATAAAATTTTTTCCTTTGGAGCATTTATTTCCTTCGGTTCTTAATATAAAATGGCTACTAAAGGTTTTTTTAAAATTTACGTTTAATGATACCTTAATAATACCATGTTCAGGTACCAAAATTTCAAAAAAATAAAAAAAAATTTAATTTCTTTTTTAAATTTTCTTCAATTAAAGTTTCATAACTTTTAACCAAACAGTATTTAAAATTTAAAAATTTCACTTTTTACTATAACTGACAGATAAAGTTATCATAACCTAATAACTTTTTTTTTTTTTTTTTTCAGGCATTTCTCTGCCACTATGAATTACACAACCTTTTCTGTTCAGGCGTGGCTGTAAATGTCGTAAGTGGGAATAACTCTTACGACATCTTTGGAATTCGAACTCACACTCCCTCGAAGTTTACAACGTATTTTATACGTTTTTACCCACTAGGCCACCGAGGCCCCCTAATAGTTTAAATTAAAATTTTAATTCCATAAATATATTATAATTCATAATTATCTTTTCCATTCATATTTAAATAAAAACTTAAACTTTTTTTAAATTATTATTTAATTTTAAAAAAAATAAAAAAAATTTTAATTTCTAAAATTGTGATATGAAAAATTAAATTATATTATAAGTATAAATATATAACAAAGACAATTTAAAGATTTTCTATTAAATACATAAATTACATTTTCATTTATTCCTTATGTCACTTCAGGCAGTCATATTAAAAGTTTATTAATGTTCAAGTGAACAAAAAAAAAAAAAGTTCCCACAGAAGCTTAGACCAAATGTGCACATACATTTATTACAAATACAAAAACCAGAAAAAAAAAATCAGGAGTACAGAATAAAGTACAGGAATAATCAAATCACAAAAATTCAATTAACCTTAATGTCCTTTTAAAGTGCCTTTCTTCATACCACACATGTCAAATTTTTTTTTTTTTTATCATATTTACATACATACGAGTATAAATATATTTTTATTTCTCTTTTTATCTATCTTTCTCACACTACTCTATATATTTCTTTTATTTCGTGCATATTATTTAACATTTCTATTAGAATTGAAAAAAAAAAAAATTTTCTTTTTTTTATGATTTCTGAATAATAAATAAAAAAAAATGAATTTAAAAAAAAAAAAGTTTATGATACCTTCATATATTTGCTGTTAACATTGTTGTTGCTGCTATTTCTGTTGGTGGTTTCTGTTCTGTTGCTTTATATTTAGCCTACCACTAAATAAAATTATATTTGTAAACTGGCCAAAAGTACTTAATTTGTCGGTACTGCAAGTACATATTAACCATTTTTCTTTTCTTGACAATCATGAAAAAATCAACTTTTTTTTTAGAATACCAACGGCGTTTGTTTTGACCAAATCAGAGCAGAGTTGAAACTGTAAAAAAAAAATGTGCACCTTTTTCTGCTCCAGATTATACAATTTGTCCTTATTTTTTATCTTGGAGTATGCTCTGAATGTAATGTGTGAGCTCTCATCAAATTTCTCAGATCTCATAGAGTTGGCAAAAAATAAAACGTCAAATTAAATAAAATACGTCGTGAGTCTGATAAACATTTTTTTTTTGTTTTTTTTTTTTAAATATTAGTCAGTACAATTTTATTTTATAAACAAAGGTCGGATAAAAGTTTACTCTGAGCATTTCTTGTCTGGGTTTGCTCTGAGCATTAATCTGATTAGAAAAAGAAAAACGCCCCTATAGTTTTTGATAAGTAAAAAAGTTTTTTAATAGGTTTTATAATTTTTTTTAATCAAATAAATTAGATAATTACATCTAAGTAAATTTCATTGGCCTTTTAGAAAAATTTTAGTCTTTTCCATTTTTAAAATATGTCATAAATCTTGTTTTTAAAATTTATGACATTTTAAAATATTGTTTTTAAGATATTAATAAGAAATTATAAATTCTTAATATTAATATTAATATTTTTTAAATAAATTGACTAATTAATTCGTATAACTTGGATAATGTGACTTTATAGTACAAGGTTAGATTAGGTTAAAGTGGCTGCCGAAAAGGCAGATTTAGACCGTATTTGGTCCATTGTGATACCACATAGATACTTTTCTATTCCACTCGTTAAAACCAATTTGAGCTTTTTGCAAAGCGAAGAATGCTCTTCACATTTTTATCTGCGTTTTTCTAACAAGGCTGAGCATATGCAAAGAAGATGAAGAGCTGTTTCCTCCTCTTTTCCATCTTTGCAGGCTCTATAATAGTCGTTTGCGAATAAGCCAAATCTTTTGGCATACGTTTCTATTAGACAGTGACCGGTGACTATACCCATTGTCATTCCAAGAACTGTACTCCTTCGAAGGTCATCACTCTTTTCGAGTTCCAACTCTCACGGCTTAGTATACTCGTCACGTGAGATCTCTCGAAGAAGTAAGTGGAGGACGTGTAGTCCACCAAAACGGAAGTGGACTTGAATTGATTTATGATATCCGAGTGATCTTCTCGTGAATTGATTCACTGGAATGTAACTTCTAATTTTACAGCTGTGTTTGCGGCTTCAAATTTGCTATAATATTCTATAGGCATTAGATTAAGCATGATGTCTAATGCCGCAGAAGGGGTTGTTATTTATTTTATAATACAAAAACAGTCAAAATATCATAACGCCATGAAACTGTTTACGTTTAAGATAAATTTTTGTATTTAGACATAAATCACTTCATAATTTAGAAAGTATTTACCGCATTAATTTAATATAACAGGTTTAAGAAAAAAAGAGATATTTTATTCTGTGGGTGTTTTTCTATTTCTTATCAGAGCAGAGTCAAAACTGTCAAGCAAAAAAATTGTGTTTCTTTTTATACTCAGATGATCCAGATTATAAATTTTGTGTTTCTTTTTAATATTTGAAGTGTGCTCAGAGCGCGAACTGTGAGCTCGTAAAAATTTCTCAGATTTCACAAATTTGTCAAAAAATAAAACGTCAAATTATGAGTAAAATAATAAAAACGTCATTAAAAAAAAAAAGTGTCGTGAATAGATAAACATTTTTTCTTAAGTTTTTTTTTTTTAATTTTTTTTAATGGAATTTTACATAAATTAACTTTATTTTATTTTATTTCTTAAATAAATTCCTTTTATTATTACAATAAAAGGAATTTATTTAAGGAATTTATTTATATTTTATTATTACAATAATAATTCCTAATATTATTACATTTAAAATAATGTAATAAAATAAAAACTAATGACGTTAGACAATAATTTGGATAAAAATTGACAATTTGAGTTCTGAGTGTTTCTTTTTCAACTCAGAGAGGTCTGACTTCAGATAAAAGTTTGCTCTAAGTATTATTTGCTCTGGGCGCTCGACATCTGGTCTGAGCATTGATCTGGTGAGAAAAAGAAAACGTTCTGTATGTGCAACCAACGCTCGTTACGTTCTCTTAACTCTGTCCATAAAATAGTATCCACAATGAAATCGTAATTTGTACCAAGAATGGCTCCTCTTTATTTTTTAATTTGATACTATTCAATTATTTGACATTTCAATGAGTAAAATGCGTATAGGGAGCATAATGACAGAGTGCATTGTAAATGTAGTATTTAGTTTTTTAAAAAGAGACTTAAGATTTAAAATTGAAAGCGTTTATTGGACAAAATAAACTCTTACATTATTTTTCAATTTCTCATTTAACCATAATATTGTTATTTAACCACATATTGCATATTTTTTTTTACTGCTTGTTCATTCCTTAAGGACTATCTTCCATAAACATTAATGATCTCAAATAAAAAACATGTTTAATAGATAGAAAGTTAATAATTATTTTATGTAATTTAGTGTTTGATAAGCTTCACAATTGCATATAATCATTTATATAAATTTGTTATTTTTATTCTCTTATACATTCATTTTTGATTTACCAATGAATAAAATTCCCTAAATATATCAACAAAACATTTAAACTGTACTTCATTTAGTCTGGTAACTCTACATACATACTATTATGGGCATATTATTATCAGAGTACACGTGAATAAAAATATCTTTTTAAATGATTTTAACATGAAAAATAACTAAACATTCTGCACCATGTTATATCAACCACATAATGTATACATAATACATATATAAATGTATATAGGTATATAAATATACTCATATATATAAACATATAAATATTTTCGTATGCACACACATGTGGTTTGTACATTATATCCACATATAGGGATTTTTTATCATGTCATATTCCATTTAAATGCAAATTGACATAATTTTTTTTATTCAGATTTTTTAAAACATTTTCTTTTTTTTTTTTTGTTTTCGTTTTTACACAAAATTCATTTTTCATTTTTGATTTTATTTTGCAATTTAAAAAAAAATTAAATTTCTTTTTTTTTTTTTGCATCAATATAACGGTGATAAGAGAATAGTAGGTATATGCAAAAAAAAAAAAAATTTACAAAAACTTTTGTTTTTTTGCTTTTTTAGTAACGAAAATTATTTTTGCAATTAGTTAATATATTTTTAACAATTTCAAATGAGTTTATGATGCCCGGTTACCTTAAATTAATAAATGTTTATATTGCGTTTTTATTGAAACAAAATGAAATTGTTTTTAGAATTTTATAAAAAAATGCCATAATGAATTGATATTAAAATATATCTGTTATATATTATGTACTTTGAATGAAACAATTATTTCTAATCGCGATTTTAGATGCAAGCATTTAAAAAAAAACTGTTAAAGTACAAATATGAAAATTTAAAATATCAGAAAGAAAAAAATGTAGAAAAATAAATAATGATTAAAAATAAAAAGCAGTACAAGAACTATACAGTGATATCTTTCGTAACTTTTTGCAATTATTAGGCCGCTAATTAGTTTAAAAAAGGTGGTTTTTGGAATATTGTCTTAAAGCCTTATAATGACATTTTATTTCCTACCATAAATTTCATAATGAGATAAATATAATTAAATAGTCTGCTTGATCCTCTGCTTTTATTGATATATAGATTATTTATACTTGACTCTTTATACTATGTCATCTCCAGTTTCTCTTCGGTTCTTTTGTCTTTTTTTTCTTTAATTTCCAGTCTGGAAATCCATTTACTCAATATCTATCCAATTATTTGTTGTTATAGTCATTTCACGAATACATAAACTTATATCTTCAGAATAATGGCAATAAATGAGTTTAATACAACTTTTAAAAAAATTAACTGTAATACCCCTTTTTATAAATAAAGCTATCAAACTGAAAGGCAATTTGCGTAAAGCTATCAAACCTAAAAGCAATAATTATAGTATTATTAAAAATGTCATATAACAATAAATCACTTATAATACATTTTCTTTTATTTATTTAAAAAAAAATAAATGACATATTTAATTAACCGATTACATATATTGAATAAAATGGGTGTGTTACGAAAGCCAATTTATCTGTTTTTTAAAATCCTGTTTTTTGAAAACTTAATTACTATATTATATTGAAATTATATTTATATAACCAACAATAAAATGCTTCTAAATATTATTTTTACATACTTATTTCAACAACAAGGTGTTTAAAATAGGAAGGGCTGCCACCCTCAAACCACGATAAACAAGTTATTGAAACCTTGAGGTTGCAACCAACTCTAAAATTCTTTCTAATTCAGAATCTCGCATATAAATATGTATATAAAAATATTCCGGAAAAAGCGTACAACCCTGATTTTAAACCCAATTTTAAAATCCATCCTAATTATTTTTTTTTACATAGATAACAGGCGGGTTGTAAAAAAAAAAACAATTTTTTAAAAACAATATTTTAAAAAACATGATTTTGATAAAACAGAATTTCGATAAACCAACTTTCGATACGATTCCAAATAAAATATCTAATAAAATTCATTGTAGTCAATTGAATATTCAATCTACAAAACAATCAACAACTTCAATCAAGGCGATAGAAATTTAAAACCCTAAATTTATATGTTTCGAAACCTCAATAGTACTTTAATACACAAACTGTCTTTAATCCTTTCTTAAAATATTTTTTTTTATATTGAAATGATTTCTTAGAAGTTCCACAATACAATAAAATAATAAATTCTTTTTCTTTCTTTTTTCTTTAAAACATAACAATATACACTTTTTTTCTCTATAATACTACATCTAATAAAGCATCTAAACACTTAAACTCACTTTTAAACTTCTTAAAAATTATTAGTAATAAGTACTGTTCATTAAAAAAAAAAAACAATCACATCCTATGAATTAATAAATGAAAAGAATTAACCTATTAACAAGTCTTAACTATTTTGAATCTTTTTATAATCCTCTAAGGGTCAACAACAATTCCCAATTTAAGTATACATAAATGTTAAAATGGCGAACTTTTAAGTTCAACAAAAACAAAAAAATTAAATGGTCCCAGTCATCAACAGAGAAATATAAAAAAAAAAAAAAAGGTTTTTATTATGTATTTTCAAATTTATAAGAAAATTTTCATCCTCATTCCCATATTTTAACAAACTATATATAGTCAAATGTTAGGAAACGCTGAATGTTTGCTTGTCAATCTTTTTTTCCTTTTTTTTGTTTTTTTTTTATTATTTTTTTTTTTTTTTTTGGTTAGACAGGTACTACGTGTCTGATTAATTATAAAATCTTCATTTAACATTTAAGATTTAATAAAAGGAACAAGGACAAAAATTATCATAAAAAAAAAAATATATTTTTTCCTAAGCGGTTCACTTTTATTTTGTTTTATTTTTATGATAACTATTAAGTGAATCTTCTCATTATACCTGTTTCAAATAAGATGACATCAAAATTATTACCAGTTCTCAAAATTTAAAATAGAAAAGAAAATACAAACAAAAAAATAATAAATAAAAATAACTCTTTTCTTTTCTGTTACTGTTTATAGTTACCCCTTAAGAACAAAAAACTGAAGAAAACTAAATATTAAAGAAAATAAAAAATACAAAATACAAAAAAAATAAATATATAGATATAAATCTCGGGTATCCTTAAAGGTGTTTATTTTAAAAATTATGCAAATTTTTAAAACCAAAACATGAAAAAACAAAAAAAAAAAAAATTCTTAAACATAATAAAAGCGAGGCAAAATAAAATAAAACAAGATAGAATGTAAACCAACGGTTTTTAAAAGCGCACATTTCCAAAAGATAATACAACTGATAAAACTGTTTAGAATTGTGACTTGGACGAAAATTTTAAAATTTAAGAAATTTTTTGTAATAAGAAAATATGTGAAAATAGGACTTTTCTGGAATTTTGAGGAACTGTAAGTCCGGAGCACTATATAACTAAGAAAAACCGTTAACACACGTAAAAATATATTATTGAACCTTTAATTTTTATGTCTTGCCAAAGAAAAATTTGTACAGGTGCTTAAGTTACAGTTGCCTAAAAATACCAAATTTTCAATTTTGCAGCCCTAATAGCTCTTGGGGTGATGCACAATAATTTTCTGAGAAGACTTATACTAATTCTAAAAGTTCTTTCTTGTATAAAAATTTTATATTCCTATCTAAAGGCATGCCGGAGTTATGAAAAAAAAAATTTCATGCAAAATGTGGCTTTCACATATAGGTAACGGTAAAATTTAATAGTAAATTACAAAATATTGCATAATTTTGATATTGCTTTATGTTGATAATAACATTTTCGGTCTTCTGGCTGTTTTAAATTGCAAAACTATTACGCAGAGCGTCACATATATACATCTGAAAATGGAGCAGTTTTACAATTTTGGGGAACTGTAACTCTGGAACCATATACAATTAAAAGAAACCTTTAACACACCTAAAAATATGTTACAGCCCTAATAGCTCATAAACAGGGAGTGGTCTAAAATAAATTTCTGAGCAAACTTATACTAATTCTAAAAATTCTTTCTGCTCTCTAAATTTCAAGTCCTTATTTAAAAGCATTCCGGAGTTATGAAGGTAGAAAAATCATGCAAAATTTGGTTTTCATATAACGGTAAATTTAAATACTAAATTTAAAAAAGTTGTATAATTTTGATATTGATTTACATAGTTAAACAAAATACCTGTCGAAAAATAGACGGACGGACGGAAGGACAAAGTGAAACTAATAAGCATATTTTTTCAAAATTTTTTTGGAAATGTACTAAAAAGAAAAAATAACAAAATCACAGTAACATCCCAGTCAGAGACAAACACAAATGCCATCTGAAAAAATGTTATTTTTTTATATTTTTTTTTTTTGTTTTCTTTCAACCACAGTAGAGTAAACTTTTATTTAAGCATTTCAATATTTATATCACGAATATAACACAATTATTTGTTCAATTTATGTTTTTGTATAGTGACACCTGACACGTAATTAATTACAGGGTTTTGTAATATTTTTTAATTGAACGATAATTTAAGGTCTTAAAGTGTTTTAGCTGAATGCTATATTCTTTTACAATACTCAAACCATGCCAACCCAGATTATAGCTTCCAGCTATTCTAATGTGATCAGTAACATTATACTGCATTAGCAATTAAGAGTTTCATTTCATATTGAATAAAGAAGTAGGTAAAGGTTTACTCACTAACAATCTAACAGTACCAAGGGGGGTATTTTTGGGGGTCTTTGGAAGATTCCCACTTTTCAATAAGAAGAAACAAAATCAGGGGATGTTTTAAAAATGAACTTTGTTCATGGTTGTTACTTTAGTTTTGGAGTTGATGTTGTTTGTATTTATGCTATAAATGTGCAACGAATTAAATCTTCGTGATTTTAAAAATTTCATATCGCTTAAGTAATGAATTTGTTGAAGTCTGCGTTGACAATTCTTAGAGATTTATTATATAGCTCTATTTAGAATTTTTTGTAGATTTTTTATATTCTTATTTAATATATTTACCTATATTCCGATACTACAAGAAATTATGCTGCGGAAGACACAATAATATACAGATTTTTTTATAAAGAATATGTGAACGTCTTCTTTCTTTCTATAGTATTTTATTAATCCGGCTACTCTGCGAAGTTTAGATTCAGTAATTTACTAGTTCCTGTTACTGTAATTAATTTTAAAATCATCCTTTAAACCTTTTTAAAACTCTATACTTAAAATTTTCAATAAATTCAGTCAATGATATCTTTTGATTGGTTGTTACAACTAAAAACGAATTTTTTTTTTCAATATTTTATTTCTATTATCCACCAAAGAGTTTTTTTTTTACATATTTTTCCGATTGTTATTCTTTATAACTTTTCCACTGTTTTTTTTTTTTAAAGGAAAAAAAATAAATTGAAATTTACTTAAATCTTTTTATTTAATACCAGTATTCCTCAAAATTAATGATACTAAAAAATATTTTAAAGCTTTTTTTTTTTGGAAACTTCCATATTAACTACGAAATTGTAGAACAGACTTTTAAGATTATATTCGTATGTTTCGTAATCGTAATTCGTAATTCGTAATCGGTTTCGATAATCAATTTCGATAAAAATGTTAGAAACAGATAAACAAAGGAAGGTGCTGTAACAACACATCTTAGGTCATAGTTTCATCAGTTTTAAGTCAACTTTATTTTTTGTCCAAAAATATTCTGTCTTGTATAGTTGTGTTCAGTAAGTTGTGCGAAAATTTTTTACGTTGCACTTTTTCTGTTTTTATTTTCGAGTTGAGAGTTTTTGTGAACAGCATTTGTTTGTTTTGACAGAGGTTTTTGAGTTTTCACCGAATATAATATGTATGATTTTAATGTTATTAATGTTTTATTAATATTTATAGCTAAAATTATTTGTCAATTTTTGACAATATTGAAAATGAAGTGTAGAAAAGTACAGGAAATTTTTATTCAAAGTAACAAAAAGTATTAGAGTAAAAAAAAATATTTGTATTAAATTCTTTTATTATTTTATTTAAAGACTGTGTCACATTTAAGATTAAATTTTTTGAAAAAGATTAAATTCGGAAACGAACAATTAAAAGAAAATTTTTTTTACAATAAAGTTGGAGGACCACAGTTTAAAAAAAAAAAAATGTGGGGGGAAACAACAAAAACTCAACCTTTAACTATTTTTGTATAGACACTTTAAAAATTTATAAATGTATAATAAATGTAAAAGCAGCAGGGAATCTTATAAGTATAAGTAAGTTACAACTGCTAGTATTATAAAGCGATAGAATAAATTGAAGATACATTTTTATTTATACTATGTATTATTTTTAGCCAAAATCAAACAGAACAACTAAAATATGAAAAAAAAAAATATATATTTTTTTTAAATATTATAAAGTGTAAATAAAAAAATGTCATAACCGAGTTTTAATTTTACGACAATCTTTTTGTTTTTGTTTTTATTACAAATTTTCTCCATTTATAATACCTTCTTTTAAACAATTAAATTAAATTAAATTTTCAATTATAGAAACTCAAACAGAGTACTAGAGTGAAATTTGTATAATCCAAATATCCTTGGAATCAGTCTTGGAAGCAGTCCTATTAGAAGGTGATAGACAATTTTGTAGGAAAAATATTCAGCACGGTATAATACAGAGTTCAATTAAGAAAAGGTTTAATTAAGTTTAATAAGTCCAAATTAAGAAGGTACTCTTAATTGTATCGATTGCCATTTCGTTCATTTAAATTTCAATCAAACAGAAATACAACTTAATAAGGCATGGTCGAGTTTGAACTTAAAATTAACAATTATTATAAGTCTTATATATGTTATCGTAAGTTTATATCTAGGCTACATTATAATAGTCTGAAGCAAATAAAAATCGTATTAAATCAAAAATTACTCTTAATATTTATTTAATTATTATTTATAGAAATTTGGGCCAGTTGCCGTAAAGGGCATGTGAGCTAGCTACTCTTAATATTTGCTTTAAACAAATGTCATTTAATACAAATTATTTTCAATTAATTAATTATTAAATTTAGGAAATTTAAAGAAATATTAACAATTCTTGTCATTTTTCTTTTATGTATCTATATTTTAAAATACATATAATGAATTTAAAAAAAAAAAATCCTTAATGAATTTTATTGGTGCAAAACCACTTCACAATCTTCCAATAAAAAAATAATCACATCCGATAATTAATTTAAAATTATAAATTTTTTATAAAAAAAAAAAAAAAAAATACAATATTGCATCTCTGATGTGGTATTCACACATTAAACAACCCTAATACCCTAAAGTTTAATGTAGAAAGGTGAAAAAAATTATTTTATAATATAAAAAAAGAAAAAAGGTTGTAAAGTTATTTTAATTATGCAAAGCTTCTTAAAAAATTATAATACAAAAGAGAAATAGCAAAAAAAAAAAAAAAAAAACTCGGAAAACTCGGAAAACTCTTAACCAATCCTTATTTCTCTTCTTGTTTCTATTGCTCCCTTTCTCTTATTATGCTCTTACTGTTGTTTTTTTCTTTTTGTTATTTTTTTTTTTTTTTGTTCGTTTTTTTTTTAGTAAAAAGTTTTTTTGCATTAAAAAAAAAGTTTTTATGTTATTGTCCCTTTAATCCGAGTTAAAAACTTCAAAAGAGTGTTTTTCTTTCTTTTTCTTTTCAGTTTTACTTTTCTATTGAAGGATTAATTTTGTTCTTAATTCTTTTCTTTTTTTTCTTTTTGCTCCTTTTAAGTAAAAATAGGGTGAACAAAATAAAAATTTAATATTTGTCATAAAGGACATTTTAAATACATCCATATGTTTGCATATATGTACATGACATATTATGTTCAATAGTGGCTTAAGAAGTGTTAAGTGTTTTTTCACTTTAAAAATAAAATTAAAAATTTAATATATGATGAACTCTCTGAAAGAACAAAAATAAACTTAAATCAAAAATTAAATAAGAAAAAAAATTTAAATTTAATAAAAAATTTTATAAAAAAAAAAAAAAATTTAACAACAAATATTGCAGATAAAAAAACAACAGGACTAACAATAAAAATTACAAAGTCGTCCGTCAAATATCCTTAAAATGTTATCTTATATATGGTTTTAGTAACTCTATTAATAATACTTCTATATATTATTAATAATTGCATATAATTATTAATTTAAGAGAATTGTTTATAACCTTGCCATTAGTAATATCAAATACGAGTAATATCTAAAAGATTGATCAAACTGCACAATACCGAAAGAAGCGAGTACGAATTGTTAACTTTGCAATTAAAACATCATTCTTATTCAGGTAATGTATAAATAATAAAGATTAATAATAGGCATAGATAATTTGGCAAGTTTTGAAAATGGGATCCCGACATTATATAGATTTCTATTAAGTTGACCTTGTTTTAATGAAAAGTGTCGATTATATATTATGTCGACTCTTAAAATGTCCACAAAAACATCGAGTTTTAGAATTTTTTTAATTTTTGTAGAAAATAGTATGGGTATTAGTTGTTTGACTTCATTCTTGTGAAATATATGAAATAAAAAATTTCGCGAGAGCTTCAGAACAACAACCCCCTTTTTTTTAAATTAGTTTTTGTTGGAATATATGTATTAAAAGAAGTAATTAAGAAAAATTTAACAGTTAGTTAAAAAATCAGGGTTTTAATAATTTTCTTAAAGAGCTTTGTGGTGGTTAGCCTCCACTATTTAAATACCTTGTTCTTGAAATATCAAATCATAAAAATTATTAGGAGCAATCTTAGAGTTTATTACAAATTCACTATCGAGTTTATTACTAGTACTATCTGCACCATCATCATCATTTCCGCCAACATTTGATTTTAAGTCGACATTTTGAAATCGACAATTTAAAAATCGACAAATTATGTAGAGTTACAATTCCAATGAAGTCATTTTCTTGCAAATTACATTAATAATATCTAGTCTGTTGTAAATTTTTTTTTTTCATTCATTCATTTTTTACATTTAGATATATCGTGAAATTTATTGGAATACAGAACTTATTTGAATTTTAGTATCTCCATTATAAATTTGACAGAGCGACACATCACAAAAATCGTTTTAAAAAAAGGCATTTTTTCAAAAGACCTTTCGCAAAAAAGGACATTTTACAAACAGTTAAATTGGAAGTAATGCACTTTGAAAAATAAAATGTTGACAAAAAGGCCCATTTCATAAAACTTCACATTACAAAAAGTACATTATAAAAAAGACAAAATATAAATATAAAACACGAAAACATTTTTCAAAATTTATCAAAAACTGATAAAACGTCATAAAACGCTTTTTCTAAATACCTTACACTTAAATTTTGGTTGTCAAATATATTGACTATCAAGTTATAAAATGGGAAAAACTTAATAAACTACAAGAGAAACAATTCACAATATATTAAAAATTTAACCATTTCACTTTCAATTGTATAATATGAAACACTGATGTGTAAAATCTGGACAAGATCATATAACTGATTGTAATATACAACAATTATGCTGCGCAGAACAAATGGTCATCCTGATTCTTATCAATAATGCCGAGCCTCCAATATACAACAAGAAAATAAAAACACATCAAACAAAGGAAATCAAATACTCATATAGAAAAAATAAATACAGCGCCTACATAATTAACTCTAATATATGATAATATGAAAGCATATAAAAACACCACTAACCCTTTTCTAAACATTATAAATAGAAATAATATTACTAACACAAAATGGAAAGTATTATTAGTTTGAATAATAATTGATAACAATTGAAATAAAAAATGACACTTCATAAGACTTTTGACATTTGTAACACTCGTGGTTCGTTAACTCTACTCCTGAGTAGGATTAAAAAAAAAGCTAATCGTTTACCTCATTTTTGCATTTCGAAACATTATTTGTGACATCATTGGATTTTATTAAACTCTGGCTAAGTCATTTTGAAACTATAAAGTCGTCATAATATAATTTTAACTCCAGTATAGTAAGAAACGAAACGCACGTCTGTGGAATGGGTAAAAATTGTGTCATTAAATTAAACTTTTTGATTTTTCCAGACTAATTTAATGGTTGTTTGTATGTATGTATATGGATTGTCTTTTTGTTAAACAATTTTTTGTCAAAAATATAGTCATTTTTTGTGAAATGACTTCTCTTGAAAAAATATTTTTCTACCGATGACTACCGATAAAATTTATGTATTTAAAGGGCATACGCCTTTACAGTATTCTTTTCCTTATGCCCTTTAAATACATTAAATTGTAATAAATTCTGCCAATTTCTCTAAAAATTATCACAAAATTCATATGTTACTTAAAAATTTACCAAAAGTATATAATATTATATTTACTTAATTGAATACTTATATTTTTTTTAAATACATATTATATTATTTGCCTTTAATTTCATTTAACTATTAAAAACAGTTCAAATATTGGAAATCGATTTTATACTCTTAATTAATTGTAATAATTTCCAAATTAATTTTTACAGTAAATTAAACAGGAAACTCAATATTGTTTTTGTTATTAATGGTACGTATATATTGGCGACAAGAAATAACACCCCAAACTCAAAATGAAATAGTTCCCCAAATGAATTCTCCAAAAAAATTAAATATTTCCCCAATTTTTGTATTACGTATATATATAATGTAATAATTTAATAAAAACAAAATATGTTGTATGTATTTTTGTATGTATGTAACATTTATTGTATTTTTTAGGTTTATTAAACAAAATATCTAAACATACATTTGTAATGTGTCAAGGACTTCGGTTCTACAAGGAATAAGAATCCTCTCTTCTTTCAGAATATGTATAAATGTACATATATATGCGAGATTGTAAATTTGGATATATTTTAGAGTTCTAAAATCAGCGTTATACATCTTTTATAGAATATGTAGATATGAATTAACTTAAATTATAATATTAATACAATATGAATTAGTTTAGAACAGATTTTTAGTTCATTTTCAGTTCATTCAATTTTACTTTCATACGAAAAATTTATATTTTTATCGTTTTAGCCAAAAACAATTTATCATAACTCAAAAAAGAAAAGGACTAGAGTAACCAATGAAAAATTTGTTAGAAAGAGGGAGAAAGGGAGAAAAAAGTTTGTAAAACAAAAAAATACAGTTATATGCAATTTTTACAAAACAAATTCAAAAAAGTGTATATTCAAAAAAAAAAATTTTTATATTTTGAAGCACCCTGCACTCAAATGAGACAACTTATACTAGTTGTAATTTTTAATTGAGTAAGTAATTTAAAAAATATTATAAAAATATTATTGTTTCTTCAAAATATGAAAATGAAATAACTCTACAAAATTTAATGAAATAACTCCCCAAAATTAGGTTTTATTTTGTAGACTTATTTCATTGAGAATTTTGGGAAATTATTTCATAACAAAATAAATTTCCAATTTGAAAATGAAATAACTTCCCACTTTAACCTATTAGTGCATATGATCTGTTTGATTAGTGCATATGATTAAAATAATTCCCCATTAAGAGGAGCTCATTAAGATAAATTGTAGAGTTATTTATTATACAAACTTTTGGTGAGATATTTTAATATGCTTTTGGTACTTATTGCATTGGGGAGTTATTTAATAAAGCCGTACGTACATTCATTACTCATTTACTTGTTTTACAAAAAAAATTAAAAATAATTTTTTTTTTAACTGACCTACACATGCCTAAGATGTATTAAATTAAAATGTTATTACTCAGTACATGGGTTATTAACAAAATAACGTAAACGATTCATTAAATTTCCCTTTTTGAATTGACCAATTTTTGTCATTTCAATTTTTAACAGTCCGGTCATTTGTTCATCTATTTTATTATTGTTCTTACTTAAGGATCTAAATTTTCTTTTGAAACTATTCATTTTATTGATATCATATCCAAGTTATGTGTTATGTGTTTTTTTACATAGGGTGAAATCAAAAATTAAACATGAAAAGTAACACTATCTGAATGTTGCTGCAACATTTATGTAACATATGTTGCGTTATTTTAATATTGTGCTTCTTTCATGATTAATTTTTGGACACTTTTAAAGTAACGTTGAATGTAAGAGAATTTATTTTTTAAAAAGAAAATTTGGAATTATATGAAAATCGGTTATTAAAATATTTATTTATGAATTATTTATTTATTTTAAATATTTATTTCTTTGAATTTCTTCTTTAGTTTAATTTTTTGAAGGAAATTCTTCAAAAATTCTTCCCCATAAGTTTTATTTGATCTACCACTTTAAAATGAAGCAAAATTTAATTTTTATCTCCACCCTTGGCTGTATATAATGTAATAAAATACTTATAATAAAAATAATTTAATATTTTCATTTTTTTACCTTTGTTTTTTTTTTCCATTTTAAAAACTAAATAAAATTTAAATTTAAAATTTCCATTGTTAATTGTCAACCAAAACTTAAAATTAAGTACTTGTAGCAACATGAAATTTGTTGTTGCTCATATTTGATAAATGTTACCTTAATGTTGCTACAATATTACGTAAATGAGTGTGTTGTTTATTGCATTATTAATTTTTGATTTCATGACCTGCAATATTATTGCAACACTGTTACATTGTTTAATTTTTCATTTTACCCATATTATGATAATAGCAAATAAAATGAGTAAGAAGTTCTACCATTAAACGTTTATTGAAATATTTTATTGTTTCATTTTTATATTCAAAAAATTTTTTTTTGTATTTAGACTATTTCTTTCTGCTGTGGTTATGTTTACAACTTTTTACAATAATTTGTTTTAATTCTTAGAATAAAAAATAAATAATTTTACAAAACAAATTTTTTTTTTTAAACATAAAAGGTGAAGTTTTTAAACATTCAACAAAATTAATTTTTTTTTTTACTAAAAATGTGATACATTTTAAAAAAAAATTTTAAAACAGAATTTAAGAAATTTTTAGTAGTTTAAAAACACTTCAAATTCATGTCCGTTATCCATTGCGGGGGATTTGCAATTGAGAAATCCCTCCCTGTTTACAGTCTGGGACAGCATCCACCACGTTTCCATCCCTATAGTTTACTCAGTTATTCTGAGTAATGCGAAAGAGTCACCCGTTTATTTTGATGTTTCTTTGTTGCTGTTGTGTACTTGTTCTTTGATGTCTAATTTTGTTTTGGTTTAATGTTTTGGACAAGAATGAAAAGACTCACTTCTGGTGCTTGTCCATTGTACCAGTATATTCTTGATACCAGGGTTGCCTCAAGTTGGATTCCCATAATTTTGATTTGAGTCCATCTGTCCTTAGTGGCGTTCATCTCTTTGAGAAGATGAACGTATCACCTTGTTTATGGCAACTTTAATCTTTTCGATATTTGGAGGAATTTGGGGGAATTCTCGAAAAAACGGATATCCTCATTTTGTAACCAACTCTAAAATCTTTCCTAATTATTTTCTTTCATATATATTTCAGTACCAAAGCTTTTGCAAATATTTTTCAACATCAATCAAACAACAATTATACTAACAGTTTTATATTTGAATCAGAGTATAATTTAATTATGGCTTTATGACACAAATTTTTTAATAAAAATAAGGCTTTATGACCCATTAAAATGAGTGACTTTATGACTCATTTGAATGGGTCATAAAGCCACATACATGAAATATGGGTTTCTGACACCCCACCTGTTTTGCAATCTCTTAGTAACTGAATAAAAATTGGTTTTACGGTTTTTTTGCGATCAGTAGTTCTCCAACATACAACAAGAGTGGCCTGAAAGTATTCCAAATTTCAACATTTTTCAACACTTTTATTAAAACAATCTCTTACAGACTTTCATAGGTTATTTTTCATTCGGAAACTTTGAAATTGTTTTCTGAGAATAACAAATATAACAAAACAACACATTTGGCATTTCAATTTGTTTTGATAGGTAACATAAAAGTTAAATGTTACCTATTTTTTTCACTAACTGTTTAAGCAAGCATCATGACTATACGCAAATTACACCATCTTCCATACAACTCAATACATTTCATTTTGTTTTTTTGATAACAATATCAATAATTTTTTATAATTTATAGAAACTTAATTATTACAATTTGTTGCACAAAAACAAATATAATTAATGCTATAGGTTTGCATTAATTCTATCCTTTATAATCTTAATATTCATTAATTATTGTACATTTTAAATCGTGTGTCTATTGAACTATTGAAAATTCTTTCTTTCTTAATTTCTTTCTTTGGCTTAAATTTGAATGTTTATGAAATCTACAACAAAATTTTTATTATAAATTAAGATAATCAATCCTAGAGTTTGCTTATTATTATTTATATCTTCCCTATACTCAAGAATTCAACACTATTTTTATCGTATCTATACGAAAAATTATATATTCAAAAAATTCAATTCTTTTTAGTTTCCTTTGCATGTTCTTTAGGAAACTTATTGTGTTTTTTTTTTTTTTTTGGTTGTGATTTTAGAAATTTTACTAAGTGTGTCACTTTTGGTAGATTTAAAGTTATTACTTTATACTCAATATCCAAAGAAAAATAAATCAGTAAACGGTATAAATTTTTCGATATCGATTTTACTGCATTTTATAACTTTGAATTTTGTAACTTTTAGATTATTTTGAAAATAATTACGGTATAAAGTTAATCAAAAATAAAACTGTATTCAATTTTTTTTTTTTTTAATTTAGTAACATTTTAGCATATAATACCTAGCTTTAGATACCATTTTATTAAACAATAATGTAAATATTTTAAATAATTATAAAAAGGAAAACGAATTGATATTTAAATTGACCTTTTTTTTTTTTTTTGCAATTAAGAACAATTGTGTAAAATACAAAATTTTCAATTAAATAATCAAATACAACCGCCTACATTCATATGTCTATACTATATACACATACATTTTTAACTAAATTTATATATATGCATAAATAGTACATACTACATATACAATATACATATATATATATACATACATATTAAATAGTAATATTATTATTACATAATGTATACATCCTGATTTTTGATCCTATATATATATATATATATATAAATTTTTAATTTATCATTAATTTTTTTTTTTTTTGTTTACGTATCCTGGTTACTTTTGTTGTTAAGCAACATATAATTATTGAATTTTCCAGGCCAGAGGAAAAAAAAAACTCCCAATTACGGATTTTTTTTTTTTTAACAGGATATTAGGGAAAATATTTTCCGTTAATGGCTTATTTAATCGGTTTACATTAAATTTAATATTCTTTTTGTAAATGTAATGACTTGGAAAATTTCCAAAACAAAAACAAAAATAAAATAAAAAAAAAAATTTAAAATAAAAGAGGACATATACTTCCTTATTTTTTGTTTGTTTGTTTGTTTTAAATAAATTGAATGTAAGTTGTAAAAGCCAACAAAAAAAATAAAAGTTTTTTTTCATCAAACATAAAATCATTTGTTACAAAGAAGAAAAATAAAAAAAGCAAATACATTTTTACCCCCTCCAATGTTGATATTATTTTTCAATGTAATGAATTAATAAATGAAATTGCCTATATATTTATCTATTTAAAATAGGTAAATTAAATATCTTAAGGTATAGTTAATAAAAAAAAAATCTAAAATAAAAAAATCTTCAATCATATATGACTGTACAAAAATAATAAAATATTAAAAATTTTTTATTTCTAATACGAATTCAAGTTATAAAATAACTAAAGAGAAAAGATTTTATCCAAGTTTAATCTCTATATTCAAATTTAAAGTCATTAAGTTCATGAACTTGATTGGAACTTGAAGCCAATAAATAAATTTTAATTATTTTACAATAAATTTAATCAAGGTTATACAAATTCTTCAAAAGCTGGAGTTCTAGTCTAGGCTCTAAATATCCTTTGGATCATATAATATTATGATGAAATCCCTTAAGTTGGATACTAATATTTTCCACAACATTCACAATCATTTTATTGTATTTTTCAAATTTAATAAGATTAAGAAAAAAAAAAAAAGCTTGTCTTTTACTTACTAAGCTAGGCAGTTCTAATAGCCTCGATCACTTAATTAAATAGTTAAATACATAACTTATTATGAGGATCGGGATAGATTTAAATCTTGCGCAGATTACAAACATTTTTGATGACTTCTTCTATATTCAAAATTGCACTACCAACATAAGAGTCTAGTGATTAGCTTACATCAATAAAAAACTAAAATTGTAAAATAATTATAATTATATAGTAAATTAAATAGTAAAAAAGAGACTGGCCAGCCAGACCTATGTTTATTATTTTATAATAGACTTATAATATATACATTTTTTATTTTTAAAACGGATGAATGTATAATCAATTTTTCCACAATTTTTTAAACAAAAGTAAACAAACCGTTACTACCTATACATATTAATACTTGTTGTTCTTGTTTTTTTTTTCTTCCTTTTTTTGAAAAATTAAAAACAAAAAAAAAGGATTATGTAATGGTGTACTATTAGCACAACATCATGATTTGATTTATTGATAACAGAAAAATTAAATAAAAGTAAAAAAGGAAAAAAATAATTTCCTGTTTTTTGTAAAAAAATATAAATTAAAAGAGGGCGTTATTTATATAATTGGGCATTTATTGAAGGGTAAATTTATTTATATTTTTATTTCCCTTTTTTTTGTTTTTTTTTTTTTTGTTGAAAAATGTTCTTTTTAAAGTTTTATTTTTCAGAAAGAAAATTATCTGAAAATAGTAATAATTTTTGTCCGTACAAAATAAATTGATTGAAGACTTCAGTTTGAAATTAACTAATCTTGTATGTATTTACTTCCGATATGTGTCATAAAACATTTGGCGGTCTGAGTTTGAAATGGATTTCACATGTTAAGTAATATATTTAAAAAGTCATTGCCAATTAGCCAAGCTCAGTGAAACTTAGCTCCTTTTTGCAAATAAGTATTCGAATTGAATTTAAACTTTAAACAAATAGTTTAGTTTACGTTTTACGTCCGCCTATGCCTTCTAATTCTCTGGATGGTGTTTACGGACATATACACCTAAATCAACAAGCTGTTCAGCCATATATATATAATTCTCCTAGCGAAAAAAATTAAATTTATTTATTTATTTATTTAAAAACATTCTCCTACCACATTGTATGTAAAGACAACTCTGCCTTTTCCTTTCAGGTGTGGCAGGAGTTTTATTTAATCTAAAGTCTTGTTATTATATTGCATGTTATATCCTTTTTAGACGTTTAACCTATTTATGTAATTGTTATTAATTAGACTTTCTTCTATTTTGACTATTTTTGTTTTTATAGTTTTTCCCAAATCTGGAACTTTCTGCATATTTCTTTGATTTGACTTATCTGGCTGCTGTTTTCTGTCTTCAGTATTTCCAAAGATAGCTTCGGATGGAAATTCGAACACACCATAAGCATGTATCGTATTGAAAGTGGCTCTGCGCAAAAGATGCATACAATATGTGGTTGTCAGGTGAAAAGATGTATGGATGTTGCTAAAATTGTTTCTGTTATTATCCTTAACAGTTTGATTTGAGTTGTTCTAATTTGTGTTCTTAACATGTTTTTAAAAATAATCTTATTTAAGCTTGGATGTATTGTTTTGACTATACATAAATTAAATATTTTTTCTTTTAAAATTTTTCTAAATGTTTACTTTTCAAGATATTTTTTATATGCTTCAATCAACAACAAATTAATGAATACCAGAATAACAAAAAAAGTTATAATTATTTGCAAACAAAAAAATTAAAAAATTATTAAATAAAAAATACTTTCTACAAAATATATACTTACCTACGAAGCACAGTTATCGACCGTAAGTAACCATCACGCACAAATACTACGTCAAAAATTTAACATAGAGAAAACAATACAAATGCAAACAATGAAAGTAACCATTTGGTTATCATCGCAGCCATCGCGTAAAATTTAATCAACTTTTAACTTTAATTCAGAATTTTAACTGTAACAGCTTGTAATTGGCTTTACAGCTTTAACAGCTTTAACTGTAATTGTTAATTGGCATTATTAATTGTTATTGCTATTTTTTTTAATCTTAATGCTCTAAGCCACACCAGCCACACATACATTCTTCCTTTGAACCAATAATAATAATAATTAGATTTTGGGAAACATACCCCCTTTCCGAAGAGAGTAAAATGTTCAACCAAGATAGTACACAAAGTTATGAATATTTTTGACAATACAATTACATTTGTTTACATTAATTACATTAATTAAAATACAATTAATCTTCTCTAGCAGCTTGATATTTTTCTAGATAGTAATTCATCTAGCAATTTTGACATTTCGTATATTTCAAAATGGCGAAAAATAAAAAATGTTATCCACAACATAAGTTTTATAACACAACAACATATAAGTTTTTTTTTTTTGACACATTATGTTTTTATCGTTTTTTCAATTTAAAATAAAAAACAATTTTTGAATTTGAATTTAAAATAAAATAAAAATTGAAAATAAATTAAACAACAAAAATTTTTTAAAATTGATAAATAGAATGTCTTGATAGTATAGAAATGCCCCACCTACGTCACACAATCAATCTCACAGATAGTAATTTGAAATTTCGTATTAAACACTTGCAAGTTATTACTTGCACTTACCCAGCTGCCAGACAATATCGTATTCGATCTTGTCTGGCTGCTGGGTAAGTGATAATTCTTAAATAAACTGTAAATAAACTGTAAAATATTTTTAAAATATAAATATATAGATATTTATTAGTTTATTATTCAATTATTTATTTAATTGTCACTTTGTCAACATTTTCTATTGTACTTGACAAATTTTATTTTTTGATAACATTTTGTATAATTTCTCGCGTTCAGGAGAATCTAGCGCTACACTGAATTGCAGCTGTGTAACATTTAGCGCTGCATGTTTGCACTGAACGATTTGCAGCAAAATTAAATGACATTTAATTTTGTGTGACATTTCGTATATTTTTATTTTATTTAAATCGAATTTTTGTTTTTAAAATCTTATATTTTTGATCTCTCAATTTATCAATTTTTAAAAATATGCTTGAAATCCAAAAATTCTCACAAAATTTTGTAAACAAAAATTTTTGACATTAAATGTGAAGACATAAACGTCAATAAAAAGTCACTACATAATTTAGTGTAAAATTTTCTTGCTACAAAATTCATGTAGATAGATAAAAAACTCGTTCAGTAGAAAATTTTATCGAGCGCTGCAGTTTTTTTGTAGAGCTAGATGCTACTGAACGCCACCATTGTAATTAAGACATTATTTTTGCATATACATACATAATTTTATTTTTCTATTGCATAAAAAAAACTAAATATTCAACAAATATATTACATAAATTTTCTAGTCTAGCCAGATTTTATGAGTAACTATTCGATTTCAAGTAATTCAAATCATTTTATAATTGAGAAGATTTTTATACATATTATGTGTCTATATAGAAAATCAAAATCCCGAATTTTATAATCTGCAAATTGCAAATTTCAAATTTCAATATTGCGTTTTCAAAGGACATATTATGAAATACCGCAGATATCATCATGAAAAATCCAGGAAATTTTTTTTTAAAATACTTCAGATCATTTAACTGCAAGATTTTTTTTAAATTTATTATCAATAACTTTCTTATTTTTCCAAAAAAAAATTTTAATTTTGGAGCGATACGAAATCGGTTTTTATTTAATTTTGATTTAAAAAAAAGATAATTAGGAAGAATTTTAGAGTTGCTTACCAAATCAGAATACCAGTAATTTGTTTAGCGAGAATTTGAGACCGACAGCCCCCCACTATTTCAAATTCTTTCATGTTGCACTTTTAATTAATACTTTAATTTTCAATTCCAGGATTTTGTGTTACGGAATTTTGAACTCCAGGATTTTCCGTCCGGACAATTTTAACATTAACCCTTACATTACAATATAAAATTTTAAGAGAGAAATTCAGAATTACTATTTAATAAAAGTATAAACTTTCCCCAATAAAATTTGAAAATATGTATGTCTAAATTTATAAAAAATAAAGTACCTAAAATTTAGCAAAAAAAAAAAAAAAATAATCAAATGAAATTTTGATCTAACTTTAATATTTTAAAATTTTAAATTTAAAAATATAAAATTTAAATGGTATCAAAAAAAAAATGTTCATATTAAATTTCGAACATGGTAAAAAAAAAAAAATAAACTCATTATTATAATAATATTACCGTTATTATAATTTTTTAATTATGTATAATTACGTTTCAAATGTTAAATAAAAATACAAAACAACAAGAAATTGTATATTTCTTTAGTTATAGCCAATTAAAATAAATTATTTTTAATGACTTTTAATACCTATAACTATTAAAAAAAGATATAAATATATAATATACATATATATACATAACATACATAAATACAAAATATAACTTATAAATATTTAAATATTTGAATATAAATTTCAATATACAGTTTGTTTGTATATGTATACAGATTATGTACCTATATTATATTAATTTATTATAAAAAATTATTATTATTTCAAAATGGAGGATTAAAATTATTTACTTACATTAAAATTATTATTATTATTTTATAAGTATTTTGCAATTAAAGTAAAATTCAATAATTAATAGTTAATTATGCATTCAAAATAAAATATTTTTTTTTTTTTGTTTGTTTTTTAAATAATTGAAAAATTCACTTAAGTATTGTTTACTGCTTTATGGAAAAATTTACATATTGATTAAATTTGAATGTATGTATATTTTAAATTTGTAATAAAAAAAACATTAGTTATAAAAATAAACTTAAAATGAAAGTAAATTAATTTAAATGGTTATTTAAAATTTTAAATTTCAAAAATAACAATAACTTTTAAAATTTGTTATAACGGTGTTTTGGTGCCCTCACTATTTTAATTAGTCCTTTGTTGTTCAAATATCTTTTAAAAGAAATAATTATGTAAAATTATTCAGTTAATTAAATAATAGGGCTATACGGTTTTTCTAAATATATTATTATACCAACAAGAGTTCTCAACATTGTCCCGTATGCATAAAACTAAACTTGTACTCAAATATCATTTTTTCAAACAAAAACTATGAGTACGGATGTGCATTTTGTTTGAAAAAGTTAGTTTTTGAGTATAAGTTCAGTTTTATGCATTCGACCCATTGCAGTAAAATTATTTCAGTAAAATTTAAGTCATTTTGAATAAAGATTTAGAGACGATTTGGATAGAATTTTTTTTTTTTTGACATGTTGATGGGCTGGAACGGGTTAATTGAATGGTGGGAATGAACGGGTTAAATTTGTTAAACTTTTTCATTACAGCACATGCATAAATCACTATGAAAAGTTTAACACAATTAAGAAAGATTTTTTTGATAGATCCTAGTGTCGGAACGGGTTAATGGTAGAGAAGTACGTTTTAACAAAACTTGAAGGCAATTGGTCAAACAGTATAAACATGATTCCGCAAAAAACGAAAATTTCTTTAAAAAGTCATATGCCGGTACGGGTTAACAAAACTTTTCAAAAATTGGTCAAAAATATTCTTTAAAGCCATTAAAGTAACCTGCAAAATTGAACATCATTCGGAAAGAATTTTTGTTTTGATAGATCCACGTATTAACAATAGTAACATTAGTATTAACATTAATAACAAACAAACAAACAAATAAATAAACAAACACACTTTCTGCTTTATATAATAGATATGATTGTATGTAAATGCGAGATTCAGATTTAGCAGAGATCTTATGATTGGTTACAAAATCATAGTTGAGGAATTATTCTATATATTTTTAGGTCCCAATATTTTTAATACATATAAACATTTATATTATATTTGTAAAAGAATTACAAAGTGAAAATTTTATGGGGGCAGTAATGTATTAATTTTGGGTGTATAAAAATATTGTGATGCACAAAAAACATTACCAATTTTTATTTATACTCATTAAAAAGAAACAAAAGTTTCATTAAAAAAGGCAAGAAATTACATTAGCACTTCTGGTTTTAGTCTTAAAATGAAAGTGTCATTTGTCAGGGAGTTTTGTCTCATACAAGGAAGTCAAAAGACCAAATAGAACTTTTGATCGTGTACTAAAAAACTTAAACTTTGAAAAAACTTTATTCAAAATATTAAAGAAAAACTATTTTTAATCATATATACAAAATAAAAATAATTGTAGCCACAGTAATCAACGGGATATTGAAAATAAGAGTTTGTGAAACTAAAACTATTATAAATAATAAAGATTTTTATGAGTTTTGGGCACTAAACTAACAAAAATCCTTATTATTCATGAATGCAAAAGGAGAAAAAAAAAAGATTTGTTTAACTGAACTTAAAATATAAATGAAAATATTTGTATTGATGCTCAGAAACTTGAATTCATTAAATTAAAGATTTAAAAATTTTACAATTAATTTTAATTAATGTATAACTCTTCAATATAACTTTTTTATGACCTTTATGAACTAAATAAACCCTACCAATCAGATATTTAAATAAAATTTTTACATTTCAAACTTATTATTATCATATTGCATTATATTTTCTTTTTATTTCTACATTCATTAATTTTCTCTAACATCAGTTTTATATAATTTTATTTTCAATTCTTCTTTTCCTTAATTTTCCAATTTCCCTTTTACTTGATAAAAAAAAAAAAAAAAAAAGAATCTTTTTCTATTTAGTTTAATTTTTTTATTTACCTTAATTTGTAAAAACTTTTTATCAATATTGAATGTGGAAAACCATTATTGATCCAACTATTATCATTAGTTTTCCTTCTTAATATCAAATATAAATTTTAAAATCTGAAAAATTTTCTAATGAAAACTTTGTTAAATACCCGTACAAATATAAAAATTTGTTTAACAAAAAAATCATTGCTAAAATCCTTAGATCCTTAGATATAGGTACAAATTTTATCATTAAAATTGATTATGAAAGAGACATATAGTTTAAAAAAAAATTTTTTTTGGTTAGAAATTTATCAGCTCTTTTTTTTACGGTATTTTCATAAAAATGAAAAAAAAAAATGGATGAAATATGTTAAAAAAAAGTTTAAAGGTTATAGTCAATCATAGAATTTTTTATTATCTTAATTTTTTTTTTTCTTTTCTTTTTAGTTTTTAACTTCTTTTATAATGTACTTTCAGTTTTTAGTCATTTAAAATCAATTGAAACAGTGCTGTTAAAAAATATTTTTTTTTTTTTCATATTTTTTATCAATTTTTTATTTTAATTTTGTCAACTTTTATTAGAATTTAAATTCATAAATACTTTCAAAGGATTAAATTCTTAACTATATAATATATCTTTTTTTTTTTAAACTTATGAACCGAAATGTTATTTTTGCAAGAAATCGGATCAGTTAATGTCTACTTTAAAGAAACAGTTCCATTTATTCTAAAAATAAAGTTTAAAGCACATGGTTTAGAAAAAGTACATAGTACAAGAGAGTATGTGAAGTACAAGAAATACATGAGAGTATGTGAAGCTAATACTTCTCTGACGAGCTTTTAAAGCTTTAAAATAAAATCCTGTCGTCAAATTTAAGGATTAATTCATTTGAAAAATGGTGAACATATTCGAATAATAGATACGAAAATAACCAATAAAATAGATATTGCCTAGATGAAAGATATTGCAAGAATGAAAATCAATTTGAAGAAAATATAGAGATCGAATGCATTAAACTGACCTTGTTGATCATAAAACTGAACTGAAAGTTTTTATTTAAAAAAGTAACATTTGAGCCCAAGTTCAGTTTTATGCCATTAGGTTGAATTAATAGGTAAGAAAATTAAAAGATTGATAGGTACAGACAACATAAACAACTGCAAGAAGATAGAAAATTCAAACAAAGAAAAAGATCACTTCACCTATAGAACATATCTATCGTTAGATAGAGTGATCATCAAATAATTCTTATGATATTGCTAAGAAAAATAAAAACTAAAGTAATCAGGCTAATCAGGGCTTGCTTAAATAAAGCAATGAAAAATCCTTTGTAGCTAATTTAATTTACTAATAAAAAAACAGATTTAGCAGAAAATGGTAAAATAACTGAGGGGATGACTTAACTTCTACGGACATAAGTTCCATGGAACTAATGTCTTCTTAAATGACCGTAAGTCCCATTTAACTTATGGCAATTTCTAAATGGACTTAAGTTCCATGGAAGTTCTGATCACTTTTTGTAAGAAGTTTTGGTTAAGTCTCAAATAAAATGGCCGCACTTTTTTGTTAGAAATAATGTCTCAAATAAAATAGCCATAAGTTCCACTTTTCTAATATGTATAGTATATAAATAAAATAATTAAGTAGAATTTTAGAATTGGTTGTAAAATCAGCGTTATACCCTTTTACAGAATCTAAAATCCTTTCTAATACAGAACCTCTCATATATGAATACATAAATATTCTATAAAAAAGAAATTCCAAAAAAAAAACCCAACTCAGATACTTATAATATATATATTCCGATATTTCCACAAATTTTACAAAATTTAAATTTGACTTTATTTCGTTTAATAGAACTTATGAATAAGCTTATGATGATTGAAACAAAATGTTCATCATTTCAATGGAACTTACTTGTTCAGAGCAAATTGGTTATAAGTTCCATGGAATTTTTGTCTCTATTTTAATGAAACTTTAGTCCATTTAAGAGAGCACAAGCTTCATGTAACTTATATCCATGGAAGTTAAGTCATCCCTCCAAATAATTAATTGTATATGTTTATTACTCATCACTTTTCAGACATTTTGTATCACTTTTAAATAAATCAATTAAAATATGAACTTACGAATAGCACTTTTAACTATACAGAGAAAATAGTAATTGCTTATATAAATATAAATTGTATATAATATGCATACATATATTCATATACATAATAGGTACATAGATATAAATCTTAATTATATTAAATACATTCGTATATTTATTCAATTTTGATTCAATATTTGATTTTATCATTATAATAAAGTCACTATTGAAATTAAATGAGTAATGAAGTAACTTTTGAGCTTTAGGTACCATCCTTTTCAAAATAATTTTTATTTTTATTTAATTTTTTAACCATAAAATAAAATTTAATTAAAAGTAAAATAAATGAAAAAAAAATGAAATGAAATGAAATGAATTTTCATTTGAATTAATTAAAATTATTTAATACTATTTCCTTTTCCAAGTAATTTTTCTTTTATTTTAAGATTTTTCACAATCAATTTATATTTGAACTTTTCGTATTATGTAACAATTTAAAAAAAAAAAATGTTATTTAAAAATGTTGTTTTTTTTTTGTGGATTTTTATAAGTTTTTTAAAATAATTCAATATTTTCTTATAATTTTTAACAAAAATTCAATTAATTAATTATTCATTATATAAATATTTAAAATTAATTTTTAAAAATAGGGTTTTTTCTTATTTTAAAATAACCTTTTAGATTAATTATTTTTTTTTTGAACTGCTCTGCTCTTTTTTGCTCTTAAATCTGTTCAAAGCAAGAACTATTGTTATTTTATATTGTATCTAAAGAAAAAACTATTTTTTAAATGATTTATAAGTGTAACGGTTTTTAAAGATAGGAATATCTATAACAGGATTATATAGGCAAAATTAAATAGAAGCAATATAAATGTATACAATTATAGCTAGATATTATATAATGATATACCCTGCTTTCGGTAATTTTAAATGACGATCAGTGAAATGATTTTTGATTCGATTTTGATTCAACTAACCCTGCTTTAGGTTATGTCATTTACGCTGCAACTGCAAAAAAACTCAAATGTCATCTTACTTTCGTCTAAATGTCAGTCAAATTTGAGCATACAAAGTAGCAATATTTTTTATGATTAGTAGTTGATTGTTATTTGTTGTGTATACATAAATTGAAAAAAGAGAAGCAGAAAAAAAATTTTTGTTTTTGTGATGGATTCTGAAAAAGATTTGTATGTACGTATATGCACATACTTATATGTAATTACAATCTATCTAAAATCTAAATTTTTAATTTTTATTTACATACTTTGATAAAAAATTTAATTTCACAAAAAATTAAACAGAAAACTTTGTATTTCAAATCACACCACAAAACAAAATTTATGTTCGGTAATACCGATTACATCGCGTCAAAAATAATGCATATGTCTATTTAACAGTTGATTAGTTGAATCAAAGTCGAATCAAAGGGCGTTTTTCTTTTTCTCATCAGATCAATGCTCAGAGCAGATGTCGAGTGCTCAGAGCAAACTTTTATCTCAACTCTGACCGCTCTGATTTAAAAAAGAAACGTTCAGAGCACAAATTGTCCAATTTTTATCCAAATTATTTTCTAACGTCAGTATATTTCTTATTTTATTTCATTATTTTAAACGTAATAATATAGTTTTAAAAGGAATTTATTTAAGAAATAAAATAAAACAAAGTTATTTTACGTAAAATTTCATTTAATAAAATTTTTAAAAAATTTTAAAAAAATGTTTATCTATGCACGAAATTTTATTTGATGACATTTTTATTATTTTATTCTTAATTTGACGTTATATTTATTGAAAACTCTGTGAAATCTAAGAAATTTTTACGAGCTCATAGATCGCGCTCTGATCACACTCCGAGTTAAAAAAGAAACACAAAATCTAGATATGGATAATGAGAAAAATGAAAAACGCAGAAAAGTAAAATGATTGGTCATCATTTAGCATTACCGAAAGCAGAATAAGTAACTGTCAAATAGATTTTTGCAAATTTTTGACGCGACGTTAAACGACCTTAACAAACAAAATTTTTTTGTTTAGTGTACTTTAGCATAATTTTTATATTTTTGGTTGTTTTGGTAGTAAGGAAAAATTAAAAATTTTGAAATCCACTCTTCAACTGAATAAAAGTATTAGATTTATTGAATTAAAAATTGTTTTTATACCCGTACGATAGGATCGGGTATAATAAAATTACTCCTCCGTTTGTAACACCTCGAAATAAGCGAGCTAGATATACCTTCAAAGGTATGGATCGGATCTGAAAAAAAAATTCTAAGATTTTTGAGCCATGTCCGTCCGTCCGTCAGCACGCTAACTCAAAAACTAAGAAAGCTAGAATCTTGAGATTTACGCAAAATATTCTGGGAGTAATTTGTAGGTTCCCTATTTTTTTTGGTTGAGTTTGGACCAAGCCTTAGGGTAGTTCTCGAACACCTAACTTTTAGATCCCTACATTTTTTTTGAAATAGAGCTATGAAATTTTAACAGCTGATAGATCTCACAAAAATATTAATTTTATTTTTAAAAACTTTTTTTTGTAGCCCCACCCGTTACGAAGCTACAGCTCCCCAAAGGTTCAAAAAAGCTCTATATTTAAATTGTTATAGCACATGTTGTATAGGGTATATCTTCATTTTGAACGACAAACGATTACTACTTTTATTAGCTTTAAAAATATATATACAATAAATATATATTTGTGACATACAGTGTCTTAATTTACCGTTATGCGAAACTCAAATTTTGCAAAATCCTTTAACCCTTCTATCTTCTAAACGGTTTAAGTTGGAAACTTGAAATTTTGATAAAAGTTAGATCTTTGAAAATAAGTATGAGTCATTTTTTGTATCACCCCCGGTTTAGAAGCTATAAGGGGTCAAAAACTGAAAATTTCCTAGTTTTAAACACCTGTAACTTGAACACCTGTTAAAATTTTTTTGAAGTAATACACAAAAATTAAAGCTTCAACATTATACTCTAATTTCTGTTAACAACTTTTTTTAATAATATAGGGTTACTTTATAATTGACGAAAGTGTTACTTGATTTACATACATATATGTATTTTATTGTACTTATAAGAAATGATTCTGTCAATGGAATATTTAAATATAATATAATATAATATTTAAAATTATATTTATTATTTTGTACTAAGTAAATTTAATATACATTTACCGCTTAGTATTAAATGGTACTATAGAATATTTGAAAAAGTTTTGGATTGATAATCGTTATGTGGAAGGTTAGAATCTGCTTTAGAAGAATGTACATATAAACATATAGTTTGAGTATATGTACAACCCATAAGTTCTAGAAATTATAAAATTCACCCAAATTATTTTAAAATACTAAAATATTAAAAAAATAATATTGTAGGCAGAGTGGCTGTGAACATACTAACGGTTCGTACGGGTATCTAAGAGTTGACAAAGGCAACTGTTTTCTTCCTCGTTTATTTATACTTTTTGTCCACAAAATAATTTTATTAATATTTTATTTTTATAATTTTTAAAATATTATATTTATTTGTTATAAAGCCAAAATATATTTCGGCATCACTGCCATCATCAGGGCGAATACAATTTAATACTAAACATGAATAATTTTTCTATTTTTTAATATTACATTTATACCGACTAATTAATAACAAATCTAAACAAATATTTAACATAGGTGAATTTCGTAATTCTAATTGTTCGTTCAAAATTGATTTATTTTGTTTTATAGCTTTTTTTAATTTCTAGTGATTCCAATAAATCCAACTTTTTACTTTTTTTATCAATATGTAAGATTTTAAGGTTATTTATATTGCTAGAATGGTGTTTTTCCATTAAGTGATTGGCGAAATTGGACTTGGAATCCATTTTATTAAGTTGTCTAATGTGTTCCGAATAACGAATCGCGAAATTTGTACCTGTTTGTCCTATATAGACACTGTCAAATGTATCACATTTAATTTCGTATACACCTGAATTTTTTAATTTATCTAATTTTTCTTTATTATTTATTATAATTTTCACAATCAAGCTCTAAAACATTTCATTTTTATACAATATTTAATTTATTTCAAATTTATGTCCCCTCTTTTAAAAATTTATTCTAAACATCCCATTCATCTTTAAAAAAGAAAACTCATTTCTTACTTATCTCTTACAAAAATTCTTATTAATTTTATTATTAATACAACAAATTACATTCACTCAATTCATTAATTGAAAAAATTATTTTTTACATAAATATTTAATTTTGGTTTTTTTTTTATTTTTATAAATACTATATAGTAATTTTATCTACAAAATACATTAATCATAAAACAAATTTAATGCTTCACAAAATCTAAACTAAAATTAAATTAAACATTGATTTTATATAATTTACTTTTTCTAGCATAAAAAAAAATTTTTTTTTTTTTTATACAAAATTATGCCAAATATAAATTAAAATATTATGATACTTTTTTTTTTTTATTTTTATCCTATCCAATTTACATTTAATTTTCGAATTTTCATGAACACATTGTTTTCTTTGGGCCAATACAAGCAGCATAAGCCATACCATGTGGAATGAAATTTTGTTCATATGCTCCAGTGAATAAGTGTGAATGTGGTCCGCTGGCATACACCTAAAAACAAAAAACAAAAAAATTATTATAATTTACACTTAAAAAAAAAAAAAAAAATTAGCAATTACATACCGCAACATCATCACCTCCATGTGTTTCCGAATCTAATGGAACCATTGTTGGAAATTTATAATGCTAATAAAAGAGAAAAACAAGAAACAAGAAAAAAAATATTATTTTATTTTAATTTTTTTATATTGTAATTTTATAAAAAAAAAAAATTTTTTTTTTTGTTTTTTTATTTTTAATTTTTTTTTTTTTTTATTTACCTTATCATGCATATCAATTTCACGTAAATTTCTACGTTTTCCTAATTTTTGTAATATATTACGTTCAAAACCTGGTCCATTTGCATAACTTAATGTTGCATATGGTAATTCATCATCAGCCATTTGACCATTATTTATACCAAATATATCATTTTTTCTACTTGAATAACCAGATATTGACATTGTATGTGAATGATCTGATGTAACAACAATTAATGTATCATTAATATTTGTACGTTCTCTAGCCAATTTAATTGCTTTATCAAATTCAATAGTTTCATCAATTGCAATAATTGCTTCAGTATTATGATGTGCATGATCAATACGGCCACCTTCAACAAATAAAAAATATCCTTTTTCTTCTTTTTGTAATATATTTAATGCTTTATCAACCATTTCAGCAAGTGTTGGTATTGTTTCATTATCAGAATCTAAATGAAATGGCATATTACCAGTGTCAAACAATCCCATAACATATTCAGTATCATTTGAAATCTATTTAAAATCAAAAAAAAAAAAATAAAATAAAATAAAAAAAATATTTAGTAAAGACAAAAAAAAAAAAAAAGTAAAATAAAAAACATATTTAGTAAAGACAAAAAAAAAAATAAAATAAAAAAAATATTTAGTAAAGACAAAAAAAAAATAAAATAAAAAAAATATTTAGTAAAGACAAAAAAAAAAATTTAAATCAGCATCTATTAAAAGAATGATAAAAAAAAATCAGCTGTCTCCACCACAGGACCGACCGCCACTACACAAAAAGTACAATGCCAAAATTTATAGATTTTTTACATAATAATTTATATCAAAGCAAAATAACTTCTAATAATTTAATAATATTTTGTTTTATTCAATAAAAATAATTATATGCAATGAAATCGTAAAAATATATGTACATTCATTCATACATCCATTTATTATTATTATTATTATTGTAATGTAGATACATGATTTTTTTTTCATTCAAAAAATAATATTAAAAGTAAAAAATAATAAAAACTGTAAACAAATACAAAACAAACATAATATTAATATTAAATCTGCTAACAAAAATTTTACCGTTTTAATTTTATGTCATCAACAAA